>CM034148.1:683057749-684257749 GCA_019776745.2 Taxus chinensis
CATGAATTTCCAATGATTTACATGCTAATGCTAAATAAACTCTGAGATCCGAAATCTACTTTCAAGTATAAAGGATATTCCAAAACAAACAATATTCTAAACGGGTTCAAGTATGAATTTAGATAAATATTTTTGATCCAATAAAATTTAGGGTAAAATAGAATATGTAAATAAAATAATATTTATAAAATATTAAATAGATTATAAAAATTTGTAGAAAATAACTAGGCATTATATAAATATGTATTTTAAACACTTCAAGTTGTGCATAACAAATATGTTTTTTTTTCTTGAGGTTAAGTAGGGAGAGGGACCTAGCCCTTTGTGGCATCATCAGTCCACACTGATAGAGTCGAGATTTGAACCTCAAACCTCCCAATTAGTAGATGACCCAAGAATCGTTACACCACTACCCATTGGATGTGCATAACAAATATGTAAATATTAATGGTATATTCTAATTAAATTTTTAATAATAAATAAAATATATATAATTTAAAAAAATAAAACAAAATTAGGTACTACTATTTCTAGTGCAAAAGAAATGTGCAAAGCTGCCCTACATAATTGATTAATATTTTCATATATTTATGTTCTATGTAACTTTTGACAAAAAAAATTCAGGACAAACTCATAACCTAAATAAATTAATATTTAAAAAAATATTAAATAGATTATAAAAAATAACTAGGCACTTTTCCAATATATATATTTTCATGTGAAAAAATTAGATTAGATTTTAACATGTGTAAGGTTGTGTTAAATTGTACGTAACAAATACACACATATTAATGGTATGTATTTTTGAATAAATAAAATATGTACAATTTTTTTAAAAAATGACTAACACTACAATTCCTAATATAGATTAAATGTGCAAAGCTACTCTATATAATATTAAGATTTCATATATTTACGTTGTGTGTAACTTTGTACCCATATTTGTAAATTTTCAAAAATAACCTTAGATCCTTCTCAAAATGGAACATAACTATATAACTATTAGTTCAAAAATTTGTATCATGTGACATTTTAAAATCATAACATATCATTAGTTTACAGTGTAATGACATTTAGATTGAAATATCACTTTTCCTCTACAATTCCTAAAATTTACATATTTTTTTCGCCAACCAGGATAAAAATGTAACCCGACTCATGTTTTACTTACTAGCTAAATCCTAAATAGAATTGTTTGTGAGCATTTTGTATGTATTTTGGAGGTCCTCGCATCATCATTGGGCCTATCAAAATGTTGCATCATGTGATTTTTGGGTGCATATAAGTTCAAATCTGCGCAATTTTGTCCAAGAATGTAGAGTTCGTCAATTGACTAAGGGGAGACATCAAAATACATGATTGTATCAATTGTTGGCTATTCCAAAGAGACCATGAGAATATATTAGTATGGAATTTATTTTAGGATTTCTTAAGAAATATAAGGGGAATGGATAATTATTTTTTATTGTTATTATGTTTTCAAACATGACACATTTTGTGGCTTGTAGGAAAGCTAGTGATGGGAGCAACTTTGTGAATTTGTTTTTGAAGGAGATTGTGAGGCTATATGGTTTTTGTGCATGGTATTGTGTTAGATGTGAGGATGTGGATTTTGTTGGAAATTTATAGAGGATATTATGGAATAAATTCAACTTTGAGTTACAGTTCAATTTGACATATCATCCACATATAGATGGGCATACATAGGTCATCGATACGAGCCTAGGGAATTCATTGAAATGTTTGATTGAAGATAACCCAAATATATGGGATAACACTCAAGATGCATAAGATGAGTTCACATATCATAATTTAGTTAATAGAAGTACAAGAAAGACACCATTCCCGATTACGTATGGGTTGATTCCAAGAGGAGTTATAGAATTTTGTGATATAAGAAAAACATAAATAAGAAGTGTGGATGTAGAAGATTTTGTAGGGCATATGAGAGACGTGCATGATTGGGTATGCAAACAATTGGAGATTATTTTAGCGCAATATAAGCAACACATAAACATCAAGAGAAGAGAATTTTAATATCAAGTTAGAGACATGGTATTAGCGCATCTATAGAAGGAGAGGTTTCGAAAAGGGACATATAACACATTGAAGCCAAAAAATATTAAACCTTGCAGAGTGTTGCAAAAATTTGGAAGGAACACATATGAGATTGAATTACTAAGGGTAGACATTTCATCCATCATCATCGTGGCATATTTATTTCCATGTTATTTAGGAAAAGATGAAGGAGGAACTATAGATTCAAAATCAAATTTAGAGATTCATTAGAGAGTATATATGTTAGAGAAGCAACACAAAGAGGTGAAAAGGATAATTGACATAAGGATCAACAAGATAACACAAGACAAGGAATAGAGAGAACATATTGTAAAATGAAACAGACAATAAATTGATGGTGTGACTTGGATAAACACATTTACAACTGCAAAACATGGAATGCCATCAAAAAATACATAAGCTAGATCTTGTGTTTTTATTTGTTACTCGATATGTATGATGATTTCACTTGTGATCCTGAATCACCCAAAACATGTTATTAATTTAGAACTTAATCTGGTAGTGTACAATATTTATGTGCATGCTTAGTAGTTGGTGTGTAATTTGCACAAGTTTAGTTTTACGCCATTATTTATTGCAATGTTTTGCGCTACTTTCAAGTGCATGCTTGTCATATTAATTTTTATGCCTATTCTCTAGTGTTCCTATGTTAGTAATATTATGTGTAGTATACATACACATGCAATTATATGTAATAGTTCATAGTTGTTTTTTTGTGTGTCATGTACTGAGGAGATGAAAAAGGTTCATTGTATCTTCTAGAGTCCATAACATATTTCAAGAGATAGTGTAAACATGTATTTTAGCAGTGCAATGCTAAAGTGTGTTTCCAGTAGAAATAATCCATACACATAGAATCGCTAATATAAATCATTTTATTATCAAGATCTATTTTGGAATCTCATGTTACCACCTTGAGTTCATCCCAATTGTGTGCATATACCAATAAAATGTGAGGTCGATGCATTTGAATTATGATACCACCATTCATTTGAGAATCCATTTCAAATTCTTATGCGTAAGAACATAATTTTGTGCATAACTGTTAGAGTTCCAAAAGTAACATTATTTGAAGAAAATGACATGAGTTCATATAACTCACAATTTTAACCATTGAGCAGACTCATTTTCATCTAGTTATGTTATAAATATTGAGCCATATTCTTGCATTAAGAATTGGGACACATCTAATATTGTACAGGTCATGTTTTTTAGGTACCATTGAAAGGTGGGTCTTCTTTCTATATAAGCATGCCAATATAATTGTGTTAGGGATGGTCTCCACTTGAGCTTGAGCTAGAGTATGGAATAATTGGTTAAGATACTTTGTGTTTAGTATATTTATACTTGCAAAGATTGCGAGTGAACAAAAACAGGTATGCAAATCTATTGTATGTTAACAAACATCTCAATTTGTGATATTTTTATGAAGATTTGCTGTTATATTCTTCATGTTCCTAAATAAATAATTTTTTTGATGTTTTGATTCATTTTATGTTGTGTTCCATTTCATTACATTATTCTACTATGTGATTCTAAGGGTTATGTGGTATAATATATCCCTTAATTGGGACCCCAAACTATAATTGCATTTTTTATACTTGTTACAAACCAATTGTATGAATTTAAAATTATGGGGTTGGAAAACAAAGAGGACATTGTTTGGATTTTTTTTCACATCAATTGTTCTCTATGGATGTGAATTTTTGGGCAATAATGTGTTAGGTCTTAAATAAAGACAGATAAAGAGGATGCAAAAACATCTAATCACAAGTAACCTCAAAATTAAAATATCAGTTCTATATGATATTTTATCAACTAAACAAGGACTTTCTCATTAGAGGCATTAACCATGGTTCAATATGAAGAAGTTACTTAAAGAACACACTAAGTATAAAGACTCATCGGTAGCCTTAAATGGTTGTGGAGGAAGAGCTAAGTAAGAGAAACAACATGTGAATGAAATGGAAAAATTGGATGAGGAAATGGGATATTAGCACACAAGAATGCATAACCTCTAAATATGATATAAAAAGGTATGTGAGATAAAAATTTGGGATAGCCATGTGGAAAAGGAAACTTGGGTGAAAGAAAACATTCTATGCCAAATAATTTAATCCCACATGGTATTGTGATGAAAAGGCCTGTATAGGAGAAATAATCAAATAGAAGGCATAAATGTTGATGGCTCAACTAATGACTAGTTCTAATCATCTTAGGTGTGAAAATAGTAGGTGGAAAATGGCTAAAACAAAGTGGGAAAAGACAACCTACCTATTTTTGTGATAAGGGGGTGGTGTAGATAGAATGACACTATGTTATTGAGTGTGAATCCTACAGTGACATATGAATAAAGTATTACAACAACATGAAAGTAAAAATTCTAACCACCTTGTGGGGTTAGATAAAAAACAAGTTATTTGATCAAGAATCATGGTATACAATTTGATAGAAAAAAGGAATAGACATTCCACAAAACCAATAAGGAAACCCTTGTATCAAGGAAATGTTTTGGCATGTAACAATATTTCTTAAAAGTTTTTCTTTGTCCCATAGACTACTCATTTCATGGACATTAATAAAATATTTTATTCATTCAATCAACTAAAATTTCATAGTATTTAAATAAGTAATGGTCCAAGTAGTGCACATATAACACGTGGTTATTCATTGTCTTTGTTGAATTTATTTCAACTTATCTTTGACACATTTTCTACTACATACTAATATTCCTCAAACCATTTATCGAACCAAATATATTTGGTACTTGAACACTAGATTACTAACTATTATGTTGCAATACCCATTCCACCAAACTCATCTTCTGAACCCAACAATAGACTTCATTTAAAATGCATACTTTAACCTTCATCTATGTAAAATGCATTTAACCCCATTAAATACAATGTCTTTACTTGTATCACAACCCCTCACTTCATTTCTCTTGCTATTGAAAAGATGTGCTTGTATCATTCTTATTTGAAAAGGATTTTTCAAAGTTTATATTATTCTATTATACACACCAAGTTAATTGCATTTCCTATAAATAAATGATAATATAAATGAGGGTTCCTTTGCAGTGGGTAATTAAAATGGACTATACTTGCCTTTAATAGTATGCACTGCATTGATCATTCTTCATTTTAGTGAAGTACTAAATTGACAAAGTAGTATAATTGGTTTGTATCTCAAGATTTGAGTTTCAATTCCTTGTGTTTGATATGATATATTTATTTTATTAAACATGAAAGTGTATAGATAAATTTTCCCCACACACACACACATGTTTTTGCTTAATAAGGCATTGATATCTAATTAGCAATATTATTTTTAAATATCAATATGAATTGACATAAATGGCCTTCTAAATAAATGTATGGCTAGCGTAACATTTTTTTCAAAGCATTTTATTCTTTATCATCGTGACATGAAAAAAATATTTGTAAAATTATATGAATTATCTTGTTTCTTCACATCACTAATCCTTGAATGAAGGCATTCAGTTGTCTGCAGTAATTTATAAACCCTAGTGGGTAAGTGCACCAAGTTGGGGGGCCAAAAGGGGGTCTTAAGTGGACGCATTTTCTGAAAAATAAAAAACTTCAACTTGTATGATTTTTTTGAAATAGTTACACTCAAAATTGGAAGATGTTGTATAAACACGAATCGTATAATTTTGAGTCTAGTTTTTAAGCTAATAAATTTTATTGAAAACGAATGAGTTTAAGTGGGTCAAATAACTAAAATACCAACAGGTGCTCCTGTTTTGGCTAGGAAAACATAATAGAGTGACTTTCATGCCCCCCACCATTTTTTGAGCACCATTTAGTATTTTTGAAAACCCTTTAGTAGAAAAATGTCTAGGAACATCTAGTTTGTGCTAGATTTTTTTAGTGAGTATTGTTTTTAATGATTTTTCTAGTACAAAAATTTTAAGGTTTGAAAAATAACAGAGCTCCGACCGTGCCCCCCTAACTACCTAAAAAAATATCGAAAATTAGATTTTTTTTAATATGCATAGAATTAGTCTTAGTTTGTGCCTAAATTTTTTTATTTAATTTCGATGAGTCGAAAAAAAATACATGACAAAAGATAGACATGTTTAAACTTTCAAAAAAAATCTATAAAAATGCATAGTTAGAAAATAAATAATATGGAAACCTTATATTTGTTATAAAAATTGAAAAATTATATTTATACAAAGAAGAAACTCTGCTCTACGCCGTGGTATAATTTTTTTAAAACAAATCGATCATTTGATGTTGATTTATCATAGTGGAAGTTGATTTTGCATTTTCCTACAAAATCATGCGGTTTGATGTGTTTGTGTGGGTCCATGCCTCAGGCTTGGGGATCCAAATTGGATCCCAAGCCTTGAGGCATGGCTTGGAAAAGGGAAAAATCATAACACCTATGTGTTATAACGCGTACACGTTATGCTTTGTTTATATATTGTGGTCCCCCAACTTCCCTTTCATTTCATTCACGGGATTTCTACCTCCATTTTGTCTGGGCTGCAGCTTCCTGTACATTCTTACACGATTTTTTAGTAGTTTATTTTTTCCCCTACCCCACTAGTTGAATTTTGTAATCATGGGCGATAAAATTTGAGCTAAGGATAGGAGGAAAGTCAAGAACAAGACATCGAAGCAATTGGAAGAGGTGAGAATAAACAAATTGAAGAGAATGCGAAAAATTTGTGCAGTGCAAGGTACATCTGCTATATCTAATGTAGCTAATGTTTTAGAAAATGAGGATGAAATACATAATGAAAATATAGAGAATAATAATTTTGCAATGGATAATGATATTGAATTGAATGATAATGTTGGCATGAATGAAAAAATTGATATGAATCTAAATGTTGTACCTTTACCTGAGAATCCAAATGTTAACCTCAAAATTTGTATGGAAATTTTGAATGAAGAAAGTAACCTTGTTAATGAATCTTCACCTCTAAGAACACATCCTTCCATTTTGCAAAGAAAACCAATTAACTTAATTGAAATTGATGAAAACATTATAAAACCAATGCCTAAAAAAATGTCTGAAAGAAATGCGAGAAGAAAAGCTAGTGAAATTTGGGATAATTACATTAAGAATTTAAATGACACACAAAGATGTCAATTATTTATTACATTGATGAAATTAATCAAGATGAGACCTATAATGAAGACCCTAGGGTTAAGAACATCTAATGTTGTTGATCAAAATGCATCAATTGTTGGAAACATACATAAAGCGTATAAAACTATAGGTGGCAAAAGACGCACCAAAGATAGTAATGCTACACGGCGTGCACTTACTAATTGTATAATAACTGATAAAATAGTTAATAAATGCTTGATTAGAAAAATAAGTAGTGCTTTGAAGCTAAATAGAAAAACACTAATGAAAGCAATAGAGAGACGTAAAAGTCTTGAGTCAGTCAATAACACTGACTATTGGGATTTCTCTAGCAGACTCCCATGGAAAGACAAGAATACATATGATATTCTAAAAGAATTAATTGTAAAAATGAGAACACAAGGGTGTCATCGAATATAAGAGATACAATAAAAAGAAGAATAGGTTCTCGTAATTGTGAATCGTGTGCAAAACATTTCTTAGATATGAATCAAACATAATTGTTCTCTAAGTTTAAGAATGAAAATCCACAAATTAACATTAGCCAAAGATTCTTTGAAATGAGCAAACCCTTTTATGTGAAAATCAATCACTCATGTACCACTTGTTGCAGGCATCATGTTGAATTTTCAATGCATTATGATGTTTTTTGTCAAATACATCGTGTTTTGAATATTGACATTATGTTGGAGGAGTGTGGATTAAATGTCCCACCAAAATATTAAAGGGAATTTATTCCGACAATATTTTGTGAAAAATCAACTAGACAATTTTTTTATAACAAAGCATGTTTGGATGGAACGTTCAACGTATGTGGTGGCTTGCCAAATCTAAAAAGTTGTATCCGTGAGGAGAGTACAGATTCAATAGGAAATAATTGGTTGGTTTCAACAAATATAAATCGGTGGCATATCAATTAAAAGATGGAAATGAATCTAAGAGGTGTGAGCTTGTTACAAAATAATTACCTGTATCAGAATATATGGTCAAATTCAGAGAGGAAATTGTTTATGAGTATGTAAGGCACACACATAGAGCTCGATGGTTGGATGAAAAATTCAAGTTAAGAAAGGACACATTCCCACTTGGTACTATTATTTTAGTAGTTGAATTTGTCAGAGAATTACACATTGCAACCACAAATGGAGGTTCAGTCTTAATATTATAATTCAGTGCAAGTTGCTATTTTCGTACATATATCATTCATGCACTCTCCAGAAAGCACTGAGAAATATTGAAAAATATTAAGAGAGTATCATTTCTACATCAGTGATGATCAGACACATTCTACATAATATGTGCAAGGGTGTTTCCAGGTGTTTTATGTGAACTTGAATGAGAGGAACATTAGTTTCAATCAACATTACATTTGGTTGAACAATCGCACATCAAAATTCAAGAATGCATAGATGTTTTATTAGCTAATTAGATGCACAAAGAAACAAATGTACAAAATATCTGGAGTTTTACTGAGGTAGGGCATGGAAAAGGAGAGCATGATGGTGTAGGAGAATGTGTGAAAATAACACGTGCAAGAGAAGAGTTAAAGCTCAAGGATGGTGCTAAATTTACAGATGTAAAAAACATTGTTGATTGGTGTGTCAAGAACATGGGCCATGAATCTCAAGAGAGATCAATGGTTCGTAGATATTTCTAGTTGATATAGGAACAACATATAGAAAGATTTGAAGATTATATGACAGTTGCAAGATCAAGTGATATGCACTCATTCCGTAGTTCGGATGCAAATGCTTGGACTATTTATACTAGGTGCATGGCATGTTTTTGTATATCATGTATTGATTTTGCATGGAATCAATTTGAGTCACAACAGTGGGTAGATGAATGGACTTGTACACCTCTAATTCCACTCGACACGCATCAAGTTCCACGAGAATTACAACTTGTAGTGTCTTCAGATCAAATGACAATATCACTTGACTTTGACCAAGTCTCTGATTTATTGTAACAAGGTACATATATGTACATGCCATGTTTTAGATTTATAAATTATTAAATGGTCAACTCTTAATGTATTTTAAATTTGACTTGAGTTTTACTTTGTGATGTAGGGCACGTTTTTGCAGTTATTGCGACAGGAGTTAATGAAGAGGGAACAAACTACTTCTTGTCTCGTTGTGTAGAGGGGAATTTTTTTTTGACTTCCAAAGTCATTGATGGTGAAGATCTTGAGTACCCCACTGGGTCAGTGGTAGTCACTAGAACTTGGCTTTGATGATATCCTATAAAAAAATCAAACACTTGGTTGTTTAAAGACTATAAAGTACATTGAAAGATACTTCACTATTCACATATGGTTCTTGTAACAAATATTAAATTGATCAAATATCGAGGTAGGCCATTAAACAAGAATCTATGGAAGGTTCATGAATCAGATCATGAAGCAATTCTTGCTATTGTCAAGAGTAGATTTGATCTTTACGGTTCATTGGATTAAATTTGTAAAGGTATGTTCTTCGTGAATTTAATTTGAATATTTACTTTAATGATTTTGTTTAGATTATGTATGATTTAAAATTCTATTTAATTGCTTACTAACATATTTATGTAGGTTAGTGGTGCCCAAACAAGCTTCCACCTTCATCTGGTTGACACTTTCAGTAGAGGATTTATTATTCTTGAAGCCAAGTGAAGCTAAGAGAAATTAAATATTAGAAAGGAACAACAAACAAAAATTCTCATTTCACCACCTATATTGTATGAACCACCTATATTATTCACATGATTGGCAATGGAAAACCTTACACTGACTCAGACTAGACTATTCAACACTTTTGCATACAATAGGACAATGAGAGGAACAAATGGAGATGGAGGAAATAGAGACGAACTTTCGTAGAGGGTACTAACACGGAGGTGTGGAATCTGACAAGACCTCTCCAAGTGCCATGGAGTCCAAGATATTACTCGGTGAAGTTATAGCATTTTTTGATCTCAAGGCTCTTAAGGGACTACACCTGAATGAAGTATCCTGGAGGAAACGATATCGTCTGGCACCGAAATGACGCCTCCACTAGCATTCACTAGGCCATCCTGACGTGTTGGCATAGTTAGTTTGTTCCCATGAGCTTTCACTCTTTCTTGTTTAGTTTTGAATGGGGGTAAGCTAGCCTATGACTAAGTGACCTTCCATTCATTGATAATTCCTTCTATGATAAACCCATGGATGCTTTCAAAAATAACTTCAAAAATATAGGGGTAGTCATCAAGGCTAGAGAAGGGTGTGATGTGATTTCCAGACAATTTGAAATGCATACAGATTTAGAGGTCATTGAGTGTTTGAATTAGAATGTCGTTGCATTTGTTGAAATATTCTCAAACATTAGAGTAATGCATCTTGGAAAATAAAATTGAACCTCAGAAATCCTCTCAAATTATCAATGTAGGTCATCTTCCTAGTCATGTTTCTGGTTTCTGGTCGTGGTCATCGAATATGGAAGTTTCAAGAAAGGAATCCACACTTGAAGAATTACTCCCTTTTATATTGTTGGCAATGACAATGGCTGTGGTAGTGCCTATGGAATTCAGTTGGTGGAAGGTGGGGTTGTTCTCTTATTGGTTTTTTCTCATGGCGTCATAGGTAGCCTTTTTAGTATTATCAGAGAGAAATCCCCATGCTTGTGTGATAATTTTAAAATCTCCCTCGACTGCTAGGAACTTGTTATTATTAGGATGCAATAGAAAGACTATTTTTAGCGGGAGTTAACAGAAAAATAAAATAATTTTTTCTTGAATTACTTATGAAATGCATTCAATCACTTCGAGTAGCCTTACATTGACTCAAACTGCACTATTCGGTGCGTTTGCAAAAAAAAATACAACGAGATCAATGAAAGGAGATGGAAAATATTGGCATAGAATTTTGTAGAAGTTCCATTAGCGGAGGTGTAAGAACTGACGGGAAATCTCTAGGTGCCACGGAGTCCGAGAAATCACCCATCGAAGTAAAACACTTTTTTGGTCTCAGGGCTCTTAAGGAACTATGCTCAGACGAGATAGCCCAGAAGCATGGGGAGAATAGGGAACTGAAACAAAGCCTTCACTAGCATTCACTAGGCCATTTGGATGTGTTGGCATAGACAGTTCAGTCCCACAAGCTACCGTTGGCAAAATATTGTGTCTGATAGCCTTACACTGACTCAAACTACACTATTTCACGCATTTGCAAACAATAGGACAATGACAACACCTAAAGGATATGGAAAAAATTGAGATGAAGTTTCATATAGGGTCCCTATGTAGAGGTGTAGGATCTAAGGGGACATCTCTATGTGCCACGGAGTCCTAGTAATCACCCATCGAAGTTATACAGTTTTTTAGTCTCATGGCTCTTAAGGGAATATGCCTGGATGAGATAGCTTGGAAGCACGGGGAGCGCAAGGAACCAAAAAAATCCTCCACTAGTGTTCACTAAGCCATTCAGACATTTTGGCATAAACGGTTTGGTCCCAAAAGCTACCGTTTGTAAAATATTATGTTTGGTAACCTTACACTAACTCAAATTACACTATTTCGTGCATTTACAAACAATAGGACATCAAGAGAACCTAAGAAGATATGGAAAAAACTGAGATAATATTTCATAGTGGGTCCCTACGCGAAGGTGTAGGATCTGATTGGACATCTCTAGGTGCCATGGAGACCGAGTAACCACCCTTCGAAGTTATAGGATTTTTTAGTCTCAGGGCTCTTAAGAGGCTACGCTCGAACTTTGACATAACTTGAACAAATGACCTAAATTTGACCTGAATTTTTGCATGAATCATCAAGACACCTTCCTCTATCATCTTCCAAATTATTGTGAAAATAATAGCTCTAAAGTTTCCTATCCCATCTCATTTGCATGTTGGAACATGGTTTGTTCTTGATACTATTTCAGACCACTATTTCGTGCATTTACAAACAATACGACAATGAGAGAAAATAAACGAGATGGAAACAAATGAGATAGGATGTCATAGAGGATCCCTACATGGAGGTGTAGGATCTGAAGGGATGTCTCTATGTTCCACAAAGTCCTAGTAATCACCCGTTGAAGTTATATGGTTTTTTGGTCTCAGGGCTCTTAAGGGACTACGCTCGGACGAGATATCCTGGAAGCACGAGGAGTGTAGGGAACTGAAACGAAGCATCCACTAGTGTTCACCAAGCCAGACAAATGTGTTAGAATAGAAAATTTTTTACCATGAGCTTCCGTTTACAAAATATTGTATTTGAAAACCTTACATTGACTCAAACTACAACTATTTTGTGCTTTTGCAAACAATAGAACACCGAGAGAACCGAAAGGAGATGGAGAAAACCAAGATAACATTTTGCATAGGGTCCTAACATAGAGGCGTATGATCAGACAACACATATCCTGGTACCATGAAAACCAAGATATTACCCCTCAAAGTTATAACATTTTTTGGCCTCTGGGATCTTAAGGGAATATGTCTAGATGAAGTAGCCCGGAAGCAACGACACTATCCCGCACCAAAACGGAGCCTCCACAAGCATTTACCATGCCACCTGAACATGTTGGCATAGTATGTTTGGTGCCAAGAGCCACCATTTGCTTTCTCAATCTCACTCTAAGTGTCTTTTCCTTTTTGAAACAAATTTCACATTTCTCATATTTCCATGTATGGTAATGTGCAAACTAGGATGATCCATTGGAAGTTGGAAAAAAAACCACATGTTTGAAACCTTGTGACACATTTTCCCGACCTCCACAATGTATTGAGATCACCATGTTCTTGTTATTTGATACTAAGTAGCATTGCCAAAGTTTTAATTTTTCAAGGTACAATGATTACGTTGACATGGACATGGGAAGCCATATTAGTCTTGTTGATAGTACTAATTACCCATGAAATCTAATTCTCCATATTTCATTTTCTTTTCTCATCTTCCATGTCATACTAATAAATGATTTGATAGCAGAGCTACCCTCTTCGACGGTGATACACCAAATATGAATATGATCCTCGAGAGTGAATCCTCATCCCACCATAATACCATTACGAACTCTGTTGTTGGTAATGTTACACGGTCATTGTCCTTTTTGAGAGAGAAAGGAAAAAGTTGAGGGAATGAAATAGGAGGGCCATTACCACCAAAATATTCCAAGGCCTCAGGTGACATGAAAATTACAATCATAGCAACAAGGGATTGGCTAAGAACACATAGGGGTTATCAATCGCCTAGTAAATCTTTCTTGTTTAGTTTTGAATGGGATTTAGCTAGCCTACGGCTAGTGACCTTCCATTCATTGATAATTTCTCCTAGTGAAGGGTGTGATGTGATTTCAAAACAACTTGAAATGCATACACATTTATAGGTCATAACACGAATTGGACAGAATGTCGTTGCACTAGGAGAAACATTCTCAAACATTGGAGTAATACATATTGGAAATCCTCAGAAATACTCTCAAATTGCAAGCTTACAGAAGCACTGGACATATCAAGATTTTTTCTTTGAATGAAACCTTCATTCTCGACAACTTGTAACTGAAATAATTATTCATTTTGGGTGAAAAAAATGATCAATACTCTCTGTTAATGCTAATAAGAATGGGTAAGACACCTAACATTACAGTGAGTGAAATAGTTCCCATGCAATGGGAAAATGAAGATAGTTATATTGGGTAACATGTCTTTGTACCAAATTGCTCTTGGATATATCTAATTTCCCTCCTTCAAAATATCAGTAGATGAAAGACATCAAATTGTGATGACTCTCTTTGAATGTTTTGCCTATGAAGAAGATGAACCCTTTTCAGTTGAATACTCTCTGTCAATACTAATAAGATAGATGAACCAAAGTTACCTTTTGTGTTTCCAAACAACTTGAAATGCATACGGATTTAGAGGTTATAACAAAAATTTACAAGTATCTCTATCATTATAAATGGAAGCCAAATAACGATGTCTCCCCATATCATAGACAAAGGTGTTCTAAACATGATCCTCAGAGCAGGGGTTTGGTGTAAGTAAGTACGAGAAATTTGGAAACATTGTATTCTTAAGCCCAACAATCAAGATAGTCCAAGAAACATTAAAGAATGTATTAAGTGCATGATAAGATATGAACCAGTACAAAGAGACCGTGAGAAAGAACAAACACAAGTAAGGTAAATACGCATTGATAAGTTGAAAGAATAATGACTGAGATTAGGTAAATATTTATATGTACATACATTATATTAAAATATTGATTTCCAAACTTTGATGCATATTATACATTGAAAACACTTGTACATGTACATCACCAATAAATGAAAAAATAATCCATAATGTCTTAAATATAGTCAAGTGCACATCATATTAGTATCATACAAAAATAATCTCAGAAATTTAAGGTCTCATACAAAAATTTCGAGTTCCAAATAGTATTAATGTGCACAATGAATATAAAAATTCCCAAATAGGTCATATACTATCAAGTTCAAATGCCATATAGGAGTACATGCAATGCCATGCACATAGGCATACAAAACAATGTCATGTAAGGCGCACACACACACACACACACACACACACACACACACACACACACACACATCTTAATCATAAAAAGCCATCTCTCTCTTGGCCTTGCTAAAAGAAGGCCCTCCATTAGACGAAGATGGAGATCTATGGGATGACTTCGGATCATACGCGTCCATGCTACGATTTCTCTTTTGTTGAAGACTCGCTTGTAGATGAACCTGTAAATGATTTTTTTTTTCAAAAGTGAATTTATAATCTTTTCAACATGTATTTGAGACCATGCTAATGAAAGCATTTACATAAATACACACACTTACCACAAGTTCTCGGTCGCGCTGAATCTGCATCTCAGGCTCAGATGAGTCACTGGGAGCTCCTGGAGCACGAACGGGGGTATCAAAACGATGAGATCAAGGATTCTGTGCCCTTGAGGTCAAAATGGAGGGGGTTGAAGTTCCCTACATACAAATAAAATCAAAAAATCAAACATCAGAATTAGCCAAAATAGAACTAAGTACATGTATGTGTAATGACAATATTTTAACTAATTTTATCAATATAGAACTATTTTTTTTTACCCCACTACACTTGGGAATCAAATGACCAGGGCTGCGACATGTTGCAGGTAACTCCTACGTATACACAATGAAGGACATTATTAACATAATTTAATAATTCTACAATGCAGGACATTATTAACATGCAATTTAACATAATATGAATTACAAGAGTTATTTAACGAAAATACATGTTGCTTGAATACCTCAATGAGGTCCCGCGCAAATGAAATTGCAGTGGCAACACTTCTCTAATCGTCATAGAGATGGTAGGGTGTCTAGTGAAGTCAACATATTTATCAAACATGTATCACGTAAAGTTAGATGAACATACAAGAACATACATATATATATATATATATATATATATATATATATGCATACGTGAAACGTTTACACAATTAACATTATAAATTAACTATGTGAATGTATGTGTACGCATGGTGCTCATAGCCTGCGGTCGAGATGATGACACCCCTCCCGCACACTGTAATATCAATGCATACATGTACAAATGCAATTATTTCAAAATTTTAACATATATAAGTAAATCAAGTACTCTGATATTTTTGTAACACACATAATAAAACATAAGAAATACCTGTGAATGGTGATGCCGATGACTATAATCCAAATGTCTCACTCAAAAAGGCATCTAAAATAGTGGTATTATCGTGTGCACCCCTAGTGCCAACACCACCAAAATCAGAATGCATGAAGGTATTGTCCTGCTTGGGCCCCAAACATATGCTACCACATATTGAGAAAAGATGTGGCCTCATGCTAGTATTCCCTAAGGGAATACTCTGTGTATGTCTGCGAGCATCTGGATTAGAAATATCCCTCGCATGTCAAACAAGGGTCTTAGATAGCCCTTGAAGCGCATGGAGTGTGTCAATCTCTATTATCTTCTTCACTGCTGGAGGGATAGTCTTAGGGTGAGGGGGATTTTGTGCGGGGATTCTACCCTGTTGAATAGGTGCACATTGTGCACCTAGTTGATCATGTGTAGATCCTTTTCCTTGGCCCTAGAAATCTCAGAAATCAAAATAATTTGGGATCTCGTTGAGGATAAAATCGCAATAGAGTTTCCTCAAAAAGTATAGTGGCACCTCGTTGTTATTGCAAGGTAGATAATCAAACACCATCCACCATTGGTCCAAAAAAATCTTTTTACTCAAATTATTATTACACCAATGGATGGGAAACTGTTTACATGAAAATGGAACAAGAAAATCAGTGTGGGGTCCGTGAATAAGGTGCATATGAGGTATTTTGTAATTTCTTTTTTCTTTACATCCACATATGACAATTTTTTGTAATAAGAAAACCTATAACCCTCGTTATAAGAATTCAAACGATAAATTTTTCCCATTTCCACTTCAATGTGAGCCTCTAATTCCTCTAATGTGTTTGCAAGAGAGGCGTGGTGGGTGTTTATAGATTGTGAATCCCTCATTATTTTGATTAAATCCTTAATTTCAATTTTGTTTTCAAATATGTGGATTGCTAAATCTTCTTGACTACCTCGGTGATGTTGAGAAACTATGGGAAGGTTAGGAGGGATGACAAGAATACCAGGGTTTGGTTGTGGTTGATTCCCTCGACCTTGAACTGTAACAATAAAAAAATGTATTCAATTCAAATTCTACTCTCTAATTACTAAATTTCAATGCAATTTTGAGAAAATATTTGTGCCTACCTCTTCTCTGTGGCACCATTGTTGATTTTGATCTTCCAAGACATTCAAAGACGATCGTTTGAGTTTGAGATCTAGTTGAATGAAAAAACCCAAGGGCACGATTAAGCTCTGAAACTCGCGTTCAATGGAGTCAAAATGATAAAGGCTCAGGCCTCTTTTTTTTTTTTTATAATTTATAACAAACATAACGTGTACACGTTATAGGCTTGGTAACTTCCGAACCTAGAAAAATATAACGTGATCGCTCTATTAAAGAAAACGTACGCATTTTGTTTATTTTTAGGTTTTTGTCCAGTTTTTGGCCCTCGAACTTGGTGCACTTAACCTAGTACACTATTATTATTATGTCATTAGAGGTGACATTGTAATGGAAGTGGCCCTCTTACTAACACAATAGTTGATTGGTTGTGTGATGAGTATGTTTGCTTGTTCAGCCTTCCCCTCTCCTCTATGAATTCAATATTTTTTGTATAAATTGCATCTAAATATATGCCTTACTACCCTGAGTTGGATATGCCTCTTTATTGTATCTTGGAATTTCTTCGACGATTCTAAAAATATTCATTCAATCAAAAAATTAATCTCACATGGATTGATTCACTTGGTCTATAATAACATCTAAACCACAATATATCATGATATTTATGCCAATAGGTGATGTTGGTGTGATTCATTTTCCACATCAACATGTGAGTCATCCCACTCAAGTGAGAGCGTAGGTCTGTGTGTCATTTAGGGGTCATTATGAGATTCCCTTACGCATCAGCGCGTCACTTGCATGATTGGGAGTTACTTCTCATTCCGGGAATGTAACTCCCCCTCTCCATTTGATTTGTCATAATTGCAGCATAGGGGGTAACTCAACACCCTCTATATGTATACCCCTTTAGATCTATGATATTAATGTGAGAGTTTTTTTGGCTTAACTAGGTTTTTCCCCCTTTTCAATCTTTGCATGCACATTCAGTTGATGCTTTCTCCTCTCAAGATCTCATCACACTTCCATTCGCACATCCATGGATGTTTGAGTTGTCCCTCGTGATCCTCACACTTTAGGTTTTCACACCCTCTTTCATGGTATTAGAGTGCACATCGTGTGGATCTATGCAAATCTTCAGTGTTTTTCATGTTTTCAAATTTCTGTTCATGATAAACAAGCCTCTTGCAGCATTCGTTGTAATGGCTATTTCATTTTTAATCTACTTGCATTGATTTGGGGTTTTATACCTCCTTGTTCAAGTTTTTTTGTTTCTTTGTGGTATTTTGGTTAACTTGGTTTACATGTATATTCTGGAGGTTTATTACTGGTTATGGATTTATATTTCAGGTTGCATTGTAATTTGCTTGAAGTTTGTGAAGCTTGTTTTTTCGTATTTGAAGAATTTTTTAGGGCCCAACTTGGCCCCAACTAGCTGATCTAGGAACCAAGCTGGCTCATCTAGCTCGCCTCTGCCCCTCCACACTTAGCTCATCACTTTGCATATTACTAGCTCAATGTCTACATTTTTGGCTTGGATTTTGGCTCGTTACTTGTGCTTTTTTCCCTCGACCAACTCTGTTTTCTTTGGATCTTTTTTGAGTTTGAGTCTTTGACCGTTCGTTTTCCATTGGCTTGATCTTTCTCTACCTCTAATGTGGCTCTGTGTTCATTGTCTTTTCCCCAGTTCCTTATCCCCTATAATGGCACAACCTATTGAATTTGTTCACTCCTTTGGATCTTGCTTTCCCTGTGCGTTGGTGTCATGCCTGACTCGGCCCTAGTTTGAATGTTCATTGTCTCTACTTCAACGCTAACCCAATCCTCGGGAAGCTCACGGAGTCCATCAGTTTTCACCCACCTCAGGCTCCTCATATCACTAGCATCAGATCCCTTCCTCAGGCTTACAATAACAATGTGGACCTCTGGTTTTAATTGGTGGTTTGCTCTCCGGTCGTTACATCCCCCGACGCAGTGCTCTTTCTGACTTGGACATCATGCACAACTCGACCCTATTTTCCACATGCCTATTCGACTGATGAACATATTAGACCTCCTACTCATACCTCCTCACTAAAAAATCCATGCCAACTCTCTTGATGACTCACCGATCTCCTCTCAGGTTGCTCACCTCTAACTCACCAGTTTGTCTCCTTTCCCAGCTCACCTAGCTAGCCTCGTTCCTCACCCTATTTGAGCTCTAGACCCCTTTTTCAACCCATCCTTTGGATTTTCCCATTTTTCCTACTTTTTGTGCATTGTGTAAACATTGTAAATGGGAAATACTAATAAAAATTCACTGTATAAGGGAGACCTTTTTTTTTTCTAAGCTCATTTTACAGGGTTTTTGGGCTTTCCGGGCCATTTTTTCTAGCTCGTGCTTTGTATCATTCTTCTTTTCTTGCGGCTAGTGGATGTGTCCCCTACAACCTTGCAATAAGAGAGCCTTCTCTTTTGCACTGTGTGACATACTTTCCCTCATGTTGAGAAGTGTTTTGTACCCTGCCACTTTTCACTCTTTTGTGCTTGATTGTGTGTGTTCCTCTACTTTCGACTTAGGACTTCATTGTGGCATCCACTCTCGTGTGACTTGTCTCCTACTATGAGGTGAGTGGTCAACTATCCAATATCACATGAACACACCCTATTGTAGCCACACACTATCTTATAAATTTCCACATACGGGGGGGTTATCTCTGTTCTTCTCGGGTTTTGTGTTGCTTGCAGACGCATTAGTGATTGATTATGACGTCTTAAATTATTACACCCTCTTCTTATTGCTTCCACTTTGGCATCATGGAGGATGCTCTTTCCAGACTTGAGCATTGCAGGATTGTGTTATAGCCTCCACAAATTCTTATTAGGAGAGAGTAGTATTCAACATAACGTGCTTCTATGGAATGCTACTTCTCCTACGAGGGTCTTATACACTTCTTGCTTAGGCTAGCTCCTGCACCCACTAATTCCAGTCATCTTGAGGACTTTCTCGATACTTGTGATGATGTTGTTGGTCACTTGATGTTTTCTGTCACCAAACCTCTCCACATTCACATGGCATACGCAGATCCTCCCCACAACATATGGAGCATCTTGTAGTCCCTCTTTGAAGACCCTTCACATACTACCACCGTTGATGTTGTTGCTGATCTAGTTGTTTCCTCTTCTTCTTCATTTGATGGTATTTACGTTGACACAGAATCGCTTGGTTCTTATTTTGACGATGAGGATTTTACTCCCAGTTATGATGCCAAGAGTACTACAGAGGACTCCTATCCTCCTCTCACTTTTCCAGAGAGTGTTGTCACCCCTCCCATCTCATTAAATATTGAGAAGTCTCCATTCTTATCCTCATACTATTATTGCACTAGCCTCCTTTCCACTTCTTAGTGTACAAGTCCCTTTCCACTCCTCTACCTTAATTGGATGAATTATACACTGTCTGACATCACTCTTTTGTTTCTCGAGCCCCCTCATTGGGATGAGTATCTTGCTCTAACCTTGGTCATCTTTTTGGAGAGTCCACTTGTGATACACTACATGTTCCTCATCCTTTTATAGGTGTTTTTAAAAATTCCATCATCTCCTTTGTTTGGAGTGAGCCTTCTAGAACTCTTATCAATTCTAAAATTTCAGGAGACCTTCATTGTTCCACCCTTACTAGTGGATCCATTTTCTATTGTGCAGGGGTTATTTTGTTTCTTTCACATCAATCATGGAAATCCTTTCTACGGGTTTTCTTCTTCTTATACTCGGATGAGTTTTGTGCATGCATGGCATTAAATTATGGTTCCTTGGTACTCCATTTCTAGACCTATGTAACACTTATGTGGACCAGACTCAAGAGTTTTTCGTATGCTACTACCTTCAGTTTCCTTCGTAGAGTGGGTAGAATTCGAACACTGTCATTTATGTCCTTCCTAGGGGAACACACATAGTTCGGTTTTGGGGATGTCTCTTCTTCAGTCCAAAGTTAGAGGACCAAATCATCGTAACTCTTTTGGGAGAAATCCTATAGTTTCATAGTTCAGATCCGTCCATGGAATCTTCTGTGTTCCTCTCATCTCCCTCTTATTCTCTCTCTTCTTCTTCTTTCTAAGAGATTTCTCCTTTTGTACATGGGTACCTTATTAGGTTTTTCAGTGGTCAAGACCCATCTTTGGCATCTTTCTTAGATTAGAGAGTGTTTTTTTCTCTTGTGGTGGATTTTTTTTCCCACTGGGTTTTTTTCCATTGCTTGGGATCTTTGTTATGCATAGAGTATCTCATTAGGAGTTTTGTGCTGAGGACCCATTCCTCTATTTTGACTTGCCACCTCATCCTAAGTTATCGATGAAGGGGGGTGTTGGTGTGAGTACACATTCCACATCACTAGAGTGAGTCATCTTAGCTTAGGTGAGGTCATAGGTCTACATGTCATTTCAGGGTCGTCAAAACATTCCTTTACACATTATGTGCATCAGTGCATTAGTTATCATCAATAGGAGTTACTTCTCATTCCAGGAATGTAACTCCCCCTCTCCACTTGAGTTGTCATGATTATAGCATTGGGGGTTACTAACACCCTCTATATGCACACCCCTTCAGATCTACGAGATTAGTGTGAGAGTTTTTTCGATTAACAAGGCTCTGCCCCCTTTTCGATCTTTACGTGAAAATTCAGTTGATGCTTGCTCCTCTCAAGATCTTATCACACTGCCATTCGCACGTCTGTGGATGTTTGCGTCGTCCCTCGTGATCCTCACGTTTCTGGTTTTCACACCCTATTTTAGGTGACACCACAATAGAAATGGACCTCTTACTAACATATTAGTTGTGGGATGAGTATGTTTACTTTCTCAACCTTCCCCATATAATCCTTGTGATTTCCTTCATTCGTATGTGGTTCAATATATTTATTGCTCTAAATGTTGGAAATATTGACAAATGTAAGTTTGGAATATTATCATTGAGAATAAATTACTTTTTGATACTTTAAAATTGTTTGGGACAAGTATGAGAGGATTTCCTCCAAATTAGTCAATTTATGTTGATATTTAAGTTGAAAATCCATTGTATGATGATCATATTGACATCGGATGATTCAATGAATAGTAAAAAATTTGGATATTATTTTTGTTTACAAGATTATATAGACCACATAAAATATCTTTAAATTGAAGGTGTGAACAAGCCTTGTTTATATGAAAAAACTTGTGTGAAAAGAAATAATAACAAGGATAAAATTATTCGATAACTAAGATAAGCTCAATAATGTCTTGAAGAAGAATATTTTTATAGATGCATTAGGGATCAACAGATTGCTTGAAAATTCCTTCAATTGAAGTAAGGCCAATACATGGGAATAAAAAGTTAATAAACTATGTGAGAACAACAAAAATACACTTTGCATCTTCTAATTATTGGTTTATAAAATTGTGCTTCAAGTTTGCGTTTCTTGAAAAATGATAAGTGTTGTCACCCACCCAAAACTATGTAATTTTCATTTTTTTGAATTTTTAGCTAAGTGACCCGTTGTCTTGATGTATTTACCCTTGTTGACGTCTGAGGAGTGAAAAATTCCAAGAATTAGTTTATTTTGAGTCATTTTGGAGCATTTTGAGTGTTTTACGGCTCCTGCAGACTTTGGTGGAACAAGAGGAACAAAGTCCTCCATTCCTCCTATTGCCTGCATCCCATTCTACCCGCAAATGATTTAGTATCAATGTTGTGTGGATATTTTAACTCCTGGTGGAACTTGCTCCTACAGACCCTTAGTTCTCCTCACTCCCACTTTTCCCGCATTTCTTTGTTACTCCTTTGGTATGTGGTTATTTTGGTAAATTTTGGAACTCACGAAACTTGTTCTCCCCAAGCCTTGGTTCCCCACACTTCATTTTTCCCCGCATTACACTCTAGCCTGCAAACTTTGATTTTCGTAGTCTATGTGGAAATGAACTCTCCTCATGGAACTGTTATTGCGAAGCCATTGTTCTTCCCAGCCCCATTTTTATTGGGGATCATTGGACTCCTTTACATTGCAGATGATGTAGAGAACATTAGAAAAAAGGAACTTGTTCCTCCCAAACCTTCATTCCCCGCAATCCCATATCTCCCACAATCCATTGAACCTCTTTGTATTGTGGATATTTTATAAATCTTCGAAACCCAAGGAACTTGTTCCTTCGGGATTTCCGTTCCCCATATCCCCGTCATAGCTAAACTATAAAGAAATTGATTAAAATATTTCTCGTGAGCTCGCCGATTTCTGCATTGCACTATCTTGCTCAAACATTACCCCATTTTCAAATTTATTTACTTTAAAAGGGTAAACTTGATCTATTTCTTACCATTCTAAATCAAGTTTTGACTGTGCATGTGTTTTCCATCCTCATGCCCTAAAAAGACATTTTTGTCCATATCTTGCTCATTTATTGACCAAATTCAAAGATTCAAATTGTATTGGAACCATTGTGGAGGCACCATCTTTTATACACTAAAGGTTAGTTTTTTCATGCCTTATTGGTTTAATTTGATAGTTGTTTGTGTTTTCATCCATTTCCTTCAAATTCCTCATGAAAACCATTTTTGATCCTTCATTCTCTCTAAGTTTTCTCCCACACCTCCACAATGAAGTTCCAATATGGAGGATATGAGAATATTTCTTCTCTTGAGACCTATGTGACCAATATTAGAGACAATGATGTCAAGTACATGAATTTATATTATTTCTGGGCTCGTATTTCTAAAGATACTCCCACCATAATTACCAAATGCATTAAAAACAATAAAATTTCCTATATAATTGGATTTCCCCTCTCTGTTCAATACATTGATACCGTCCTTTCCCGCGCCTCAATAGTTGACCCACAAACCAAAGAAATCAAGGGACCTCAAGGTCAGATAATTTCCAAGCTTGATGCCAATTACATAAATGCAACCTTGGGGATTCCCACCTCAGAGAACTCCATTACCTTAACCCAGGCCCAGGCTCAAAATATCTTTGACCAAGAAATAGATATAGACAAGAAAATTATAGCTAAGTCCTAGCTCAAGACTCAAAAGAAATGAACTTCTAAGTTTCCTAAGGTCCTATACATGTCAAATTTCAAAGAGGAATTGTCAGACATGATTATCTTGATTGCAAGAATGATGGGCATGCCATCTACCAATGAATTTTAGTACTAGATGTGTGTGTATATAAATCTCATATGTGAGGAAAAACAAAGGTTGAATTGGGGGGCGATCATTTGTGAGAACCTGAGTGAATAATTGGTAAATGTGCAACAAAGAAAATCTTTCTATATGACATCCTACCTAATGTACATGTTATCTCCTGAAAACTGCTCTACGTTTTCATATCTAAATTCAATTTTTTGAGCTCATGCCCTTCATTGGTGTTTAAGCCAAGTCAGAGATTCAAGAAATTAGCAAAAGTCGTGCCCTGGAGCTGTTTAAACCTCTGTTTTGTTCATTTTTAGAAATCCTCCATTTCCTGGTCTATCCACGTGATATCCTATTTGCAACCTCCATTTTTTATCGAAATTGTTCACTTGTTCTATGGCTTGGGTTGTCAAATCATTGTTTTGCCTCCATGCCTCTGGTTCGTGAAGGAAATTCAAAAATTGGACTCAAAACGATGAAGTTTTCTTCCTCTATGTATTTTCCACAGTCGGGATGACGGGCATCTTTTCCCCGTCAAATTTTGACCCCAATGAATGCAGGTACGTGGTCAGATCCTATTGGATGGGGAGGAATCGGATTTTTGGCAAACTTAACACTTTTGGTCACTTTTGGAAAATAATGGTAAATTTTCCCAATGGCACTGGAAAGTTTGAAGTTTCTGATTTTGGTTCATTCCCGGAAAAAGTGTAAGTTTTTGTCCCAGGCTACACAAGTTCACGAGGGACACTTGGGACCCAAAAAGCCGAAATTTGACCGATTGCGGAAAAAGCAGAAGTTTTTTGTCCCAGGCTGCACAAGTTCAATTGGGACACTTGGGACCCGAAAAGCCAGGAACGACCAAAAAATTCAAAAGTGCGAGAGCGGGCCGACAGAGGAAATTGAGTTTTTGAGCCTTTTTCCAAAAAAGTTAAAATGTTTAGAAAGAGCTGCAACCCCATCTCCAACCAGAACATGTCAAGTTTTCTAGTCAAATTGGAGCAGCGAGTCGGCGGAGAAATTTTTGTTTTTGAGCCTCTTTGAAAAAAAAGGTGAAAAGTTAAAAAGTGACCCGCAGCCCCGATCAGGCTTTGAAAGGAAAAAATCAAAGTTGAAGCCCGCAGGGAAAAAGTCAAAGGTGAAGGTGCCACATGTCCTAGTCAAATTGAAGCAACAGGTCAGTGGATAAATTTGTGTTTTTGAGCCTCTTTGCAAAAAAGGTGAAAATTTAAAAAGTGACCCACAGCCCTGATCAGGCTTTGAAAGGAAAAAATCAAAGTTGAAGCCCACAGGGAAAAATTCCAAGCTGAAGGTGCCACGTGTCCTAGTCAAATCGGAGCAAACGGGCTGGCGGAGGAAATTGAGTTTTTGATCCTTTTTCCAAAAAAGGTTAAAATGTTGAGAAAATGGCCACGACCCCATTTCCAATCAAATGGTGCCACGTGTCTAAGTTGAAAAGTCAAAGCGGGGTGTGGGCCAATTTTTTCCAAATTGCCAAATCTCTAAAAAATCTCAAAATGCAAAGGGGTTTCCCCTGTAACCGCTCCAATCCCTTCCTACCACGTGGATGACCCGATTTCAAAGCTATAGGAGCAAATCAAATGGTCTATTTTTAAAATGGCAAATCGAATGTAACAGTTGCTTTGTAAGATCTAGTTTTTAACCCGCCATGAGCGTTTTCTTCACAACAAAAGAATTTGAAAAGGCGTCGAGGATTTTTTAAGATTGTAACCATTTTGGCAAAGGATATAAGGGCTTCTTGACGTCATTCCAAGACTGGCGATTGATTTTCGAAAAAGACCAGAGTGCTGTGTACCTAGAAAAGACATAAAACGCCATTCTTCTTCTATTTTCTCTTCTTCCTCAAATTTCTTCCTTTCTCAACCTATGTACAAACTCTGCTTGAGATTCAATAATAAAAAGAAGGAATTAATGCCTCTTTGATTGAGGAACTGATTGGTACTTTGCGACCAATGGGTTTCATTCAGTCGTGTAGCTTCTCCTGCGGATTTGTTTTTCTTCTAATTACAAATGCATGTAAATGAAATTTCTAATTAATGTGTGTGGGCATCTGATATTCTACTCACAACATTAGTTTCTCCTATCTCCATTCTCACTCCCTTTCCCCTTCTCAGAAAAAGTTCTTCTCTAGTGAGAAATTACTAGCTGTTGTCACAAAGTCAGTGGAGTGCCCCTGTTGGATCTCTAGTCGAAAGGCCACCATTGAATCCACTTTTTCATGCATGCACATACAGAAGCTGCACCATTCAAGTAGAGGGACTTAGATTCCCATAGCGTTGGCTTGAAACTCACCAATTTTTCCACAAAACAAATTTTCTCGCCAACAGTTTTTGGCACCCACCGTGGGGCAGATTTTGCAGCATTTGCACCTAAAAATGACTTCAGGGTCATTAAATACAAAAAATATTCTAGAAGAAAATTTTCTCCAAGAGATTGAATAATCACACAAACTTCATGGATGTAAATCATGGCTATCTTGGGAAATCCTCCTATTGAGAGACCTGAAAATCTTCATCAGTGCTTTGCCATCAAAATTTGGTTTCTTCCTTAGAAGAGCCCAACCAAGAACATTAAGGGAAGCTAAAGACTTTGTAATTGAGACTCTAATTCTTTTCACATCCAAGAAGACATTGCTTCTTTGAAGAAACAATTGATATGAGGAATGCTCCAAGGAGACCAAATCCTTATGATAGACCAAGAATTACTCCACCTCCTCGTAGGCTTGCTCTTGAAGCACCACCAGTCAATGCCATTTGTGACATTAGGGAATCAGAAGAAGGAACAGACATTGAGGAAACTAAAGAAGAAAGCATGGATGACTATGAAAACTATCTTGAAATTGAAGAGGTCGGCATGCACAATGGCTTGATTGAATAATTTGATGATGAGGAGGAAGGTGATGAAGAAGCTCCAAGTTTTTCATGTGTTGTTTTCACTCGTGCACAATCCAAGAATGGTGTTTCAGCCTTAGCAGTTACAACTGAGAGTAGGGAGAAAAAAGAAGATAGCTCTTTAAAGCCTCCATTAAACAAGATCATCAGCATGGGATCACCATTACCACCTTCCATGGAATCGGCTAGAGAGAAATAAGATTCACAAGTTGTCAAGGATCACACTACTGTGCCAAGTAAGTTATCTGATTCTTCTCCCAACTCAAAAGTATTTTAAGAGCAATTCCCTTCTAAATATTGGTTTTGCAAGAACATCTAAATTTCAATCAAGGGCTACACCCTCACCTCCTTCCAAGCCAATTTCTACATTTGAAAAGGAGAACCTAGCATCAAAAGTAACAAAAACCATGTCATTTAAATCCTCTCACACTATTGGAACCTCTTCCTCATCTACCATAACTCCATTTGACTTTGTGGAGCATGCAAGCAAAACCAAAGTTTAGCTCTCTGAGTTTGAATACCTACAAACACATCCTGCCCAATTTGACAGATTCATCAAGGTAGTCTGGGGTGGTAACTCTACACCCCAAATCTCTAATTCTAAAGGCTTACTTCCCACACCATCCATACCACCTTCTCAAAAAAAATTAGCCCTCAGTGCCTCCAACATCAACAGAGTTGAGCCTTTCTACCTGTCACTTCTCATCAAAGGCTTCTAGTTGAACAATTGCATTATAGATTCTGGAGCCTCAGATAATGTGATGCCAGCAAAAGTTGCAAATGCTCTTGGCCTCACTTTGACCCTGGTAAATGGCACATGATACTCAATGGAATCCAAACAAGTTCCATTGGTAGGAAGGATTAAGGATGCTCAGGTTGCACTAGCTGATTACCTTGAAAAGAAGATACTCCTGACCATTTTGGTGGCAGACATCCCAACATCTTTTGGTATGCTTTTGAGTAGAAGTTTTTACAGAGATCTAGGTGGAGAAATAAAAATGGATTGGTCATCTGCAACTATCCCAGTGAAAGGAGAAATGAAGAAGTTGTTGCCAGTCAGGAAAATGAAATTCACAGTAAGGAAATATGATGATCCAAGAGCTAACATCCTTTTTCAAGATTGTGGGCTAGGAAACTACTTCCTTACATCACAAAAGGAAGAGAACTTTCCACTCCTCATGGAGGAAGAAGAAGATCAGATTTGGACAATGGAGTTTGATGGCAGTCATTCTAGAGCAGGTTCAGGAGCTGGTGTAGTATTATACTCTCCCTCCAATGAGGTATATCCTTTTACCTACAAGCTACAATTTGATAATACAAACAATACTACAGAGTATGAAGCATTTCTCTTAGGCATGAATGTAGCAGAGGACATGGGAATCAAGAAGCTAAGATGCAAAGGTGATGCAGAGATTGTGGTGAAGTAGGTCCACCAACAATATCAGGTGAAAAATCCAAGGCTCAAGGCACTATAGAAACAAGAGTGTGGGACTGCATTGAATCCTTTGATGCATTCTCCATTGAAGCTATCCCTAGGGAGCAAGAATGAAAAGGTTGATTCTCTAGCAGTGTCAGCTTCCTTAGTGACACCTCATCCTTCTTTTGACAAGGATAAAGTGACCATTGAGATGGTGTTCAGACCCAACATACCAGACAATGCAAATCACTGGCAGGTCTTCAATGATGATAATTAGATCCTAGCCTTCTTAGAACAAAGGGATAACTTCAATAATCTTTTCTTTGAAGGAAGTGAAAACCCACACCATGAATCAGTCCCCAAAGAAGAGAAGGAAGGAATTGAGGGAATTGATGAAGAGGGAGTAATCAAACTGAAAGGAAACAAAATCCCCAAAGGCCTAGTTTCTTTGGAAGACCTCTTTGACAAGCATGATAGGTTCATCCAAGAGAAAGAAAAAAAGTCTTCTCGGTGTCCATCTAATTTTGATCAAGAAAACATTGGCACTTCAGAGAATCCAAGGATGGTTAACATTGGTAAATGTTGCTCACCAGAAGAGAAGAGAAAGTTTGTTTCTCTGCTAAAAAATTACTCAGATGTCCTGGCCTATTCCTATGATGAACTAAAATATTTTCAGCTAAAGGAAATGCATCACTCCATTCCTTTTAAGCAAGGAGCTAATCCCTTCAGGAAAAAACAAAGGCCCTACAATCCAAAGATTACTGATGTTATCAAAGAAGAGGTGACAAAGATTACTCAAATCTAGAATCATCTTCCCCATCCACCATTCAACATGGGTGGCTAACATTGTGCCAGTAAGGAAGAAGAATGGGGAAATAAGGATTTGTGTAGACTTCCGAAATCTAAATCAGGCATCTCTTAAGGACAACTACCCTCTTCCAATCATGGATCATATTTTGCAAGTAGTCACTGGATCTGAAATTCTCTCTTTGCTTGATGGATTCTCAGGGGTACAACCAAATCAAGGTGGCAGAAGAAGATTGCAACAAAACAACCTTCACAACACCTTGGGGCACTTTTGCCTACAGCAGAATACCTTTTGGCTTGATCAATGTTGGAGCCACTTTCCAGAGAGCAATGGACTTGGCCTTCAAAGATTTGAAACATTGCATTGTCATTTACCTTGATGACCTCACGATTTTTTCAAAGAGGAGGGGAGATCATATCTGTCATTTGGAGCAAGTCCTTACAAGGTGTAGGAAACATGGCATTTCTCTAAATCCAAAGAAGTGCATTTTTGGAGTCATACAGAAGGTAAGTTGTTGGGAAACATTGTGAAGAAACATGGAGCACACATTGATCCTGAGAGGGTCAAGAGCTATCCAAGCACTAGCCTTACCAACCAGCAAGAAGGGAGTTCATTCATTCTTTGGAAAGGTAAATTTCCTTCATCATTTTGTGCCTGAATTTTTCTAAACTGACTAAGCATATAACTTCCATGATGAAGCCTCAAGAAAGTTTTAAGTGGAATAAGGAAGGAAAAACAACATTTGAGGAGATCAAGAAAGCCATTGCCAAAGCTCCAACTCTTGTATCTCCAAATTTCAACAAGGAGTTCATCATGTATTGCTTATGCATCAGGAATATACACTCTCTATTATCCTTGTTCAGAAAAATGATGAAGGTTTGGAAGCACCCATTGCTTTCATGAGCTGTCCTTTGAAAAATCATGAGCTAAAGTACAACCAATTAGAGAAACATGCCTACACAGTGGTCAAAGCTGTTAAAAGTTTCAGATTCTACATTCTCAATTCCCATACAAGTGGTGATGGTCCCTGGAAGTGCAATCAAGTCCATTTTGACTCAACAAGATCCTGGGACTAAGAGAGGAAGTTGGATTGCAAAGACCCAAGAGTATGACTTGGAGATTAGACCCTCTAATCTGGTAAGAGGAAATGGTTTATGCCAAGCTGATTGCTAAAGATGAATCTCTCTAGGGCTCAACAGGGAGAAAAAGATGGTGTTTTCTCAACCTGTTCAGGAGATAGTCCATAGGTGCTCTTTGTCACCACTACTGATGAGTGGTATGCTGACATTGCTTACTATCTCACTTATGGAGAATTCCCTCCTCATCTTGATTACAAACAAAGAAGGACACTCAAGCTAAAGGCAAGCCAAGTTTGTGATATGGAATCATGCACTTTACAAGAGAGGCCTAGATGGTTGTTTCCTCAGGTGTGTAGATAAGGAGCAGTAAGAAAAGTTGCTCAGGGCATATCATGATCAAGCTTGTGGTGGAAATTTCTCAGTAATGGTCACTGCACATAAGATCCTCAGAGGGAGATATTATTGGCCCTCCATCTTTGCAGACACTCAGGATTGGGTTTCCAAATGCAAAGCATGCCAACAATTTGTTAGAAATCCATAACTAGCTGCATTACCACTCAAGCCTATGGTGATTGAAGAACCATTTCAAGTAATGGGGGCTAGATTTTATTGGTGTTATGAATCCTCATTCTAGTGCAGGACATACTTATGTACTCACTACAACTGATTACTTCACTAAATGGGTGGAAGCCATCCCGACCAAGCAAGCCAACTCTGAAACAGTCTACAACTTCATCAAGGAGAATATCATTGTTTGTTTTGGAATACCAAAAAAAATTGTTGTAGACAATGCCACCTATTTCTCTTCCAAGGAGCTCACAAATTTTTGTTATGGCTTTGGAATCTCCCTATCTCACTCTTCTGACTACTACCCATAGGGAAATGGGCAAGCTGATTCAAGCAATAAGAACATTGTGACCATTGTCCGCAAGTTGGTAGATGAGAATCAAAGGAACTGGCACAAGAAGTTATATGATGCATTGTGGGCTGATAGGATCACTCCTAAGAAGGCAATAGGTATGTCACCTTTCCAAATGTTGTATGGAGTTGAGGAAGAGATTCCCCTCACAATTGAGATGCCAGCTCTCAAGTTGCTGCAAGGAATAGAAGATGGTCAATACAAAGACTCCATTGACAAGAGGATCCTCTTCCTGGAGAAGCTGGAAGAAATAAGATGCCAAGTGGTGGATAGAATTAAAGAACACCAATTGAAAGTGAAGAAGATATTTGATAAGAGGGAAAAGGCAAGAGAATTCAAGGTTGGATACTTTTTCCTGCTATGGGACAAGAGAAGAGAACCAAAAGGCAGCCATGGAAAGTTTGATTCATTATGGCTCGACCCATTCCAAATTCATGGAGCTTGTGGTGAGAATGTTTTTCTCCTCTCATACTTGGATGGAACGCCATTAGAATTGCCTTGAAGTGGGAAATACTTGAAACTATATCATCAATGAAAGCAGGTTGTCCCCCACCTTGTACCATAGGTGATTTTGTAGGTTTTCCTAGTGTGCTTCCCTTTTCTGTTGTGTGGTTTTTGGTTTTGTTTTGTTTGGTTTTTGTTGTGTGTGGTTTGGCTTGTGTGTTTTCCTTCCTTCTTCCATTTCTCTCTCATAATTATACATGACTCTACAAGGCCCAATGGATAAGGCACTGGTCAATGTAATATGTTTTAAAACTTGAGATTCTGGATCCTCATGTCGTGCCCTAGCCATGCCTAGTTCACGCCATGTCCCCAAGCTAGAGCCAGCTGTTGTCTCCCATGAAAACCACTCTGCATTTTCATAGCCAAATTCAATTTTTTTGAGCTCATGCCCTTCGTTGGTGTTTAAGCCAAGTTAGAGATTCAAGAAATTAGTAAAATTTGTGCCCTAGTGCTGTTTAAACCTCTGTTTTGCTCATTTTTAGAAATCCTCCATTTCCCGGTCTATGCACGTAATATCCTCTTTGCAACCTCCATTTTTGATCAAAATTGTTCACTTGTTCTATGGCCTGGGTCTGTCAAATCATTGTTTTACCTCCATGCCTCTGGCTCATGAAGGAAATTCAAAAATTGGACTCAAAATGATGAAGTTCTCTTCCTCTGTGTATTTTTGCCACAGTCGGGAATGATGGGCGTTTCTTTCCCCGTCAAATTTTTCCTCAGAATCCCTAAGTGATACGTGGGTCTCTCTGATTGGATTTGGTTTGGTCATACTTCAAAATCTAGTGGAAGAAGCCACGTGTCACAACGACGCAACTCCGGGGGTAGGGTCCAAGGGACAGTCTTCAATTAAGTGCAGGCTTTCCACGTGTCCCAGGTATAAAATGAAGGTAAAATCAGCTAAGTATGGAAGGCTCAACGGATGGCTCCAAGTGTTGCAATGACATGTAACTCCAGGGGCAGGGTCCAAGGGATAATCATCAAGTAAGTGTAGGCTCTCCACATGTCTCAAGTAGAAAATGAAGGTAAAATTGACTAAGTATGGAAGGCTCAATGGACGGCTCCACGTATTCACAACAACGTAATTCCGAAAGTGGGGTAGAAAGGGCCAATTACCAAAACAAGTGCCAGATCACCACGTGGTCAGAGTCATTGGAGAGGCAAAGCCTGCTGTTGAAAATTCAAAGTGGACGAGTGGGCCATTGGGGGGATTTGATATTTTGAGCCTCTTTGTAAAAAGGGTGAAAAGTTAAAAAGTAACCCACAGCCCCTATCAGAGCTATTAAAGGGAAAAAGTAAAAGTTGAAGCCCACAGGAAAAAAGTCAAAGGTGAAGCCCACGATTGAAAAGTCAAAGCAGACGAGCGGGCCATCGGGGCACTTTTGGAAATTTAACCAAATTTCCAAAAGGAAGTAAAAGTTCTAGAATGCTCCGCGGCTTGAGGCCCACAGTTGAAAAGTCAAAGCGGAAGAGCGGGTCGACGGAGGAAATTGAGTTTTTAAGCCTTTTTTCCCAAAAAAAGGCTAAAATGTTTAGAAAAGAGCCATGACCCTGTCTCCTAACTAGAACGTGGCACGTGTCCTAGTCAAATCGGAGTAGCGGGCCAGCGGAGGAAATTGAATTTTTGAGCCTTTTTCCAAAAAAGGTTAAAATGTTGAGAAAAGGGCCACGATCCCATTTCCAATAAGAACGTGCCACGTGTCTAAGTTGAAAATTCAAAGTGGGGTTGCGGGCCAATTTGTTCCAAATTGCCAAATCTCACGAAAAAACACAAAATGCGAAAGGCTTCCCCCGTAACCACTCCAATCCTTCCTACCACGTGGATGGCCCAATTTCAGAGTTAGAAGAGAAAATCAAATGGTCTGTATTTAAACTGGCAAATCGAATGTAACGGTTGCTTTGCAAGATCTGGTTTTTAACCTGCCATGAGCGTTTTCTTCACAATAGAGGAATTTGAAAAGGCGTTGAAGATTTTTGAAGTTGTAACTGGTTTCTTGTGAAGAATATAATGGCTTCTCGACAGTCATTCTAAGGGGCTGGCGATTGATTTCAAAAAGACCAGAGTGCTCTGTACCTAGAAAAGATAGAAAAATGCCATACTTCTTCTATTTTCCCTTCTCCTCAGATTTTCCTCTATTCTCAAAGCTTTGTACAAATTCTTGCTTTAGCTTCAATAATAAAAGAAGGAATTTTTTCCTTTTTGATTGAGGGATTGATTGGTACCCTTGCAACCAATGAATTTCATTTGGTCTTATAGCTTCTCCTACAGATTTGTTTTTCTTCTAACTATAAATGCATGTAAATGAAATTTCTAATTAATGTGTGTGGGCATCTGATATTCTACTCATGCAACATTATTTTCTCCTACCTCCATTCTACTCCCTTTCCCCTTCTTAGACAAAGTTTCTTCCCTAGTGAGAAATTGCTAGCTTTGCCATAGGAGTCAGTGGAGTGCCCTTGTTGGATCTTTGGTCGAAAGGCCACCATTGAAATCCATTTTTCACGCATGCACATACAAGAAGCTACACCGTTCAAGTAGAGGGACTTAGATTCCCATAGCATTGGCTTGAAACCCACCAATTTGTCCACAAGACAAATTTTCTCGCCAACAGTACACTATTACAACCTACATGGTATGGGTAGGATTAACCACATGATGATAAGAAAAATGCACAAGTGTATGAGGTTTACCCCCAACTTACATATGAAAATAGTAAGACTCACCATAAGAGATTCAATGATGCCTACACCATGTTCATAGTCAGAATATTAGAAGGAAATGTGGTTGAGAGGGTCTTTGTAGAAGCTAGACAACTGATTTCTACATATGGTATCCTTTTTATCCAATTCAAAAAGTTTTCATATATCAAAATAGCTATTTTTGAAGGTGTGCCTAACAAATTTCCAATGTATTGTAATGGCAAGTTGGTTCTAGTGGAAGTTTATAGAAAATTGGATATGTTACACAGAACTTGCAAAGACAAGAAAATCACTTGTATTCAGTTTCCCATCTCCTTAGGAAACTACACATACAAGTCTTCTTTGGATGTATAGAATGTGGAAAGAAAAATCTTTGAATTCAAGTTTCATACTTATCAGAAGAGGTCTTGCTTTGATAGTAAGGGTTTCATCTCCAAACATATGAAAATGAATTACTATCATATTCCCACATTTGAATATATTGAGAAGATTGTGTAGATGAGTATGAAGTAAGGAAGAGGTACTTTGGAAGGCTATCTCTGCAACAAATCAAGGATATTAACTTGTATCATTTTCCTGAGGACCTTGAAGATGATGATTTTGACCCGTATTTTGTGGAATATATCATAACCTTTCATCACATGCCTATCCCAACCATTGACTAGTATCAAAAAGAGAGATATGATCCTTCTGAGTTGAATAATCCTGTGATAATGAGAACAAGGAAATGGTTCAACAGGAAAATGAAAGAATACAAAGAAATGATGAAAACATATTCCTCCCAAGAGGCTTCCACTTCTCATGAATATGCTTCAATTCAATTGACTCCTTCCTCCTCACCCCTGGAATCAATAACCAAGGTGTATACAAAGAAAGATAAATAGGTAGAGAAGAATGAAGAGTGGAGCAAGAAAATCCTCCTGAATTAGCTGAAGAAATTTCCCCTACTATTGATCAAGAATCACAACCTTCTGAAGAAGAAGTAAAAAATAATTGAGGAACAAAAAGATGAATTAGAGAAAGAGCTTGAAGAAAAAAATAATGATGAATAAGAAGATGAATAAGAAGAAGGTAATTAATAAGGTGAATATGAGGAAGATGAAGTAGAAATCGTAGAACCAGACATAGGGAAATCTAGTACCTCAAGGCCTAAGCTAAAATTGAAGAGATCATTTTATTCTTCCATTAAATCTCCTACTCTTAAAGTTTCCACTTCTCAACCTCTTGGTCCTCCCAATGTCCTTGCATTGCCACATCCTCCAGCTCCACCTTTTGGTGATTCATTCACATGGGTCCAACACATGATTGATAGTAAGAAAAGTAAGGCTTCATCACAAATTTTTGTTCCTGGATTTGATGTAGTAACTGCTTGTCTTGGTAAAAATCCTCCTCTAAAGAAATCTACAAAAACCTCTCATTTGGTTTCAGATGCTACATGACACCAATTTATAGAAATTTCTAAACTAAAGGGAGATAGAAATGAAAAATAAATTACTGTTGCAAACTCAGAGTTGACAAGAATCTCACTTGGAGAGTCCACCCCTGAAGGAGAAGTGAAAAACCATAAAGAAACTATTTCAAAGGTAATTGAGAGGGTAGATAAAGGTAAGAAAACATAAGATTAACTTGAGGAACAAATACATGTTCTCTCAAATTTCATTAAATCATTTATGTCATATGACAAGACCCCTCTAGATATCACTCCTCTTTCCTCACTACCACCTATTGTTCTCCTCTCTAAAGTTGATATCAAAGCCATAAACGAGATCCATAAGCATATAACATTTGACTGAGCTTCTAAGGCTTGGGTGGAAGGATATTTTATCTCTGGATTTCAATTTATTGAGGAGGCTTACTGAGTATATGATAACATCATTGTTGTTCAAAATCATATCAACTCAGGGATAAATGCCATTGACAAAGAACTAAACTTTTGGGCTGATTACATTCAATATCTCCAAATTATGAGCACCATTGATGAGAAGGTCCTCTTGACACAAAAAATATTTGATGATTCCAAAAGAAACTTATCAAAGAAATGGAACTATAGTGTAGAATGGGAAATCAAGGTACTAGAGGAAGCTGCAACTGAGCTAAGCAACACGGTGCAAAAGGGAGAATCATTGAAATCAGAAATTTTTGCTGACTTGCAAGCTCTTCATTGCCAATTCTACAAGGACAACTCTTAAGTAAGAAATCCCATGGATCAAGTTAAAGAAAAGTTTAAATAATTGATCAAAGAGGAACTCTTCAGCGAGTAATTTGTTATTAAAGATATGAAGGAGCTCTATGAGCTACATAATGTAGTGGTTTAAGCTTTTTAAGCACTTTCAAAAAATGGAGATGTTACAAAAGAGATGGAATATTCCTTTGGAATTTGGTTGGCTATCATAGAAAACACCATAGTTCCTAAGTGTATGGAAATATCAACTGTTGTCACCAAATCCAGGGTTCAAATTCTCAAGATAAAGGTTACATTTGTGCCTATTCCAAATTTTCCTAATATTCATTCTTCTGGTTTATAGTATTCTTCTATCTAATTGTTATATTTTGAAGCTGTCTTTATTATTTTGAAAATAAAATTGTAAAATAAAGCCAACTAATGTAATCAACTGATTAAGTGTTTAGCACTTAATTAAAAGACAATTAATTAAAAGGTAGTTACATCCTCCTCTCAGCCTATATAAGGCTTCTTTTTCATTGTAAAGAGTTTTGATCAATACAGAATAAGACATCTCTCTTTCTCTCATCTATGTTCTTTGCTTTTCTCTTTCTTGCAATTTTTGAATGTGAAGATTAATATATGTGAATTTTGAAACTTTGTGTTCAATCCATAGAATGTGACGTGAATAAATTTGTGTCTATCTGCATTTATATTATATGGGTTTTCATATATATTGACTCACATGTTCTTAAGCTCTTTTGCATGCATCAGTAAGGTATAAATTTTCATGTAGCACGTATATGAAAGTGCTATCTTCTTCACTTCTTTCCTTACAGTAGTGGGTAATCTTGCACAACCAAGGATGGTATTTGTATCCTTGATAAATGAACTGAGTTAGCCTGAACTTTTTTTCCCTAATTCATACTTCTTGCCCATATAATTTTTTGTTTTTTCCTCAAAACCCTACTCCTTTTTTGTCTTTTGTATTGATAATAATGAAATCATTCACATGCATCAACATCCTCATTCAGATCAATTAGTCTTGTATATTTGTATATATTTAGATTCTCCAGTTTTTGGTGAAATAAGGGAACCTCCCCATAAAGAGGAGGGAATTTTGTCCCCTTAATTATTGATTGTCTCCAACGACCAAATTTACAACCAACAATAAGCTTTATTTAATGTTTTTGAGCAACCTAGGTTTAATGGAGATGGAGGTTCAATAATTGTGCATAAATGCTTATAAAGTTGGATTTTGTGGAGTTGGATCTCAAGCTCATCAAGCTCTATTGTATATTATATAATTCAAAAGTTGAACACGAGCCTTCATTTACATGTATAAGTAATGATGGGTATATGTACATGTCAATACTTTATAAATGAATATGGACACTTGATTGTTTCATCTTTTCACCTTAAAAGAGTGTTTAAGTACATCATCTTGATTATTAATGTTTGAAAATATGTTCGATTTCACATTTAATATGTTTTTGGATAATACTATCATCGTTCTATTCAATGTGTGTATAAATAGTACATTCTTGCACAAGAAACAATCACATGCACTTAGTATTTAAATTTAAAAAATTATGTATTGATGCAAATATATTCCATAAGTGCACGTGACCCACACAATAGGTTATTTATATATTGTTACGTGTCCAAATTTTGGTGCCTCTCCCATATTCATCTCCACCAAGACTTAAATTTCAAGATGCAAAATTAAATATGAGGCGATTTAGATTATTGTATTACGCTCCTAAGATTACTAGTCTTCTCTTTATTCCTAAGATATTTCAAACAATATTTCCCAAAAAAGTTTCCCCACAGAGTGGACCACTAGCCTAGTCATGTGGTATGTACCTTGGTATATAATATTATAATGTATATGGGTTCATGGAGATGCTAACATGTGCTACACATCCCTTTAGTCAATTATATCTTGATAATATACGGGTCACATAGGAATCAATTATATTAGATAATTAGTCGGCCTACATTGGGATTATGAGTTATCCACCCATTAAGAGTAATGTTTTCCTATATAAAGGATATAAATATCATTATGAAATATGTCATGTATGTTTTGAGTCTTTTACTTGGTAGAAGGATATTGGAGGTGTCCCCCTCGAAGTGGAATTCCCATATTGGGAGATCATGGAGTTATTCCTTCCTTTAAGAGTATTGTATGGTATTGTTTTACCTTAAAATTATTATTCTATTTATGAATATATTGAATATTAGGGAATTTTTGGCCAAAAATATCCCTTGTGTTTTGTTGATTTTCATTACATTCTATATATTATTTAAATTATTCATTTATTATATTTGAATATTTTCAAGTGGTATCCACGGGGGATTCACTATGTAAACTTATGGCCTATCACATGCGTACCTAGGATACTAAATAATACCCCTATCTCTAAATAAAAATATCAATCTTCAATTAATAATACCCCTCCTAATACAAAATTTCAACTATAAAACACCCCTTATTTTATCATATATCCAAACTACCCATTTTCCATTGACATTTTTTATACCTTTTTATTTCTACCTCTTGGATTCATTATCTTACATTTTCACAAAAATTTTATTATATTTCCACTTAAAACCTTGATGAAATTCATATTGGAATCAACAACTACAAACCCTTAGTATATTTAATTTAATATCTATCTTCATTTATTTTTTATCTACTTTTGTCACACTAATCAAAATTTTATCTAGTAATGTGTGTTTGCATTATCATCAATTAAATTTATTAATATTCATGACACTCATTCTCGTAAAAAAATTGAATCAAATGAAAAAATACCTTAGTAATGATACTATGAAGGATGTCCCAGCTAGCGAGCTGTAGTGCTGTTAATTTGGAAAAACAAGTTACTTCTCTAAATAACATGTCACTTCTTTAAAAACACACACATTGAAAAATAATTTGAATTTAGAGCTTCTTCATCTACCCCATAAATACATCTCCTCCCCATTAATCCACATACTCTACTCTAAGAATATTTGGAAAAAATAATTATACTTTGACCCCCTTATTATGAGCTAATATATTGGGTCCTGTTTGACTAATATTCAATACCCCTATATGAACTCATATGATAGGTAATGATTCGGTTTTTACATCCGTCGTGGTGGTATTAGACCATCGATTTGAGAAAAAAAATGGGTTAAAACCCTAATTTTGAAGATTCATCAATGTATGAAAAATAGACAAGAAATTTTTCTATAATTTTTTACTATAATGCAAACCTGTTTTAGGAAACTACAATCCAATTTTCATTTTTTTATGGATTTGTTTTGAGGAAGTTATGACAATTTTAGTGTTTTAACAAATTCACTCCATAGCCTGCAATTTTTAATTTTTTTTTTTTTACATTTTTGGAAATCTCTTATCAAATTGAATGGGGTCTATTTTCTGTAATTTCTGATTTGAGGCCGAATTATTTTTGAAATCATTCGGTCAAAGAATGTTCAAAGAAGTATGTTCTTACAACCCTAATTTTCGTGCATCATGGGGATGTGATCTTTCTATGCAAATGGTGAGATTTATGCTTGAAAATGGTGGATCCAATTTAAGGAGAAATAATTTTCATATAGCATGACATGGTTTATGTTTTCATTTTGGATTTTTGGTTCAACATGGATTTAGGTCTCTCAATTCAAGAAAGAGAGTTCAGATTGGTCTTGGGAGGAAATTGAACAATTTTTTTAGCTCAATGGGACAAAGAAGAAGAATACATAGAAAATATTGATGTTGTGGATGATGAAGAAGAAGAATACAAATAATAAGAAAATGATGATGATGAAGAGGCTAAAAATGATGCATAAGGAGAGGAAGAGGATCATGATGAATAACAACTAGGGTATAAGAGTTCAATTAGTGCATCACAAAAAAATGAAGCTTTAATGTTTCAGTGTGAAGGGTGCATTCAAATAAAAAAGAAAATTGTTTCCATAAACACTAGCAACAAGTGTAACTTCATTAACATGGATGTAGCTTGACATCGACATGTTCAAACAAAGAATATAAATTAAGTTCAAGTGGATGGTAAGAAGAGTCAAGTTTTTGAAGATTTGAAGCTCTATATGGACAAATATGTTTTGCATTCATATTTTCATGCTTTTGATATGGACGATTTATATATTGGTCTTGTATATCCTTGGATAGAGACATTGGGAACAATCAACACTAATGTGTAAAAGAAATTCATTAAGATCAAGCATAAGAGAAATAAGGTCACCTTGCTAGATATCAAACTTATTGAAGAAAAATAAAAGTTCAAGTTTAAGCATGAGGATAAATATGAAAATGGTGAAGAAGATAATCATAAAGACTTAGAAGAATAAAAAATATATTTTGAAGAAAAAGATGAAAAGAACAATTCATTTGTTCTAGAGAGAAAGATAATAAAATTAAAAAAGTGGAAGAGGAAAATAAAGTAGAAGAAAAAATCATGGAGGCATATCAAGGAACATCAGAGAAATAACCAATATGGATATACAGGTCATTGGAGGAACAATCATTATAGTTATGCTTGTAACTATTGGAGAAATAATTATGTGACACAAAATCACATGAATAAATATGGCTATGCTTAGAAGACGAGAATGCCTAACTACATGCATGGATGGAATCAAAGTAACTCAACGTATTATGGAACTAGGTTTAGAGTTTTACCACACACTCAGATCACATATGGATGGTTGGATGATCAAGCATGAAGACAAGTGTGCAATGATTTGAAGCTCTCTCATTACATGGTTTCTTCTCATGTTTTGAGGATGAAACATGTCAAAGAGGGAGGACATGTTATGTACCTTGGAATATGATATTATAATGTATATAGGTTGATAAAGATGTCAATATGTGGAAATCATCCCCCTTAATTAGTTATATGTTTGTAATAAACGAGTCACGTAGAAATTAGTTACATTTTGTAATGATTTGGTCTACATTGGCATTAGGTGTTACTGAACCATTAAGATTAATATATGCATATATAAATGAGACAAATATCATTATGGAAGATTTCATGTATGTGTTGAGACTTCTACTTGGTAAAGCGATATCCGAGGTGTCTCCCTTGAAGTGGAATTTTCACATTAGGAGATTGTGGAATTATTCTTTCCTTATATAGTATTGAATGATGTTTCCCTAACTTAAGGGTATTCTTCTATTTCTAAATATATTGAACATTAGGGCATCTTGGCCCACAAATATCCTGTCTTGTGTTGATCTTCATTAGATTCTACATATTATTTGAATTATTCATTTATTATAGTTGAAGATAGTATATACTCAGACAACCATTTAATTTAATTGATTTAATAAATCATAAATATAGCCATACATTCATTTAGTTAAACTGAATGATAAATCACAAATACATTTGTACAATCATATGTAAATTTCAATTTAGAAAATTATAAATCACAAGTATAGTCATGCAACCATTTAATTTAATTCTTGATAAAACAAGATTACATTTGCACACTCACAAGTAGTCTCCAATAATGGTGAACAAGTGATATTTTTGGGCATGATTTATTGTATTCAAACGTATGTATTCAAATATCAATGGAGGTTGGATGGATATTTGAAAATTTGGAGGGATTTTTAAAAAGGTGCTTCAATTTTGTTTTTCTTGAAAAATGACAAGCTTTATTTAATGTTTTTTAGAAGGCTAGTTGTAATGAAGTTAGAGGTTCAATGGTTTGCATAAAATACCTATAAAGGTGCATTTGATGGAGTTGTATCTTGGGATCATCAAGTTGTATTATGCATTAATATAATTCAAAAGTTGGACATGAGTGTTCATTTACATGTATAAGTAATGATGGGTAAATGTACATGCCAGTACTTTATAAATTAATATGGACACTTGATTTTTGGATCTTGTCACCTTAAATGAGTGTTCAAGTACATAATATTGATTATTAATGTTTGAAAATATGCCCAATTTTACATTTAATATGTTTTTGTATACTACTATAATCATTTTATTCCATATGTGTATAAACAATACATTCTTGCACATGAAACAATCACATAAGTTTAGTATTTAAATTAAAAAAATATGTGTTGATGCAAATATGATCAATGAGTGGGATCAACCCTCACAATATGTTGTTTATAGATCAACACATGTCCAAATTTTTGTGCATCTCCTCTATTCGTCTCCACCAACACTTGACTTTCAAGATGTAAAATTAAAGTTGAGGAAACTTAGATGCTCATGTTATGTTCCTAAGATTATCAACCTTCCCTTTACTCCTAAGATATCTTCAACAACATTGCCTAAAAAATGTTTCCCCATGGATTGGACCACTAGCCTAGTCATGCCCTTTTTCAAAAGTGGATAGGTTAACAACCTCGTCAAACTTCAAAATTATTATGATCAACCCGCTCATGGAAAAATTGTCTAAAAGCATGGTTGAGTGAAAAATCAGCCATTGGACTGAAAAACAAAGAAAAAAAAAGAAAGGGAAAACATGTTTCAAACCAAAGCACTCAACTATAGACCATTGTATCACACTTAGGCATCTAATTGAAAAAGTATGGAACAAAAAGGAGATTTTTTTTCTATTTAGTTAATTTCAAGAAAGCATTTGACAAGTTCTTACAGGGAAGTCGTGGGGTAGGATGGAGGAACTTGAAGTTCCAAAATAAGGGCAATAGTGCATTAAATTTATGAACAGGTCAAATCCAAGATCCGAACCACAAAGGATTGTCAGAAAGATTCAATAGCTTGACATAGGGGTTAAATAGTGTTGTCCATTATCGCCCGATTTACTTGTCCATTATCACCCACTTAATTGAGTCTATGTATTGTAAAACTAGATTAATTGATATATAAACCAGGGGGTGGCAAATTCCACATAGCTAGTTATGTGATTAGAATCTTACCATGTGCATATGATCTTATTTTGATTGCAACAACATCCCAAAATATAAGAGATCATTTGAAAGCCTTAGTACTATTTGCAAAGAGTTTGGGATGCAATTTAACACTAGCAAAATCAAGATTTTGATCATCTCATATTGAAAAGATAAGTAGTGTATAAGCTTCATATTTGAAGGAAGCACACATGAGATAGTATCATAATACAATTACTTAGGGTTTGATTTTATTAACAACCTCAATTGGGTAACATGTGTAGTAGAGAGAATTCAAGGAGGGTGGAGAGCAATATACTCTCTTCAAAACATGCATAAATATGTTGATTTATACGATTGGAAGACCATTAGGGCCTTGTTTGGGATTTTAGTACTTCTAGTGGTGCTCTAGAGATGTGAAATCTGGGATAGAGGTATGTCGAGTTTGAAGTGGAGACAATTTGAGAGAATTTATATAAGTTTAATCACAAGAAACTTCAAGGTTAAAGAATGTGATCCATACAAGATGATTTTGATGGAAACAAGGAATTTTCTAATAGAAATAATAACCATGATAAGATCATATGTTACATGAAGAAAGGAGAGAACACTGAGGAGGAAAGGCATCTAAAGGTTGTGGTAAGGAAATAGTTCAACAAAAGAATGAGGACATGGATGAAACAAAAGAAATTATGGATGGATAAATGCGGCATCAACCTACATGAATGTTTGGCCACCAAGCAATAGATCAACATCTATGTTAGGGAAAAGTTTAAACTAAGCAAATGGACAAAGAAAATTGGGAGGAAAAAGGGATACTACATAACCATGGTTACTTCACCTATGAACATGATAAAAAAAAATTGTATAGAGAAAAAATAAAATGGAAAATAAATATTCTCATTGCTGAATTGAGAACTAGATCACACTAACTTAGATGTGAGATGGGGGGTTGGAGTATCCCAAAAGAAAATTCATAACAAAGAAATTACGTTTTCTGTGCTTTAAGCATGGTTGAGATGATACGACCCACTATATCATGGATTGCTCCACTCATGATGACATTCAAGCTAGATACTTGGACAACCCATAAGGGATGTCTTTGTTAACCTTATTAAAAGGAGAGAACATCGAGAAAAGTGGGAAGCTTCTGATCAAATTACATAGAAAAAAATGAACCTTCAAAGGAAAAACAATAACAATTTTTTGAACTATGGTCTAGCTCTACTAATCTTCTCTTTTCTGGCAACTTCTTCACGTATTTAGTCAATGCCTTTTACTCTTAGGATCCCATAAAGTATTTTGGTCTTGTGGATGTTATTAAAATTTGTATTTATATATCATAAACATCTACACAAATTGTAGGTAATAGGGTCTTCAACTATATTATGTACTTGGGCCTTTACCCTTCAATAAACAACTATTTCATTTACCCTTCAATAAACAACTATTTCATTTTTACCATTTTCTTTTCAGGATATTTAATTTTGGACATCTAAACTACTTTAGTCCTCTTTTATGAGCCCAAACAATATTATTGTTTCATTACGTAGTGTTCTAAATCTTGTCAAAGGATCTCATTATCGGCTTGCAATAACTTCAAATCAAGTTAATTCTTGATCAATTTTACTAAAATATTAAACTTTATCTTATCATGCCTTATATACCAATCATTTTTACTCCTCTTAAGTTGTTTGAAAGGACTTATACTAATGCCCTAATTCTTTATGGACATTAGAAGTCCAAATCATGACAATTTAGAATTACAAGGAAGACACGGCCTCCTTTGATTTTTTTAAGTTTTTGCAATCACGTACTAGTGTCATACATGGTATGATAATAAGTTCAGTTGGAGGTCTTTAATCTCTGTGTTATTTCCATTCTCTTATTTAATTGGCCCTACCTTATTTCCCTTCATTTTACCTTCTATGCCACATGGAATTCTCCAAATCAACGATGTATATCAAATATATATAAAGAAACTATTACGTATACACATTCTTTGAATTTAGATAATGTCAACATAGTACGTGAAATGACAGGACTAAAAAAAAAGGTAAACATAGAAAATTAACATCCAAGAGAAGAGAATTCATACAAAGTGTAAGTAAGGTCTTGAAATTGAAGTAAAAAGGTCTATACTAATACAATGTTAGAATCATGTTCCATTTTATGAATTAAAAATAATCAAGTTATAAATTCTCCTCAAAAACAAGAAAATATATTAATTAAGACAATAAATTTAGAGCCAAATGTCACAAGCATGTCTCTTTGATTGCCAAAGTTATTATGAAAATTTGTGGAGAAATTCAAATGTTTAGAAGGGAAATTCCCAAAACAAATAGTTGGGAGTTATTCCATTTCTCTAATTATTATAAAATATACGATGCATTGGAAAGCATAAGAGGGGCTCTAAGTAGTGTTATAGTGTCCCACATTATCCCATGCTCCAAAGAGAGCCAAATATATAGTTTCACATGTAAATAATCATATAAATAATTGAATTAATATGCAAAACATTCTATTTATACTTTAGAAGACAATATATCCATCATTTATGGGAAGAGACATCTGAGGAGGATGCAACATTTACCATAGTTGAGACGTCATAAATAGCTTTAGTGCTCCAAGACGAGTTCTTCCTTGTGGGCTTGAGTGAGTGTTATATATATACCTCTTTACCAGGTATGGTTGTATCTCCATTCAATTAATAACATGTAATTTAGGTTAATCACTCAAAATCCTACATGTCAACATACATTTCAATATCCTTAAAGGATTCCACCCAACATCGTTTTGTTAGTGTTTATTGTTTGCATGCGTTTTCATATTTGGTAATCATGTAATATACCACAAATACTAATATTATATTGGAGCCTAGGGTTTAATATATGGCATTGTGATCCTTTAACCATGTGATGCAACAAAGGGATGATAAAAAAAAATCAGGAGTGTTTCGATTTTTTTAATGTCAATTGCATTTTTGAAAAGGGGATCACAATTCAACATATTGGTTGTTTAATGAAGTTTATTGGTGGTTAATATGTAGATCATGAAAAGATTTGGAGGAAAAGAGATTTTCTTTTTGGAGAGAAAACCCCCCATTTTTAATCTTCTAATGCAACAATTTATTATAACTATGGACATTTTTGCTCAAATATGTTTGCTCTTATCACATATCTTGGAAAGGTTCATTCTCTTGACACAAATGTTAAATTGCCATTATTATTGCACCATTAGAAATTACACTTTGAGAGCTTTTTGACAAATTTGTGTAGTCAAGATTTTGGGCAGTACTAAATGACTAATGATTATATGAACTTGGTATTCTAGGTCAAAGGTTAATTTTTATGATTTTTTCTCAAAACAAAAACATAACCCAAAAGAGATGGTTTTTAACATGTATCATATTGAGGTGATGCTTGTGTCATTGAAAAGCACATCTAAGATGGAAAGCGATTGCAATCAAAATTATGAGCACTATTGAGTTGCAAATGACAAAATGATGCTAGTCAATTGGCTTTAGGGTTATTATTTAAAATTTCAAAACTTTGATGAGGCATAAATTCATCATACATACTTTATTTGACCTTATTTTCAAAGCATGTGAAAAATATTTTTGAGCTCTTTCTAGTGGTATGCTTCATTGAAGTATTTTGAGAGTTCTGGTTATAACTTGTTTGCAAAGCACCAAGATGCATAAAGACATCTTCCTATGAATTTCCATGATTCTTGCACCATTAGAAAGTTCACTTTGAGAGCTTTTTGAAAAATTTCTCCAGTAAAGATTTTAGGCAATACTAAGTGACTAATGATTATATGAAATTGGTATTCTAGGTCAAAGGTTAATTTTATGTTTTTTTCTCAAAAAATGACAGAACCCAAAAGATATGGGTTTTTAAACATGTGTTAGATTGAGGTGATGTTTGCGTCATTGGAAAGTACATTTAAGATTAAAAGCGATTGCAATCAAAATTATAAGCACTATTGAGTGGGAAATGACCAAATGAGGCTAGGCAATTGGATGTGGGGTTATTATTTAAAATTTCAAAACTTTGATGGGGCATAACTTCATCATGCATACTTTGTTTGACCTCATTTTCAAAGCATGTGACAAATATTTTTGAGCTCTTTCTAGTGTTATGCTTTATTGAAGTATTTTGAGAGTTCTGGATATACTTTGTTTGCAAATCACCAAGTTGCATAAAGACATCTTCCTAGGATGTTTCCTAAAGCTACGATTCTTGTGGGGCCAAATTACAATGAATGCGTTCAAGTTGTAATGTTAGAATTACTGAATAGATGCTTGTAGCATATCATTATAGGTAAAAAAAGTGATGTTCCCACCAATAGAGGTAATATTATTGAGTATATGAATAACACAACCTTTGGAGTCATTATTGGTCGTACAACATTAATCTTTGCAATCAAAATTCTAATTTGAAGAACCCTGATGAAGCATGAGAGAGACTCAAGAACTTGTTTGAAGCGGAAGTTTTGTCTTCCAATGTTGACGATAATATGGGGTTCGGTGTGAAGATTGTGTACATGAAGACACTCAATCAAAAGTTATTTGGAGCAAATTGTTGAATTGAGAAAGAAGTAAGAGGACAACATTGAAAATGTGTGGCATAATGTTGGTGCCTCTACTTGTTGATGGTAATTATGATGTTGATGATGCTTCTAATTCTACTAGTTTTGGTGTCGTGGATACCTTCTCCTAATTCAATGTTATGGGTGCTTCTACTTCTGTTGATCCTAATGTTGTGGATACTTTTATTGATAATATTCCATATATTATTGATACTACACGTACCTTTAATATTGTTGTCGATGCTTATAATGTCAGATAACACACATATTATTGATAACACTTCAAACACTTTTGATTGTACCTCTCACAGTAATGCCCTAGTTATCTTCACAAATACTTGTGCATTTAAGAGGCATCCAAAACATGTTGGTTTGAAGTTGCTTTGGAAAGTTGGTTATGCATGTGGTGGACTTGGAAAGAATGGACCTGGTATTGTTCTTCCTATTGAGGTGATATTTAGACCAATGAGAAGATTTTGTTACCTTGAGGATTTCTTCAGAACATGGCAATGAATCATTACGAGGATCTTTGTAGCATCAACATTCGCATATGTGAGAGAGCAAGGGGTGGGAAGGGAGTGAGAGGAGTGCTAGGCTCAATATTTGATAGTTTAGTAAGAAAAAGAATGTAGTGTTTAGAATCTAGTTTCTAAATTACTATTTTGTTCTTAATATAATGGAGATTAAGTCTTAAGAGGGTAAAAAGTGGTGAGAACACAAAGTACTCCTATTTTTGTGTCAAAAATATACCATAGTGTCATGTGTGAACCCCCTATTTTTTAGTTTCATAAATTATTGTACAAATCCCTTCAATAGAAAGTTAGCTAATGTCGTGTATTAGGTCACACTAGGATGAAGGGGAAAGGATTTTGTTTGGGGTAAGAAAAAACAAGATTCTTTTGAGTCATTTAAATACAATATTAGTCATGCTCCAATTTTGGCATTACCTAACTTCTTCTTTATCAATGGAAGGGTGTTGAGTGCTTTCATATGTAGGTTTAAAAACTTTAATTTCACTCCTCTCCTTCGTGCATAGAGAGGGGTCCTTGATTATCTCAGTTTTCTCCTTCAATGTTTTTCATAGGGGAAGGTTGTAAAATTACCTATTAAGGAATTTTGAATTCTATTGACCATCAAGATTTTTTATTGATGTGGAATAAAGCTAAATAGGTTGTAACTCAGTTGTACTTGGAACCAACAATTTTAATTGATTGTTACTAAGCTTCGAGGGATAAATATGATTATAAGAGATTAATAAGAGATTAGCAACTCATGGGATTATGAATTTGCGTGTTATTCAAAATTAGTGTTTTAATCTCATGTCAGACAGTGTCAAAACCACCACTATTGCCAGAGGGGTGATTACATAACTGCCACTTTGGAAACATGGGCAGTTGTGCAACCATTGTGACAATTACGTAACTATAGTAATGGTTGTGTAGTTGCTACTAACATATAATATAAAGCCTCTAAGATATTACCCTGCAAGTGAGATGAAGTCTATAGCTTGGAGCAAACTGATATACCTTGGAAAACTTCATGCATCTCCTATACAACTCTCAGATGATTTGAATCTTCCTTGTAAGATTCTAGAGGGTGTTTACCAGTTTCAAAATGGCCAAAAATGGCCCTATATCGACTCTCATTATCTTCCTTACATGTATCCTTACTTGGAAGCGATGACCCATTTACACTCATATCAAACTTCAATAAGATCCAAAAAAAGTGTCATTTGGCCCCACTCTTCTGACTAATCCAATCCCCTTGCATGTATCCTTGCTTTGGAGCATCCAAATCTGCATTATCCTTCATAGTGTCAATACCTCCATAGGGTTCCTTCCTCTTCTTTGACCCAGGGCTTGGAAACCTTAGGTTGTCCTAGTGTAAGGGTTACTTCCCATGGGGTATACGATCATAGTGGTCACTGTACCCCCTTCAATTATTTTTTATTTTTTTTATTTTTATGATTGTTAAAAAAATTATATTTTAGAGTTTTGACCCAGGAAAGAGTGCACAATATTAACAAAGGAACGTGCCATGGTAGCGAACACCAAATGTGCCTCGGTAAAGTTGATTGAACATGTCATCATCATTCCAAGAATCATCTAATCACTCCTAGATCATCCTCTTTGTCATTAATGAGATTTTACATAATTGAAAACACTCTATCTCATTCATGCCAACAAGGCACGTATTAGAGTCAACACAAGAGGTGCAACAAATTAAGCTAGTGCATATGGTAGCGCAACAGGCTCCCATGTTTGGACAGACTTTGTTTGGAAGAAATTTGGTAAGAGGTGGATGCTTGGATAGAATTTTGGATTCTTAGTGATGGAATGGGAGCCAATTCAAGAGTGTGATGGGGTTTAAATGTTTATATCTCTGGAAAAATAGGCATTGAAGGTCTAGGAGCAAGTTTCTCAACCTGAATAAGATTTTTTTATGCTCTAACAATTGCATAGGTATACGGTAAAGGATTACACAACTTTAGCATGATGTGTAAAAACCTGCAAAAAATAAGAAACCCTAGATTACTATAATAATAATCCTGAAAGAATTTGATAAACAAAGGAGAAACCAATGTGTCAGTAATGTTGTACTACTATCTGCATCTAACCCCTAATAAAACAATCAAATTATTTCCCTACATCACCTTGAAACAAATTCTTCGGGTTATTTTTCGTGCATGCGGGCTTTCCAAACAACATTACTATTGTGCAAAGTTGTCATGTGTGAGTATATACACGACGCCCGATGAAATATTATGTGGCATCTTCTTTCATTTTTCTAAGCCATTATGTTGTGGAGTATGAGGAACAAAATTTTGGTGAATAATGCCATAAGTTGACAAAAAATTAGAAAACTCTTTGTTGAAGAGGGGGTTGGGGGGAGGGGGTGTGATGTTTGTGACCTCAAGTGATATATTTGGATGTGTTCAATGCTCGTTTGAGGGAGGATAGTTGATTTTTTTTTGTATATCTTGAATTACTTGATGAGTTGTACAACTAAATATGTTCAGCATTGAAGACTTATAGTAACATGTTTCCTCAACGATAAGAAAGATTGGCTTTCATCACTAGTAATCTCTTTATGCACTTATTTCTTTGGAACCTAATGGTGAATCATTAAGAGGGTGTTTGAATCATCAATGACCTTGTGGGAGAAGGGGTGTTAGAGTCCTCAAAAAACATATTCAAATGGTGGAATGCTTGTTTCACAGAGGATCTATGACACAATTTTTCCAATTTTGGATGGATTAACAAGTGGTCATTTAACTACATATGTTCAACTTTGAGAATTTCATATAGACATGTTTCCTCAATGTTGAGAGCAATTGGATCTCATCACAAATGATCTCTTCATACATTTTATGGATGCGTGACCTTGTGGGCCATTCTACATAGTTAACATTGTCATATTGATTTCCTCTTTCAAGGGGGGTTGTTGTAGTTTGAGGAAAATTTTCATCTTCAATTCCTTTATTAAGGGGTGGTATTGGAGGTGAAGCATAGGAAGATAACTAACTTCATTGATTGCTCATAGTTGTTATATTTTAGTTTAAACCTTGTTACGGTCTTGCATGTAGTTGATATGATCATGGATCGTTGGATTAACGATGATTTCAAGGTTGTGCAACCCATGATCCATTTTAGGGGTGCAAATGGGATATATTGTTCATAGTGTATTGGTTCTTGGCTTCAATTCTTTTGCATGAATGTGTAGATTGTGTAGGTTTTGGGAGCTCACACACATAGTTGGTAGCATTTGTTCATCGACATTATTCACATCACAATTAGACTCAATGTTTTTAATATCATCATCACTTGTATGGATTGCTTATTATTGGTGTTTTGCTTCATATTTTGGGCATGCAACACTAGATTGTGTTGGTTTGTGAGCTTATGCACATTACTAGGAACAAAGTGATTTCTCGTAAGTTGGATCATGGTCGTCTTCAGCAAGGTTACTAGTAAGGTGTTTGGTGGATAGTTTGATCTTATTTGAATTCAACAAAACTTGAATCATGATGATTAGCAATAAGTTTGAACATAACATGAACACGACTAGGAGCATGGTGATTGTTCATGGATTGGATCATTTTTTCCTTCAACATGATTGGAAGTATGGTGATTTACCATTTCTTATACCATAATTGGCTTCAACATTAAGAGATATACTTGAATAGGGTCATTTAAAGATTATATGAATGCAAAGCCATTGTTAGAGTGGTTAAAGCATTCCCTGTGGTGCGGCATCAAATTGACAAGTGTTTAGATCTTCTTTGACTTCAAAATTTTGACTAAATTCATTATTTGGATTTTGAAATCCATCACTAAGGGGCATACTTGTTGATTTAATATCACCTTCCCATTAGACATATTTTATTTCTATCCCTGTTTTGGCGGGATGTTGAGAACGATTTGGCTAATGTGAATACCACTTTTTGCCAAGCTTTCTTGTAGTGATTTAGGGAAAGGTTAAAGTAGATATAAATCCCTCTTATTAGGCTTGTTGTTATCTCCTTGATTACAAATACATTGAGATGTATGTTGATGTGTGTGCTCTAAGTGGTCAACTATCTCACACAATATAAATTGAATGGGTATTTATAAACGTCCATATGCCCACCATTTACATGACATTGTAACATCATGTACTAAGATTTTTCCTAAACTAAAAGTCTTGTAAGTTAGTTGGCTCAAGGGAAAGCATCATATTCAGAAATCACCCCTCAACTCTTGGTTCAAGCCTGATATAATGACCACTAGTGGGGCTTGGCCTCTATAGATCCTCCCCACTAAGGATATCGAGTGACATAAACCATCAAAGATAGCTCCAACGATACCAATCCTGCCACTGAAGGTTAAAATCTGCAAAGAACACTCCTGGTGGAAATTGTACGTACCCAAAAATGTAGGTATTATATTACCGGAAAGAGGTTACGGAAACCCCAATGATGATTCAGGTCTCATCGCAAGGTGTTCGGAATCCAGAAAAGGCTCGCCAAGTGTATGTTTGCATCCCAAATGCTTTATCCAAGCTCTGTATGCTTCATTCTTTCCTCTCCCCCCCTTTTCCTTGGACTTTGGTTTTAAGTGACAGGACCACCACCTTTCCTGGGTAGTGGTCCCATGACCACCACCCAGGACAGGGTGGTGTTCCTGTAACTGCCACCCTGTGCAGGGCGGCAATCCTATGCACGTTTTCCAGAACGCTCTGACGAATGCGTCAAACGTAAAAATTTAACTTTCACCTGCATTATTCAACCACTTTGGCTTGTATTTATGTTTTGGCCACCCAGTAAATAGTGTTTTCCCTTTGTTTATAGTAAAGGAGATCAATTGGGAGTTACCCTCTGGTAAATGCAATTGCTAGAAATAGCTATCTTGTTCTCAAGCAAAAGGCCCCTCTCCTTCTCTGTTTAAATATTCAGTTTGTTTGAAGTTCTTGCTTAGAGTTCCAATAGTTTCATGTTTTGCATCAATTATCAACCTTCCTTTACTGTTTAGAGATCATTTGATCTTCTTGTTTCATCTTACTTCATTGCTATTCCATATAATCAATTTAGAATAAGGTAGTTTCATTTTAGAATAGAATCCATTTAAAGTTGCAGGTTTTGTTTAGTCACAAAGGATAGTTCCCAGAAATATCTGCATATTTGTGTTGTATTCTAGAAATAAATCCTACTAGGAATTGCATAGTCAAACTCTGTTCACTTGCATTATTCCTCTCTTACTTGTATTGTATTCGGTCTATATCCAAAGTTGCCATTGTTTGAGTATCTTCTTCTGCTGACACTATCATATACACGCTTTTTTAGATTCACAAGAACATGAAGGAACGAGGAGATCACATTGAGGGGACAAAGTCACACACACAACTGGATTTACCACTATTCTGTAAACTCCAGGTTTGAGCTATCAAAGTTCTAATTACAATATATCAAATAGAGTAGTAAATTATTTCATTTCAGTTAAAGCTCACTCTCGATATCGCCAGGGAAGCTGTGGGGGATGATAGATTTTGAGAAAATATGATTCATTCCTCACTTCTAAGGTAGGATTGAGATTATTTTGATTAAAATTAGTTATTTATTTAGATATTTAGGATAAAATCACAACTGCACATGCAAATAACTACACCAGACAACTTTGCTTGTTTTGATTCTGTTACTAGATTAATTGTCCATTTTCTGAATATTTTAGAATAGTTGCTATTTTAATCTCGTTAAAATACTTCATCGAAAATACAAAAATAAAAGAATATATGCATAGTGTAGATACATCTTTCATAATTAGTTTATTCGTTTGAGTTAAAATTGAATCATCTTTGTATGACAATCACGGGACCTAGAGAACTCAGGGAATACGTATTTGAACCGATAGTGCCTCAACCAAATCTCCCCATGACACTAGCTGATATAGATCAAGAACTTAGGATTCAGGTTTTTCGAACAACAATAAACCTATAAGAAGTTAGTGAACAATTGAGAGACTTAAATATTGAAGACAAAAAGGTGTACACATTTTGGTCAAATCACCCTAACTATAGACTACCTTGATATGATATCCGCATGATTGTACAAGGACTTGAAAGAGAACAAATATTTGGATGCAATCCTTTAGTTCCACAGTGCAACACAGGAGACCTCCTCATTGACATAGATACTAGCTTATGTATTCAAGTTGCCAGAACACTTATAAGGTATTATGAGAAAATTACACAACTTCTAGTTCTAAACATAGAGGCTGAAAAAGATTACGACTATTGGATAGTCAGGAGAAGAGATTGATTCCTCATATGACCATAGGAGGTCTACCACAACCACGAACTTACTTTTGTGATCCATAGGTCCCATAACCCAATGGGCCTACTAATCAATCAGATATTGAAGCTGGTTTACACACGCTAATATTCAAATCCTCACCACTTCCACTAGACATCATTACACAATTCTCCGTATTAAACGTAGCAGCCAATCAGGCTAGAGATTTCTGGACTAGACCAGAGAATCATCCATAAAACTCTGGAGGATCCACTACACCTCTCATCACCATTTTTCATGACCTTGTCTGGAAATATACACGAAGCACCTACATGTCACTTTCCATGTATCCAATAACCAATAAATAGGATCTCGGCAGAGCTCGACATTGATTGGAGCCTCCGAGCAACTATTATATCCAAATGATCCATTACACCAATTAAGGTTAGGAGGGCCTTCTTTGCCTTAGATTCGCAGATTCCATTATTGTGTATTGAGGATATGAGATTTCCCAACTAGTTTGTCTGTATCCGTATAAATTCCATTCTCACCGGTTGTCTCGGCGCAACCTCGGGAGGTTGGGTATGAAGAAGAGTTGCTTGTAGATTCTCACGCTCGCATGTCACTTTTCTATCGTACAAAACTGGTGAACCCGACATGAACAAACAATTTTTCCCCTTTTATTTTCATTTCTTTCTTTCATTCACCTTCTCTCTTTCCTATTATTCTGTGGGTATTCATATACCCCTTGAATATGTCAGGATACGACACATATGGTAGACCGCTCTCAAGTCTTGAAGCAAATTATGGTCAAACAAATAGACAACCGTCACCCTCGCTTTCTGCATGGGCTGACAACTATTCATGTAATTACTTGTCATTACAAACTCCCCCTCAAATAACTAGCACTAGTTCTTCGTTCTGAATTGAAGAGTTAGATCAGCTTGCATAAACGCAACAACTAGAACCCTCAGGATCTAACAATATGATGTTTACTGGAGAATCCATTTCATCTCCTCAGGTTTTTTTTAGACCACAAATTAGTAGACAATAAGATCCACTCCCACTTTTGGATGAGGAGTATTTAGTGTGCTATTCTAGAAGCGAACAATGCTTCCAAAACATGTACCAACCTATAGGGAGTTTGCAAACACAACCCGATACCCTACTCCAAGAAAACACCCCCATTCCTCCACTTATGGGAAATACTCTCGGTGAAGCTTGGCAAGGTAATGATCAACTCATAACAGGGTATCATACCCCTTTACAACCTCAAGGTGTGCAACAAACACCATTAAGGAAAAACACTATGTCTTTTCCAATCGAGGTCATCTCAGCCTTAGTTGAGATAGTTAGAGGATTGGAAATTGCTCAAGAAAATCAAAATTCATATTTCAGGCAAGCAGGAATCCCCAACCTTCTGCATCATCCCAGCCAGGTTGACCTCCTTACAGGAACAGGCATGTTAGGCATGCCTCCTCAACATTCGTATAACTATCCACAACAAACATTGACTAGAACTACGTTTTCAAACGTTGCTCTAGTTGAAAATATGATATTTATTCAACTCTAAATCACCACAGAGAGACATGTTCTCATCTCCCGAGATGTTTTCTCAACCACAGGGATTCCCTTATGCCCTGCAAATACGTATGTTATGCCACATCAACAACCCATTCCACCCCCACCCCCTCAACAAACACCATCAATGGTCGAAGCCTATGCGGTAGGGACTTACTCATAATATTTAAAAGAGCCCTAGACTTCACCATATGAAGTGTCATGCTTCCAAGACCTCTTCCCATTTTACCCAAATACAAAGGGGAGGGAGATCCAAATGCACACATCAAGGCCTATGCCACGGCCATACGAGAATTACTCCCTTGGGGTGGGGTTGTTGCTAAGATATTCCCTAAAACCTTGGAGGGTATTGCCCTTGATTGGTACTATAGAATACTTGAAGCCTCGATATATTCATTTAAACAACTCGTGTTAGAGTTCATCAAGGATTTTGATATGAAAAAATTATTGAGAATAGGAATAAGAGAATTCTTACATATTAAACAAGAGCATAATGAATCCATTGCTCATTTTATTCAAAGATGGCGCACGGTTCTCTACTCATCAGCAAGTGCTCCAAACATAGATCAGATGGAACTATGTGATTTATTTCTTCATTCCCTCAATAGAGAGATAAAGGAAGAAGTCCAGAAGTTCCCACTAAGAACTTATGATGAAGTACTCGAGAGTGCTCTCCGAATCGACCAAGCGGCAATAGATAGTGGTCGTAAGACATATGAAACAAATGGGAAATTAATCACTCCCAATTAAAACAATACGGCCTATCCTAGTACTAGGAATACCAATCAAGGACCTAAAATCCTTAACAAAAACCGCGAGGTTACAACAGATGGAGTAATAGACCAAGTTAAAAGAGCAAACGTTGTGAACATTTTGCCACCCGTTAACAATCAGCGAAATAACAATTTTACTCCAACAATCAACGCGGTGGATTTTAATCGTCCACCACGACCACAACAACAACAAAAATGGAAAGTCCAAGCACAAGGTCCAAATCGAAACCCAACTGGGTATCAGAGTCAAAAGCAAAGGCAACAGCCTTAAAATTTTAACTCTAACAACCAACAACCTTATCAGAATTTTGGGCCAAAGCAGGTTTCAAATCAACAACCTCGAAATTATAATCCCAATTTGTATTGTGGTTTCCACAAGATTCAAGGCCATGATAATAGGACTTGTCATGACTACAATAAATTCATGCAACGTTTTCTAGAAGACCAAATACAACTCTTTATAGATATGTTCTTAGCAAATTCTATAGTACCCGTGCCAAACACTTACACAGGGGCAATTTCCCCTCAAAATGCACCCCTCAAGATCTTTAATGATCCACTCCCAAATCATTCTAAAAATAATAGGTTAGACCTAAGTGGAAGGAACAAGGGTGTTATGGCAAGAAAGAATGATCATGAAGCCTTAACTTCATTAAATCCACCGATCGCACCCTAATTAGGAACTCGATCGCAAACCAAGATAGTTGGTTTGGTAGAGTTAGACACCGAGCTACCCGTATAAACCATAACAAGAACATGGGATTATTATTCTCAACCAGCTCCAAGCTATCCATTAGAACTACACAACATTCAAAAAACGTTTGTAAAACCCATAGGCACTTATGATTTAATTAATGACTTAATGAAGACCTTCTCTCACATCTCCTTTTTGGATTTATTAAAGAACTCTCCCGCCCATAGGGCTGCTCTCTTAGAAGCATTAGGACTTGGTCATTTTATTAACATCACTCCTCCTCTGGAAACACAAGTAAACCATGTAGACTTTGACATCTACCCTCCAGGGCAGCCAGATAGGGATACTGAGTTTATATTTGATATAAGCAAAATGCCAATAGACACTGAAATTACGCAAAGAGATGACCCAACTTTACATTTACAAGTATGGGTTTATAATAATTATGTTAAACACGCAATGATTGACGATGGGGGAGAAATTAACATAGTCCCCTTTGCTTTCCTTCAAAAGCTAGGATATGGAGAAAAAAATTGTTCCACAACATGAAATACGCTAAGAGGTTATGATAGCCTCAAAGCCACTTCAATCGGAACCATAGTTTTACCATTCACCTTAGGACCCAAGACGGTCCTCACCGAATTTTATAGTATAGATCGGGAAACCAACTATAATATGATCCTCAGTCAACCATGGATACATCGCATGAAGGCAATCCCTTCCACGTTATTCCAAGAAATAAGATTTTTGCACTTAGGGAAAATATTTGTGGCACAAGGTGACCCAAAACCCTTTGATATACACCTAGCTGACTTGAAGAAAAGATCAGGCGTTCACTCTGAGTTTGAACTCCCAACGAATCAACTGAGCAAACTAATTAATTCAAAACCAGAAGAGAAGTTGATACCTACCACAGAATTGGAAATTACAAATCTAGTCGAGGGCATTCCAGCACTCAAAAATAAGACTAACGTCATAGAAATGGTGTCATTAGGGACTACTGTAAAAATTGTAGAATTACTAGAGAAAGATCTACCTATTCTCCTACCATTTGATTCTATGGGTATGGGATACACCCTAGGAATTGCTTGTCTTCCATCAGATGAAGTTTTTATGGTAGAAGTAACCGAGGCAAAAGAAACAGACATGATGAATATCCCAACATCCATTTTCCCGAGAAAATATTGGACTCTCCACTTTGATGGAGCTAGATGTCGCTTTGGAGTTGGGGCAAGAGTGATCTTTACTTCTCTTGAGGGAAAGATCCTACCTTTTTCCTTTAAATTAAACTTTGAGTGTACAAACAACGGGGTGCAGTACGAAGCCCTCCTCCTTGGCCTCATCCTAGCCAAAAGAATGGGCATCGATAACATTAGAGTACTAGGAGACTCACAACTGGTTACAAACCAAGTCTCTGAGGTATATGAGACTAGAGCTGAACATTTACAACTCTACAAAATGGTGGTACTAGATCTAAGCAATGGATTCAACTTCATATCAATTGAAGCAATCCCATGAGAACAGAACCTCCTCACAGATTCAATAGCAACCTCAACTTCCTGTTTCACTCCAAACAGTGAGTTGGAAGATACAAGTTTCACGGTATCGCTTCGTACTGAACAATTAGTGTGTAAAATACCAACAAACCCATTCCTGACTCATAGAGAAGCTGAGAATAATTTTTCTATCATGGATCACTCTAATGGTGATAGAGTCACTCTCAAATATCTAAACGCATATGCGGAGCTACATCTCGCTCACCACATAGTAGATCTTTCCCTAATACCACATTCCTCTTCCTATTTTGGAAATCCCATGATAGAGTCTCCTCCACAAAAGGATCTCGATATCTACGAGGTAGAGAACAAAGAAAGTTTGGAACTACCTCCGACCTCACCTGAATTTGAAGAAGGCAATGCTTCTTTAATCGAAGAAACAATTGACATAAACATTGGAATGGAGGAAGAGCCAAAAATTTTTGAAATTGGGATCCTCGTTAACTCTAGAGGAGATAGAAATACACACCCAAATCCTCAAAGAACATCAAAAGGCTTTCACATTTAACTACAAAGAAATGACAAGAATTGCACCACATATTGCGGTACATAATCTTGTCACCAAATCATATGCAAAACCAATTAAACAAAAGTCAAGACCAATGAAGCCAAAAGTGGCTCTCATGGTAAAAGAAGAAGTAATGAAACTTCTCCAAGTGGGATTCATCAAACCTGTTGACTATTCACAATGGGTATCTAATATTGTCCCTGTTCTAAAAAAGAATGGGAAGATATGCATTTGCATAGACTTTCAGGATATTAACAAAGCTTGTCCCAAGGATGACTTCCCGTTACCATCTATTGACATTATTGTTGATGCAACAGCTAGATTTGAGCTATTGTCCCTCATGGATGGGTTCTCAGGGTATAATCAGATTAAAATATCTGAACAGGATCAAGTCAAAACCACATTTATAACTCCTTGGGGAACTTATTGTTACGTTGTCATGTCATTCGATCTTAAGAATGCTGACGCTACATACCAGCGGGAAATGACATACATATTCCACGATCTTATCCATAAATTTGTGGAATCCTACGTGGATGACTTGTTGGCCAAGGCCAAGAAGTGTTGTGATCACCTAGAAGTACTCCGCATCATCCTCTCACGATTGATTGAATATGGCGTCACATTGAACCCAGAGAAATGCGTATTTGGTGTGACGGGAGGCAAACTTCTGGGTTACATTATATCCTCATGAGGGATTGATGTTGATCCAGCCAAAATCCAGGTTGTTCTTGAAATGATTCCACCATCAGACGAGTCTGGTATCAGATAATTTCTTGGGAATCTCAGTGCAATCCAAAGGTTTATTTTGGATTTAAGTTTTGCTATTCATCCAATCAACAATCTATTAAATAAATATTATAGCATTGATTGGACAGAAGAGTGCAACGAGGCCTTCAAAGCGGTTAAACGATTCTTTTTGTCTCCCCCCATGCTAATGCCTCCCAGACTAGATCATTCTTTGATCCTATACTCACAAGATATTGATGTCTTGCTAGCTTGCATGCTGGCTCAAGAAGACAATGATAAACAAGAACGTGCAGTCTATTTCATTAGCTGAATGTTACTCAATTATGAAACACGTTATACACAGGAAGAGAGAGAATGTCTTGCCATAGTATTTACATCAAAATGTTTGAGACATTACATGTTAAATCAAGAAACAAGGGTCATTGTAAAGTTAGATCATTTACAAACATTACTCATGCAAGGGTCTTTATCTAAAAAGGTTGGACGTTTCATAACCTTAATGGGCGAATTTGAATTAACATTTGTAAACCAGAAATCTGTTAAGGGAAAAATCATTGCAGATTGGTTAGCTAACAATCCGTTAGATGGAGGCGATCTGGTAAATCTGGACTTTCCCAATGAGTGTATATACTTTATCAAAACTAGGCCCCCCATCTCTACATGTCCCTGGTACACTGACATCATCAATTTTAACATGGACCATACCTACCCAGAAGGTGCCACATCACAACAAAGAAGGCGGTTACGCATTATCGCTGCTAAATACATTATTTTAGAACAAGTACTCTATCGTAAAGCCTTTGATGGCATGCTTCTAAGATGTGTCGACACAGAAGAATCCAAGAAGATTCTTTATGAATCCCATAGTGGGATATGTGGAGGTCACTTCGGTGGTCACGCCACTGCTCACAAAATACATCGGATGGGCTATTTTTGGCCCACTCTTGAACATGATGCAGTAGAGTTTGTACGTAAGTGCCACAAATGCCAAGAATTATCCCACGAGATTCACATGCCAACACAATCTCTGCAACCAATAGCAACCCCGTGGCCTTTCTCCATGTGGGGTCTAGATTTGATAGGGAAATTATCTCCCTCATCGACAGATGGCCATAACTTTATAATTACGGCCACAGAATATTTTACCAAATGGGTAGAGGCCATGCCTCTCACCACCGTACCAGGTTCGGTAATCACCAAGTTCATTCTGAACCAAATCATTTGCAGGTACAGTGTCCCACAAGTCATTATCTCAGATAATGGTACATCCTTTAAGAATGATGAGGTCCATGAGTTATGCATCAAATTCAAAATAAACCATCATACGACCTCTCTTTACTACCCTCAAGCCAATGGACAAGCCGAAGCAACGAACAAAACATTAAAAGCTATTCTCCTCAAAATAGTTAAGGAGAACAAATGAGATTGGCATTTAAAATTATATCCAGCCTTGTGGGCCCATCGAACCTCAATAAGAACACCAACAGGAGCAACCCCCTTCTCATTAGTATTTGGGGCAGAAGCAGTTCTCCCGCTTGAGGTTGAAATACCTAGTCTCCGCATCTCATTACAAGGGATTCTGGGAGAAGATGCCTATAGAGAGGCACACCTCTCTCAACTAGAAAGCCTTGATGAGGCCAGGCTAAACACCGAACAATGGCATAGAGCCTATGCTGATAGGATGTGCTAGAAATATAACAAAAAATTCTATGAGTGAGAAATATATGAGGGAGATCTAGTTCTAAGACTAGACAATCAGATTGATAAGAAAACCAGTGAAGGAAGGAAATTTTGGCCCAAGTGGTTGGGCCCATACTGAGTCATGAAAGACTACAGAAATGGTGCATATCTCTTGTGTACATTAGAAGGTGAGGAGTTCAATGAAACAGTCAATTCCTTGCATCTTAAACGGTTTTACGCATGAGACATCAGCGTCACCATTTGTATATTATATCTACCTACATTGCATTAGTCACTTAGTTGTTTCATTTTGTCCACTCGTTTCGTAAAAATTGTAGTCAAGGAACTTACTCTTAAGCAATCTATTATAAATTTATGAAAATATTGGACAAAAGCATTCAAATCACATCTCTTCAAACATCATCAAGTAGTTTCAGAATCTTTTCATCAAGTTTGACAGACAAATATTGACGAAAACCATACTAAGGCCTGCATACTTGGTTTTGCTCTTTCTTTCTACTAGGTGAAGTTGTTCTTACCTATGGTATATTCTAGAAGCTTCTTGGTGTCACATCTATCCCTCTTATGTCTCTTTGAAACAAGGATATCCCAAAATCACGGATCAGAAGTGTCAAAATCAAATAGAATCAAGAATACCAAGCAAACAAAATATTTTATTTTACACACTTCTTTGCCCCACCAACCTACGGTGATAAGCCCACATCTCTTACTGGTGGTGCGAGGTTGGGAAAGGAAAGAAGTGCCCTTACTCACCTATATCCTACCTTTGGTGACAAACCCATGCTTCTTACTAGTGGCATGGGGCAGGGTGTGGGGGGTCCATTCACACAAATTAACGAATCTTGGTATTTTAGAAATACAAATCAAATTATATTAAGTAAAAATAAGTGTCCAAATTCCAAAGAGATCAAATCCTCAAAACCAGATTTTGTCAACCAGGTTGCCATTTATGATCTAAGTCTAGATAAACTGGAAAGTAAGTTACTTTCTAAGCTTGGTGGTAGTTTTGAGTAGGGTAAGTGTGTAGGTCTAAGTTTGGTTTCTGTCACTAGTTTGTCTATCTCTCATCATTCCATTCAATCAAACTCATGCAATTTGTGCCCTTTCCAACTCTTGGTGCTGAGCCCTCACATCTTACTAGTTGTGTGGAGTTTGGGAGTGGGGCAAGTTCATCTCTTTATCATTATACATTCATCACATTTTTCCAACATAAGAAGAAACAACAGACATTGCCCAAAGAAGCCAAAAGTTCAGTACTACAATATGTATTCTACATCATCACATATCAACATTACAAAAACAAATAAAGTAAAGCATTTTGTTCAGTATTTGTTATCATTTGTCATCCATTGCATACATTCTGAAAAGCATATAAGCAAAATACTCTAAAAACATCTAGTGTACACATGAGAAGCGAATCACAAAATTCTAGACACAAGAAGATCTAGATCCAAAAATATATATATATATATATATATATATATATATATATATATATATATATATATATATATGGTGTTTTATGTACAATGCCATCATGCACTAAGGCATGGTCAAAACGCTCAATGAGCCCGAAAAAATACAAAAATACTCGTATAAATATCCGACCAAAGATCACTATAAAAAGGACCATGATCTCTCAATCCCTGTGAGATCCCTCAGAAGGTGCACGACCTCGCCTAGGACTCCTACTGTGACAATGCTCTGAATGAACTGAGGGCTCACGATCACGGCCAACAGCTATGGTCTCACTGTGAGAGAGACTCCTCCTCATCAAGCGCCTCAACAGTCCTATATCCAGCCAGCTCGGTACGAAGGGAGGTCATGATATTTTCTGCCTTCCATATAGGGGCAAAGACATCAGTATGTCGAAAAGCTGTTGAGGGCTCTCCAACATCCTTAGTCAACTCAGCCCGAGTACCCTCCGAAGGGAGTAGTAGAGTGTCCACGCACACCTGGTGAATCAAGTCTCGCCATCCCTCAGCAGTCGTTGCAAATAAAAAAGGAGAAACAAACAAGTTAGAAAGTTTTCCAAAATAAGACCAAAAATAAACAAAACAACAAAAGGGAAACATCAACTAAACAATTCTAACTAAAACAAAATCGAGAAAAGAGTAGTAACTCACTCAGATCTCCAGGCCTCCAGGTGGGATCTCTAGGATCTACGCCTGCTACTGACGTTGCCGCCGACTGTCGTGCCTCTCCCACATCTGGAACAAAGTGACGGCCTGCCACGGACTCGTCATCTCCCCCTAGGTCCTGAGAAGGTAACTCCTCTAAAATCAGGGTCACCTTCTCTACGCTCTCCTCCACCCTCTTGGCCCGCAAGATATCCTGAGTATCATGCCACTTAGAATCACTGTCATCCTCCTCACCTGTCCCTCCAGCCTCTGGTCTCACCCTCCTCTGTCTCCTCCCCTGTGAACTCCTCGAACTCTGAGTCCACATCAATGGGCTCATCTCCACTATGAGAAGGACCAGTGCCAATCTGAAGTAAAGGTGCTCAAGGAGCACTAACTACCCCTTGGGCACAAACCACCCTCCTAGCCGCAATGGGAATGCCAAGAGTGATCGTGGTCCAACCTCGGCCTCTAAGACCTCCCCTAGCCTCGTGAACCGATCTGTAAACTGGCCCTGCTAGAGGAAACATATCAATATAGGGGAGTCCAAACTGCTGTGGTACTCTTTCAAAGGGGTGAATCTCCAACTTTCCCGTCCTGTCTATCAGCTGGCTACTAGTATGGCAAGTGATCAATGTGAGTGTCTCCTCTCCCCATAACCCTGCCATGGCCTGATAAGGAGTGGCCTCCATGTCTGCAGTAGTCAAAGAAGCCACTGGCTGGTGTGGTCCTAAGTACGGTCATCCCTGTCCATCTCACTGCCCTGACAGCCCCAGGATCCTCTACCTGTACACCTCTCCCATAAGGAATGATGTGCTCATACACCCAACTCATGACTAGAGTAGGGTGACTCAATGACTGCCCCTGTAATCTGACCACCCTATACAAATCATGATAGGTGGTCCCAAGAATGTCCACTCCCCAAGTGTAAACGCGGCCATGCACCTCAATCTATGTGATAATAGGAGCCCAACAGTATAAAAGAGTATCCCTCCCTTGTCCCCAATCAACCACGAGGCAAGGATGCCCATAATAGCCTTGCGGAGCACAGGAATATCTGACTCAACAATGGAGTGAACCTTCACCCCCTTCTTCGACCCCATGGAAACAATGACATCTCCCATATATGTGGCCCACTAGACCATCTGAGATCTGGATACTATTGTCTTAAGAGACAGCATCCTCCCAAGAATTGGGACCCCCAATATACGGTAGACATCCTCAAGGGTGATAGTCCACTCACCCCTAGCACCTGGTAACTAGAAGGTATTCCGGTCGGCATCCCAATATGAGAATAAGTCACATAGTATGTGACTGGAAGGAGCAACGTGAGGAACCCGAGAGATCCGCAAGATGTCAGTCCGCTGCAAAGTGTCTCTCTTAGCCTGAGTCAATGCATCCAACACTGTCCGGGAGCCAATCACACTCCCTCTCTCTGCTCCATCTGATATACTCCTCCTTCTTCTACATCCACCCAAAACACAGAAAAGGAGTAAGTTAGTAACATAATCCAACTGGGAAAATCATCAGGAACATATAAAAATGCTAAAAATGCAAAAAACAATAAAGTAAATACATCTCCTTTTGCATTCTATTCGAAACCACCACCCTGTGCAGAGCGGCGGTTTCGTAACCACCACCTTAGGTGGCAGTGGTCCTGTAACCACCCTTATAGCAGGCAGTCTTGTAACCACCACCCATAGGGTGGTAGTTGACCACCACCTTATAGGGCGGCGGTCCTGTCCCGAATCGCCAAACGGCTCGAAAGCCCTAAAACACTTTTAAAAAATGCAAAAATGCATCATTTTAGATGAAATAAAAACCTACCCTATGGGCACCCCCCTAGAGACTCATTTAAAACTAGCATTTTTGAAAATAACCCCCCAAGACAAAGATTTCTACATTTCTATCTTTTAGGTTTAAAAACGATAAATTGAGAAGAACTAACATGAGACTTCACGGGCTGATGTCTTACTCTCGGAGGCATGATCATGATCTCGTAATGGATGTTTTGACTGTACTCTCGTCGAAAATGGTCACCGTGGGTCCCAAAGCTCAGAAATCACCAAATCGACACACGCAAATGAATAGTAAAATGAGCTAGTTTTAAATATATATAGAATTCTAATTTGGTTTTGAATGTTTTTCTTCACAGAAATGGAGCATCGACGGAGGTAAGTTCTAATCCCCACACAAATGGTAAGTCCTCATTTCATATTAATTTAATTTATTTTTATTTCTCAATTTATTTTATCTATTTGCACTTGAGTCCTCTTTTCATTTTGTAGGTAGCAGGAATTTGGATGGTGACGTTTCGACACATGGGCATGTCAGGTATAACTTATAACTCCCCATTTTGGGACTGCCATACTTGGACCCACTGTTTTATGCCTCTCCATGGCTAAAACACTTCTCTAAGGGGGGAAATATGTACGTACCCAAAAATGTAGGTACTGTACTACTGGAAAGAGGTTATGAAAACCCCAATGATGATTCAGGTCTCTTTGCAAGGTGTTTGGAATCCAAAAAAATCCTCGCCAAGTGTATGTTTGCATCCCAAATGCTTTATCCAAGCTCCATATGCTTCGTTCTATCCTCTGCCCCCTTTTTCCTTGCATTTTGGTCTTAAGTGTCAGGACCACCACCCTGCCTAGGTGGCGGTCCCATGACCACCACCCAGGACAGGGCATCGGTCCTGTAACTGCCACCCTATGTAGGGCAGCGGTCCTATGCACATTTTCCAGAATGCTCTGACGAATGTGTCAAACATAAAAATTCAACTTTCACCCACATTCTTCAACCACTTTGGCTTGCATTTATGTTTTGGCCACACCTGTAAATAGTGTTTTCCCTTTGTTTATAGTAAAGGAGATCAATTGGGAGTTACCCTCTGGTAAATGCAATTGCTATAAATAGCCATAGCTTGTTCTCAAGCAAATGGCCCCTCTCCTTCTTTGTTTAAATATTTAGTTTGTTTGAAGTTTCTTGCTTAGAGTTCCAATAGTTTCATGTTTTGCATCAATTATCAGCCTTCCTTTACTATTTAGAGATCATTTGATCTTCTTGTTTCATCTTACTTCATTGTTGTTCCATACAATTAGTTTAGAATAAGGTAGTTTCATTTTAGAATAGAATCCATTTAGAGTTGCAGGTTTTGTTTAGTCACAAAAGATAGTTTCCAGAATTCTTGGCGTATTTGTGTTGTATTCCCACAATAAATCCTGCTAGGAATTGCATAGTCAAGCTCTGTTCACTTGCACTATCCCTCTCTTACTTGCATTATATTCGGTCTATATCCAAATCCTACCAATTGTTCAAGTATCTTCTTCTGCTGACACTATCATATACACGCTTTCTATGGATTCATGAGAACACGAAGGAATGAGGAGATCACACTGAGGGGAAAAAGTCACACACATAACTAGATTTACCATTGTTCTGTAAACTCTAGGTTTGAGCTATCAAAGTTCTAATTACAATATATCAAATAGAGTAGTAAATTATTTCATTTCAGTTAGAGATTGCTCTCGATATCACTAGGGAAGCTATGGGGAATGATAGTTTCTAAGAAACTATGATTCATTCCTCACTTCTGAGGTAGGATTGAGAGTCTTTTGATTAAAATTAGTTAGTTATTTAGATATTTAGGATAAACTCACAACTACACAAGCAAATAGCTACACCAGGCTACTTTGCTTGTTTTGATTTTGTTACTAGATTAATTGTCCATTTTCTGAATATATTAGAATAGCTGCTCTTTTAATTTTGTTAAAATAATTCATCGAAAATACAAAAATAAAAGAATATATGCATAGTGTAGATACATCTTTCATAATTAGTTTATTCATTTCAGTTAAAATTGAATCATCTTTGCATGACAATCACGGACCTAGAGAACTCAAGGAATACGTATTTGAACCAATAGTGCCTCAACCAAATCTCCCCACGACACTAGCTAATATAGATCAAGACCTTAGGATTCAGGTTTTTCAAACAACAGTAAACCTATGAGCAGTTAGTGAACAATTGAGAGAGTTAAATATTGAAGACGACAAGGCATACACATTTTGGTCAAATCACCCTAACTATAGACTGCCTTGATAGGATATCCGCATGACTGTACAAGGACTCGGAAAGAGAACAAATATTTGGTTGTGATCCTTTAGTTCCACAACCCAATGCAGGAGACTTCCTCATCAACATAGATACTAGCTTACGTATTCAAGTTGCCAGAACACCTGTAAGGTATTCTGAGAAAATTACACAACTTCTAGTTCTGAACATAGAGGCTGAAAAAGCTTACGACTATTGGATAGTTAGGAGAAGAGATTGACTCCTCATATGACCATAGGAGGTCCACCACAACCACAAACTTAGGGTTGTGATCCACAGGTCCCACAACCCAATGGGACCCTACTAATCAATCAGACATTGAATGCTGGTTTACACACACTAATATTCAGATCCTCACCACTTCCACCAAACATCATTACACAATTCTCCGTATTAAACGTAACAACTAATTAGGCTAGGAATTTCTAGACTAGACCATAGAATCATCCATAAAACTGCAGAGGATCCACTAGACCTCTCATCACCATTTTTCATGACCTTGTTTGGAAATATACATGAAGCACCTACAAGTCACTTTCCACATGTATCCAACAGCTAATAAATAGGATCTCAGATAGAGCTCGACATTGATTGAAGCCTTTGAGCAGCTATTATATCCTGGAATGATCCATTACACCAATTAAAGTTACGAGGGCCTTATTTGCCTTAGATTCAGAGATTCAATTATTGCGTATTGAGGATATAAGATTTCCCAACTAGTTTTTCTGTATCCGTATATATTCCATTTCCACCAGCTGTCTCAGCAAGACCTCGGGAGGTCATGTACGAAGAAGAGTTATTTGTAGATTCTCACGTTTGCATGTCACTTTTCTATCATACAAAAATCGTTGATATCAACTCAGCCATAAAAAGGCCTTAGGATGAACTCCCCTATTGTTGAGAACATGGGCCAAGTGGAGGAGAAACTCTTCCAGCAACGCACCTAGCAAGAAAGCTTTTCCCTACATGATTGTGCACTTGCTAAGGTGGGTACTCTTGCCTTGTTATTATTACAAAAAATAAATGAGGAAAAATGTCATTAGAGTAATGACGACTCATGATGAAACATGATTTTTTCCCAAATTAAAATCCGGCTTTGACTAGGAACTTTTTAACTCAACACAGTTGATAATTCTTGAAAACATATCTTATTGTGGAAGACAGATACATTTTCTATCATTCTTTACTATTAAACTAATAAAAATAAGTCGAATTACAACTATATATATTTAATGAAAATATGAGAAGAACCTTCAAATCTGTGGTTATGGCTAAAAAAGATTAATTAAAGCTTTTAATCAAGATTAGATCGGCTTCACGGACTCCAAGCTCTCGAAATAAGCCAAAGACTAAATAAATTAATGTTCGAATGGTTTTGCGAAGACAAAAGACAAAGACACGTGTCAATAATTCATTGGAAAAGATATCTAAAGTTTGACACTGTGAAAAAACAACATGTACCTTCCCCAGTGCAATATACTAGACAAAAGATCATTTAATAGCACAACATTTCTTTAAAAATCCATACATACGTGGAGTCATCTTAATGGATCGCTTTTCACATACTATCATGGTTGTGAAAAAGGACAAACAATATGAAAAATAGATTGAACGAGTTCCATTGGCTCGCCTTCTGACTAATCTGACAAGGTAGCAAAAATGGTGGCTTAATCCTATTGGTTAACAATAGTCAAGGTAACAAAAGATTGACATCACGAAATGCGAAGAGACTTGGAGCTTATCTATTGGTTTGGGTTTCACATTTCTCAAAATACAAGCTAACAAAAGTTTGAATTTGCGAAGAGCGTGGAATGATTTCATTGGCTCGCGCTTTGCAATGCACAGAAGGATCTAACAAAGGTTTGACATTGCGAAGTTACATGGGACTATTCTATTGGCTAGGACTTCACAATAGTCAACAAAGTTTCATACAGTTCTGACATGATGAAACTACATGGATCTTTATGATTGGCTAAAGCTTCATAAAGGTCATAAGGGTCTAGAAAAACTCTAACAACACGAAGTTACATGGAGCATTTTTATTGGATCTAACTTCACATTAAAGAACTTTGCAATATTATATATTGTTTTGGTGTCAGGATGGACTTAGAAACAAAGAATTAATCGTATCAAAAGAGAACGTTCGGTTCCATAGCATAAAAAGATAGAAAACACAATAGACACGACCATGGAATACAAAAAACAGATAATTCAGTCTATAAACGCCATTTAAATTATAAGATTATACTCTAAATATGACCAATTACATATATCCAATATTATTATGCATTAAATCTTATAATATTTTTTAATTAACAGACACACATATCAAGAATTACGTATTTCATTAATTTATTTATGCAATTCATTGTTTTTGATAACACAAGCACATATTTTTCATGATATACATAGCAAAATATATAGAATTCATTCATTTTCTCATTTATCAGAGTAAACAAAAGAATTAACTTCTTTCTATTGGCTTTATACATATGTTTACATAAATTTTGAGGATAAAAACCTTATCGGAGATAAAGCAAAAATTCTAGTACAAAATTCCAATACACAGACACAGGTAACAGACACTAGACTATGGTCGCAATATGAGACAAAAAATGTCATACACCCAGCGTATATTCACCTTGTCTTGGCTAGGAACCATCCGAGGTTGTACTTTGTACCCCCAGTTAGGACACCTTTGGTGCCCCTCTCTCTTGCCCATCGCCTACTTGTACCTAGTCAGCCTTGGAATTTACTTCCACGGACTCAATTCACAAAGTCCTTAAGACTCTTTTGTCAATATTCTATTTCTCAGAATCAAAAGCAAAATTCCTTGTCTCTCTCAGAATAATTCATATGTATTTTATAATACATCACAGGTGGTTACGAACCAACACAATGGTTTCCACAACTTTTCATTTTAATCAAGCATCTTTAATCAAATGCTTGGAATATTCATTCCCACATTAAACAAATAACATTTTTGTTAGAAAGAATCTCAATCTCAAATTTGTAATAAAAAATCTCTTATCGAATGGCGAGGAGAGCGATGACATCGAAGGACAGAGGTATCGGGCCGAAGGGGGGCTCAGTTGTATCAGTGTCGAAGGAGGAAAGGAATGTCAGGAGGGAAATGTGTCATCCATTCAATGTTGAACCCGCAATGGTCATCCTCGGGGAGAAGGATGATTTGTCAGCACAGGTTACCCTTTTGGAAAAGAGAGCAATGTTTGTAAAGTTTGTGGGGAGATGGTTGTTGACATAAGGGATTTAAAGTTTGAGCAAAAAACAATGGGGTAGTGGTCTGTGTGTCTGTTTCCTGTCTAAGGTTTCTTCATGGTGATTTTTTAGAGCAAGGCACAGAAGGAAGAAACCCTAGCTCGAAAATATTATTTGTTTCTGGATTCAGGGATGAGTATAAGATCTTGGTCGGTGAACTTCAATCCAAAAAACACGGTGATGGAAGATATACAGGTTTGGGTGTGATTGTATGCTCTCCCCAACGAATACTAGAACCCTAAAATCCTTTCAATTTTTTTTGAAAAGTTGGGCAGAGTAGTTCGAATAGATCCAAAAACCCTTGAAGAATCCCTGGAAGCCTTTGCTAGAATCTGTGTATTTATTAATCCTTCTAAGATCTTACCAGAATCCATTTTCATTTCCTCTCCTTTTAGTCAGTGGGTACAAAGGGTTGATTATGAAAAGATTTCTCTTAGTTGTTTTAAGTGTAAGCATATTGTTCATTTCCAAATAGAATGCAAGAATGGACCCTTGAAAGACATTCTGGGTAGGAAGATATTAGGCGAGAAGCATAAAGAGGAGGTAGATAGTGATGGATCGAAACACCCATCTTCTACAGGGAGGGATGAGATAAGGGGAGATGGAGTTGAGGAATCTAACCCTATTTTTCTAGATAACAAAACAATATCCTTGGTCAAGGAAATGACATTAGTGGTTCGGGATTCTACTCAACTCCTATCATTAATGAAAGAAGGGATTGAAGCGGGGTAGGGTGTTTATGTGGGGGCTATGAACAAGTGGGTGTCCAATAAGGATGAGGCGGTGGCTTCCATGGCCAATATTGAGAAAGAGGAGGTTTGTTATTTTGCTTCAGAAGAAGGCCTAAGGTTTGAGACCCTAGATGCTAGAGGCTCGATCCAAACTACCTCGACCATCAATATAGTGGATTGTGGTATAAAGAATCATCCTGGCAAGCCATCTAAGGATATGATTTCTAGGAGGGAGGTTGTAGAAGGAAAACAACTTCAGTTGGGGTCCTATTTCCAATCATCAAGTAAGAGAGGCGGGTCCTCTCCGAAGATTAGATGAAGATACTTTCATGGAATGCTAGGGGCATGAATGCCCCTAAAAAACAATGCGTGGTAAGGTTGTGTGTTCTAAAACAATATGTGGATGTTTGCCTGATTCAAGAAACAAAAATGTCAAGAGAAAAGTGTCTTAAGGGTTGGAAAAGAAGATGGAAAGGATGGTATGGTTTTTTTGTGGATTCTGCGGGTGCATCTGGGGGATTGGCTTTTTTGTGGAAGGAAAGCAAGGTGCAGGTGGAGATGCTTTTTGAGAGACCTAATTGGCAATGGTGTAAGATTATCGTTAAGCATTCATATGTGGTTTTTTTCTATGTAATGTTTATGGTCCCAATAATATCATAAGGAAAAAGGAAGTTTGGTTTGAATTGGAAAGAGAATTGCTAAACTGACCTATAGAAAATATAATAATTGCAGGGAACTTCAATGTTACTTTTTATGATAAGGATAAGAGGGGTGGAGTTCGCTAGCAACCTCATTCATAGATGGAATTTATGTCCTTTATGGAATGATTGGATCTTATGGATGTTGAACCCAAGAGAGGTTGGTTTTCCTAGTCTAATCGGCACTCGGGTTTCAGACGATTGGTAATTAGACTGGATTGTTTTTTTGTGACAACGACCTTGTTTCACAATCAAATCCTCTTGGAAAGTGAGGTTCTGCCTCTTTTAGGGTTAGACTACTTACCAATTGCTTCGGATATTCAAATGTATGCTACTCCGAGGAGGTCACCCTCTAAATTTGAGTTAATCTGGTTGAAAGATCATAGTCTTCCAGACTTAGTAAAAAATTGGTGGTCTTCTTTTGAGGTGTCTAAACCAGGGTGTTCCTTTTGTCAAAGAAGCTTGTTTTGCTTAAAGGTAAACTTATGGAATGGAATCATTCTTCTTTCAAGATTTTTTTTGAAGAAACGTTAAGGGGGGAAAATGAAATCAAGGCTCTCAATGAGAAAATTTTCATTGATGGCATGGGTCAAGAGGAATATTGGAAAGAAAAAACTCTACTTTCAAATCTAGGGGATTTGCTGCTACAGGAGGAGATTTACTGGAAACATAAATCAAGGGAGGTTTAGCTGGAAGAGGGGGATAATAATACAAAAAAAAATCCACTCTTTGGTCAAAGCTAGAAGGAATTTCAATTATATCTCAAAGCTTCATTCGGAGAATAGTAATTGGATTACGTCTCAGGATGGAATTAAAGAAGAAGTTGTTTCCTCTTTCAACATTTGTTAGGTAAAGAGTGTCGTTCATTTTTGAATGAGCAATCCCCTCTATTGGATCAGGTCCATAGTGTGGTGGACGATGTTGATAATGAGAGATTGATGGCCATGTTCTCTAAGGATGAAGCATGTTCCATTGTATTCTCTATGGAAAGGGATAAGGCTCCTAGGCCGGTCAGATTTCCGGCTGCCTTTTTTCAGGAATTTTGGAGTATTGTTGGGTTGGATGTCTTGTTGGCAGTGGAGGAATCAAGAAGAACTGGGAAAATTCTAGTAGAAATGAATCACACTTTTATATGTATGTTTCCTAAGAAGAATCCAACTGAATCGATGGATGAGTTTAGACTGGTCTCCCTATGTAACAACAATTATAAGATTATTTTAAAGGCCATCACCATTAGATTACATCCGTTGCTGACCCGAATGATAGCTTCGGAACAGAGTGGTTTTCTTCCTGGTAGGGCGATTGTGGACGATATTATAATCTCTCATGAGCTTATTCATTTCTTATCATGGTGTCACTCAGATTTCACCCTGAAATCTGTGACTACCCTATCCGAAAATTTTCGTACTTTTAAAATAATTGGTCGTTTGTTGTTTTTATTGCCTGAAAGTTCTTGTATTGCGTTAAGATAATCCCAAAGAGCCATAATAGCCTTTTTCGCCAAATACCCAGATACCCAAAGTTGTTATATTCTGTCGTCGAGATTTTTCTGCGGAAAATTTGTATTTAATTATTTTGAGCCCCGTATGAGGCTATTTGCGCTCCGTTTTAACTCTATTATGAGCGAATATGTTATTATTCCTATATGCCAGAAGGGTTTTAACTTATTTTAAGTTTTGGGCTTTATTTGCAACTTTTGGCAATTTTTTGTGTTTTTGTGGTGTCCCGTTTCGTTTTCTGTGAAATTTCTCTGGAACAATTCCTTTACCGGGTAAGCCCGATTTTTTGGCCTGGAGCAGCCTGGAAAAACATATACGCACATTATGCCCGGAGGAAGTCGCCATCGGAGGTCTGGATCACTGGGAAAAAAAGCGAAGTCGTGCACAGAAAAGCCCCTGCGGGGGATGGGTGCATTTTTGGAAAACAAAGGATTTAAGTTGCAATGGGAAAAAATAGAAGCCGCAGGCATGATGAAAATTTTATACTTGCCTAGCAGGGGTACTTTTTCCCGTGATATAAAAATTCACTTAAGCTGCAGTGGAAAAAATAGAAGCAGCAGGGAAGTGAGATTTTATTGCCTGCCTTGCAGGGTACTTTTTCCTGTGATATAAAATTCACTTAAGCTGCAGTGGGAAAATTAGAGTCAGCATTGCAGGCAGACGGGAATTTATTGTCTACCTTACAGGGTAAAAATTCCCATGATAAAATAAAAGGAAAGTGACTTAAGTGAAATTACGGGATTTTATTACCTGCCTTGCAGGGTAAATAATCCCACTGTCAAAGTCAAATCACTTAAGTGGATCATGGGATTTCCGGGGCTGCCTTGCAGGGTAAAAAATCCCATTGTCAGAAATTCTTAAAAATAGAATTCTATTATGCAAAAAAATGCGACCCACCTTGGGTGAATAATAATGCATTAAATAAATATTTGTTAATATTTATTCACCCAATTTTGGCACCCAGGCTTGTGGAAAAGTCAACAAAAGCAAAGGGGAATAAATCAATTGGAAATAGAATTCCAAAATTAAATAAATTTAATTTATTTAATGCAGCCCCTTTTGAGGAGGAATTAATACTTTTTAAAGTATTAAATGATTATATTAATTCCTATTTTCAGTGGCTATGGTCAAAGCACACTGTGAAGCTTAAGTGAAGTGAAGTGTGGATGATTAAATTGAATTAATTTAATTGATTGGATGGATGTCCTTAAACATGCTATATTTAAAAGAGAAGAGCTTGATTTTTAATTAATTAATTGCCTTTAATTGTTAGGGCAATTATTAATTATAGAATTGTGAGGGTTATATAAGCATGGGCAGCCATATGGGTGAATTATTTTATTCACAGGTAAAGAATTGCAGCCAAGAGGAAAAGTGCGCCCCCATTTGAAGAAAGATTTTGCTCAGGCAAGGTGAAAACAAGGCATTTGAAGAAGGATTTTGCTCAGGCAAGGTGAAAACAAGGCATGCTTTGAAGGAGGTTGATCTTTGTCTGCATAATTGTTTGCACAAGTGTTACAGGAGCTCAGGTGTTGTTGAAAGGATTCATGCTCTCTTTATGTGCAAATTAAACACCATTTTTTGGGGCAGCAGGCTTGAAAAGTGCAGATTTTTACAATTAAAATTCACTATTCATGCTCTGGTGGCCATTTTTGTCTGAATAAATTGCAGGAATTCATTACAGGTGCTTTACAAAGGAAAAAGAACTTTTATCAATGTTCAATACATTGCACATATCCTCCGAATCTGAAGAATTGTCTAGATCTGCACCAGTTTTGAAGAATTCTAGTCAAATAAGAAGAAAAAAATTTGTTCAGACAAAGACAGACAAAGCTATGGCGAAGGAAGATGAAAAAGAAAGCACAACGGAGTCATGCATCACTTCTAAATTTACAGATACTGGAGACACAGATCTAGACTCGAAACCTCTTGCTGAATTGATAGACAAATCCAGAGCAGGAAAGACTTCACTCATGCGTGCAGGAGAAACTTCACTCATGCGTGCAGCTTAAAAGCAGTGGAATTATTCCAGTTGCAGCATTTCCATCCATAGCCCAGTTACCAAAGTTTGTTATATGCAGGTGCAGATCCAGATCCAGATCAGATCTCATAGTTGCAAAAGCTTCCGGCACAAAGGCTTCATCCTCTTGTTTCGAATACAACCCGTGAAGAAGTTAGTGCGTTGAAAATTCCTTCCAAGATCTTGTGCATGTGCTCTCATCTTCCAGTTGAAGCCTTCATTGAATTTTTATTCACCCTGAGTGCTTTCCAGAATTTTTAATTGCTCATATGCAATTAAAAATAAGGATGATGAGTTATCTACGGCCAACCTTGCATTGATGCATGTACAACAGAAGAACTACAAAATCTTCAAAGGATAAAAGAGAAGACAATGCGAAGGAAAAATTCCAGCTTGCTTCCAATTTCAACTGCTTCTAATTCTAGCTTGTTTCTAGATCCAGCTGCCAACTAATTCCAGCTTGTTTCAGATCCAGTTTGAATCAGCTGCATGCAGACATGAAAAAGGACAAAGTCAGCTTTCCTCTTCCTTCTTCTTTCCTCTGACAAAGTAATTGAGCGATCAATTCAATTATACAACTTAAGTGATTGGTTTAAAAGCCATTACTTGAAGAAGTCAACTACTTGGAGATAGGTGGCATGTGCAAAGTAGAAGGTTCTATTTTCAGTTGCAAATCATACATGTCACGCAAAGAGGAATTCCAGGAGGAAGATTGCCAGTTGTTTCTTTCCGACTTCCACATGTGCCAGTTCAACTAAAAGCTTCCAACTTGTAATTGCCCCTCTACATTCTATAAGTAGAGGAAGAACCTTCGGGTAAAGAATCGATCAGAATTTGTAAGCAGCAATCGGGTGTTCTAGACTTTGTGTTAAACCCCTGAGAGCAACTTGGAGCAAAGGAATACAAAGGAGCAAGTTTCCGGAGAACTTTGTGTCACGGTGTACTGTGTTTCTTGCTTTTAATCTTAGATCTCTTAATAGACTTTGTGTTATTTTAGATCTAGATCTAGAGATGCCTTTGTTTTATAATTCTATGTGTTCATATCTATTAAGTTTTTTCTATGTGCATGCAATTAGCTCTGCTATTTACTAATTGGGATGCACATTTCCCCATTTCTTCTCTGTATTTCCTTTACTTCCTTCTTCTATAAAATACTTCATTTCTTGAACAACTGCTTACTTGTTGTAGAACTTCTTAGTTATGGTTCATGAACTAAGTGGTTAAAGTAAAACCCCTAATAAATAATAACACATTTTTATTGACAAATCTGACACGGGAGCCTCACCGGTTAAATGAGGGAGATTTATCTCATGACTGCCTAGGTTTTGTGCTATGCAGAAAATCTAGCCAACAAAGGTGACTATTGCAGATGCATCCTCCATCACAACTTCCCCTCACTCTTCCATGTTCCACAAAGATTTCACAACTTCCCCTCACTCTTGGGAAGCATAAGATAATTGATGATTTTTATGTTGTTGACATTGGTGATATTGATCTTGTTTTGGGTGTGCAATGGTCGCATTCCTTAGGTGATTTCACTCAAAACTACAAGACCATGGAGCTGAAATCCACCAAAGATGGCAAAGAAAGTATCCTAAAAGGCTTGGCAAATGGTGCACTACAAGAAGTATCAATGAAGAGGATGGAAATGGCATTTAGGAGAGGGCAAATTGCATGGGCAGCCAACTGTTTTATCACAGAAAAATTAGAACAACAGTCTCTTCAAGGTGAGTTACAAGGTATTTTGGACAAACACTCATGTTTTTAATGATTTGCCTCATGGATTAACTCCCAATAGGGTTTTGAGCACATCATTGAGTTAGAAAAGGTACTAAGCCCATTATGATTACCCCATACCGCCACCCAAGAGTCTACAAGGAAGAAATAGAAAAGACCATTAAGGAATTACTTGATATGGGACACATAAGGCCTAGCTCTAGTCCATTTGCATCTTCTATGGTTTTGGTTAAGAAAAAATACGGAACTATGAGAATGTGCATTGATTATCGTATGTTGAATAAGAAGACCATCAAAAATAGGTACCCAATACCTAGGATTGATGAATTAATTGATGAGTTGCATGGTGCTACACATTTTTCCAAGATAGATCTTAAATCCGGGTATCATCAAATCAAGGTAAGGGAAGAAGATGTGTACAAGACAACCTTTAGGTGTCATTTTGGGCATTTTGAGTTTTTAGTTTGACTACTTTGGGGAAACATTCTTTCTTTTCCAAGAAGTCTAAATGTGAATTTGGTCTTAAGGAGATTTGGTATTTGGGACATGTTATTAGTGCTAATGGTGTGGAAGTGTATAAACAAAAAATTGCATTTTGTGGTCTATCATGGATTGGGCTACTCCCACTTCTTTCTCACACAATTGAGAGGATTTTGTGGTCTTTGTAGGTACTATAGACAGATTTGTGAAGGGTTTCTCACGATTTGCTGCTCCTTTGACAAATTTGAGTACGAAAGGGGCCTTTAAATGGTTTAAAACAGCCCAAGATGCTTTTGAAAAGATGAAAGAGGTAATGTATTCTTGTCCGGTACTTGCAGTTCCAGATTTTTCTATGCCATTTGTGGTTGAATGTGAGGCTTCTGGAGAATTTTTAGTTTATTATGCACTTAATTTCATGCAAAAACATTGAGTATTAAAGAAGATATGAATTTTTGAAGTTTCAACTGTCTGGGTGTCATTTTTATTTGATATCTGCTGCAATAAAAATTTGAACTGGAAAAGATTGGGTTTCCAATTAGTTCTTCCATCTAACCCACTACTTTGGCTACTTCCAACCCCATTTTCCATTTGGGTTGTAATAACGCTGACATTGGGTTACTTGAGGTTGACATTAAGAGGATTCACTTTGTTCGATTGGTGTTGAGGTGCTGAATTTATATTGTCTCAGAGGATCTCATCCTTCCTAGGATTGGTGTTGAGAGTGCTGCAGATTTATAATTGTCCCTAAAGGAGATATTACATAATACAATTATTTTGCTCATTAGGAGGCATACCTTTTTCCCTTGAAGCCTCTTCTTCTTCACTTTGCATGGTGGAAATACTCTTCGGGCTGATTTCTCTTCAATTTTTTCATGGTAATTTTCTCTTGTTGATATCTTCTATTTTTCCTTGTGCCTTTACTATCTTTCAACTCACAAAAATCTTCAAATGTCAACATAACTCTTACCTTCGAACTGAGTGTTGAAGACTCTTTTCCCCATATCTCCATGTCATCATTCTCGACTGGTTGTTCCTCCTTTTGGAGAAACTTGGCTCTGCAAGACTGATGTGAAGGCTTGGTGGAGGTTCTAACTGGTCCAGTAGAGCTTCCTTTACCATTGTTGATTTCTTTGAGAGCTTGATTTCCTTGTATTGAGCAAGCTATGGTTGAATAGTAGTCATCCCTTGTATACTTCATTCTTCTCAAATGCCTAAATGGATTTCCTGCAATGTTCTAAATAATCATAATTTAGAACACACATTCCAAGCCAATCAATCTCATAACTAGAAAACCATATGCAGTCTGTAATGACTCGGTGGAACACCGATCTCTCATTTCATGACTTAGTATCATACCAGGATCTCTCATGTTAACTTAATGTTTGTATACTAAGTATACTTGGTTCTCTTACCCTTTTTGGGGTATTAAGTGTTTTGTTTAAGAGGCCTATCTGAATATTTGTTACCAATATTCATCTGAAATCCCACTTCTTAAACTAGGTGACATAGGACAACACAACCAACAACTTGCGATACTTTGGCCAAAGATTTTCAACATACTGTTCATGTTTATATTCCTAGATGACATACTCGTCAAATGGAATACGTCCTTCACCCCACTTCATCTATTATCTAGAATGGTCTTCACTGACTCCTGTCAGTCCACTTGTTCAAGGTTTAACCCTAACCAAGGTTAGCAACATAGTTTAGTGTAGAGGACTACTCACGGTGACTAAGGGTACATAGACATACTCAATCGACCTAAGTCGATTTGCATGTGTCTAGTTATCCTAAGTCGTCGTCATGAGTTGCCCCTGCAAACACTAGATTATGCTTCTAACTTAACCTAGGGTATAACTATGATCAAGTCCAAGTTTATGTAGATCTAGATGATTAAACTCTAAAGGGTGTTGCAACATGTCAACTGCAACACTAGTATCCTCATGAAGACCCAAGCCTTCATGAAGGTATGGTATGTAGTTGGCGTGTGCCAACATCCGACTGAGCTCACCTCATCTGGATGTACATACCCAAGAGATAAGTTAATTACTTAATTATTTTCCTTATTTAAAAGTTAATTATAGCAGCCCTACTGAACCACTAGTTTCATTAACCATTAGGGTTACAAGCAATAACTAAAATTGGAATTACTATGCAGATACATCTGCCCCCAAACCTTTTTCAAAGATTTGTTTTTCATTCATTAACTTTCTAATTTATGATTCAGTTTCACAAACATGATTCAACATACTAACAGTGATGTTAACTTAATTAACTTATCCAAGTTTTAGCTTGTTTAAGTTCTGAATCAGATCTCTTTATAATAGACTTCATTGAAATGAAGTCTACTTTAGTACCTATATCCTTTTCATTGGTTTTATTCTGATTAAGGAATTAATCAAGAGGAAGCACACCCTTCCTCTATCCAAGATAATATTAAGATTTAATTCCAAAAGGTCTTAAAACAAATTGCTTATCATTGCAGAATAGCTTGCCTTCCCTTTACTTATTAAGGATTAAGGTTCATTTATAACCCCATAACATTTTACAAGTTATCATCATCATCTCATCTACCCAATAACATTGTTTTAGCAAAGTATTAGTGATTCAATTGAATATCCAAACATGAATGCCAACTTAAATAAGTTGCATTAAATAAGGGGAGTAGTTTATCTAGGTCCCATAACCTCTAATTCATCTTATATCAACCGAAGAGGGTACATTACTTATATATGAGAACAATTAGAGATAAGCTTATCATTTCCATTCACAAAATACTCACAAAGACCACATATCAAGATCAAACAAACCCACAATACTTTCATTCATCAAGTGGAATACATACATTACAAGTCCAACACTTCAGACCTTTCCAATGTCATACAGAGATAACAAAGTCAATTCAAATACAACTTTACTTTCCCTCAAATACATTTCAATAAAGGTTCACATTTCATCATAAAGAGATCCAACCACTTTGATAAATAAAAGTAACATCCTAAAAGATCTTTTCTCCTTTCCTCACTTACGAAGTCCATCTGCAAAAATTGCTAGCATGGGTCAGTTCATTGAACTGAGCATGATAAGCACTATACATTAAAAATGATGTGCTTTTAGCTAACTGTTCCATAAAAATAACTCTGCTATTTTAGGAACAGTCCTGGGCAATTAAGAAGTTATTACCAAAAGAAAAGACAATGCACAAAGCAAAGAAGGAGATCAAAAGAGATATTTCCAAAACATGAGTAAGGTTAATTCCTAGAACCTAACCACATAAATTATTTATGCCACTGTCCTAATAAAAGAATGTAAAGAACAATATTTCTGAAAAGAATGCATCAATTTAAGCTCTTCTAATGTTTCTTACCTTATTACCTTACAAGGTCACTCATTCAATGAAACATTTAAAACAGAAGAGGATAACTTTTCTCTCTATCCTTTAAGCATAGATAATCAGTAATTCATGCTAACAATATTCTCCATCATGCATCACTTGTTCATAAAATTCATCCTAAATCTAAGATGCCAAAAAATCAAAGATATAAGATAAGATGTAGTTTAGGATTCGTCAACCGTCCTAACTTACACTGAGCCTCATAACTGAGTAGCTAAATTCTTACACGGCATTAGGTTTCCATAACAGTTAAAACATGAACACTACAACATGCCCAAACCGAGAATAAGAACTTACAACAGTCAAATGAAGTTTCATTCCATCTCCATAATGATTCTACATTAGTATCTAATAACAGAGAAAGAGAGAATTTAGAGTAATTTTAACTTCAAACAGTCAAATTTAACCTTCTAAGTACTTTATCCAACAAACATGTTTCATCCAACAAAATCAGCTAGCTGAGCTTCCTAGAGATTTTTAAAGTAATTTTTAACTTCAAACAGTCAAATCAACCAAAATGTCACAACCATATCCAAGGGAGTCACACCAAATTCCAAACAGATAGCAGACCAGGTCCCAGTCGATTAACAACAACCCAAGAAAACAAAAAAATGAAGAGTAAACTCTTCAACACATCATACCAATCAAGAGGGTAGCTACAACAACCATGAATACCTTGGCATGAAATATCCCATCTTCCTGAGTCACAGGAATGATAAAGTATGTCGCAAATAAAAGAGAAGTTCAACCACATCTCTAAACCATCTGAAGGGAATAAATAATGAAATCGACAACCTGAAATGAAGTAAAGGTGTCTTCACGTAAGATAATCCTGAACCAAAAGTGCTTGCAGACTTCCCACAGATACAAGACTGAAACAGAAGTGTTGATGCAACCACACAGGACAAGACAGTAACAAAAGTAAGGAGAACTGAACTAATGTCTCCCATCAACTGAACAATTGTTTTCTACTACCAAAAAAAATGGATGGATTAACAAAAGTTCAAGTCGTGAACACTACCGTGTTACTGTTCCAAAATCACAAAGGAGTTTACCTTTGCAAGAAACCAATGGCAACAGTTCATAAGTTTCTCTAAGATCAACAAAAGATGAAACCTAGTGTACATTGTTCCTTATAACTGAGCCCCAAAAATAAATCACTACAACCTTTGTTCCCTGTGGAAATCACTCAGAGATTTCATTTATTCACAGAAAAATGGTTTGATAACAAATGGTTAGACAACACTTCCACGAACCTATTCACGTAAAACCCATAAACCAAATCATACTCAGAATAAGAATCCATTCACATTTTTTTTTTTACTTTAATGCGTTCCAACAATCCTTCAAGGAACATTTTCAGGAACACAAAGAATAGATTCCCAATAACCCGAACAAACATCGTGCATTAACTAGTATATTACTGGGTAATTCCCAGAAGTGTTTTCACAGAAGTGAAACAAAACTACACGAACCTGTTCCACGATTAAACAACCAAGTAGATCACAAGTTAAACAACCCAAACAGAGCTTCAACAACTTCAACTATCAACAATAGTTCACACAGTCCAAACGAAGATGAAACCGTAAACCATCTACACAAGTTCTCACAGAAGAACAAAGTAATAGCAGTTTAAACTATCATAACGAGTACACACAAAAAACCCATTCAAGAGTTAAACTATTTCAACACATCAAACCCTTACAACATTAGACAGGGTTGATTCTCATTCACAAAAACAGTCTAAGATTCACAACAGAAAGAGACCAACTCAATATGCAAACAAACCCAGATCATCCCAAGCAGAGTAGAGTTATTTTAATGAATCACTTAAATAAAAGCAAGACTATTTAATGAGTAGAGCCTATCATGCCTGATAGAGCTTCTTCCTGATTTGCAGAAGATTTCCAAGCTGAGCCTCAACAGCTTCTTCTTCTCCACACAAAATCAACCACCTCAACTCTTCTGCTTCTTCTTATACTTCCACAGAGTCCAAAATAGCTCAAGAATGCAAAAATAACAGTAATATCCAAAATAGAACTGTTGGTTTGAAGAACCGAAAAAGCCCATGCAGAGCCAAAACTCGAAATGAACTGAAGATCAAAACAACCAAGCCAAAAACCCGCCATGCATTTTTCCTAGGCGGTTTCTTCACCAAAAACGAAGTTATTAAATGCGAAGGACAACCTAGTTCCCTCCTAATTCTCCACGCCACCGCCATCCATGTTTGGCGATGCCTTAATTTTCAAATTTGCATGCAATTTCAATTTAGTGGTGATGCCAACTAGGCATCCACTAAACTTCCTATGCCTCTGCCAAAATTGGTAGTCCGTAGTAATAAAACCAAAATCAATTCCATTTAATGCCTTGAAAACCGATGCCACCGACCATGCAAATTGCCATGTAGTCCATAGGTACCCCTTAGGTTAGCAATAGCTTAGGTTAGATTATTATTAGGTTAGAAAATCAACCTAGGTTCTTAGGTAAGTCTTATTTACCTTAAGTTTGTATTTCAATTAAATAAACATAGCACATCCCAACTTAGGTTAGATATACCCTTAGACTAGGGTCAACCTTAGTGTTATATTATTAGGTCCAAGGTCCCTATGCACTACTCTGCGCTTTAACATTAGCAAAAAGACCCAGGCCTATCACCTAAAGCCTATTGCTAAACAGGAATCCCTGAAGAAGGGTCCTTCACAATTGTAAACAAAACAAGGCCCAGTCCATCTTTTCATCCTTCCTTTCAGAATGCCAAGACAGCAAGACGAAAGGTAAGAAGAACTGAAGCATACCTTGGATCAATGGAATTGATCCAAGGTTTTGTTGTTTACACAAAATAAGTTATGACAACAACAATACAAGTTCATCATCTTTTAAAAGTGAATTTAAGCTGTACAAAGAGATGAATGGCCTCATTTTCAAGTAAGCAGAAATCACAACAAAGTGAACCTTTTCAACAAATAATGAATTATCCATTGCAAACATGATTTCCAAAAGTCATAAGAGTACACCTTCCTAAGAAAAATCACATGTCAACGGTTTGCAATGTCAAGAGTGGAAGTCATCACAGTAACAACCATGTCAGAGATGTTACATTAAGGGTCTAAAGATTGTTGTTTCTCTTCCACCCCTATCCCATCAACAATTTGCAGATAACACATTTCTCTTCGGAGTGTCGTCGGTGCTTGAAGCAAGAGCTCTGGGGTCCATCCTAGATAACTACTCCAAGGCGACATCATTAACTTTCATTAGTTTGTGATTTTCTTTTTTAACACTTCGCCACGCTTGCAGAGAAGAATTAAGAATGTTTTGGGTTTTGAGATTGGCACTATTCCTCATAAATATCTCGGAATACCCTTGTTTGTGAGCGCGGGGCAAGCCTCTCTTTGGGAAGATCTTTGAGATCTTTTGATTCCAGGATGCAGACTTGGATGCAAGCAGGAAGACTTCTTCTTATTAGGTTAGTGTTGAGTGCTCTTCCTACGTACATGCTATCAGTGATGAAAATCTCGAAGGTGGTATTGGGAAAAATTGAGAAGATCCTAAGGACTTTTTTGTGGCAAGGAAATAGTGAAGAAAGAAAGTTTCATCTAGTAAAATGGGAGAATGTCAAGTTGCCAAAATCCTTAAGAGGTTTGGGTATAATCGATCTCAATCTTCAAAACGTAGCACTCGGAGCTAAGTTTTTATGGCATTTTGTTTCCGAAACGAGTAGATTGGTGTTTCAGATTCTTTCACATAAGTATTTGGGGGCTGGCAGACCAAAGCTATTATTATCCAATGAGGAGCTCCCAGTGGGCTCACATATGTGGAATTTCCTGTCAAAGTGTAGGAATATTCTATCTTCTCAGATTTCCTGGCAAATCGGCAATGGGATGTTGGCTAAATTTTGGGAGGATAGTTGGAATGGGAAAGATCCTCTTTCGAATGTTCAAAAGCTGGAAAATGTAAAGCATGTTTCAAAGGAAGTCTGGGGGGATCGAGTGGCGGATTACAATTTACATGCAATAGATGACTCCCCATCTTTCTCTTGGAAGGGCGTGAAGGATTTGGGTTTGTTGGAAGTAGAAGAGTGGGTCTTCTCTAAGGTGCTTTCCCATAGAAAGGTTGCTTTCAGGGAGCAGGATGATCATTTAATTTGCTTGGGTTCCAATTTTGGGATCCTACTCGGTAAATGATGTGGTGTTCCCCAGATTTCATCCTGAAATCTACAACTACCCTATCTGAAAAATTTTCGTACTTTTAAAATAATGGGTCGTTTTGTGTTTTTATTGTCTGAAAGTTCTTGTATTGCGTCAAGATATCCCAAAGAGCCATATTAGCCTTTTTTGCCAAATACCAAGATGCTCAAAATTGTTATATTCTGTCGTCGGGTTTTGTATGCGGGAAATTTGTATTTAATTATTTAGAGCCCTGTTTGAGGCTATTTGCGCTCTGTTTTAACTCTGTTATGACCGAACATGTCATTATTCCCATGTACCAGAAGGGTTTTAACAAGGAATAAGTTTTGGGCTTTATTTGTAACTTTTGGCAATTTTTTATGTTTTCCCGTTTCGTTTTCTTTGAAATTTCTCTGGAACAATTCCTTTGCCGGGTAAGCCCAATTCTTGGCTTGGAGCAGCTGGAGAACTTATACGCACGTTATGCTTGGAGGAAGTCACCATTGGAGGTCTGGTTCACTGGGAAAAAGCTAAGTCGTGCACTAAAAAGCCCCTGTGGGGTTGGACGCATTTTTGGAAAACAAAGGATTTAAGCTGCAGTGGGAAAAATAGAAGCAGCAGGCAAGGTGGGAATTTTGTACCTGACTAGCTGGGTACTTTTTCCCATGATATAAAATTCACTTAAGCTGCAGTGGGATAGTTAGAGGCAACAGGTAGTCAGGAATTTATTCCCTGCCTTGCAGGGTAAAAATTCCCATAATGAAATAAAAGAAAAGTAAATTAAGTGAAATCATGAGATTTTATTGTCTGCCTTGTAGAGTAAATAATTCCATTGTTAAAGTCAAATCACTTAAGTGGATCATGGGATTTCCGAGGCTGCCTTGCAGGGTAAAGAATCCCATTGTGAAAAATTCTTAAAAATAGAATTATATTATGCCAAAAAGTGTGACCCTTTGGAGAGATAAATGCAACTTTAAAGTGGATTATTTTAATTGTTTCTTCTTCTAATTTTGGCGCCCAGGTATAGAAGAAAGTCAACAAAGCCAAAGGAAATAAAAGAAATAGAATTAAATGGATTAAATTTAATTTATTTAAACGCTGCCCCCTTCATGTCAAAAAGTGCGCCCCATTTAAGATAGATTTAATGTTTTTTGAAACATTAAATCATTAAATAAATTCCTATTTTTAGTGGCTATAGTCAAAGCACACTATGAAGCTTAAGTGAAGTGAAAAGCGAATGATTAAATTGGATTAATTTAATTTATTGGATGGCTATCCTTAAACATGCTATTTTTAAAAGAGAGAAGCATGATTTTTAATTAATTAATTGCCAGGAATAGGAAGAGCAATTATTAATTATAGAATTGTGAGGGTTATATAAGCGTGGACTGCCATAAGGATGAATTATTTAACTCACAGGTAAAGAAGTGCAGCCCAGAGGAAAAGTGCACCCCATTTGAAGAGGATTTTTGCTCAAACAAAGGTGAAATCAAGGCTAAAAGCTTCCAATTTTGGTGCATGCATTGAAGGAGGTTGATTTGTGTTTGCATAAGTGTTACAGGTGCTCAGGTGAAGTTGGAAAAGTTCATGCTCTCTTTGCATACAAATTAGACATCAATTTTTGGGCCAGCAGGCTTGAAAAGTGTAGATTTTTACAATTAAAATTCACTATTCATGCTTCGGTGGCCATCTTTATCTGAATTACTTGCAGGAATTCATTATAGGTGCTTTACAAAAGAAAAGGAGCTTTAATAAATGTCCAATACATTGCATATATCCTCTGAATCTGAAGAAGTATCCAAATCTGCACCAGTTTTGAAGAAATCTGACCAAATAAGAAGAAAAAGAATTATTCAGACAAAGTAGACAAAGCCATGGCAAAGAGGGACGAAAAGAAAAGCACAATGGAATCATCCATCACTTCCAAACTTGCAGACATAGGAGACATAGATCTAGGTTCGGAACCTCTTTTTGAATTGATTGATAGATCCAGAGCTGGAAAGACTTCACTCATGCGTGCGGTTAAAAGCAGTGGAATCATCCGAGCTGCAGCCTTTCCATAAACAGCCAAGTTGCCAAAGTTTGTTATGGAGTGCGCTAGATCTTACCATCCTTCATCCATATCAGTGCGAGATGCTACGGGGAAAACAATAATTCGATTGGACGCAGAGTTCATCAATTATTGTTTAAAGATTCCGGTAAACAAGGTGGCGACTTCCATTAGCCTTCAGGATGCTGACAATAGATGGGAGAAACATAGAGTTGACTGCGTGAGCATAATGAACAACAGATACATGAAGAAGCCTAGATCTCCTTCTAAGTTCCCAACAACTCTTTCACGATCCAATTTGGTGTAGGAGGTAGATGATGTTGTCAAATTGCTATGCAAGATTAATGATGAGGTACATGGATGTATGCTTTCATCAGGACCATTGAAGTCAACAAGGTTGATTCTATAATCAATTGGTTGAAAATTATTAACAACAACATTGGTGAGCAACTCCGGAATGTGAAGTGTACTTTCAGCTTCAAAATGACTTCCTACTTAGTGTATGCTCCAGCTTCACAAGGCGTCTTTTCCAAGCTGGATAGATGTGGTGTTCTTTCTAAGGACCCCATTTTCGAGTTCTACCCACAGCTTACTGTACCTGCGTTCGAGAAAGATTTCAAATTGGTCAATGATGAATTCTTCTACGAATTCATTTGCAAGCTAGACAAGGACCTAAAGGCCAACAGGGTAAGTAAGGAAGCGTGGGAAGTTGTGTCCAAGGTTAGCAGTCTATTCATTTAGTTTGCAGATTTCACATACCTCAAGGTTACTAGCTTTTCTGGTGAACCGGTTAAGCTGCCCAAATATCCGAATGATAGAGTGATCACCATGGCGCTGAGCAAAGAACTCATGGAGTTACACAACCTTCAGTCAAAGTGGCACAAGTCTACGGGCTTCTTCCCACTCACTGTGGGATATTACAGTCTACCATCAGCATTCACAGAGCTCGAGGGATGGAAGACACAAATGTTGTCCGAGTATGAGCAAGAATTCTTCCTCTGCGCGGCTTAATTTCGATCCATTTGGAATAGCCAGGAAGACAATCTCCCAGGAGTACGCACATGTGCCTTCGTTAGAAGATTTCTGGATGAAGTGCAGAAGTGAGTATGAGGTTAGAAAGAAAGATTTCAGCAGGCTATCAGCAAAGCAAGTATTTGACTTTGAACTGACGTGGATACCTGCGGATCTTAAAGATGATGGGAACGTGGTACTTGACACTTACCATCAAATGGGAGGAGATAAAGCCGTACTGCAGGATAACGCAATGGCGGTTGTGCTCAGCACAATAGAAGACAGATCCAGAGTTGTGTTGGTGAGTACTTCGAGCTGGCTGCTAACGAAGGGATACTGCCTTGATGAAGTATTGATGAATCAAATCACGAGAAATTTCGGCGCAGGAGATTCCCTCAAACGAAAGCACGAAGGAAAAAGCAACATAAGGTCCGAGAAGTTGAAAGTACACAGAAGATCTCAAGAGAAAGAGAAGACCACTTCTATGACCATAGCTTTGAGCTCCGACTTCTCCAGTACCTAGTAGGATCACCAACTATTGCACCACAGCAACAGGATGTTTTCATGCCTTCTATTGAAACCAACGACGTTCGTCTTCTCTCCGCAGCCACTTCGTTCATCACCCGTTCCAGAAGAGGTGTTGAAGCTGCAGATGACGGAGTTCGAAAGAGCTTTGTCCTTGGATGTTTCAGAAAATGGCAGCCATGATACTGTGGCACTTTTTAATGGAGAGGATGCAGAGCGGGAGATGGTAGTGCACTCAACGACTTCTCACTCTCCGAGAAGTAATTTCTCGGAATGGTTAGCTAGGTAGTTGGTTCCGGAAGCGAGAGTAGAGATGAACTTAGAGGAACATGACTTGCAACTACTCTAGGAGTCTGAGCAGAAGAGACAAAAAGCCTAAAGTTGCTAAAGCAACTTCTAGGTTGATCATCGACGGATTTGGGAGCAGAAGTTTGTTGAGATATCAATTCCGGCGTAAGGAAAGGTAGGAAGAGGAACTCACGGCAGAAGATGTGACGGTGACCAAAATACCACTCGGTCAAGCTACCACTGAAGGATTGAAGCAGGACACGCAGACGTTGCTGGATGCTTTGTTCCTTAGGCTTGACAGTGAAAAGGCGGAGAAAGACAAGCTGCAGAAGCAAATATCTCAATTATGTGAGATCATAGCCAAGGTTGCTAAATCTTCCGTTCAACCCATTTCAGCGCAAGTGAGTGATCATCTTATGCAGGAAATGGAAGATGCAAGCAATCAAGTGAAAGGCTATTGACGAATGGAAGGATCTGATTATTCGTCGAGCTTCTGTGCAACTTGGGGAAGTGCCAGCCCACCTAAAGGTTATGAACGATGTAACAAATCAGATGAAGCAACTGATAGACAAGCATAGAAGATATGAATATAGTTGCAGAGAGTAACCTGAGTATTTTAGCCGAGATTAACAAGCTGTCGGGAGATGTATTGGTTGCAGAACAAATTGTGCCGGATGGATCAGTCGAGAAGGGGAAGCAGCTAGAGTTTGCAGTATCTTTCCGTTTGGAGATCTGCAGAGTTTTGCTGAAAAGGATGCAGGCGCCTGAGAGTAGAACATCAGATCCTTGCCAAACAGTATCATTTTTTTCACTGAGGAGAAGAGTGGATGGAGAATGTTACTTCATACGTGCGGATTGTTTCTAACGCAAGGTGCATGATTCCCTGGAAAGTTCTCTTCTGATGGTACAAAAGAGAATTGATAAAGCTACCAAGCCTTTCACGATGAACTCTATCAGTAGGCTGGTGACATTGCAGGCAGACATTGCAAGATTTGGGCCAAGTTTGGAAGAAGTGGAAGCATGCAGCAAAGTGTTGAATGAAGGGTTGTTGCAATTTAGGACAGAAAAGGAAGCAGTGGCTAAAACAGATGGAAGGATGCTGAATTATATGTTTGACAAGTATATCAGATATTAGAACAAGAAGAATATGTAGATGTTACAGTTGGCATAACTTCTTCTATTCTTTCTTCTTCTACTTTCTATGTTCCCGGATGAAATTGTAAAACTTCTAAGTTATTGGTTTTGCAACCATTACTTAAAAGTCATGTGGAACCTTTTTATTAGTTAAGTGATACATGTGTCACTTAAGGAGAAGTTAGTTGAGGATGATTGCCAAATGTCATCTTTACTTGTTGTTCATGCTTTAGTTCAGTTTGAGTCTTCTATTTGTACTTTCCCTCCTACATTCTATAAGTAGGAGAAGAACCTCCGGGTTAATCATTGATCAGAATTTGTAAGAAGCAATCTTGTGTTCTAGACTTTGTGCTGAACCCTTGAGAGCCACTTGTTGCAGAGGAATACAAAGAAGCAGGTTTCCGGAGAACTTTGTGTCACGGCGTGCTGTGTTTTTTGCTTTTAAATCTTAGATCTCTTAAAGTAAACTTTGTGTTATTTTAGATCTGGATCTAGAACTGCCTTTGCTTTATGAATTCTGTGTGTTCAAATCTATTAAGTTTATTCTATGTGCATGCAATTAGCTCTGCTCATCTATCTAATTGGGATGCACATCTTCCTTACTTCTTCTATGTAATACCTTGTACTTACCTTCTTCTATAATTTTTCTTTTCTTTAAATAACTGCTTACTTGCTGCAGAACTGTCTTAGTTATGGTTCATGAACTAAGTGGTTAAAGTAAAACCCCATGATAGATAAAAACACATTTATATTGACAAATTTGACACGGGAGCCTCATTGGTTAAATGAGGGAGATTTATCTCATGACTGCTTAGGTTTTGATGCTATGCAGAAAATCTAGCTAACAGGGTGGTTACACCAAGCTATATATTCCCATATTTTCAGTTATACATTCAGGGGTTTCATTACACTCCATTATATAGGAGATCCTAAAATTCAACAATCCTTGCCGAAAGTCAACATTTTTGGATGGTTCATGGTACAAGGGCATACATTCTATACTCAGGAGAGAAGGACCTCTTGGGGCAATATAATAATAAAACAATACTAAATGTGTGTTGTGTATTAATGTGGAAGATGTTACTCAACTTACCACATACTAACCACATTTTACGGTTTACTATTGGATATTGGGTACACTAGTAAATGTGGGTTTCACTAATGGGTACCATAATAGGATTAATGTGGGCACGTTGGTAATCTATGGTCGAATCTGGGGGGCAAGGGTCCATACAGTACAATATGGAGCACTAAGATCCTTATTTCCTAATCATAAAGGCTACGTTCTGGATTCATGGAAGCGCAACTTGCGAATTTTCAGTTGAGGTGGCTTCGGAGATTCACAATTTTACACCAAAATGGGGAATCTGCAATAGTCTGCAGAATGTTTTGGCTTCTCAAATGCGCCTTCATGTTCCCCTTCCTTCCATCCTATGGGCATGTTGCAACTATAAATATGACATGCATTTGGCCATTCTAAGTCAAGTGGTTTTGACCCCTGAATTCAAGTAGTGATCAGAGGAGGGGAGTCTCAGATAGAAGATAATTGAGCAAATATATGAAATGGTCTTCACCTCCTCTCGGGTTCTGTAAATTGTAGGTCGATGGGGCATGCAGCCCAAACAATATACAAAGTGCAAGGCCGGGGAATACGTCATTAGATATGAGTTCCCAAGGGAAATGTGATAGTAGTAGGAAAATAACCGTTACGTGAAGGGGACATCTAGATTTAGCTGAAGCTCAAACCCCCACTTGAAGGTGTCAAGTTGGCAATGAAACAAATAGGGCTGATGAAAGACTAGTGGTAGAAGTAGACTCGCAAGGAAATGGTGGGGGCGATCACTAAGGGTTTAGCTCAATAGTCCTAGCATCATGAATTTGTATATTTCTAATATTATTCCCTGGCTTGAGACATTGCAAAGTTGGTGTATCGATCATATTTATAGAGAAGCTCTTGATAGAAGCGGTCAATCATTTAGAAGATTTGGCGGATTGATGGGCCCCCTCCCCCGTTAATGATCTTAGACTAAATACAGATGGCCAGGGAGACAGGTGGAGATGGTTTTGCTGCCCTCATGGTACGAGTGATGCGACTGCAGTATGCAAGGGTGACCGGGGGATCAAATACGAGAGCTCATCTCATGACGAATATCTTTCACTGTTGATTGTGTTCATTTACGGTCGCAAAGACACACCCCAATGTGTAAGGAGTAGACCCAGGTGTAAACAAACACCGCCCTTTAGGAACATCACAAACTCCTTGAAAAAATAAAAAAAATAAAACAAAAGCCAATGCTCTCTGACACCAAATTTGCTCACGGATGTATTTATTCAAAGTCTAGCCCAGTCAACCATTTGCTAGAATCAAAATTAAAAAACAAAGGCACATGGCACTTGTATGCAGTTTAGGGGCTAAGTGAAACATGATGTGTGGATACGGATATGTGGCACATTGATCCCTAAAACATGGGGACCTAAGGTCAACGTTGACCAAGTCACAAACATTTTCTCCCTTCTTTCATGCATCCACCCTTGATGACCCGGGCCATGGTATTATGTGGAAGTACACTCAGCTAGAATAAAACTTAGAAATGACAAACTTAGGGCGCAAAATGAGGATTGCAGATTTATCTTGGATCAAATGCTAAGATATCTCGAAGATAATTAGCCTCCACATTGCATAGAGATCCTCCTTCGGGGAATACTTGAATGGTGATTGGATGCTGGGCCAAATGGTGGCTTTAGAGACCAAAACAAGTCATATGTCCCAAAAAACTTTTGGGCATAGGGTAATATGAGCCCACATGTCGGACATGCAAGGACACATGGGTCTTGTGTTTCCAGCACACGTCAGATATTGTGTCCGGTATATTTGGACACATGAGATCCACGAAGGTCCCATATATCCACGAGCCCGACACATGTATACTTTGGGATTACAAGTGGGGGCGATGGCTATTCTCCCGATAGAATGCAGTTTTTCCCCCATTAAAAGACATATGCACCCATTTGATGCCAGGTGTCACGCGCGTCCATACTTAGTTTTTTTAAGAAATTTTTGTTGTTGAAAAACATGTTGCAATCACTTGCGGGATTCGAACTGGGGACCTGTTGTACGCGAGTGCACATTCCCACCAATCGAGCTGCAGCTTCACAGATATGGGGACCTTTTCAAATGAACCTTCATGTCTTTATATATCCTCAAGGGGCGTCCAAACATTGCAAAATAAGAAGCCCACTTGCATAGGTGCAACCTACATCAAAATAGAAGCCCAATGTAACCTTCAAGTAGTTCTATTTCTTCATTATCCTCTATGTAGGCTCTCCAATCAAGGCTGACCCATAAGGATTAGAAGTGCTCCCACCATTTTCGAACGAAATAAGAGGCCTTCATGCCCAGCTCACCACTAAAGTATTGTTAAAAATTCTCTTACGCCATTACATCAAGTAGAATTCATCATCCATTGAGCCAATATTGACCCAAACAAAGACATAAAATGGAAATTAGAAGAAATATGAATGCAATTCTCATTATGCCCCATTTAGGGGACATTACACACCCCAAGAAGTCCTCAAGATGATCGGGGGGTTTTATTCTTCTTACTCAAACTCATGCACTATGATATTCCATACGAAATAGAAGTCATCTTTCAATTTATCTTCTCTTTCTTAGTTGGACTTAATATAATTGAATTCTCTGCCCATGTAACCTCTTGGTCGACATGCCAAATCCTGGTTGTCAACAGATTTCCCCTCAACAGACTTACTTGTTTGATCCAATTCAAGGTGGCAAACGTGCCAAATGTAGTACAGGAAATAGAACAAAGGCAAATATATATACAAGAGCAACACATAAAGAACTTGCAGAAGTAGATGGAACACTTGGCCTTTACTCATATATCAATGTAACATGCAGTTCACACAAATTCCCTGACATCAATAGCAATTAACTTCCTCAATTGGAAACTTGGATAGCCAATAATTTGTTTGAGCTGCCAATATCATGGACATAACATCATTCTCTGGAATAAAGTTAACATGGGTGAAGCATGTAGTTTATAGGAAATTTCAGTTGAACTTAACCACCCAACAATCACCCAGATGGTGACTAGTTATCACTAGCTAAAATTCAAATACAATGGCTGTACATCATAAACTCACGTAAATTTGTTGGATCAAACACTTAATAGAATAATGAATCTCAAACTCGGGACCAATGCTTAGCAGGCCCAGTAAATTATGGAAACTCTAATTCAATATATCATGACACCTCACCATGCATAATGAATAAAGATGCATCTAGAAGTCAAATCAAGTAAATTTTCCGTTGACCTTGAAGGAGGCAAACTTGTAGGCTCTTGAAAGACGTCCTCATTTTCAAGCACAGTATACAAGAATTTGTTTAGGATGCCAAGATCGTGAATAAAACATTCTCTGAGATAAAATTCTACATACTTCAATCTATGAGAACTGATGAAAAAGTCCATGCTAATTTTTACTATGAAACGGCTTTTTTAGCTTTGACTGAGTAAAGAATAAGATTTGAAACTATGCAATTGACTGGAAGTAGGATGGCAAATGTATAACTCGCGCGTTTTTTCCATTGAATTCTTGCAGACTATATATGAATCTCGAACTCGAGTGAATCATAGAATAGCCCTTCTATCATATTGAGTAGCAAGATTCGCTAGCTCAATAACAACATACAAGGATCCGAGTTATATTATCAAGTGACGGTAAGTTGATGCCCTATCTTTTGATTCACAAACCAAAGTTAGCATTGTGCTCATCTTTGTGATAAGGCATTGCATCTTATCCATCTCACCATTGTAAACTTGGATGGATTAAGCACGAGCATATGAAGCTGCTTGAGTCTACAACGTCTGGCACGACATACTAAGAGCCACATCAGCATTCTTTTGAGAGCCTGCTCCACAAAGATGCTATGCAACCCAATGAGTTACAGCCTGCTGCTAGTGTCAACATAAACTTTCATGAGCACCATGTGAAGTGTTTAAAAGTGTGACAATTTTCAACTTATTATGAAGATCTTCGTAAGATATGGGCCTCAGTAAATAAGCTTAAAGTTATTATCATATGTATGTAAGACCCTAAAGGTGCCTGTTGGAATGATTGTCAGCTTACGTGGATTGTCACACTAATGATTTATTATGAATGCAGACATTACCTAGTCTTTAGCTATGGTATGGAAATATTTCTCTGCATCATAACTTAACTTTAGAGGAGTTGCAAGGATTAGAAGACATGTCGTAGGGCAGAATGTTGAACTCAAATTCTTGACTTTGATGAAATTCTTTGTACTTGTGAAAACTCTGATCCAACTTTTCTTCAGCAACAAAGGCTTTAGTCTTAAAGGCATAATCAGCAGAGATGAGATAAATAATACTTTAAATCTCGACGAGTGGGAAGGAATAACAGAATTCCACTGAAATGACTTAGTTCGACCGTTATGGTTTTCAGCTTCATCAATGTCCAACTGTGTAGTTGCAAAGACCATGAAATCTTAGTACCCTAGATTTTTTTTGCAGCTACTAAAATTAAACATGAGCATTTTAAAATGATGAAATACAAGACAATGGGATCCTTATATTCTGTGGGAATGATGACAATAGGTGAAAAATCAAGACACCTTAACCTGGGCAGATAAATCTCCTAAAATCCGAGGTAAGTAAGAGCCTTTTGGGCTGTACGAGCTATGCCACCTTTTAGCACTTCTTCCCCATTTTTTAACCAATGTAGGGGTCAAGTCTCAGTTAAAGAAATATCAGTGAGTGATAGCTAATTCTTATAAGAGACTCAGTCTCGACTAGTTATTAGATGGCCTTTTTTTTCAGTAACAGGTGACAACCACAGTAGTGTGGTCTTGCTAATTACTCATTTTGAAGCACCCTGAACCATAGATTCCAGTGGTTCAGACCCAGGTTTGATAAACAGAGATACCCATATCTGGAAATATGCCCAAATAGCATAAGATAGAGGTGAGGTACAAGTTAAAACAATTCATTGTAGTGATCACTCATTTATTGAGCCATAAAACTCTATTTCTTTCACAAATGTTGCTCTACAAATACAAAGAAAAGCTTAAAACACCTTTTAATCTTCAAGGGAGAAGATTTAGGAGGCCAAATTTAACAAGTGAATCGACTTAATATCTAATTTTAGAGAATTTGTGCAATTTACCTTCTTTGTTGAATATATATTTTCAAGTGATATAAATTTCTAAGTGATGAATTTTTTTGAAATGAGTGACAATCTTTCAGACATCATCGATGCAGATGCCAGAAAGTGAAAAAGATCTACCCCTAGCATTTTGGGCGGAAAGGAATCTATCTGCCCAACATGTAGTTGGAAGTTATGAATTATCAACCATTTGTTGTCCATGTAAAAATGGTCATTCATTTCTTGAGCGATCAAGAATGCTTTCTTTCAAGGTGTTGTTTTCCGCTCCTACTAAATAAAAGAGATACCTCCTTGACCTGCCACATGACATCAATGCTTGCAGGACGGCCTTTTACAAGGCATCAACTTAATTTCCGACAGACAGTTCAATCTGCAACACAGTGCATGAAAGTAAATCTCCTCTCTGTCATATTCTACCCTTGGATGCTTTGAATGACATAATCCTAGGTTCTGATGCCTATTCTTAGTTGAATACGAAATTAATTCTAAGCACATGGGAACAATCTAGACAAAATGCATTAAAAACATTTCTAAGATGTGATAAAAACTCTCTATCAAGTGACCAGACCAAATATTATAGAAACATTTCTAAGGCATGACAAACTATTGCCTGTACAATTACATGTAAAATCTAACTACGGGACCCGTACTCCACAATAGGGGATCAATTTCAAATGAAATAAGTAAATAAACTTAGAGGCCATTTTTTAGGGGATGCCAATTAAAAAATAAGGGAAAATTGAAAATATAGGAATGTTCAAATATTCATATGATAACATTGATAAGGCATTCATCATATGTATAATCAGCTACGTAGTGGGGGCACCCACCCCCAAGCATCCCAAACATCCCGGGATGTCTTGGGAGTTGGGGACAGGGACAAATGCGCCCCCCCCATCCGACCCTCGAGGTGCACCCCCCTGAATGCAAAAATGAAGAAGGAACATCTTGACAACATTCTCCTGAGTTTAGGGAATGCACCCAAGAATTTTGAGTGCTTCGAGATGTTGGCGGACTCCAATTGGGACATTGTGACATGCCATGAGAAGGCCAAGGGACCCCAATGTCCCTGAAGGAACATAAGCCCCCAAAAATCCCAAAAATTATATTAAAAACGATTAAAAACATGAAAGATTATGACTCTAAAAAGAGGAAAATGAAAACTAGTACCTTATGCATGGTGATACTAGATGTCAATCCTTTTCCCATGCAAAGTTACCTTCCCAAGAAATGAACTTCTACCATGTTTTATGTAGGTTCCAAAAAAAGATATTATAATGAGAGTTTGCTGCTATTTTACATTTTTAAGCCTTTTTTATACATAGCAATATTATCTATAAATTCACATGCATATTTTTAAAGGATTTCTTTAGTTTCAAAATTTTGTTGTGCAAGTCTTTCTGTCTCTTTTTGTATGATAATGGAGCTTTTACTAGTATATTAAAATGTTCTAGAGGCCGAATTTGTATTTAAGTTTTTAGAGCTTTTCGGCTGCCTTAGCTGGTTTTTGACTATGGATGGCTATTCATGTAGTTTGCATAGCATCTATTGTTCCAATAAACTATTTTTTAAAATTTGAGGATATGATGATATAAGTGACATGATAAAGAGATGTTGCATGCCCTTTGCTAACATTGTTGGCTATAGTTCTGAAATTTTAATCCTTCATGTTTTTTCAAAGTTAGGGGACCATTGTATATTTATATATTATTTTAATAGCCCCCCTTCCCCTCTCCCCGTCTCCAAAATATGGGATTTTTATGCCATCCCAGAAACCCCATCCTGATGTTCCCCCATCTCAGAGTCTTAGGTAACTATCTCGTGTATGTTATAGAACCTAATTACATAACATTAAAGATGATTTGAGATTTCGCATTATATTCATTGAGGGATATAATAATTGCACCATCATTTATGTAGGTGAGTTCAACACAAATAATTTACATAATTACATGTATAGAACAAAGTGGCCTACAAAATTTGCCTCGAGCAATTGCATATCCATAACACATTCAAATTCCACCACTGCATAAAATTTTGAAATATACAAAATAAGCAATGCATAATAATAATAATCTTAAGACTTACATTAATCTAGTAGCAACAAAATCAAAAATCAATTCCAAAAAATATATTGGTTATTCCGAAAAATGATTTAAAAAAGGAACAAGGGCCTCTAGATCACATGTTCTACCGTGCAACTAACACATAAATGACATGAATTTTCAAGCCTTCAATCTTCACCAAAGGGAGCTATTGCTTCCCACCTTTTTCATAGTGACAACATCGGAGCAACATATATAAGCATCCACAATCTTCATTTTCCCCCTTCAATATCATACATCAGGCCATTTTTTAACCTACAAAAAATGGGGCAGGTAAATGCTCGTGCAAAATAGATCAGTTTCAATTTGTAAAGAACAAAACTATCCATCCAACCTCTCATTCACATGATGTGTGTGTCTAGTCAATAAGGCTTTCTCTATTTGTTATCTCGCTTAAGTTGGACCTTCAACTTCTTTTCCCCTCAGCTGGAATCCATTCATCACGTTGATGGCAGATTCTGTAGTTGTAGGGGAGTCATAACTCGTGAACCATGCGAAAGCATTCATTTTCATCCCCCTTTTTTTAAATTTGTGTTTTTTTAAATGTGTTTTTGTGAGTGTTGGGATGTAGGGGATGACTAGCTCAATATTTCATGTCCCCAAGACTTCCCGAAAAAAAAATTGGTGACGTTTCCTACCTGCCCCTGCATCGCCAAGACTTCTACTATAGGGGACAGCCCCGAAAATACAGGGGACACATCCCTAGGGTACACTAAAAAATAGATTAAAAAAATAGGAACCACCTCCCTTGTACCTCCACACACCTTGAACGTATTTATTAATGTGGTTTTTAAAAGAGTGGGTTGTAAATTGATATTGTGATGCTGCAAAGGTCTTTAACTAATGGTGCATGGTGGGTGCATGTGTATGCTAAAGGCGATACCACCTCCCTTACAGCTTCTATAGAGGACCAAACCAATGTATGCATAATTTCATTGTGGAAAACAAGTCAATCGAGCAAATTAGTTTATAGAACGGCTCGAAATGAATCAAGTGACTAGATCAGAGCCAATGATTATGACTAGGAATACTCTTGAGCTTATGAATAATCTCAATGAAAACTGAAGCCATTGTACTTGTGAAAGGGAGATGCATACTGCAAAAATGTGCATGTGAACCCATCCAACACCACAAAGATGACATTCTTGCCTTCAAATTTGAGGAGGCCTTTAATGAAATCCATTGGAATTTCTTCTCATAGCTCAATAAGGGCTGTAATAGAAAAGGAAATTTAGCTGTCTCGCCTGATTTTTCTTTACAAACCAGAAATTCAACAACATTTTTTTGTGCATATCCTTTTGATCCATCTGAGAAAAAAAACTTTTTTGACTCAGTGATGAGGCATTAGAAACCCATTGTAGCTTACTACCATCGATACATGCATCTGATGGAGGACCTTATACTTCAACTAGGAATTAGGACTTAGGTACATTAAAGCCTTGTACAATAAGGAGTCTCCTTGCCATGAAAACTTGGCAAAGGGATTGTACAAGTTCTATAGTTTCTGAATTTAGTTTCTGATACCAAGCAGTAGGATATGTCCACTTATTGTGTGCCTACCTCAATTGAATTAGAAGACATTGAGGGAATAGAGCAAAGGAGCGCCCTATCTTCCACTTGTCCGAAAAGGGCATCCTCCTCAACATTCTCTTTGCAATTTTTGTCAGTGATCTCACAATCATAGCCCAACATTTCAGTGAACGACAGTTTTACTCTTTCATAGACAAGCTTTCTTCTAGGACATACTTAAATCTTTCATGGGTTATTTGTGATTTGCAATGCATGCCAATAATTTACTAGAGCCATTGCTTCATTATATATAGGAATGCAGCATCATCTTCTCATAAGTCAACTTGACCAAATTCTTGCCTTGAAGTTGTATACTTTCAAAAGGAACGGATTGACCTTCCCCCATCAAGGCTTCCCCAATTCCTTGGCCTAAGATGTCACATTCTACTACAATTGGCTGGCTCAAATCTGGAGTAGTCAAAACTAGAATCGAAGCCAATGCTTTCTTAAGTTGCTTTAAAGCCTCAGCCATAACATTGGACTACACAAAAGAATTTTTCTTCAAGAGAGTTATCAAAGGCTCCATGATGTGTGCATAACTTCTAAAAAAATCCTATAATCTCCTTCAAACCAAGGAAGCCTCTAAGATCTTAATTAGTCTTCAATATGGACCACAACACTACTACGTTAATTTTCTGAGGGGTTCACCTTTATTCCTACACAAGAAACCGCATGACCTAAATACTTGAACCTCTTGTTCCCCAAAGGCACACTTAGTGCCCTTTGATATAATTGATTGTCTTCCAATACTTGCGAAGTATATCCACATGCTAAAGATGGTCCTCTCAAGTTTGTACATCAGAATATCATCAAAGAAAACTATTTCAAACTTCCTTATGAAAGGCTTAAAGGTGGAGTTCACTATGCTCTGAAACAATGTCATTAGTAAGACCAAAGGCATTGACCAAAACATCTAATGATCTCCTTGATCCAGATTTGATGATATCCTAAACAAAGTTCCCATTTTGTGAAGAAAAAAACATCTCATAGGGCACTTACCTTTAAAAGTGTTGTTGTTTATATTTTTAATAGTGTTGGCTAGATTTCTTGCATAGCTGAAAACCTAGGCAGTCATGAGATAAATCTCCCTCATTTACCGGTGAGGCTCCCGTGTATGATTTGTCAATAAAATATGCTAGTATCTATTTAGGGGTTTTACTTTAACCATGCAGCTCATGAACCATAGCTGTATAGTTTTGCAGCAAGTAAACAACTGTTAAAGAAAAGAAATATCTAAAGAAGAAAGAAATAATAAAACACAGGAAAGAAATAGGGAAGATGTGCAACTCAATCCATAGATTCCAGAGTTGATTGCATGCACATAGACAGGACCAATAGATATTAACACAAAGAATTATAAGCAAAGGAAGCTTCAGATCTAGATCCAAAATAACCCAAAGTTTATAAGTAGATCTAGAATAAAAAGTTTAGAAACAAAATGCACCATGACACAAAGTTCTCCGGAAATCTGCTCCTTTGTATTCCTTTGCTTCAAATAGCTATCAGGGGTTTCAGCACAAAATTTGGAACACAAGAATGCTGCTTACAAATTCTGATCATTAACCCTAAGGTTCTTCTTCTACTTATAGAATGTAGAAGGGAAAGTACAAATGGAAAACTCAATTGAATTGGAACATAAACAAAAAGTAAATATAACATCTGACAATCATCCCCCTCTAATTCCTCTTTAAGTGACATGCATCCGGGTCCATATTCAAACTTATACACATCTGTCACTTAACTAATAGAATCATTCCACATAACTTAAAGTAATGGTTTTAAAACCAATAACTTTAAAGTTTTACAACTACATCTGGAAACGTAGAAAATGGAAGAAGAAAAAGTAGAAGAAGAAAGACACGTTAGTTGTAACATCTACATCTTCTTTTTGTTCTGATACTCAATATACTTGTTAAACATGTAATTCAATATCTTCCCATCTGTCTTAGTCACAACTTCCTTTTTTGTCATGAGTTGCAGCAAGCCTTCGTTTAATACCTTGATACATGCTTCCACATCCTCCAAGCTAGGCCCAAACTTCTCAATATCTAACTGCAGTGCCACCAGTTTGTTGATGGAATTCATCGTGAAAGGCTTAACAGCTCCATCAATTCTCCCTTGCACCATCATTAGAGATCCTTCCAGGGAATTGGGCACTTTGCAAGGAATGATCCTTGTGTATGAAGTAACGTTTCCGACCACTTCCTCATTAGTGAAAGCAATGACATTGTCTGGTAAAGATTATGCCATACTCTCAAGTGCCTGCATCCTTTTCAATATAATTCTGCAGATTTCCAAACGGAAAGATACTGCAAACTCAAGCTGCTTCCCCTTCTCAACTGATCCGTCAAGCACAATCCATTCCGCAATCAACACTTCTCTCGGCAGCTTATTTATATCGGCCAAAGTACTCAGGTTACTCTTAGCAACTATGTTCATATCTATCGTGCTTGTTACCAGTTGCTTTAGCTGATCTGATGCATCTTTTATAACCTTTAGGCGGGCTGGCACCTCTCCGAGTTGTACAGAAGCTTGACGAATGATCAGACTTTTCCATTCGTTGATAGTTTTAACCTGGTTACTTGCATCTTTCACTTCCTGCATCAGATGATCACTCACCTGCTTTTGTGCTGAGTGAAAGATTTAGCAACCTTGGTAATGATCTTGTACAGCTGAGATACTTGCTTCTGAAGTTCAACTTTCTCTGCCTTTTCTTTGTCAAGCCTAAGGAATAGAGCATCTATCAATGTTTGTGTGTCCTGCTTCAATCCTTTTGTGGTGGCTTGACCTATGGGTACTCTAGTTACGTGGTGTTCCCAGATTTCACCCTGAAATCTGGGACCACCCTATGTAAAAAAAAATCGTACTTTTAAAATAGTGGGTCGTTTTGTGTTTTTATTGCCAGAAAGTTTTTGTATTGTGTCAAGATATTCCCAAAGAGCCATATAAGCCAATTTTGACAAATACCCAGATGCCCGAAATTGTTATATTTTGTCGTTGGGGTTTGCCTGCGGGAACTTTGTATTTAATTATTTTGAGCCCTGATTGAGGCAAATTGTGCTCCGGTTTAACCCTGTTGTGATCGTACATGTCAATATTCCCATATGCCAGTAGGGTTTTAACCAGGAATGAATTTTGGGCTTTATTTGTGACTTCTGACAACGTTTTGTGTTTTTGGTGTTTTCCCGTTTCATTTTCTGTGAAATTTCTCTGGGTCAATTCCTTTGCCGGTTTGATTTGATTTCTTGCCTGGAGTATTTGGAGATCACCTATGGATGTTATGCCAGAAGGAATTTGTCACGGGAGGTCTAGTTCTCTCTGAAAAGACGAAGTCATGCACGAAAAAGCTTCTTCTGGGCAGGCCACATTTTTTGGAAAAAGAAGAATTTAAAGCTACAATGGGATTTTTGGTAGCAACAGGCAGGTAGGAATTTTGTACCTGCCCAGCAGGGTACTTTTTCCATGGAAGGAACACCACTTAAGTCACAATGGGAAAATTAGAGGCAGCAAGCAGGCGGAAATTTCTTACTTGCCTTGCAGGGTAAATAATCCCATTATGAAAGTCAAACAACTTAAGTGGATCATGGGATTTTTGGAGTTGCAGTGCAGGGTGAATAATCCCATTGAAAATTGGCTTTTAAAAATAGAAATTGCCTATGTCAAAAAATGCGACCCCTATTGGACTAGAAGGGCAACTTTAAATGCATTAAATTAATTAATTTCTTCTCCAAATTTGGCACCCAAGCATGTGGAAAAGTCAACAAGGGTAAAGTGGATAAAGGAAATTAGAAATAGAAATTCTAAAATTAAATAAATATTATTTATTTAATGCAACTTCTTCATGTCAAAAATTGCGCCCCATTTGGAAGAAGAATAATATTGTTTTTAATTATTAATTGATATAATTAATTCCTATTTTACGTGGATGAGGTCAAAGCATACTGTGAAGCTTAAGTGAACTAAAAGGAGAGAGCTAAAATTAAATAAATTTAATTTATTTAATGGCAGCCATGAACATGCAGCTTCACAGGGGATCTTCTCCAAGCTAGATAGATGTGGTGTTCTTTCCAAGGACCCTATTTTCGAGTGCTACCCACAGCTTATTGCACCCGCATGCAATAAAGATCACAAGGTGGTCAACGATGGATTCTTCTACGGATTCATTTGCAGGCTAGACGGCGATCTAAAGGCCAACAGGGTGAGCAAGGAAGTATGGGAAGTTGTGTCCAAGATTGGCAGTATCTTCATTCACTTTAGGGATTTTACATACCTCAGGGTCACCGGCTTTTCTGGAGAACCAGTTAAGTTACCCAGATATCCGAGTGATAGATTGGTCATCATGGAGCTCAGCAGACAACTCGTGGAGATGCATGACCTATAGTTGAAATGGCACAAGTCTACAGGCTTCTTCCCAATCACTATGGGCCATTATAGCTGCCAGAGCATTCATAAGGCCCGAGGAATTGAAGCGAAGATGTTCTCTGAGTACGAGCAAGAGTTCTTCCCAGCATGGCTAAACTTCAATCCATTTGGAGTGGCAAGGAAAACAATCTCTCAAGAGTACGCGCACGTGCCTTCATTGGAAGATTTCTGGATGAAGTGCAGAAGCAAGTACGAGGTTAGAAAGAAAGATTTCAGCAGGTTATCAGTGCGACAAGTGTTTGACTTTGGATTAGCACGGAAACCTGCGGATCTTAAAGATGATGGGCCTGTGTTACTTGACACATACCATTGGATGGGAGGAGATAGAGCTGTACTTCAGGAGAGCGTAGGGGGCTGCCATACGATCGAGGAAAGGTCTGCCACCGTCCTGGTCAATACTTCAAACTGGTTGCTGACGAAGGGATATTGCCTTGATGAAGCATTGATGAATCAAATCACGGGCAACTTCGGCATAGGAGATTCCCTCAAGAGGAAGCACGGAGGAGAAAGCAACAGAAGGCCAGAAAAGATTAAAGTGCACAGAAGGTCTCACTCGAAGGAGAAGATCACTTCTACTACTATGGTGTTAGTTCCGACTTCTCCAGCATCAAATACTTCACCGACTGTTGCACCTCAGCAGGATACTGCCATTCCTTCGTTGAATCCGGCAACATTCATCTTCTCTCCTCAGCCACTCCATTCAACGCCTCTTCCTGAAGAAACGTTGAAGTTGTAGATGGCAGAATTTGAAAGAGCTTTGTCTTTGGATGACTCAGAGGATGACAGCCACAACACTGTAGCAGTTTCAGATGGAGAGGAATTAGAGTGCGAGATAGTGGTACACTCGACAACTTCTCATTCTCCGAGAAGTAATTTATCAGAATGGTTGACTTCGTAGTTGGTTCCAGAGACTAGAGAGGAAATCAACTTGGAGGAACACGACTTGCAACTGCTCTTGAATCTAGGCGGAAAAGACCGAAAACCTAAAGTTGCTAAGGTAACTTCAAGGTTGATCATTGAGGAATCAAGACAGAAGTTCGTTGAGATGTCAGTTCCGACAGAAGGGAAGGAGGATGAGCTCACGGCAGAAGATATAACAGTAACCAGTGTACCCATAGGTCAAGCCACCAAAGAAGGATTGAAGCAGGACATGCAGACATTGATAGATGCTCTATTCCTTAGGTTTGAAAAAGAAAAGACGGAGAAAGTTGAACTTCAGAAGCAGGTATCTCAGTTGTGCGAGATCATTGCCAAGGTTGCTAAATCTTCCATTAAGCCCATTTCAGCACAAAAGCAGGTGAGTGATCATCTGATGCAGGAAATGGAAGATGCAAATAACCAGGTTAAAGCTATCGACGAATAGAAAAGTTTGATCATTCGTCAAGCTTCTGTACAACTCGAAGAGGTGTCAACCCGCCTACAAGTTATGAAAGATGCATTAGATCAGCTGAAGCAACTGGTGACAAGCACGATAGATATGAACACAGTTGTTGAGAGTAACCTGAGTACTTTGGCCGAAATAAATAAGATGCCGAGAGAAGTGTTGATTGCGGAACAGATTGTGCTCGACGGATCAGTTGAGAAGGGGAAGCAGCTTGAGTTTGCAATATCTTTCCGTTTGGAGATCTGCAGAATTATGCTGAAAAGGATGCAGTCACTTGAGAGTATGGCATCATCTTTACCAGACAATGTCATTGCTTTCACTAATGAGGAAGTGGTCGGGAACGTTACTTCATACACAAGGATCATTCCTCGCAAAGTGCCTAATTCCCTAGAAGGATCTCTAATGATGGTGCAAGGGAGAATTGATGGAGTTGTTAAGCCTTTCACGATGAATTGCATCAGCAAACTAGTGGCACTGCAGTCAAATATTGAGAAGTTCGGGCCTAGCTTGGAGGATGTGGAAGCATGTATCAGGGTATTGAACGAAGGCTTGCTGCAATTCAGGATAGTAAAAGGAAGCTGTGGCTAAGACCGATGGGAAGATACTGAATTACATGTTCAACAAGTATATTCAGTATTAGAACAAAAAGAAGATGTAGATGTTACAGCTGGCGTGTCTTTCTTCTTCTACTTTTTCTTCTTCTATTTTCCACGTTCCCGGATGTAATTGTAAAACTTTAAAGTTATTGGTTTTAGAACCATTACTTTAAGTTATGTGGAATGATTCTATTAGTTAAGTGACAGATGTGTATAAGTTTGAATATGGACCCGAATGCATGTCACTTGAAGAGGAATTAGAGGGGGATGATTGCCAGATGTTATCTTTACTTTTTGTTTATGTTCTAGTTCAGTTGAGTTTTCCATTTGTACTTTCCTTTCTACATTCTATAAGTAGAAGAAGAACCTTCGGATTAGTAGGATAAGAAGTTGTAAGTAGCATTCTTGCCTTCCAGACTATGTGCTGAAAGAGACCTAGGTGAAGACTTATGGTTCAAGGTGAGAAAGAATACAAAGGAGAAGGTTATATGGAGAGACTTGAAGAGAGATCAAGGGTAAAAATTCCAAGATGTCTGAAAGAAGTTGTGACAAAGAGAAAAGAAGCATAAAAGAAAGAGTTATTTTAAATCTTGGAGATTTGAAGCAAAAAGAGCTAAATGACATATTAGAGCAGCTTGATAGCTAATGGAAAAGTCAATGTTTGGAAATGGAAGAGGTGCTGAAGGTTTGAGTGGAGATTAAGGAAGAAGGTGAATGTGGCCTATTAGGCTACTCATAAAGAAGAGTCGAATGGCAAATGATGAAGACTGCTAGAGAGAGCAATTAGTCGGAGGAAGTACTGTGAAGATATGCTGAAGAGAAGAATGAGAATTAAGAGAAAGTAAAGCTGAATGAAGATGATCTTCTCTTTCGAGTGAGACCTTCTGTGCACTTTAATTTTTTTTGGCCTTCTGCTGCTTTCTCCTCCGTGCATCCTCTTGAGAGAATCTCCTGTTCCAAAGTTTCCCGTGATTTGATTCATCAATGCTTTATCAAGGCAATATCCCTTCGTCAGCAACCAGTTTGAAGTATTGACCAGGACGGTGGCAGACCTTTCTTCGATCGTATGGCAGCCCCCTATGCTCTCCTGATACAGTTCTATCTCCTCCCATCCGATGGTATGTGTCAAGTAACACAGGCCCATCATCCTTAAGATTCGCAGGTATCCGTGCTAGTCCAAAGTCAAACACTTGCCGTGCTGATAACCTGCTGAAATCTTTCTATCTAATCTCGTACTTGCTTCTACACTTCATCCAGAAATCTTCCAATGAAGGCACATGCACGTACTCCTGGGAGATTGTCTTCCTTGCCACTCCAAATGGATCGAAGTTCAGCCGTGCTGGGAAGAACTCTTACTCGTATTCAGAGAACATCTCCGCTTCAATTCCTTAGGCTTTATGAATGCTCTGGCAGCTATAATGGTCCACAGTGATCGGGAAGAAGCCTGTAGATTTGTGTCGTTTCGATTGTAGGTCATGCATCTTCACGAGTTGTCTGCTTAGCTCCATGATGACCAATCTATCACTTGGGTATCTGGGCAACTTAACTGGGTTCTCCTGAAAAGCCGGTGACCCTGAGGTATGTAAAATCCACAAACTGAATGAAGATACTACCAATCTTGGACACAGCTTCCCAAACTTCCTTGCTCACCCTGTTGGCCTTTAGATCGCCGTCGAGCCTGCAAATGAATCCGTAGAAGAATCCATCATTAACCACCTTGTAATCTTTATTGCATGCGGGTGCAGTAAGCTGTGGGTAGCACTCGAAAATAAGGTCCTTGGAAAGAACACCACATCTATCTAGCTTGGAGAAGATCCCCTGTGAAGTTGCTACATAAACCAAATACGAAGTCATTTTGAAGTTGTACGTACGCCTCAAATTCCGGAGCTGCTCACCAATGCTGTCGCTAATGATTTCCGACCAATTGATTATTGAATCTGCTTTGTTGATTTCAATGGTTCTGATAAAAGCATACATCCATGTGCGGAAGTTGTGAGCGTTCGCTTCACCATTTATCCTGCATAACAATTTGGCAATATCATCCACCTCTTGTACCAGATTAGATCGTGGAAGAGTTCTCGGGAACTTGGAAGATGTTAGAGTATGTATTTACCTTAGCTCATGTTCACCTAGGTACTTTATTTACCTTTATTGTATTTATCCTCACCCACTTATGTGTGTGGATATTTCTTTTATCTTATTTAGATATTAGGAGATATTATCTAGTTGTTAGGTATAGTTATTTCCTTGATCTATGATATTGACTAGTTCTTTCCTTGATTATGGTATTAACTAGATCCTTGATGTCTAGTTCTCTCCTAAATCTATGGTCTTGACTAGTTCTTTGATGACTAGTTATTTCCTTGATTTATGGCTTGATCTACGACCTTGACTAGTTCTTAGATTGTTTTTCCTTGCCTATTTAAGCAATGCCCATTCTCAATGTATTGCATTGAGTTCCATAATAATATATGATATTGTTTTTCATTTGTTTGCAAAGGTTTTATGTAAAGTTATTCTGGCGAATTACTTTCATCTTATTGATTGTGGTGCTTGATTAACATCTATGTTCTTGGCTTGGTACAATATGGTTATCGTTCCTTTCAGAAGAAGATCTGGGCTTCTTCATGTATCTGTTGTTCATTATGCCCACACAGTCAACTTTATGTTTTTCCCATCTGTTGCCGGCATCCTGTATGCTAATAGTAGTCACCACCTTTGGTGCTGGAATCTTCAGACAATAATTGATGAACTGGGTGTCCAGCCAAATTATTGTCTTCCCGACAGCATCTCAAACTGATTTGGATAATGGATGGTAAGACCTAACACACTCCATGACAAATTCTGGCAACTGAGTTGTGAATGGAAATGTTGCAACTCGAATGATTCCACTGCTTTTGATTGCACGCATGAGGGATGTCTTTCCATCTATGGATCTGTCAATCAATTCGGAAAGTGGTTCTGGACCTAGATCTGTATCTCCAATGTCAGCAAACTTAAAAGTGATGCATGACTCTGTTGTGCTCTCTTTCTCATCCCTCTTTGCCATGGCCATATCTGTCTTTGTCTGAGCAATTCTTTTTCTCTTTATTTGGCCGGAATTCTTCACAACCGGTGCAAATCTGGATAATTCTTCAGATTCGGAGGATATGTTCAATGTATTGGACATTGATTTAAGCTCCCTTTCTCTTATAAAAGCACCTGTAATGAATTTCTGCAATTAATTCAGACAAAGATGGCAACCGGAACATGAACACTTGATTTTAATTATAAAAATCTGCATATATCAAGCCTGCTGCCCCAAAATTTGATATTTTGTTTGCATGCAAAGCAAGCATGAATTTTATCAACTTCACTTGAGCACCTGTGTACCACTATGCAGACAATTAATCAGACACAATTCAAGCTCCTTCAAACCTAGGCGCCAAACTTTGAAGCTTTCCAGTAGTAAATACACTCTTTTGTGCAAAATTCCTCTTCAAATGGGGTGCCAAAATTGTTTGGGCTGCACTTCTTGCTAAAGAATTAATTAATTCATCCTTATGGCAGCCCATGCTTATACAACCCTCATCATTCTATAATTAATTATTGCCTCTCCTATTCCTGGCAATTAATTATTAATTAACACGCTTTTATCTTCAAATGGGGCGCCTATTTTGTGCATGCTCATGGCTGCCATTAAAAAAATTAAATTTATTTAATTTTAGCTCACCACTTCCAGTTCACTTAAGCTTCACAGTGTGCTTTGACCTTATCCGCTAAAAATAGGAATTAATTATATCAATTAATACTTTAAAAAGTATTATTCCTCTTCAATATGGGTCGCACTTTTTGACATGAAGGGGGCTGCATTAAATAAATTATATTTATTTAATTTTAGAATTCTATTTCCAATATTTTTTATCCTTTCATACATTTGTTGACTTTTCCTCATGCTTGGGCGCCAAAATTGGGTGAATAAATATTAATAAATATTATTAATGCATTATTAGCTGTCCACCCAAGGTGGGTCGCACTTTTTGGCATAAGTGATTTCTATTTTTAAAAGTCAATTTCTCAATGGGATTATTCACCCTGCACCGCAGCTCTAAAAATCCCATGATCCACTTAAGTTGTTTGACTTTCATAATGGGATTATTTACCCTACAAGGTAGGTAAGAAAATCCCATCAATGCCTTAAGTGATTTTCTTTTATTTCACAATGGGAATTTTCACCCTGCAAGGCAGGTAAGAAATTCCAGCCTGCATGCTGCCTCTAATTTTCCCATTGTGACTTAAGTGACGTTGCTTCCATGGGAAAAAGTACCCTGCTAGGCAGGTACAAAATTCTCCCCTGCCTGCTGCTACCCAAAAATCCCATTGCAACTTAAAATCTTCTTTTCCCAAAAATGCGGCCTGCCCAGAAGAAGCTTTTTTGTGCATGACTTCGTCTTTTCAGAGAGAACCAAACCTCCTGTGACAAATTCCTTCTGGCACAACGTCCATAGGTGATCTCCAGATACTCCAGGTAAGAAATCAGATTAAACCAGAAAAGGAATTGACCCAGAGAAATTTCACAGAAAATGAAACGGGAAAACACCAAAAATACAAAACGTTGCCAGAAGTCACAAATAAAGCCCAGGATTCATTCCTGGTTAAAACCCTATTGGTATATGGGAATATTGACATGTACGATCACAACAGGGTTAAACCGGAGTACAATTTGCCTCAAACGGGGCTCAGAATAATTAAATACAAATTTCCCACAGGCAAACCCCAGCGACATAATATAACGATTTCGGGCATCTGGGTATTTGGCGAAATATGGCTAATATGACTCTCTGGGAATATCTTGACACAATACAGACACTTCCTAGCAATAAAAACACAAAACGACCCATTATTTTAAAAGTACGAAATTTTTTACATGGGGTAGTCTCAGATTTCAGGGTGAAATTTGGGGACACCAAATAGTCCCATGCACATCCTCCAAGAAGTATCCTTCTCTCTAACAATAACAGGTGTTGAAAAGGTAGAGATGACTTGGTGGATGGCACTTGCATCTAACATGCCTCGTACCATATTCCCCCTTGCTAACAAGGAAACTTGGAGTAGTAAAAAATGAAGACGAATTCAGAGCTTCCTTGAGTCACTTTAAATCTAGTAATTGAGTCGCTCAACATTTCATCTCCCCAAGAGTAGAGCTCCAAACCTCTCATGAGTGTGTGTGCATGCGTACATGTGGGACAAACAGACGCACGCACGTGCACACACACACACCCACACCCACACATGAACACAACACACATACACGTGCACACACACACACATATTCATCTCTTATATAATGGTTATGATAAATAAATCTATTTGTAAAAAAGCCAAGAGATCAATCTCAAGGCCCTTGTGTTGCATTTTTAAGCACTTGAGAATACTATTAACTTCATTACCTACTTCAAAATTTATCACTGAATGGTGATAAATGGCATCAATTTTAAAGGGTTCTGCACTCACTTAAAGGCCAAGATATTATGTTTGTTTTATTTTCTCCAAGGAAAAGCTCCTAAGTAATGGCCAAAAGAACATTCAAATTAAGGTCAGGATAATAAAAGGTGAACACACTCATGACCATTAAAGCTCATCATCAACCCCTAACAACCATTTCACAATGTCTCTCAATACAACTGATGTCATTAATTGATATAAGTTATTATCTAGTATAAACATCAATTTATACTTCAGCAAGGGTATAACAACACAACATTTCAATTTAATGCCTATAAACAATTATGCCAAAGGGATCAACATGGATTGACACATATCACATTGATTAATAACTCTTGAAATTGACCCACGATGTTTCTGGCTAAACGCTGGCAAGGGCATGGATCAACTTGCAGCACTGTGCCAGGCTCTAAACTTCACCAAGCAAGGTCAATGTGACAGAACCGCCTTACAAAAACAAGTGACATTACCCACAAGACACGAGGATAAGGCACTACATACAACAATCGCCAAATACAAGAAACAATGATAAACTCGGAATTTGTAAGGAAGCCAGTTGATCTTCAATACGGGCATTATAAGCATGCTTAAAAAATTACCGTCTTCCGAATTCCAATGCATGCAAAGTTTTATCCATATGATGAAGATGGTCCTCCCCATGTCTTGATATAGCTAATAATATCATCAAAGAAAACTGGTACGATATTCCTTCAAAAAGGTTTCAAGGTGGAATTCATAAAGCTCTCAAAAGTAGAATGGATACTAGTGAGACCAAGGGGCATGACCAAAAATGTATAATCGTCTTCATAACAACTTTTCTGCCCAGCTTCCTCCACAATGTGGATATGATGATATCACGAATGAAGATCTTAGTATGTGAATAATTGTGCTTCATATAATTCATCATGTAACACATAAGGTATAGGGAACTTATCCCTAAACATGTTCTTTAACAATCTGGAGCTGGGGCATATCCTTGAATATGAATCCTTAGACCACGAGTATTGAAAAACATTTTGTGCACATATTCCCCTAACACAGACTTGATGATATCTTGAACGAGATCTAATTTTATAAAGAAAACTGCTCTATGTAATTCCTCAGGTAACTAATCAATGACATGGATAGGTAACTTAACATTAAATGTGTTCTTGTATACTACTTATGAATGATAATTACATCTAAAATGCCATTTACCATCTTATCCATTTCAATTTGCTGCTCTTATGGGTATTAATAATGTCCAAAATTAAGAGCTTGGAAGATGGAACAAATTCAACGACATGATCTTGCTCCCAGAATGGTGGTAAACCTTTGGGGTATATGAAAAAACCATCCCATGCAGCCTGAGAATCTTATGTGAATCCGGAGGAATAGGTTGGAACTTCTGTTGTATTGCCATTTACAAGTATAACTTCTTGCTTTGAAACTTTTATCTATTAGATGGGAGCTTGACCCTTGATTGGAAGGGCTCCTCAAGGCCTTTTGAGTTGATACTGTGGTAAAACAAAGGAGCAATACTCGAAAATTAGGAAAAATCAATTAAAAGATAAATTATCAGCCATTTAACACCCAAAATAATATCCATGCCCCAAGAGAATAGCATACACAGGAGAAGTAAGATGATAATCGCCAGTAGAAATCTGAATTCCCTAACACTTATCTGCAGGCGAAGGCACCTCCATTTGCAATCATAACTTGGTAATTGTACATTGGGCATACAATGCAATTCATTTGGGCTAACAATTTCTTGTAGACAAGACTGTGATGACTGCCTGAATCATTTAACAAAATTTCCTCTTATATCATTATGAACCCCTCAAACTTGAGAGTTTGGGGTGTGCTAATGCCTGCCAAGGTGTAGAGGAAGATGCTAGGAGAGTTCTTTCAAGGAATGATCTTGAAAATTGTTTGGAGAAAATTCCACTTCCTCAAATTATTCTAATTGATTTAAACACACGAGGACAGTGACATGTCATTCCTTCATGTATTATTTCCGAAGTATCCCAACACCCTAAATCTCATTCAAGGCGAAGTGGATCTGCTTTGTTTCAGTTGAGGGGATTCCCGACCACATTTTGAGTCATGGATGCAAGCACACATTACTAGGTTTTCTCTGCCACCATAGGTCCATCAGTCATGAATGTTTGGAGAGGTTCTTTGGGGGACACAAGACTTCCTCCTAGAATTTTCCATCCTCCCTCTCAAACCTATACATTCCCGTATGAACATTAATAGAACCTACATTGCCACTTTCGCAGTTATAGATTATGTTGTTCGTTCTCCTAGCCCGAGCCTTGCTACAATCGTGCGACTTTTTTGGTCTCCAATCCTGGTCTCTTTCTTTCATCTTCATCTGCTCCATGCTTCACTGAGGGGCCCTTCTCTCCCAGGACTATTTGTACTTATACTTGGTTCTTATGATTCAAGGTTTAACTGTTTTAAGTTTATCCCTCTTGTTATGATTACATTTCTTTGTAAATTAGTGTCTAATTAATATTCGTAGGTTCTTCTACCCTACTATGTCTTTACTGTCATTGAATGTACTTTTAAAGCCCCATTACCTACGATTGGTAAGGAAAATAATACAATTTCTTTCTTTCTTGGACTAGTTATAATAATACTACAGAGCAATGGATTGATGCTCCATCATTTACAGTTACAGCCATAAAATATTATAATGTATTTATTGTAAACTTCGTTTAGCAAAAATTGGCGGGAGAAAAAAATCAACCACATTTTTTAAAACAAAGCAACAATTACAGTCTTTTGTGTCTGATTATGATTCAAATTAAGGTGCAACAAATAATCTCTAGGAGTAATTCTTGACAGAAAATTCGATAATCAGCCAATGATTAAAAACCAATTGGAAAAATAAGGGCAAAGATGACGATTGAAAAGTATGTAAAATAGAAACCTGCCCCTCTAAAATTAGAAACAAATGGCTCTAGCTAAAGCCTCAGAAAACATTATTGAAAGACATACATGCGAATTACAAATGAATGTGACCTACCTTGTGGAGTGCATAATCCTCTGGTACAACTGTTCATGTAAAAGAAGCATAACCCAATGAGAATCTATAAAACATGCATATATTATAATGAGAAAAGGCATGGACCGCAACATCAAATAAATGCATTATAAAAGACTAAATTCATTCTCACCATTGCAAAGAAGTGGCTCTGTTGAAATTCTTCTAGATGCCCTGCAATGTCATTTTAAGTAGTCACGAATGTGTTCATAAATTTTGTGAATCATAATTTTCTTTGAAATTAAATGTGTTTCACAATTATTTTAAATTGATGCCCTAAACATATGCCTTCCTTTTCTGAAGTTATTCTTTAGCGTTGATGTAATAACTTGGCATTCTTTTGGTCAATGTGTCACATGTAAGGATTGTTTATTATAAAACTACAATACCAAAGAATATCAATTACAAAATAACTACTGTATACCACATTACAGCATAAAGGAATATGAGAGTAATCACTTTTTTAATCACAAATTGTGGCTCAATACAAGCTGTTCAGTACAGGGAGGACCCGGTATTCAACACCCTTAACCTGACATATCTCATTCTATTTATATGAAAAGACTCACCCACTATCCATTAAACACAATAGTCAACAGCCAGACATACAAGAGTCTTACAAAGCCCACCTGTGGAAATCCCAAAGAACTGATCCTAACGTATGACGGTCAATATTATGCCCACCCCTTAAAGCAAGTTGGAGTCCTTTCTGACACAACCCAGATACAATATGTAAAATTTGATTAGGGAAGACAGAAAACATTCCTGGTGGAGTGACTATTGTTGTAGAGATTGCAGCTAAAACTGCCGAACACCTGAGCTGAAAATACATCTGTGAAACTTTTGAAGCTTCTAACAAGTTCGGCATGTTGAGCTTGTTCACACAAACTACTGGCAAATATGATTCTGAAAATCCACAAATCTAATCACAATTCCTCTTTTTCCTTTTCCAACAATTCCTCCTGTTGTAAGGGCAAAGGAATGTGCAGAATAGACAATGCAGGCACAAATTGAAATTAGTAGCTAACTGACCATATAATGAAGAGAGAGAGCAGGGTGAACTGTACAGCACAATATTAGTCAACATGGGCATATGAACTGGAGAGGGAATGTATGGAAACCGCAAAAGAACTGGGATAATGGGATTACATGAGCAGCAAAACTGTACAACAGTGATCTGTCAATGAAGTCGTACGACCTAGAGGCATACATCTAATGCAGACCGTACGGTCGGTTTGTTTTCTATCCTGGCTTACGGTTTCAGGGAGTATGAGGCAGCTAGGACTGTCTATATAAGAAAGGACATACGATTGCAGAGGGAAGTGTGCTGTTGAACGGATGTATGAGTAGTGGATGTACTGCCCTCGATAGAGAGCAGCTTGTGGATGCATATATGTGGTCTTATAGCTGAGTGAAGTGTATGGCATACAATTGCAAAAGTGTAGAATTTTGTAGCTAACATATGGCAGAAACGTTTGTTCAAGGGAGCCATACAGTAATGAAATAGAAGACTCTGCACACGGTCAAACATGTAAGAGGCCAGCTTGGATGTACACGGGAAAACTTTGTTTTCCTTGCCATGCAGTTGACCTTTGCATGGACTTTTATGCGTCACTTATATGATTTTTTTCCTTTAAATTTGATTTCAACTCCACCTTCATAATTCACTTATAGACCAATATACAAAACTTTAATAGATCTACATTTGTCTTTTTGCTCAGTGGGTCCCGATATACGCTCAATATCAATCTTATTAACACTTTTCATCCTCCACAAATAAAATTTTAATGGGGACCCATTTACTGCACCTTTACACTCTGTACCATCTGAATTCACCAGTTGCTTGGCCCAATTATGTATTTTGAATCTTTCTTGATATACTTCCCAATGACTATTAATTTTAACACAAACACCTAAACATGAAATTATTGTGCCTTTACCATTTATCGTGCCCATACTTTTGTCATCTTTTTGACACAAGTTCCCTTGATTTAAAATTCATGTGCCGCAAATATTGTTCATGACAACACTTCCTCTACTTCAACATAGCCTCAGTTAGCCAATGTGCCATGACACTTTGTCCATCCAGGGTGAGCATATTTGTATCAGACCATACTTCAAAACTAGGCCTTTTTTTATGAGGTCATCCAAGGATAGCATATTTGTATCCAGCCATAATTTTAAAATAGGTCGTTCACCTTCTATTAAATGTTTATGCTTAGACCCAAATTCATGCTCATTGAGGTCAATCCTTTGGACTCCATGTTGGTGACACATTCAAACTGGTGGACAAACTATCATCAAACTATGCACCCTTGATGTATTCCTTAAGCTCTTGTGTAATCTGACTTCAACGCTGAAAGTTGAGAAGAACTTGGCATCACCGACACTTGCTTTTGGTCATCTCACTGCGAGCCTTCACCTTCTTCGATCTCCATAATCTCAATGCTATAACAATCATATTAGAATACCTCATAGTATTCCATCGGCTAAGGGAACAAACCATTGATGGATTTTGTCTCGCGCTCGTAGCAAGACTGCAACTCCAAGACCCTTCATCGTTCGGCTCAATCGCACCTTGATTTTCAACGACCTAGTGTTCTTCGGAGTTCGAGCTAGATGAGTCTGATGATCATCGACTTACACATTCTTCAAAAATATGATATATTTTCAGTCTTTGTTTTTAATAGAGGTCATCTTTTTTTTCTAGTTATGGTTGACTTTGGTTGCTATCAACCACCCATGACCCAATACTACATCATAGGCCACCTTTTTCAGCAAGACGATTATTATTAGAATATAAGGCTTTACTTATCGTTTACACTTTAACTAATAATCGGTTGTAACCATCAACCACATTGTAACTATCTTTTGCATAATAAAATGACAGACACAATCTCCAATGTGTGCACGCCTTCCAACATTGGTATCAAAGCGAGACAAGCAAGGAAAGAGAGAAAGGAAGAAGATCAGTCCCATTAGGGTAAAGTCGTCAGAAACGAGGGTCGAAGTGAATTGAGGGCACCATTATACAATTGTTTTCGTGAATATACAGTCCATGAGCACCATTAATATACAATCACGAAAATATAGTCTGCGAATTTCAAGGCAAAATAAAGACAAAAACATGGTTCATGAATCCAAGGACTCCATTTTCCACCATTAATATCGCAGTTCAGACACTTGAAAAGGAAAAAATACACTCATACATTCACAAATCAAATTAAGGGCACAACAAAGTTTCAGATTGTTTGTTTTATCGGCCAGGGCATGAAACAATGCACATCACAATTGCAACAAAGGGAACACTTGGAACTGGTATTTTATTCTCTGTTTACTCATCTTGGTAAATACACAGTAGTATTTATTTTATTTTATGGAAATTCCAATAGAAAAATATTCTGATCTAAATTTTCATACATGGAAAGTGAAAACACAAATGGAACTTATGAATAAAAATTTGTGAGGCATAGTAAATGGGAAAGAGAGAGCACCCACCGATGCATCAAAATTATTAGATTGGCAGAGCAGATATGATAGAGCGAAAGCTATTATTGGCCTTGCTCTCTCTAATTCTGAGCTTCATCATGTAGACCTAGAAAAATCATCCAAGGAAGTTTGGGATGCTCTAAATAAATTATTTACAGCAAAAGAAGTTAATGCCAAATTTTCCATAAAACTTTAGTTATATAGGTTCAAAATGGATGGAGTCTCTATGTTGAGCCACATCAACAATCTGAGGTCGCTGATCCGACAATTAACATAAGTCAAAGCTGCAATAGAGGAAGCGGATGCCAAAGCTATCCTACTAAACAATTTGTCTTCAAAATACATCAATGTATTATTTACCCTCAGTCAAATTCAATCTCAATTTCTAGATGATATGATTGCAGCTCTTCTGTTCGAAGAAAAACGAATAAATGCAGAAGATGCAAAAGATGATCCTCAACGAGAAAGTGCATTTTATTCCTGGACTAGAAACTTTCATAGAAGGTCAGATAAAGATAAATAGGAGATTGAATGTCATTATTGTAAGAAAAGAGGTCACACAAAGTGGGATTGTCATGTTCGATCCAATGATATGCTCAAGGGTAAAGGCATATCAAATGCAGCCAATATAGCCATGGTTGAAGACCCACCAGATGCAGAAGGTAGTGAGGGGCAGTGATGAATATGTAATAGAAAGATTCTCTAAACTTTGAAAGAAGGAAAGGATACATGGTAGAAGAAGCTCGGTATGGATGGTTGCCCAAATAGATTGGGAGACTGTGGATCTTGGGAATTACACCCTCACAAGGGTCATGAGACAACTTGTTGGATCTTGTGGATGGCTCAATATGGATAGTTATCCAATAATTCAAAAGATCTGTGATTTGGGAGTTCAGGGAGGTGGAATCTGGGAACTCGGGAATTCAGCTCGGGAGCTACACCTTTATAGAGGTCAAGAAGCAACTTTATGGAGCCCTAACGAGTCAAAGCATTGCTTTCAAAGTGAAAGCCTCTGAAGATTACATAGTTCTGTTTAGTTCTAGTTTTGTTAGAATGTTCATAGGGTAAGTCTTAAGAGGGGGGTATTAGAATATAAGGATTTTCTTAATTAGTTATCAATTACATTTTAACTAATAATCGGTTGTAACCATCAACTGCATTGTAACTATCTTTTGCATAATAAAATGACAGACACACAATCTCCAAAGTGTACAATCCGCCTTTTCTTTATTTGTTCCTTGTGCATGTCTTCCAACAATTATTAAATTTAGAATTAACGGTTAGGGGCCAATGACGACCTTTTAAGCTATAAGAACTCCCAACATCTTTATACCATCAACAAGCCCTAATAGTTTAAACATCACGCCAAACATTTCAGCTTGAATATTAATAAGGTTGATATTGCTAAGCTCATCCCTAACACAGGTAAGAAATTTAATTGTAAAATTATTAACATGGTTTTAAATAAAATAAATAACACAGATTTGAACAAATATCCTGGTAGACAGCCTTTAAAAAGAAAGCTCCATATATATAATATTAATAACATGTTGGAAAGTGTTAATCCAACAACAATAACAAGTAATAATATAAATTACTTAAGAGAGAATAATAGTAGTGTATATAATGATAATATGGACTCAATAGACTCGAGTCCGATGAATAAAAAGATTGATGACTTAAAGGATAATAATAACAGTAGTTTGTCTAATTCTTTAATCAACATAGATAATATCTTGGGCCTCGGCAACAGAACCCGACTATTATAGCGAGTCAATTTTGTCCCTTTCTCATAATCCTGCTAATTCTGCCATTGAAATTGACTCCATAACTTCTATTCATCCAGACTCATCTTTTTAACAAAATAATCAAGCAATTAGATGTGATAATGTGATTAATCTCTCAAACACTACTCTCAATGCACCAACAATAAAACTATTAAATAGGGGTCTTGGATTTTCAATAACACAAAACTTCTTACCAATAACAGACATTATTATTAACGTAGAGCAGGCATTATATGAATTACCTGAAATTGAAGCGGAAGAGATAAGACAAGATTGTGTAGTAATATTAAGCAAAATAAAGTCACCGCAAAGCAACATAACTAAAGCAGAGTATGTCGCATTAAAAGAATATTAAGTACAATAATGGCATAATTATTGGAAGGCCAACAAAGGAAATGTCGTTGTCATCTTAAATTACAATGACTATATCTCAAAAATGAAAGAATGCCTTAAGCTGTGGAAGCTATCGTAAACTAAATAATAATCCTATAAACAAAATTTGAAAAACTATAACCAAAGCTATTAAAACTCATCATTCATTGAGGACACCAAAAAGAAACTCACTCCATCTAAAGAAATTACGCCTACATATACTCTCAACCTAAAATTCATAAAACGGTGGCTCCTATGAGACTCTTTGTTAGCACGATAAATTCTCCCACTTACTAGCTCGCCACTACCTTGCCAAGAAACTTCAACCTCTGGTTAGTAACACTACGTCTTTCATTAAAGAATCTAATTCCTTTGTGGAATTCATCAAAAAACAAAAGGTAGATAATCCAAGTTCGCTTATTAGTTTGATGTTGTTTCGATTTTCACTAAAATACCAATTGATGAAGCATTAGAAATAGTTAAGCACATAACAGATTCTGAAACTGCAAAATTAGTTGTGTACGCTCTACCTTCTTTAGCTTTGACGAAGAAATATATGAACAAACTGAAGGTACTGCAATGGGTTCTCCACTCTCTCCCATGATAGAAAACCTGTCTATAAAGGCCTTTTAAAATATAGCCATTGAATATTACCCACTAAACCCGAATGGTGGAAACAATTTGTCGATTATACAAATGTATATTGGCACCATGGTGAAGAAAAAAATGAAGATTTCCTAAAACAACTCAACAACATTTCACCGCACATTCAATTACAATGGAAATAGAGATAGAAGAATCTATTCCGTTCCTGGATATCCTAGTAAGAAGGAAGGAAAACAGGTCACTCTCACATGAGGCGTATAGAAAGAAAACACATACAGATTTGTCTCTTAGGGGAGATTCCCATCATCACCCTGCTCAAAAAGGAGGGGGTTTAAAACACTTACTACTAGAGCCATAAGAATATCCAATTAAGATCATTTAGAACAAGAGACAATAATAAACAGATAAACAAAGCATTTGAAAATGCTATGAAAGATTCCAAAAGAGAAAATTGAAAATAAATGTAACTTTCTTGCCTTACATAAAAAACACAACCGAAAAAAATTACAAACTATTAAACAAAAAGGAATTGAAACTACCTTCTTACCTACCAATTTCCTGAGGAATAAGCTATGTTCTTCAAAAGACAAACTTGAACCAAAGTTAAATAGTGGTGTGTACATGATTAAATGCTCATGTGGGAAACCATATATAGGTGAAATTGGGAGATCTATCTAAACTAGGAGTAAGGAACATAATAGAGACATCAAATATGATAGGATAGAAATGTTTGTGCTAGATGAACACTCACTTTCAACAAAACATTCCATCAACGTCAATTTGGCAAAAGTTCTCCCCTCTGAAGATCACTATGTAAAATGACACCTAAGAGAAGCTATTGAGCTCATGGAACATAAAGATGAACTTAATAGAGATAAAGGTTGGTTTATTCACAATACATGGAAACCCATTATTCTAAATATGTCCATAACAATTAATAGTGTTAAAATCTAAACCCTCTTTATAATCTTACCAGAAATTAGAAAATAAAACTACTAATGTGACAACCATTTTATAGTTCCTGCTATTATATATTATAGCATATTATATTAATTTATTTCTTAAAATATTCATCATAAATTTGAAAATATACTAAGAATAAGAATAAGTTGTTTGAAGAAATTGATTGTTGAAAAGTTATTTTCACATTTGGGGAAATGGGTCTTTTGACATAGCCGACTCCACTCAAACATTATTATTGTTTTTGAAAATATTTATATTTCTAAAACTTTAAATCAGCAATCAAACATCACATTGTTATCCCTGATAACAGGTCTTGAAGATTGACCTGAAATGTCCAGAATAAAAAAGAAAACAATTTATCCAAATATAATATCTACAATGTCTACCTTTGTAAATCTCAAAGAATTGATCTTTATACCACATTGGTCAGTTCGAACCAATTGGAAAGTCGACGGCCATATAGTGGGTTTTCCCGGACTCTTCCAAGTCTCTTATATGAGAACGTTCCCACCAAACCCACCATCCACAACCGTATTTGTGAGATTCCTTCCCAAAATCTTCACATGTATAATTGTTGGCCGTTCGGCTAGATTCATTATCAAGAGCATTGGATTAATCACTTGATCACCTGATAATGGGTTTATTGTCCTACTTCTTGATCTCTTCATATCCCAATGCTACATTATGTGACACTAGGTGTGTTGCATGCCCCATGTCATGACTAATGTCTTGTATGATAACATTTATAACATTATTAGTTCTAGAAAGATTTGCAACAATCCCACTCCATTGACAGTATGGTTGTCTACAAGAATTGTCTTGTAACTGCTTATGTACTCGTGTATTCATGCCACTATCATCATTCTTCAATCATTGACCTTACAACTTCTACCCTCGCTTTGGTCAACATCTCCTCCATATATGGGTTAGCGTAACTACCCTTCTATGCTTGTACCATGGTGATTTCCATAACTTCGTGCTCAAGTACGTCAATCATGTTGACATTTGCCTACTTGGAACAATTTTTGTTGTTATGGTCTGTAAGGCCACACCATTTATAGTGTTGGTTTTATTGGTAGGGCAATCTCTTACAAAATGGCTCCATTCATCCAACTTATCTACGAGTTGGCCGTCCTTGGCTATTGTATTGAATTTGAATACCAATTCCACCCACATTGTTCTAGAATTTGTTTTTATTCCTTTAGTTTTAATACCCACCAGAGGACACACTAGGAGACACACTCTTACCCTTTTGATGCTTTATTGGGGTGGCATGTAGTCTCGGGGGCTCTGCTTGAACTAAGAGTATTGGGCACCTTTATTCAAGTTGTATGAGAAATTTTGGACTACATGGCCCATAACTTGATAAATATCATAGAACATTCTCCTCAGGCAGTTGGCCTTGGTATGATCTTTTATTTCACAATCAGTGCACCAAAGATCATTCCCTTCCTCCTTGGTGTTTTTTAATTGTACGAAGTATATCCTTCTGAAGAGCCTTAATCGATCCTAGTTCACTGTCACTAGAAGCAGGGTCAACATCTTCTTCACTTCTTGTTGAGCGTGAGGATGTCTTGTCCTCACTTTCAATGGTCATGCCTCATATGTATGCATCTTCATAGAATAAGGGTAGGACCACCTTCATCTTCTCCCGTAATGAGGGTATCAACCTTTCAATGAAGCATTGGGTCTTCAAGCCATTAGCAAGTTCTTTTTCAATTTTTTACAATAGTTGTTTGAGTCTTTTGTTATAGGCTCAAACATTCTCGTGTTTACCATGTTGGGTATCATAGATTTCTACAACAATCTCATTGTCGTCTCTAACGATCTTAACTTTCTTCTCAAATGATTTCCTCAATTTATACCATGTTGCCTTATCAATGGTTGATACATCTATGAAAAATTCAATAGCCACTCCTTGAAGTATAGCTAAAAAGCATTGGAACCAATTGACGCTCGTCTACCTTCCCATTGCCAATCTAGATTGTGATGCATGTCCTACTGGACTTTCAAATCCATCACTAATGAAATTTGGTAGCTTTTGTTTTTCTAGAGTTGATGGGGTGCCCGTGGTTGTGGATTGGGCACTTTTGACATGGCTCTTCAAATACAATCCTTCTCCTTGGGATGTTTTGTGTCAAAAGTTCCTCTTCTCTCTCAACGCTATTGTAAACATCCTTATACTTGACCATTCCTTCGACTAAAAATTTGTACACTATCTTGCTCCTTGGTAGGTCCCCCTTTTTTACTGCTCCCTCCAACTTGTTGTTTGGGATGGCTTTGACTTTTCACTTGATTATTTTGTAGCACCCTCCAACCTAGTTTGGTCGGCAAGCTCTGCACTACCTTCAAAAGGGGAAAATGTTTGGCAACCACTGTCCACTCCTTATTTGTAAGTGGTGTAGAATCCATCAGTTCCAACTGAACCCTTTCTTTATTTCGGTTCCATCTCTAACTCTACTAACACTTCAGCCTTGGCTTTTGCTTCTGCTACATACTTTGCTTGAAGGATTTTCAGAAATTGGTTGTTTGTCGCATCCTTTGTCATCTTTTTTAAAGCTCCACCAATTATGTAGATCGTCTGACTTCTTGGTCCGCTCTCTAACCATGTTGTCCTCTTCTCCTGCCTTTGTTTGAGGCCAATGGCATTAATTATTTCTCATACAAAGTCAGTCTTCTTATCCTTGAGGAAATTTTTGAACCATTGTAAGATATTTTTCCATTGTACTTCCACAATTATGTTTGGCATATAGATATAAGATAATGTAGTGCACCGTTGCCAATGGTTATTATCGATTCACATTTGCTTTTACTCGGCATTAGCCTGACCCAGCTTCACAAAGGCAACAATGCCAAAATGTTTACTATGAAGCTACACAGTCAAAGAATATCAATTATAGAATAGTAAATGCATAACACATTAGCACATTGAAGAATATGAGAGTAATCACTGCTTTATTCATAGGTAGTGCTCAATACAAGTTGTTCGATGATCGGGAATATGGCATGATTTGTGTACATATTTTAATAAACCACATCTTTTGAAACTCTAAAAAATTCACTATTCAGTCCCAGACGATATCTTTTCTTTATATTTGAATAGGCCCATTATTGTTTCATGCCTCAGTTTTTAGTTGTATTGAATGACTCTTTAAGATGAAATCAATAAGATTAGATGAGTATCTGGAAATGGCTCACAACTGGTTGATTATTTCTGAAAGGTTCTTTATCTTGTTTAAGTTGTTGCAGAACAATAAGCTACAGTAGCTCCAATAGAAACAATGCTATAGAATGTTGCTGCCGCTACAAAACATGCTACAACTATTGCTACAGAACATGTTGTTAGAGAGGCCTCTTGTTGCTACAGAAGAGTCATTACTGCTACAGAATGTCTTTTGTAGCACAGCTATATCTGTATGGAGAACACCTATATGGAAAGGAAATCATTGAGATAGTTGTCAAGAGATAAACGACCACTATAAAAGGGATCCTAGCATGTGACTGCTACAGCCGACTAGCGGTTAAGCGTGTTGTGGATAACTTAACTCAGAATGTGTGCTAGCATCTAGTGGTTAATGATCATACGAGAACAACAATAGATATCAAACAGGCAAATTAGTTTAAAAATTTTTATAACTTACCATAACAGTTTTAGGCTTAGCATATCTCCAACACACGTAGCTATCATTTCTTTGGCAGTTAAGAAAAGTGGTTCTTCTCAGGTCATTTAAGAGGCGCTTGAGAAAAGTGGTACTTGGCAAGTCATTGGCGATGGGTCTTCCATCACTAGAAAATTTTCGAGGCTTATTGAATGATCGTGATGCATAAAGGGAATGGAAAAACCATTGGAGACATATAGTTTCATCTGGGGCAAGCCGATCATTAAAGGGGTACATCTGTGATTTATCAGGCCATCATAACTTTGGTGTATGGTATAGGCATGCCAATAGGACACTGTAGTTTGATGTGCGGTAGATGTTATGTTGTGGAGCCTATTTTCATGTGTTAAAGTGTTGAAGACTATACACTAAAAGTATTGTACACTCTCCACAGTTTTCTCGCCAGAGTTCTTGAGAAACGTGCTCTTTTCATATGGGCGGGATTTTTGACCCATAGGTTTATGGGGCGCTTTTGGCCCATGGTATCGTAAAACTGCTTAAGCAATTGCCTACTGATGTGCATTTGGGCTTTTGATAGTGCAGACATATCATTGTAGAAGTGTGTGAGTTCAAGTGTGAATTCAAGAGAGTTTGTTGAGCACAACTCCAAACAAATTTGGGTATTGTATTGAGAGAAAGAGGTGGCTTGTAATAAAAATCTGAGCAAGTGATTCTTGGTGGACATAGCCCAAATTGGGTGAACCACGTTAAATATTGTCTCTGTATTGTGTTCTTTTATTTTATGCACTTTTATTTCAGATCTGTGATATGATTTTGCATATTAGTTTCTATTATTGCAAATTCTATGTGGGATTGTTCTGCATATTTTATCCCTTATTTCCTAATAGTAGATGTACAAAGATACTTCAAGATTGCAAGCACCAACCCTTGAAAGCTATATCATGGGCACTGTATTGTTGTTTAGTTTTGTAAGTATAATTAAATTAATTGTATTGAGATTAACTAACTCAATATGATGATATTGTTTGTGTTAGAATTAATCACCCTAACAACATGAAAAATTCAAGACAGGCTGACATGTACTGTATGTGGAAATCACAACTAAGTGAACTAGTATCCAACACCACTTCGTAATTTACTTGTCAGTTGCAACAACTAGGTACCCATGTACTCTAGTGAAATGGCATGGCGACCATAGGGATATTCGGTAATATTTATTTCATTGGTAGTAGGGTTAAACATTGATTAAGTTCATGTCTAGACTTAATCAAACTCTTTGAGCCCCATATTTTACACAATCATATTATTGATGTAATGACTAAATCATTTAGATTGTATCCAATTTAGTCATTAAGGGGGGTGTTAGCTATATTAGTTGTATATTGTTAACTATTGTTAGCATGTTGTTAGTATGTTGTTGGGTAGTTGCACTAGTTTGCAACAAATAGGTCATTCTACATGTTTGTTTTGTCCTCATTAATAGTCTTTTCCTAATTATAAATATAGGTTTATTGTATGTACTATTTAGTGCCTCTTCAATGTGTCATTTCTCTAACAAGCCATGGGTGTCATTTCTTAGACACGCCATGGGTGTCATTTCTCAGACACGCCTCAAGTCCACGTCCACCATCAAATGCCACTAGCTTCCCACTAGTTATAGAGTTCACTAGCCTCCATCAACATAGAGTGCTTCCGCTAGCTTCTTGTTGATCATAGAGTTTACTAGTTTCCCCTCATCATAGATTGCTTCCATTAGCTTCCCACTGTATAGAATTTATTAGCCTCCACTCATCATAGAGTTTACTAGCCTCATGTCATCATAGAATGTTTCCACATTAGAACACCTCGTCACATTAACAAGTCATCTGAAGCACCTTTTCCACATCCGAGCACCTCATCACATGAACTCTTCATCTAATGCACCTTAGCCACGAAAAATCCTCCTTAGCTCCTTGACCTTAAATTTGTTCTATCAATCGCAATGGATGAGATAACTTTGCTCTCTCCACTATCTAAATCTCCTCTCTTTGTTGTCAAAGCAAGACATTACATTCTAATAGGGACAAGTCGTTATTTGTTGGGAAAACATGTCCATCCATCCCAACTATCTATTATGTAGACAACTTGATGTCGATATACAACAGAAAAGATCTAGAATAAGTTACAATCACATGGCAAACTTTCGAAGAAGCTCATTTTAATACAAAATCTCTGAAACATAGTTGTACGATTCTCCAACATCAACCATATTCCCATGCTTACATTTTCAGTTTAAGCATACATGAAATCAATACAAATTCATCTCCTGGAGCGGAAGAAAGAGAAAAATAGACTTGCTCACCACCTTTTCCTATTTGTATCCCTGAACGGATTTCTGTTACCTTGTTGGGTGTCCTGATTTGTCTATGAAACCTTAGTTTCACCATGCCCTCCTGCATATCCCTCTCCAAAACTTGACCCCTCTGATGTTACCAACTCTAAGCCATCTTTTACTTCAAAACCAAAACTCATTCCATAATTATCGGTAGCAATCTCCTATTGGTGTCACTCAGATTTCACCCTGAAATCTGTGACTACCCAATCCGAAAAAATTTCGTTCTTTTAAAATAGTGGGTCGTTTGTTGTTTTTATTGCCTGAAAGTTCCTGTATTGCGTCAAAATAATCTTAAAGTGCCATATTAGCCTTTTTCGCCAAATACCCAGATGCCCAAAATTGTTTTATTCTGTCGTCAGGATTTGTCTGCGGGAAATTTGTATTTAATTAGTTTGAGCCCCGTATGAGGCTATTTGCGCTCTGTTTTAACTCCATTATGAGCGAATATGTTATTATTCCTATGTACCAGAAGGATTTTAACTTATTTTAAGTTTTGGGCTTTATTTGTAACTTTTGGCAATTTTTCGTGTTTTTGTGGTGTCTCGTTCTGTTTTCTGTAAAATTTCTCTTGAACAACTCCTTTGCCGAGTAAGCCCGATTTTTGGCCTGGAGCGGCTAGAAAACATATCCGCACATTGTGCCCGGAGGAAGTCACCATCGGAGGTCTGGATCACTGGGAAAAAGCGAAGTCGTGCACAGAAAAGCCCCTGCGGGGATGGGCGCATTTTTGGAAAACAAAGGATTTAAGCTACGATGGGAAAAATATAAGCCGCAGGCAGGGTGGGAATTTTATACTTGCCTGGCAGGGTACTTTTTCCCGTGTTATAAAAATCACTTAAGTGGATCACGGGGTTTTGGTGCCTGTCTGGGAGGGTAAAGCATCCCGTTATCAAAAAATTCTTAAAAATAGAATTACATGTGCAAAAAAGTGCGCCCCCTTTGGTGAGAGATTAAAAGAATTAAAATTGATTATTTTTATTAATCTTTCTTCTCAAAAAGTGCGCCCAAGCTTGGAGGAGGTCAACAAGTCAAAGGTGGAATAAAAGAAAGGAATTAAATTAATTAAATTTAATTTATTTAGTGGCTACCCCCTTCCTCTCAAAAAGTGCGCCCCATTTGGGCATTATTTAATGTTTTTTGAAGCATTAAAACATTAAATTAATTTCTATTTTCAGTGGCTATGGTCAAGCACACTGTGGGGCTTGAGTGAAGTGCTGTGTGACAGATTAAATTGGATTAATTTAATTTATTGGATGGTCCTTAAACATGCTAATTTTAAAAGAGAAAAGCATGATTTTTAATTAATTAATTGCCTTTAATTGTTAGGGCAATTATTAATTATAGAATTGTGAAGGTTATATAAGCATGGGCAGCCATATGGGTGAATAATTTAATTCACAGGTAAAGAATTGCAGCTAGGAGGAAAAGTGCGCCCCCATTAGAGGAAGGATTTTGTTCAGACAAAGTGCTAACAAGGCTAAAAGCTTCCAGATTTGGCGCATGCTTTAAAGAAGGTTGATCTTCGTCTGCATAGTTGTTTTCACAGGTGTTACAGGAGCTCAGGTGTTGATTGAAAGGATTCATGCTCTCTTTATGTGCAAATTAAACACCAATTTTTGGGGCAGCAGGCTTGAAAAGTGCAGATTTTTATAATTTAAATTCACTATTCATGCTCCGGTGGCCATTTTTGTCTGAATAAATTGCAGGAATTCATTACAGGTGCTTTACAAAAGAAAAGGAGTTTTTATCAATATCCAATACATTGCAAATATCCTCCGAATCTGAAGATTTGTCCAGATCTGCACTAGTATTGAAGAAATCCGGCCAAGTTAGAAGAAAAAGAATTATTCAGACAAAGATAGATAAAGCCATGGCGAAAGGAGATGAAAAAGAGAGCACGATGGATTCATGCATTGCTTCCAAACTTTCAGACATAGGAGACACGGATCTAGGCCCAGAAACTCTTTCTGATTTGATTGATAGATCCAGAGCTGGAAAGACTTCACTCATGCGTGCGGTCAAAAGTAGCGGAATTATCCGAGCTGCAGCTTTCCCATGTACAGCCCAATTGCCAGAGTTCGTGATGGAGTGTGCTAGATCTTATCATCCTTCATCCAGATCAGTGTGTGATATTGCGGGAAAGACAATAATTCGTTTGGATGCAGAATTCATCAATTATTGTTTGAAGATTCTAGTGCGAAAGGTGGTGACTTCTATTAGCATTCAGGATGCTGACAGTAGATGGGAGAAACATAGAGCTGATTGCGTGAGCATAATGAACAGCCGGTTCATGAAGAAGCCTAGATCCCCTTCAAAGTTCCCGAGAACTCTTCCACGGTCCAATTTGGTGCAGGAGGCAGATGATGTTGTCAAATTGCTATGCAGGTTGAATGGCGAAGCGAATGCCTACACTTTCCGTACATGGATGTATGCTTTCATCAGGACCATTGAAATCAACAAGGTTGATTCTATAATCAATTGGTCGGAAATTATTAGCAGCAACATCGGTGAGCAACTTCGGAACGTGAAGCGTACTTTCAGCTTCAAGATGACTTCGTACTTGGTATATGCTGCAGCTTCACAGGGTGTCTTTTCCAAGTTGGATAGATGTGGTGTTCTTTCCAAGGACCCCATTTTCGAGTGCTACCCACAGCTTACTGTACTTGCGTGCGAGGACTTCAAAGTGATCAACGATGACTTCTTCTACGATTTCATCTGCAGGCTAGAAAAAGACTTGAAGACTCACAGGGTAAGCACGGAAGCGTGAGAAGCAGTGTCCAAGATTGGCAGTTTATTCATCCAGTTTGCAGATTTCACATACCTCAGGGTTACGGGATTTTCTGGACAACCTATAAAGATGCCCAGGTATCCAAGTGATAGAGTGATCGCCGTGGAGCTGAGCAGGCAACTCGTAGAGTTACACGACCTTCAGTTGAAACGGCACAAGTCTACGGGCTTCTTCCCAATCACTGTGGGATATTACAGTTGCATAAGCATTCACAGAGCTCGAGGGATGGAAGCGCAAATGTTATCCGAGTATGAGCAAGAGTTCTTCCCTGCACAGCTTAACTTCGATCCATTTGGAGTAACCAGGAAGACAATCTCCAAGGAGTACGCACATGTGCCTTCGTTAGAAGATTTCTGGATGAAGTGCAGAAGTGAGTACGAGGTTAGAAAGAAAGATTTCAGCAGGCTATCAGCAAAGCAAGTGTTCGACTTTGGACTAGCGCGGATACCTGCGGATCTTAAAGATGATGGGAACGTGGTACTTGACACTTATCATCAGATGGGAGGAGATAAAGCTATACTGCACGCTAACATTGGAGGTTGCCATTCAATTGAAGAGAGATCTGGAGCTGTGTTGGTGAATACTTCGAGTTGGCTGCTAACGAAGGGATACTGCCTTGATGAAGTATTGATGAATCAAATCACGGGCAACTTCGGAGCAGGAGATTCCCTCAAACGAAAGCATGAAGGAGAAAGCAACAAAAGGTCCGAGAAGTTGAAAGTACACAGAAGATCTCAAGAGAAAGAAAAGACCACTTCTACGACCATAGCTTTGACTCCAACTTCTCCAGTACCTAGAGGATCACCAATTATTGCACCGCAGCAGCAGGATGCTTCCATGCCTTCATTCAAACCGGCGACGTTCGTTTTCTCTCCGCAGCCACTTCGTTCAGCACCCGTTCCAGAGGAGATGTTGAAGCTACAGATGACGGAGTTCGAAAGAGCTTTGTCCTTGGATGTTTCAGAAGATGGCAGCCATGACACTGTGGCACTTTTTGATGGAGAGGATGCAGAGCGGGAGATGGTAGCTTTGCAGTTGGTTCCGGAAGCAAGAGTAGAGATGAACTTAGAGGAACATGACTTGCAGCTACTTCAGGATCTGAGCAGAAGAGACAGAAGGCCTAAAGTTGCTAAAGCAACTTCTAGGTTGATCATCAAAGATTCGGGAGAAAAGTTTGCTGAGATATCAATTCCGGCGGAAGGAAAGATAGAAGAGGAGCTCATGGCAGAAGATGTGACGGTGACCAAAATACCACTCGGTCAAGCTACCACTGAAGGATTGAAGCAGGACACGCAAACATTGCTAGATGCTTTGTTCCTTAGGCTTGACAGTGAAAAGGCGGAGAAAGAAGAGCTGCAGAAGCAAATATCTCAATTATGTGAGATCATAGCCAAGGTTGCTAAACCTTCCATTCAGCCCATTTCAGAGCAGGTGAATGATCATCTTATGCAGGAAATGGAAGATGCAAGCAATCAAGTAAAGGCTATTGACGAATGGAAGGATCTGATTATTCGTCAAGATTCTGTGCAACTTGGGGAAGTGCTAGCCCGCCTAAAGGTTATGAAAGATGCAGCAAATCAACTAAAGCAACTGATGGAAAGCATAGAAGGCATGAATACAGTTGCAGAGAGTAACCTGAGTATTTTGGCCGAGATCAACAAGCTGCCAGGAGATGTATTGGTTGCAGAACAAATTGTACCAGATGGATCAGTCGAGAAGGGGAAGCAGCTAGAGTTTGCAGTATCTTTCCATTTGGAGATCTGCAGAGTTTTGCTAAAAAGGATGCAGGTGCTTGAGAGTAGAACATCAGATTTACCAGACAATAGCGTTTCTTTCATTGAGGAAAGAGTGGACGGAGGTGTTACTTCATACGTGCGGATTGTTTCTAACGAGGTGCATGATTCCCTGGAAAGTTCTCTTCTGATGGTGCAAAAGAGAATTGATAAAGCTACCAAGCCTTTCACGATGAATTCTATCAGTAGATTGGTGGCGCTGCAGGCAGACATTGCGAGGTTCGGGCCGAGTTTGGAAGAGGTGGAAGCATGCAGCAAAGTGTTGAATGAAGGGTTGCTGCAATTCAGGACAGAGAAGGAAGCAGTGGCTAAAACAGATGGAAGGATGCTGAATTATATGTTCGACAAGTATATCAGATATCAGAACAAGAAGATGTAAACATTACAGCTGGCATGACTTCTTCTATTCTTTCTTCTTCTATTTTCTATGTTCCCGGATGAAATTGTAAAACTTCTAAGTTATTGGTTTTGCAACCATTACTTGAAGTCATATGGAACTATTCTATTAGTTAAGTGATACATGTGTCACTTAAGGAGAAGTTAGTTGAGGATGATTGCCAAATGTCATCTTTACTTGTTGTTCATACTTTAGTTCTGTTTGAGTCTTCTATTTGTACATTCCCTCCTATATTCTATAAGTAGGAGAAGAACCTCCGGGTTAAGGATCGATCAGAATTTGTAAGAAGCAATCTTGTGTTCTAGACTTTGTGCTGAACCCCTGAGAGCCACTTGTTGCAGAGGAATACAAAGAAGCAGGTTTCCGGAGAACTTTGTGTCACGGCATACTGTGTTTCTTGCTTTTAAATCTTTAGATCTTTTAAGTAAACTTTGTGTTATTATAGATCTAGATCTAGAGCTGCCTTTGCTTTATAATTCTGTGTGTTCAAATCTATTAAGTTTCTTCTATGTGCATGCAATTAGCTCTGCTATCTACTAATTGGAATGCACATCTTCCTTACTTCTTCTCTATAATACCTTTACTTTCTTCTTCTATAATTTTCCTTTCTTAAACAGTTGCTTACTTGCTGCAGAACTTCTTAGTTATGGTTCATGAACTAAGTGGTTAAAGTAAAACCCCTGATAGATAATAACACATTTTTATTGACAAATCTGACACGGGAGCCTCACCGGTTAAATGAGGGAGATTTATCTCATGACTGCCTAGGTTTGATGCTATGCAGAAAATCTAGCCAACACCTATACAATACTATATGTAGACTTACCAAAGACCTATCTTCTCATCTATAGACACATCAACTACTCGCCACAAATTTTTCTCGTAGAGACATCTAGTAACAATTATGATTTTAGTTTTAACTGCTCATCATAACCAGACATGTTATACATTTCGCATCTATCTTTTACTTGGAAAATAATAATGCAAAAGGATTACAACCATAAACATGAAAAGCAATTATGGATGCTTTGTTGTAAATCCATTTACAGATGATCTTCTCCCAAACCGTTCTCACTCAGGCCTCCAGCATACCACACTCAATGCATATGTCATAATCATCCCATTCCTCCGCTCCACAAAGGAGTTGGGTTGGAATCGCTATTCCATGGATTCTTGAAGTTCTGGAGCATACAACTCTAGCCACAATATTGCTCACGTACACTCAAACTTATGTTCTCTTTGTTTGATCCTCTAGAATGGATGGTCTCTTGCCAACCATGCTACCTTGAGATAGATAGCATGCAAGGCTGAAACCTTGCAGCTATCTACTCATCTGTTGCAATTACAATCAACTCCAATTCCACTCCGCTGACTCATCGCGTCTACCAAGTCTGTATCTTATAGCTTTCCACCAACTTTTTTGTCATTTTCCTTGAATGAATTTGTAAAATACGTACACTCCCATCCTCAGTTGGGCGAGAAAACTCTATCTTTTGATCCAAATGACCTTAACGCATAAGAGGTGGTCTAAAATATCCCCATGATTTGTGGTTGTTATCACCTTTATAAGTTGAATCAATAGTTGTAGCATGGTGTGTCACTATGTTGAACTTCGCTATCGCCATTTACTTCACCATCAATGCATTTGGTTCCAATTACGACAACCTCAATCTATAAAAATAATATAAGGATCTTTCTCCTTTACAAGTTGAAACATCTCGAAACCATCCCCAATAAACTCTTGGTCACCAACTCTCCTTTCTTTACCACCCAACTGTAAATGCAAGACCGAAAAATTGGTTCTGCCAAGATCCAACGCATAAAAAGGGCCCTTTCTCATGCCCTATAGACAGATTTTCCACAAAACTCATCAGCATATCAGCGTACTTCATTTTTCCTTATCAAGACCGACACAAATCTTAGCAGTCATGAAATCTGTGTGCTCCTTTGCAAAAGATATTTCTAGTAAACCACCACCATCCTCCTCGGCTCCAAGTATGTTTGTAGACCTTACAAGATATACCAAAATGGCAATTCCTCCTTGTTTAGCAACTCTAACAACTTTAGCAACTTTAGCAATACCCGCATAAGATTACAACAATTTTCTCACAAAAGACGCTCCAGATGACAAGACGTTATAATGTCCCCTTTTTCCACTTGAGAACTAATATTTAGTCTTTCTGTCGTTCCTTCTCCGTGGCAAAGAAGTGAAGAAGATGGAGGAGAGCCTTGAGCTTCCTCGTGTATTGTTTTTCTAATTTTTTTATATTTTCCTGTAGTGTTTTCTTTCTTATAACAGGTCGGTTGGCTTCTAATTAATTAATGGAAGCTAATGAAGGAAAAAGAACATCTTTAAGAGGTCGGTCTTGCTATTCCAAGCCTTGGCGCCAAAAAGAGGATATAAAAAAAGATTAGAGGGTTCATTTGAGATCTAGACTTGGCGCATTTTATCTTACTTGAGCATAGCAAGAAAGGAGTTCCTTGATCTTGCACTTGGGGACCAAAACCCTTCTAGAGGTTGAGTGGAGGATGAAAACCCTTCATCTTGACTTGGGATCAAAGTATAAGGCTGATTTGGAGAGATATCTTTCATTTTCAGATTTTATTTGACTTCCTACATGTGGAGCGACCTATTTTAATTAGGGTTTAGAAGATTTGGTGAATTTATATATACATTTTCAGTTGATAATCTGAATTATCATAATTTTGAAGGCCGGAATCTCAAGTTTTATGATTTTTGGGGGTTTCTAGATCTTAGATCTACATTTTTCTTGTGGCTGCAAAAAACTGGACATTAATTAAATTCCAGTAGTGGTTTCTTCAGTATTTTTATTGATTTTGGCTCTTAGGGATGTATAAAATATATCTAAAAATTGTGGCAAGTTAATTTGAAGTATTTCAGGGTGTGGTATTTATTTGTGAAGAGTACAGTTCGCTGATTTTGCATTTTCAGTCTACTGTAACTAAAATCAAATCCAAATAATTTTGGTGTTTGGCTAAATTTATTTTCTTTTGGTCTAAACTCTTGAAAGGGTCATTACAGCGGTATCATAACACAAATTCTCAAGGACCTAGGGTTTCAATGGACATATTGATGATGGTGCAAGAAATTATTTTCAAAGAAGAGCGTAGGGTTTCGAAAGTCGACAAGGTGGTAACTTACTTTGAAGAGTATCAAGCCCTTCTAGAGAAGATCCGTAATGCCCTAACGTTTTCAGAATTCATAAATTTGGAGGCATGCCCAAGGGTTTTGGGAAAAATACCCCTACCCTAGTGGAAGAGAGCCCCATCTTGCTGGCAAAGCAAGGGGTGGCTATGGAGCTTGTTGAAGAAGAGAACAAAACCCCAAGTTCGCCAGAGGAGAACCATGTCTATTCCCCTAAGGATGAGGAAGATAGTGTTTTCCCACAGCTGGTTATGGAGAGGGGCAGCCCTTCAGAGGGTTAGAAACCTCCAATCCTCTTGCCACGGTTGATCCTTTGGAAGGTTTTCCTAACAACACCTTGGTGACACAAGGGTTTGATGACATAATGAAGCACGAGCCAAGCAAGGAGGAGCACTGTATTCCAGATTTGCACCATGGAGGAAAAGGAGCCATGAAGAATAATTCAGCCCCTACTTCCATTATTGCTCTGGATGGTCAACATTGTGAGGTAAGTATTGATCATTGTTTGACTAATAATGATGATATTTTTTGCATATGATGAATTCAGAGGTGAAAGAGGGGGTTGTGAATAAGAAGAGATATCAATAGGGATGAATGGAACCCATTTCCCAAGTGGAAATGATAACAGTCAGCTCGCTGGTCCATTTATATCAGCAAACAAAGGGACATAGTTACCAAATCCGTCCAGATCCGGATTTTTCAACCAACCTAGATAAATTTAGTCCGGGTCGGCCCTAATTTAGGGAAACAAATATTTCTTATTTTTTAACATTTTATGTAGTTTTCTCGAAAAAATAGTCAACTATCAACCATATGTATTAAAAATATAACATTTTACATTACATTACTAAAGTTTTTCATTGTATTTGTCAAATTTTCATATTTGTTAAATTCAACTCACATATATTTCGGACCAGATTTTTCTGAACCTTTTCAAGAATTCCAGATTTTTGGATTTTTTACCCTGCCGAACGGATCTAGATTTCCGGACCTGGTAACTATACAAAGGGAGTTTGTTTGATGGATATCACAGTCCAAGCAAGAAGCCAAGAGTTACCCAAGACAAGCACCAACAACTTGGGAACGAACACAAGGAAGAAATTATCCCATCCAGCAACGAAATCATGTCAAGAAGGAATGCTGATTTAAACTCAGAATTTCGGAATGTTATGGGCAGCCCACTGTATGAAGGTATTTCAGTTTTTTCCTATGTATCATTTCAGATTTTCTACCATGAACTGATGGTTAGGAGAACTCATGTTTCACGTATGTTGTATCCTCTTTTGTCTCCGCTGATTGAACACCTTTGTGCACATCATACTTCAAGGGGTAAGGAGGTAAGAAGTGTTGTTTTTTGCAAAGAACATACAAACACTTGGGCTCAATTTCTATGGTGTTTTCACAAGTGGCATTTACCATTACGCATTATACTCATGAATTCCTTGAACATCACTACGCATTTACACTTTCAAGTCCTCAAACCCTACACTGTGATGATTTGAAAATTGCTCATACTCACAAGTTGTTGATTTGTTAAGTCTCCAAATGACACAAGGCATTGGATTTGTCAATTCCTAGAATTTCATAGGCCTTGATACTGTTTATTCCTTGAATTGCTATAGTGAAGTCGTCCAGCTCCACGAGGCATTGTTATAAATAAAATCCTTGGGTCACTTGAGAAATTTCTAATGTTTGTTTCACTATTGATATAAGCATAGTTGCTTAGCATTTCCATGCTCTAAATGGGTTTGGGTTTGTTGGGGAAACAAGTTGGTTAGACACTCAAATTATGCTACTTTTGTAGCAATGAATATTGAGGGACACATGTCTTTAAGTGTGGCTTGGTAATGGTCTTCCTCTATGCTAGACTTATATTGTTTTGTGTTTTTGGTGGTGTGCAAGATATTTTGTCTTTTGTCGCTAAGTGAAGCTATCTAGGTGGGGTGACATTTAAAACTTCCTTTCTTGCACCCCCTCCTCATCAAGTTAAATTTCCTCCATTCCTACTTTCCCATCATAATAGTATCCTCAAAGAATTCTTTGGTAACTTCTAACTCTTTTGATTAGTTTACATGCCCTTTTTATAAGTTATTTTGCCTTGTATTTATTCTCCCTTTGTAGTTCCTTATTGAGGAACAACCCACCATACTTGTGCCAATTCATTCACACATGCCTCCACCAGCTGTTATTCACAACAAAATGACCCAGACCTCAGCTCCACATATTTTAATATTGTCTCAAAGACTTTCACCCAAGATTCCTCCTTGTTATTGTTGATTGGTATTCCCATGTTTTCACCCCTTCTTTAATTATATCGGTTTCCCTTACAATCCTTATGACTTTTTCGTTCCCTTGGCTCTTCTCAAATTATCAGTCTCCCAACTCTTATACAAGGAAGAAATATTTCTTTTGCATCAGCAATGCATCTTCAAAGTGATTGTCATTATGTTCCTCACCCTTTGTCCCTTCCTTTGAATTCCAGCTCCTCTTCTTATCAACATCATTACGATTACCTTCTATATAGCTAGGTGATTAAATCTCTAGTGAAGTTGCATCCTCTTTATCAATAGTTTTTGCTCCCCATGTGTACTAGGAATGTTGGTTGCAACTCTAAAAACTTGTAGGTGTGCCACATCATCATCGCCAATCTCTTTTACCATGAATTTCTCTTGCCCAACCCTAGAGGGCGCTTTAAAAGAGATGGGATATACTAAACAAGTCAAACCACAATACATTATATTATTATCTCTAAACGTTTTCCCAATAGACACTGGCAATTGACAAGCTTCATTACCTCTAGAGAATCATCTCCTTGTTGTACTGGAGTTGCTTCTCCTTGCGTGAAAATTCCTTACATACTTCCAAAAATATCCTCTTCCTCTCAATCCATGTTATCATTGCTGAGGAACAAAAGAAACGGGGAGGCAGCCTGTGTAGATTTTATTGATATGAAATAAAGCAAATTACATAGCTATGAAAGCTGCAATGCTTATATGCATTGTACAACATGTTACAAACAAATATTGTTTGGACAAACTACACAACAACCTACATGTTGTCACAACAACCATACGGGAATACTATTCCCAAGTACAAATAAATCAAATAATACAGTTTCAACAAATAAACAATATAGCAATATAAAACAAAAAATTACCCCAGTAAAATGCTAATTACCTAAGGTAAAATAACTAAGGTAATAACACTAATAAAAATGCATAATTACCTATATAAGAAGGTTTTACGTAACGTTCCCCCCCTTAATTTTGCATTGCCTCAAGGGATGAGGAGAGGAACTCTTTGAACAACTCGAGTTTGTCACGTGCAAGTGACTTCGTGAAAATATCTGCTCATTCAGCTGTTGGGAAAAATTGAAGTTGTATATCGTGTTTCATAATATGTTCGCGTATGAAATGAACCTGTACCTCAATATGATTGGTTATCTCATGAAACACTGGATAGTGAACAAGTTCGAGAACACCCTCATTGTCAACATACAAGGTGGTGGATTTCTTCTGTGGTACCCCAAGACCCTCAAGTATGTGACATAGCCATATCGCTTTGCAAACAGTTCCACTTGTAGTATGATATTCGGCCTTTATAGAAGAGCAAGAAACAAAGTTTTGTTTCTTGCTTCCCCATGATATCAGTCTAGATCCCAAACAAAATACATATCCAGAATTGGATTTCCAGTCATCAATGTTACCTACATGATCCGAATCCGAATATCTAGTCAAGAAGAAATGATCATTTTTCTTGTACTCTGGACCAAGATCCATAGTACCCTTGAGATATCTCAAGATTTGCCTTGTTGCTTTCCAATGAAAAACTTTGCATTTCTGCATGAGCCTGGAAAGATAGCTAACTGCAAAGTTGATATCTAGTCTAGTATATGTGAGGTGAATGAGACTCCCAATCAATTGTCGATAGAGAGTTGCATTTACCAAAGGAGATGGATCTGTACGAGATCACTGAAGTCTCATCTCCATGGGTGTAGCAATTGGTATGCAATCCATCATCTTGAATTTCTCAAGCATTGTCTTGGTATATTTCAACTAAGAAACAAAGACATGATTCTCCTTCAGTCATACTTCCAATCCAAGCAGTAGTGCATGAGCCCGAAATATGTCATGTCGAACAATCGATTAAGATCTTTCTTTGTAGCATCGATCATCTTCATTGTGCTTCCAATGATGACTAGATCGTCGACATATACAACAACAATCACAATCTCTCCTCTTTGCCTCTTGAGGTAGAGATTGGGATAGTATGGATTTCTCACAAATCCATCTTAAATGAGATGCTCATCAATCCTAATGTACCAAGCCCGGGGTGCCTATTTAAGGCCATATAGAGATTTTGTGAGTCTATATACCTTTGTTTCTTCTCCAGGTACGTCAAAACCCTCAGTTATCTAGGAGGATCTCTATTGAGAAACGCCAATCTATTAATTCAAATTCAATTGTAAATAATTTTTTTTGCATAGAGCTTACCGAGAGCTTTCCGACAGTATGCAGAAGGTGAAAAACGGAGCCAGTATGCAAAAGATATCGCACGTTGAATTTTTGGTCAATCTGAAAAAAAAATGGTCTACATGCATGTCTAAGACTATGTTGTCAAGATATGGGTACAGATTCGGGTTCGAGTACGGGTTCAATACGCAGATACGTCAATTTTAAAAAAACCCTTGGGTACGATACGTCTTGGATATGTTCGTACATATATATTAACAAAATAAAAAATAATATATATATATATATATATCATATACTAGTTTTACTCATTTTTTAGTCCATAAGAAATACAAAACTTGAAAAAATTAGTACGATCAATGTTCAAAACATTCAATAGACTTAAGATTTTATCTTTTCTATGATATATGAATATTATATTCCTTCGTGTTTCATCCATTTCCTTTGAGATTAATTTGTGTGTTACGATGGTGGCCATAAAAGATGTATATAGGGAGCTCCTAAAGGACCTATTTAATTAGGTTGACTCTAACCTGCTAGTGATAACTAAAGAGGTCAGTTCAATGGTTGGTTCTTGCATCCATATTATCCAAAATCACCTGCTAATCCTCCTTAAGGATGCGGGAAGGAGTCAATGTTGTGCCTTAATAGTTTTCTAGGAAAGGATGCTCTTTGAAACTTTTTAAGCTATGCGATTTGCGGTTCCAAATTTTTCTATTAGTATTGAAGACCGCTTGAGATTTGATCTCATAAATAACTTGTACGGAGGATTAGATATATGTCCAAATTTCTATGAATAGCTTCTTTCCTTGGCCAATTGCAATAATCCCAAATAATTACCTCAAACGTTCTTGATATCCTTTGAATATTTTCTCTTCAATAAACTAGAGGGATTTTAAACAATCTCCAGGTTTCCTTGTGGTTGCCATGCCCTCCTAGTCTAGTCCTCAATAAAACTAAAGTTTGTTTGAGTCAAAATAGAATAAAACAAAATAAATTTAGAGCCCCCCACTACCCAACGGTATTGATACGTCCCGAGTACGCCTAGGTACGTCCGAGATATGTCAAAATGTATCTGAGACGTACCCGGGTGTGCCTGGGACGTATCAGTACCGTACCCGGGACGTATTCGTACCAGGTATGATCTAGGGGGTACGGGAGGGTGGGGGCGAACTTTGGTAACATAGGTCTGAGATGATATGGAGACGTGCACACTCGCCATGTGGACCAATCGGAATGCAACAATTGGCAATGCAAGTTTAAACAAAAGGGTGTTTTTTGTCTTTGCTCTTCGACACTCGTTATTGGACAAGTAGGTCTTGTTATTTGCTGGCGTGGGGCCCTCAGCCAAGGTCGACACACTCTTTTTGAGGAGGGGTGCCTTAGCTTCCTTTTCTTCATATTACCATTGTCAAGCTTTTGCATATATATGCTTTAGTGTTACGTGTATAGTGCATGTCGGATAATTATTCCGCACTTTTTAAACTGTGTAATTTTTTAATTATTTTTACCACATACCAACCCTGCCATCTCACCACATTCCATGTCAGCCAACTCGCCCAACACACAGTCCAACTCACCCTTGGTAAATGCTAACTCACCATGCCCACATGCCCAGCCTTGGCGCATATTTACCAACCATGACGCTTATCTATACCAACTTGGCTAATTATTCCTTGCAACAAAAGCAGCTCACAAAGCCAACTTCCTTATGCCACCTAAGAGCTTTTAAACCAACTATGTTATCTCCACCCCACTCATGTGGGATATAATTCCAAGCATAGTCAATGGATAGGCTATGGAGCGCTTGGAGAGGCTCGAACCAAGGACTTTGCAGCAAAATGATAAGTGTTTTGACCAATGTGCCATACCATGATAAACAATATAAAAAGCGCCTTAACCTATTTGATGGGTAGTGGTTAAGTGACCGTGTTTTTATTTACTAAGGCTTTTTGGGAGACTTTTGGTTAAGAAGAAACGATTTTTAAGGAAAGATTTGGAGTCTAATTGTAGACAAGGGACTCTTATGTAGGTGATATTGATTTGGAAAATTGTAAAGGTCCTTGTAAATGTATTTTTTGCAATTATTTTTAATAGATCGGTCTCTTTAAAAGGACCTGAAGACGTAGGCAAATTGCCGAACTCTGTTATCAACCTTGTGAGTCTTGGAGTTCTGATTTTCTTCATTATTTTGGATTGTTATACAGTCATTGAAATGCAATTGAAATGTATTAAATTTCAGGAAAAATGGATTTATTTTAATCATTTGTTTTGAATCGTTTTAAAGTACAAAATTGTGAGTTTTCGAGATTTTAAAATTGCATACAATTATAGACCACTCAGGTTGAGTCATGTAGACTTCCTCCTATAGATCTCCATTTATAAAGGCACTTTTCACGTCTATTTGATGAACTTTCCAACAAGACTGTGCAGCTAGAGCAAAAATCATCCTAATCATTTTAATCTTAGTTGTGGGATCAAATGTGTTCTCATAGTCTATGCCTTCCTTCTGTGCATACCCCTTTGTTGCTAGTCTCGCTTTATACTTGTCTATAGTCCCATCTGCTTTGTACTTTGTTTTGATTATCCATTTGCAACCAATGGGCCTATTCCCTAGTGGAAGATCGATAAGCTGCTAGGTGTTGTTTTTCATCATTGATTGATAATCAACATCCATGGCATCTTTCCAAGCTTTCGACTATAAGGCTTCCTGAACAATAGAGGGCTCAACAGTTTCAACAACTCTACTCATCAAAGAAAAATTTACCTCTTCTCGAGCTTTACTGCGAGTCCATGGTTCAGTGGTGGATGTATCTGGAGGAGCATCCAACTTTTCATCTCGAATCAGGTTTGTATACACTTGGGCATATGTTGTACTGTTCCGTGGGTCGTGGTCCTATCTGATCATCACCATCATCCCCATCATCACTGTCATCATCAATGTGAACATATGCTTCTGTTTTCACAACAAGTGTACTATCTACATCAAGTGAGTCTGAAGGAGTCTCAGCTTCCTTCTCAAAGAACTCAACATCTCTGCTAGTGTAGACTTTTCTAGTCTTCGATCCATCACTTTGTACCCAAGAGCCTCTTCATTGTAGCCAATGAAAATGAGTTTATATGATTTCATGTCCAACCTTCCTTCCTGCTTGGGTATGTGCATGTTGGCTTTACACTCGAATACTCTAAGATGTGCAATGGATGGCTTCCGATTCGACCATGCCTCATGTGGTGTTACTCTGTCAAGAGCAACTGTGAGCACTCTGTTCAGCAAATATATTGTTGTCTTCGTTGCTTTGGCCCAAAATGTCCTCGATAGTCCAATATCATCGATCATGCAATGCACCATCTCCATGCTAGTACGGTTATTTCTCTCAACAACACCATTCTGCTGCAGTGTGTGCGGAGGAGGCATCTGTCGACGAATCCCGTGAGCTTCTATGTAGACGTTGAACTTAGCACTGGTGAATCCCCCCCCTCGATTTGAGAGGAGAGATCAGATATGATGACCAATCTCGTTCTCAACAACCACTTTGAACTTTTTGAAGTTTCAAAAGCTTCACTTTTGTTTTTTTAAAATGAAAACAGTCACCCATTATATTGGAATAAATCTTGAGTTACATACTCTACGATGCAAGCATGGAAGCTATTAGCCATATCTCTAGCATTATAAACAAAAATAACAATAAGAAGATTCATTGATAAGAGTCAAGGTTTGTGATTTTCCTTATTTCTTCTTGAATAAATCCACATTTTTCTAGAATAATCAACACAACATGAAATACTGAAATCCAAAATGACTAGGTTGCATTGGACCGCAAAGATTGGTATGAACCAAATCAAGCTTACCTAGAGCTCGATAAGTACTCTTTTGGAACGAAGCTCTGTGTTGTTTTCCTGTGAAGCAGTTAGGACACTTTTTTCTATCCTTTTTGAGAGATGACAAGTCTCTCATCATATTGTACCGACAAAGTGTATCGAGATATCCAAAACTAATGTGACCAAGTCTTCAGTCCCACAACAATGCAGAGGAAGTATTCTTAGCCACTAGTGTCTGATCATCGCTGTGAACAAAATCAAGTTGGAATATCCATCCCACATTTTAGGCTTTTGCAACAATTTTCAAGCCTCTAGATTTGTCTCGAATCAAACACACTTTCTTAATGGAATGACTATCAAAATCAATCTTCGAATTATGATCTAGAAGCTGACTAACTGAGAGTAAATTCTTTGTTAAGCTAGGGGCATATAATACATTAGATAGAAAACTCGGCGAGTACTCGCCAAATAATATACAAAACGAATAATCACTGAAATAACTTGCCAAAAATGACTTTTCTAGTTTTGGCAAGTACTCGCCAAAACTTGAGTCCGAGCCATTAACTCGCCTGACGTGGATAGTATGTAGAAACATGCCAAAAACACTCAAAAAACACAGATTTTTCCCTTTAAAAAGCCCTACAGCACTTCATTTTCATTCACATAACCATTTGAGCTTGCATTGCTTGTGTTGAGCAGATTTTGGAGTGAATTCGAAGAGAAAATTTGAAAAATTGCATTTGGAGGTAAGTTTTTTTTTTTTAATTCTTTCAAGTTTTCCAAATTTGGTGTATATTATTTATGTTTTATAGATTCATATTGTAATTCCAAATACATGTAATGTAAAAGTGAATGCTTTTAATTTTTTAATAGTCATTTGCAGCTGGAGGTATGTTTTTTTTTACGCAAATTCCTTCTAAACTATTTAAATTTTATATATGCATATTGTAATCGATTCATTGAATATGCTTTGTAATTTTAAATGTGTTCAATGTGATTGCGAATCATTTTAAATTTTTAATACTCATTTGCAACCGTAGGTATGTCATTTTTATTAAATTACGGTGAAATATGGTTATTCAAGCACATTTTTTTAAAATTTAATTAAGCTTACGTTTTTTTAATTTTTTAAATGTGCATTGTATTACAGATTAGAGCTTAACAATGGCATCAGGTTCGGCATCTGGGTCAGCATCACTAGCAGGAACCGTTCCTGCAAATGCCCATACCCTTGCTTGGAAGTAGGTGTACGTGGAGCAGTTCAAGGAGCAGTTATTTAGCATTTCTGTGGCAGAACAATGTCTGGAGGCATCAATCGTCTGATGTATCACCTTGCATCTATTGGTTGTCGGGTCATTGTGGTTTGCCCCAATGTTACTAGAGAGATGAAGGAAGAGCTGGCAGAGTTAGAGGAGAAGAAACTAGAGAGGGAAAGGGTGTAGGCAACCATAGCACAAGATGTTAGACCTGGGGCTGCAATGACAGAGGATCCAGAGGATGATGCGGCAACAATTGTGGGCTCTACTCGTGGTCCACACATACAAACTGGAAGAGGCAAATCTTTATTGAGTTCGAGCAAAGGCATACATATTTTTTTGTGCAAAGGAACATACCTGGAGCACAACCTTCATTGCAAGGTACAACCTAGAACAAAGATATGCACGGGGAAGCGGATAAAACATGTGCAAATTTTTGGTACTACAAGAAACCTTCCATTCAATGTGGCAAAGAGCCCATACTAGGAACACTTGGTGACAACGTTGACAGCTGCAGGGAAAGGGTACAAGGCACCCTCTTCAAAAGATTTGAGTGGGAAATTGCTCTAGGGTGCAGTTGTAGATGCCACTATAATTCTAGAAGAGCAAAAGAAACAATGGCACAAATACGAATGCACCATTCTTTCAGATGGGTGGACAGATGGAAGGAACCGCACCCTCATTAACTTTTAGCGGCTTTAAATGGTGAGATGGTGTTTTTGATGTCTATTGACGCCTCTAACATAGTACAAAATGCAGAGAATTTGCGTGTTATGTTGGAGACGGTTGTACTAGAGGTGGGTATACAAAATGTTGTGCAAGTTGTCACAGACGATGCAGTAGCATATGTGGCGCGTGGGAGACTACTGCAAGAGAGACATCTATCACTCTTTTGAACTCCTTGTGAAGCTCATTGCCTTGACCTTCTTTTGGAAGACATACAAAATTGATTGGGTGAGGCCGGTTGTAGAAGAAGCAACAAAACATAACAAAGTACATATATAATCACCCTTGGGTTTTGAGCTTGATGAGAGAACAAACAAAGGGGAAAGAGCTTGTTCGAGCAGGTGTCACAAGGTTTGCAACTAACTTCTTGACGTTGCAAAGTATTTGTAGTTTGTTGACATCATTAAAGCAAATGTTTGTGAGTCAAGTATGGCTAGACTCACAATATTCAAAGAAAGTTGATGGAGAGAGGGTTGCAAAGATAGTTTTTGATGATATCTTTGCAAACAAAGCTATAGAGATCATTAAGGTAATTTCAAACTTCGATTTATATTTCATTCCTTTATTTTAATTTGTTAAATTATAAATATATTGTTTTTACATTTTTACTTTATTTGTAAGTTTGTAACCTTACATTTTAATTTGTGTGTAGGTGTCAGAGTCGTTGGTGAGGGTTTTGCATTTGGTTGATGGGGAGAAAAACCCTATGGGGTACATTTATGAGGCCATGGATAGGGCCAAAGACTCTATCCAAAACTATTATAGGGGGATATCGTCAGATATGGTCCCTTTTGAGAGATTATTGATCGAAGGTGGAACAATCAACTCCACCAACCTATTCTTGCAGCAGGGTACTACCTCAAACCCAAGTATTTTTTCTCTGACGGCTTCACAGATGTGAACGGAGAGGTTATGGAGAGCCTTTCAATATGTATTGAGAGGATGATACTAGATGTTGAGATGAGGGACGTCATTATTTTAGAGCTGCAAGATTACAAACATGCTACGGGGAGGCTCTTTTCTTCGATGTTAGCTATCCGAGGGAGAACCACACAGACATCAGGTAATAAAAATTAGAATGTTTACCAAGTTACTTATTAGTTATAGATTTGATTTTATAAATTACTGATAAACTTTTGATTATCTTGTTTGTATGTTCTTGGTGCGAGGATTGGGGAGAAAATACCCGGCATCCTCAAAAGCTAGCCTTCATAATTCTATTTCAACCTTGTAGCGCTTTTGGATGTGAACGCAATTGGAGTTTGTTTGAGGCCATTCAGACAAAGAAGCGCAACAAGTTGACTCAAAAACGGCTCAACTTGGTTTTTGTGCAATACAATCTCCAGCTTTGCACAAGAAAAGTGGAGGCCACATTAGAGGAGCTTATTGATTTGGATGAGATAGATCCATACAGTGCGTGGACAAGGCGAGAAGAGGAAATCCCTGCGTTCACAGAGGATGAGATTGCTTCTTTTGAGAGGGAAGCTATGGAGGGAGAAGCACTAACAGGAGATATTGGATTGGATGACATCTTTGGAGGTGATCTCCAACATGCAGCAAAGGAGCCACCACCATCTACTACCAGGTTGGAGCCAGAGGCGCAGCCTTCTAGGAGGAGCAAGGAGACGCAACCGAGTGTGGGAACTAGTAGAGGCACTAGACCCTCTCCCCAATATTTCTCTAGAGCAGGGAAGAGGAAAATGTAACTTATTATATATTGTGACTTGTATAGATATGAAATTTATGATGATATTTTTCAATGACAATCATCATAAATTCATAGCACTTATTAGCCAGCTGTTGTATTCGCATGATGATGTGATTTTGTATTGTATTTGTATTCAAATCTAACAGAAAACACTTCTCCAACATTTTATGGACTCATTTGATACATTTTGTAGCTATATGTTGCTTAAAATTTATGTTTTTTAAAGAAATTTGCATATTTTTTAAGTTGCCGGGTATTCTGGAGTATTCGCCGAGACTTGCTGAGTCAAAAAATTTATGGTTTGCCGAGTATTTGCCAAGTACGAGTATCTGAACTATGATACATCTAATAATCTACAATGTCGTGAACCAAGAGGAAGAGTAATGTTCCCAATACCTTGGACCATGTAGGAAGAGTCACCCCCCAATGAAACATGGTTTTTGGAGGGCGTGTCTCGTATTGTGGTGAACCAGTCTTTGTGCCCAATCATGTGTTGAGTGGCTCCCGAACCAATGTACCAGATTGGACTAGATGACATGGTTGCTTCACTGGAATGGAAAGTGTACAAAAAGTCCTCATCATCCGAATGGTCTTCTTGCTCAGCTACGTTGCCTTGCTGATGGGGTTTCTTTCTCCAGTTCCCCTTCTTTTGCCCTTTTTTGTAGTGTGACTATCCTTGTTCTAATTGTTGATTGTGCGGTCCGGAATTGCTCGATGACCCTTTCTTACACGTATTGTACTAGCAATCTTTCAATTCATGTCCTCTTTTGCAAATAGGACATTTCTTCTTTTGCTTGTTCCCTTGCTGATGCTATTTTTTGTGACTTTTGGGAAGATAGAGCTTTGTTCTTCCCTTTCTGATGAGAAGATAATGCCTGCTCTTCTTCTTCATCCTTGTTGTATAGTGACTCATGTTACAACAAATTCACCGGCCTCTCAAAACTGATGGTTTGATTTGACAAGTTGATTGTCATCACAAAAATTCTATAAGAGGGAGGAAGTGCTCTCAACACAATAGGCACAAGAGTAGTATTTGATATCTCCTCTCCCAGGGCTAGAAGTGAAGCCATCAATGCTGCAACTCTGCACAAGAAAGCCTCAACTTTCTCATTCGGCTTGAATATTAGTGTATGCAACTGACTCTGCAAATTCAATATGGTGTTCTTGTTTCTAGCCTTGTACACTATGCTTAGGTTGTCTCACACTTCTTTGATTATTTAAGCATCTCGAATGCGGGGGTTACACGTCATTGCACACTGGGAACAAAATAATTAATTTGGCCTTCTGATTGGCCCTATCAAACTAATGCTGCTGGGTTGCATCATCTGCTGATGTGGTTGTTGAACCATTTACAACCGGCTAAATTTCTTCAAACTCAACTTGGTCGTCTGATTGGCCCTATCAAACTGACGCTTTTGAGTTCAAATTTTGGTCTTCCATGCTGCATAATTGGCACCACAGAGCAGCTGCTAGTCAGGTAAGAAGAATTTGGGAGCATTGTTTGCCATAGTGGGTTGTTACACTTTTCCTGACTAGAGGGCACATTAGCACAATACAATTCAAAATTACATATTTGATTACAATCACTTGTGCGGAAAAATTTTGTTTTTGTTTTTGCAGGGCCCTGGTGGCCTCCGGAGCTCAAAATGGCTAAGAATGCAAAAAATTGCAAAAAAGTAGCTGAAAATCATCCTTTCAGGCACCCCTCATTTTGCAAAAGTTGCTCAAAATCAATTTTTAAGCAATGTGAGAGAATTTTTTTTTGGCCCCAAAATAGTATTTTCCCTGCTAAATTTGAGGGGTTTAGTGATAGACTAAGCGGTTTGGGGGAGGTTTTTCCAGCTAAGTATGGTGGTTCCGCTAAATGTTTCTCCAAATTTCAAAAGGTAGTGGGTGAGTGGGGCATCGACCCTGCGACCTTTGACTCCCAAAAGCTAACCAACTCGGCGCCTATTGTGCACAATGTATGAAATTGAAAAATATACATTTGCCTATTGCGCACAATGTATGAAATTGAAAAATATATATTTAAACAATGTTCAAAAAGATAACCTTGCACAATGACGTGACAACATCCTAGGGGGCCACGTGGCGCAATGAGGGAAGATTGTGGTATAGGTTTTGCCTTGAAAACCAGATTTGCTGTTTTGTATGATTTTGTTTGCAATATTTTAATTGTTTCGCCGCTTTTGTTATGCCTTTGCAGTTGTTTGTTAAAGTTTACACCGCCGTTTTTGCAGGGGGCTCAATCCGGTTGCGGTGAGACCTTACTAGCTTGGTGGGGTTGCAGGGAGCGTTGGAAGGGAGCTTGAGTTGGCCACTATGTAGGCTCGGCTTCGTGATTGCGGCTTGGTTGGGGATCAATGTCAGGGGAATTCGATCCTACACAACATGATGACAGCTTGATCCAAACATAGGGCTTGACAAGGTGGATTGGTGCGAAGATCCTTCACAACGAGCTCACCACAATGCAATGTGACTATGGCATGAAAGACAGGGGACTCGACCACTCGGTTGCGATTTGAACCAAATTGGTGAATGCTCGCTTGGGGGAGTCGGGATATGCAACTACAACTTGCCTAATGGCTTAAACCGCCCAGGTCGCATGTCAACTTTCCCTTGCAATGTAACTTGGATCAACTCTCTATGTGTGGCTTGACACAACTCGGGCCTAATGGACCAACCAGCTCGGTTCGACCAGTAAGAGCTCGACCAATGCTAACGATCAACTTGCCTACTAGCTCGTGCGGGGTATAAAGCACCCCAACTCGATCTACAACTCGATGTCAGACTCGCCTACACTCAAGTGGGTCACCCACTTTGCACATGCTAGCTCGTGTCTAGCAAGATGCACAGATCCTCCAAATGTAGCAGTACTAACTAAAGTTAGTTGTAGACTAAAATGGTCCACTAAATTTAGTGGTAAAGACCCCTATCGGGGGAAGATTTTTTTTCTTTTTTGATTTTTTCCAGATTCTGCAAACCAAGCAGGCTTGGTGTAGGAGGCAGTGCCTAGGTGGACTCCTCCTTGACCTAGTGCACAAAAATTTGCAATACCTTTCTTTCTCCTAGAAATCAAAATGTGAAGGTTGTGGGGATGCAAGTGGTGGGAGCTGGGAAGCTGCTGGAGGCAGCACATGCTCTCCAAGAGGAGTAGTTTTCTTCTCCAAGCCTCACACACTTTTGCAATTTCTCCTACAACTTCTACTGACATTGTGTAGGCTCTCCAAACCTCAGCTCTGATACCAAATGTTGAGGAACTAAGCAAATAGGGAGGATAGCCTATGACACTTTCTTATTGATGTGGAAATAAATCAAGATTACAGGGCAATGGTAGGGCGGCAATGCTTATAAGTATTACATAGGCCACAAGTTATAAACAAATATGAACAATTGCACATGTTGACAACACAACCTACGTGCTGTCACAAGTTACAACAACCATACAGGAATACTATTCCCAAGTACAAATAAATTATGGTTTCAACAAATAAACCATATAACAAAAACAAATAGTCACCCCTGTAAAATACTAATTACCTAGGTAATAACACTAATAAAAATGCATAATTACCTATATAAGAAGGTTTTACCTAACAATCATCACTCCCCTTTGAAGATATGTTGTTTAACCCTTTCTCTTTATCTACACTTCTCTAATAAAAAACCCATTTGTCAGGCTTTGAATTAAGAGTTTGATTGTAGAGTTGTTTGAATTTAGAAATTGATTTTTTATTTTTGCTCTGTTGGTTCTTTCTTTCCACATGGATTTCACTTGTTTTGTTTATTTTTGGAACTCTTCAAAGTAGTTAGCCGAATCAATAATCTGAGAGATGTCAAGTTCTCTCTCCTTTGAGAACATTATGCCATATTAGAATGCCAAGAAGAAAATGGTCAAATCAAGACCTCCTAGGTTCCTTCTTTTCACGTTATCTTGTTATGGCATGTCCCACCTATACTTACACACAATCAAATAACAACATGGACCTCAACAAGAACACACTCCCTTTTAGCATTGCATAAGGGTCATCAAATCCTCATACGTGGAAAATACTCACGATTATGGTTGCCTACACCTTGTCACAGTCACGTGGTACTATATCCTCCTCTGACATGCATAAATAGCTCTCTGACAATGACAAGCAACACCACTTCAATACTATTTTGGCTGCCCAACAACACTTTATGTCTGTTACTCACATGTCTTCGAGTGCTCTATTTCCCCTTGTCCATTCATGCTCCATACCTCGTGCGCCCATTTGTGGACATTGGGGCTTGGCCAAAAAACAACAAAAATTGAAAGGCTGTATTCACATGCTTGCAACCTCCTATTTGTTCTATTGATAAAGGCGATATTTAATCCAAATTTGTGCTGATGATAGTCTTTTATTTTCCCTCATGCCATTTTTCCATGATGTTGTTTCTTCCCCCATGCATATTTCAATTTTATATTTTGAGTGCCAAACCTCAGGTCCGTTGACACTAGAATGAAATAACCTTTAAACCTATGATGCCATTTAAATGAAACAGTAGCACTCCCTGCCACATAGTATTAATAAATCAAAATAGTTTTAATGGCCTATATATGGCTCCATCTTGCACTACACACCATGCACCTAACTTGAGCACCAATCTTCTAGCATTATGGCGGTGCAAAATGAGTTATTTTGATTCAAGCTCTCTAGTTGCCCATCATAGAAATCCTACTGTTGCAACACAATTCAAGCACGAAAACTTGAGTTCCAATACTTCTGCCAATGTGTGTGCCATCTCTCCAAGAGCCATTTCCAGTTCAATTGCCTGTTCCATACAAAGCCACCCAACAATCAAAATGAGGACTGCCAACTGTTTGCTTCATGCAAGAGTTATAATTTCAATAGGCCACTTTGCCACCCAACCATTGTATTTCTTCTTATCTCCCTTTGATTGGGTGCCATTGCACCATGTCTTCCATGAGTGCCACATATCCTCCCATGTGTTGGGACCTATTCCTTAACAATGCGGATTTTAGTTCTTTACATGCCGAGCATCAAACCAGCAGTAAATTCTTCTACCATATGCTGGTCCCCGTGCTTCATTTTTTTATGCTGCTCCTCTGTCCATTGGCGCAACTAATTCTTCATCCTTCCAGTGCTCACCATAAACCTTGCAACCACATTTTGAGAAGTACCAACTGCCAAGCATGATAAAAGCTAGTGATGAACATCAAAGCACAACCATCTCAATTCAACTCCAAGTAAACAGTAGGAGTACTGCTTCGAAACTCTTAAGGAATAAGACCAATAGTGAAAACAAATTATTATGGATTCCATAACAGAAACATGGTCCTCGTCCTATCATTAGAACAATTATGTAATGATGCACAAGATTTAAGATCTGAGACATACAAAGAGCAGATCTTAAAATGATAAAATGAGTAAGGAACATAGAAGATGGTCTATTTTTATTGGAAGTTGAAGGAATTTCAGATGCCAAACATGGCAGCTCTCTGTCTTCGCACTCTGACATCCATCACAAGAAAATCTGGAAAGAGAATCAGCCACCAGAGTTGAAGGTAATAATGTGTCAAACAGAATTTGAATCATGCTCTAGCAGAAGCTATAAATTACAATGGAAGCAGAAAAAGGAAGGGGCGTGATATCAACAAAAGATTGAAGACCATGAGCAGGAACAAAAAGCAACCATGATTCCATTATATGAAAACATCCAACATTAGGTATAATACTATTATGTGTCAAAAATGTCTACACGGAACAAGACTATTGACCACCAATTGGTGAGAAATACCAAAAAAAATACATACACCAACACTGCCTTGGACAGTCATTTGAAAATGTTAAACGCTAAAAAAATTGAGAAGGCAATCACATTGTGTTAAAAATAATAAACCGTTGACTATTTAAGTCATATGTAACTGGCAGAAATGAGAAAACAATTTTAAATATGACAATTGACATAGAAGGAAAAGTATTTCCTCCATATTCTGAGTCCTTAGCAAGGTACCATCCACCAGTTTAAAGAATGAGAAAAATAAGAGAATGCATTGAACTTTTCTTCCAAAATTATTACTTGCAATCACATTAACTCACTCCAGCAAAATTGTGGCTGCCTCTTGGCACTCAGCTACCCTTGAGTTATATCCTGGTTTGCTTGATAACGCATGCTTCACACCCGAAAACGCCAATAATATTTTGTATGACTTCAGCTCTTCACAATCACTATTTCCATTGGTTATAGGAGGATGTATCAACTTGTATTCTTTGCTCTGTACAAACACCAATATACAAGTACACCTTATGGAATGACTATATATGTCTAGAAAATATCAATAAAATAAATGCCTCTAGAAAACAGCCAAATTAATTGTTGACTTATTCATGCAATATTCAAAGACATGTTTTTCATGATTGCATCGAACATTTGATAAATTTTGGGGTTTCATCTACTATTGTTGCTCTACTCAACTATAAATAATAATACCATTGCTGCTCCAAACAATTCTGCCATTGTAGCTATTAATCCCAGCATGTATGTTAGCAATTAATATGACAGAAATGTTTTTGATTGGGCTGTAGTCTAGTGGTAGAGACAGGGCCTCCCAGTGCATAAGATCCAGATTCTGCCTCTGGCATGCTCAATGCCTCCCCCACCTTGAATTTGGGAGTTTGACCCAAAAGAATTTTCTGGAAAATGAAAATGCCCTCTTATAGCTGTAGCCTGTCCCATAGTGGGATTTAAATAAAAGAGAGTTTCCCTAATATAAAAAAATGACAAATATTTCAGAAAACAAAAAACTGTATTTCCTGTCAACAATAAACTGACCAATGAAATATTTCAATCAGAAAAAGATTACAATCACATAATCTCTAGTTTCCTAACATGTTGTTTGGATGACTTATTATATTCTATCGCAGGCTATAACAGGCAGTCAGCATCCAGAGTAGAGTGTTTTCCATAAGAGTTTATTAAAAAACTATAGCTTGTCTATTGTAGCTCAAAAATTGACAAATAAAAGAGTCAAATTGGAACCCATTGCTTAAAAGGATTTTGAAAAGATCCATAACAGCATTGTTGGATAGAACGGAGCCTTATAGTCATGAAGAAGCCCTGAAACTGGACGAAGGCACCCTTTAAAGGACTTTGGAATGCGTTGGCCTACATGATGAATTTGATGGATAATTGATGATGTAGGGCAACCTAACACCACTTATTAAGGTAATTGGGCATTCATATTTATTAAGTTCTACTCAAATGTATGGAAACATCGCCAAAACACATTCACAATATTCTCTCTCATCCATAGCACATTAACAGCTGCATAGCAATGAGAATTAGATCTGTTATAGTGCAGGCTTACAAGTATAAGCATAGTAATGTGGGAATTAGGCTTGTTACTCATATGGGATGCTTCCAAAATGCTTACAGATCACTTTGGCTACCCTTAGAAGGATGGTACAAAATCTTAAAGCCAGAGAAGTCTCATTGTTTGGCTATCACTGATGTAATTCTCCTGGGCAATTTGAATGTCCATACTGGGACTTTCCAGATGCTTATTGATGACCTTGTAGAAAATGAGTTTTTTCTTCCAGAGTTGGGATTAGAGGATTATGAGATACGGAGATCTACTGATGGGAAGAATCAATTCATAGTTGGGTGAGAACCATGCTTCCTTATTCTTGATGGACTCCGATGCTTTCCAAACTCTAGCAGATTTCCTTGCCTACCTAGAAAGGTGGGTCATTATGCCCTTGTTGGCAAGACTCTGATTCCTTATATTTGGTACTTTCTATCACCATTTGCCTCTCGGCAATCATGATTTTTTGGTTTTAATTCTCTCTATATCTTCTACATCCTCATGACTCCATCCTCTGAGATCTTCAAACATTCATCACAGCACGATTCATTTGATGCTTGGTAGGCTGATGCTTTTGTTGCACACCTTTCTTAGTTTCTTTTTTATCTTATTCCTTTCCTATCACCACTGCAAAATATGACCTTTTATCCCATATCCTTTGGGGATTCACCATTCACTTATTAACTCAAAATGTTCACCACTCCAAATTGATTCATCCCGATGGTACTTGTCCTGTGAATTGTTGTACATTGAGGAGTGTAACACCTTGGATTACAGACTTCATGTTGAGTTTCTCAGATATGGTATGGAATCTCTTCTTATACTCATTGTGAACTTGGTTAATGAGGTTTTTTGCTTGAGCCTTTCCCCTTATGGTCATAGCAGACTGTCTGCCCCCTTTATAAATCAAGCAACAACTATAACCCAAATAACTACATGCCTGTCATGGTTGGGCACAAGTTGGACAAACTTTATGCCACATCTTTGGACTAGAATTTTTCCAAGTAGTTGGATTGTAGTAAAGATCAGCAGCAAGGCTGAAGGCAGGCTTCAAGACAGATTCTTGGACAACTGACCACATTCTTAATCTTTGAGCTATCATTGAGGAGGATCGCCAATGGTCTTCTCTATTTTGTCGAGTCATGGACTTTAGAGAGGCCTCTAACACCAAGCTAAGGGACTTGTCATCATAGGCTATATGTATTGGTATCTCAAAGCTCTACATTACTAATGTCTGAACTCTCTTGAGATAGTTGCGGATTGATTAGATCATCAAAGTCTCTTTGCCTTTGTTAGAAATATAATTGGAGTCAAATAGGGGGTAACCTGTATTGCGAATTTTATTTGGAATCTTCATAGATGAGTTTGAGGACTTTCTTTGATAGAGTACTTGTGTTGAGGATGGTTGTACCTTACATCATGTCTTACTTTTGTTCCAATTCGCTAATAATATGGTCCTCTTGGCTTATTTTCTACACCAATTGCATAGAAAATTAGATGCTCTTGCTCGCTTTTGTGACTTCCGTTTACTTGTAATTAAACTTCATAAGACTACGACTTCTAGAAAATGTTTCCCAATGTGAATTTTTCTACAAAGGGGAACCAATGGAGATCATGGAAACATGCGCCTATTTGGGCACTGCAGGTTCAGATTATAAGTTCAACACTCAATGCTTGCCTCTCAATTGCGAGAGCGATATGCCTCAATCATGAGAGGGATATGCCTCCATCTCAAAGTCAAAGAGTCAATGCTTTCAGATACAATTCTAATATATCACTTTCAAGATGTGTCTCTTTGGCACATCATTGAAACCATGGTTTGCATACTCATATTCGGCAGACCCAAATATAATTGACTCGGTGAATATTCGGGAATATTCAGCAACTTTAACAATACACAACTTTATTTAAAAACATAAACTTTATGCAAAATATAGCTACAAAATGTATCAAATCACTCTGTAAAATGTTTGGGAATGTTTTCTATTAGATTTGAATACAAATACAGTACAAAATTGCATCATTATGCGAATACAACAGCCAGCTGATTAGTATTATGAATTAATTGACAACAAAAAATTATCATCATAATTTGCATATCTGTGCAAGTTAGAATTTGCTCTTCGAATTTGCTATAAAATCTCTTCAACTCATGCAAAGGATGTCCAATAGTTGTGTGATTACAAGCTAAGTCACCGCATTCAAATTCGTGTTCAAATTCGTGGAGTACAAAATTCTTAAAACAATCATCACTAACAAAATTCAAAATAAAATTCGTGATTAAATCGACTATAAGATTTACTAATTTATTATTATTAGTTAATTTAATTTATTAATTTATTGTACTAATAATAAAATACTATACCGATTTATTTACTATTCTATATTTACTAATATATTATTACTTATTATTATATATTCATAATTATTACTTAATAATTTACTAAATAATATATAGTTACTATTAAACATTTATTATTAAATATTACTAATACTAACTAGTTGTTGATATATTTAATCACATATATTTATATAAGTGACTTTATTACTAATACCAATTTATTTACTATTTTGTATTTACTAATATATTATTACTTATTATTATATATTCATAATTATTACTTAATAATTTACTGAATAATATATAGCTACTATTAAACATTTATTATTAATTATTACTAATACTGACAAGTTATTGATATATTTAATTGCATATATTTATATAAGCAACATATAATAAGCTCGACTAGAAAGAAAGAATAGGCCCAATTTAATTGTAAGTGGCTTGTACCTATTTATTTATATAGAATGAAAAAATCAAGACTTGAAGCATGGAAGACAGATTTCTCAGCTCCGACCCTCCAACATATCATGTGATGCCATTGTTGACAGTCTTTAATTTAGCGAGTAAAGCTTTGTGGGTTTGAATCTTGAAGGGTGTTATAGGAACACCATTTCCAGTTCCATTATTTTTAATTTCAAACTTAAATCTGCGAAAAAACCCTAAATCACGATACGAAAACACGATGTTATTTTTAACGAAAGTTCCTATATGCACTCACAACAAGCTGCTTTCTTGGCAGAGATAACCCTAAATCGTAAAACAAAAAGATAACTAAAGAATTAAATCACGAATCCCAACGATTTTTCGGTGTATATTAAATATTCGGTAAATTTTGATTTTTTTGGTTGAAAATCATTGAATGTGGTGATTTAGATTACATGTAAGGGAGTGTGATGCATTTGTAAGACAAAAATCAGCATTTTTCAATAGAAAACCCATGGTTTTCCTGATTTTCCGCATTTCTGCCGCATATGGGCAGCTTTTAGGGTCAAACTTGCCAAATATTGGCGAGTACTCACAAATATTTGCCTATGGCGAATGGCGAGTTTTCATAGAGAATATTCAACTTTGCATATTTTTGGCGAGAACTCGCCGAATAGGAAAACTATGATTAAAACCACCATTCTATATATGGATTGGAGATTCGGCGTCTCAATTTAGGGTCCATTGACTGGGCACGTGTTGAGATAATGTGGACTTTAATGCACTAGTATGATTCATTGAAAAAGGATGAGTCCTTAGAGTATTATCCAAGCTGAATTTGGTGTCCAACCTCTTCATCTTTAGCGTGCTTTGGTCTTCTCATCTATCATCATAGACTTGGTTCCCTTGATGATTTTTCTAAGTCCAAAAAGATACTTATAATTAATTTGTGTTCCTTAGATTGGGTTCCTCCTTGGATCTACTTCGATAACGACATCATCCGTATTCTATGACCAGTTTTATTTTTTGATTTATCTGTGCCTCTATATACAATCTCCCTCCTTCAAATACCCCTTACAAGCGTCTTTTGACATTCTTCCCATTAAGGGGGAAATTGATAAATTTGTAAAAGAGGATATATATTGACAATATGTTCAAGTCACTTCAATCCCTACACAACATCCCCGTATCCCTAAGATAGCTTTTTGTGATTGTATTTCTCGTAGGTTATTGATGGCACCATTATATGTCCAAACTATATGAAATAGCATTGGTCACATGGCCATAAGATCCCTCCTAGCCAGCCGAGGGTATATTCTCACCAATTAAGAGCTGAGATAGACCACCATATTCTACAAGGTGATAGGATAAGGACACGAGCAAGGTAGAGACAAAGAAGTAATTTATTTTTAAGTGTTCTATTAATTATTAGTCCTAACGGAGATATATTATTTGGTCCTTTACCCACAAGATACAACTACTTTTTGGAACCCAGCTCTAGATGCAATTTCTAGATCCACCAAATTGATTACTTCCGTCTTTTGACCTATTTCAACCATTGAAGGTACCAAGTGCATGTTGTTTATCCCATGCACCAACACAAACAATGGTAGATTTGTGAGACAGTGTCTTCCCATTTCAAAGTCTATTCTATAGGGATAGATGTACATATTTTATCTCCAATCTTGGATGATTGTCAACCTTGGAAATTAGAAGATCAATTGGGAATACCATGTTTCCTCTCAGTATTTTTCAATCAAGCCTTCTTAGCCCAACTCATTGTAATAAAACATCATTAGAATCTGTATTGGCTCTTTCGTGCTGATTTAAGAGTATGTTCTCCCTTATGGTCCATGTTTTGATGCATACTAGAGCCACGTTCTCCAATGACCCCTTCCCTTCTCTTGGTTATGTCATTAATTTTGTTTAGCGTCTTCCCTTTCATAGGATTGTCTTGTATCATATGGATTTTTGTATAGATTGATTTGTTTATGGTTTACACCCAATCCCCTATTTATTTGTATTCCTTCTTAATTTCATTTTTTAATACTGTTATTATATTGTTGGAATACCATTTACCACTTCTAATTAGCTATTGTAACTCATACTTTTTATAGGTAAGTCGGTAACTAATGTAGGCCGTTACATTTCACAAAAGCATTGTTTTGCAGCCGACTTTTCTCTGTCATTTTTGTTCTCTTTTCGTATTTAGGTAGTATCTTAATGACGCTCTAGTTATGTAATGGTTGTGTTTTAACCAACAATATCTTATATCTGGAGCTATCAGTCAAGAGCAGTCCCCCTCTTTAGTCTTGGCCAACACCTCCCCTCCCCTCAATTGATAAATTCTCCAATCCCGTCCCCATCTCTTCTGCCTGCCCCCCATCTATCTAATATATGGGGCAGAGAGCTTCCCAGCTATTCTATATTCTGTAGCCGCCTCCCCACCCCAAAGATACAACTTGGTTCTATCCAATCTCTTTAACAACTTTAGTACCAAGCATAGCAATCTTGGTATTTCAATGGACAAGAACTTTTGATGATCTTTTTTCAGAACTTCCAAATGAACAATTTCAACAAAATATGTCGATTTCTCATTGATGTGTTGAGCCCGCAACAAATCACAACTACCATATTTTATTTCATCAGGTTATAGATAATATATGGATAGTTCCACCGAACACCGATCTCACCACTAAGAGCACCAGTCTCACCACTAATAACATTGGTTTGCGAACCTACCTATATATAGAATAGGCCAAACACCAATTAGATTACCAAACCAACAGTCATAGGAACACACCAGTCTACAAACACCAGAATGTTGAAATGACTTATTTCTCCCTTTTTCTTTATATTTGTGTTTCCTTTTTACCTTTTCTTGAATAAATTCCCTTCTGTGTAGGTCATCGGTTCTGCATTGAAATAAAAAAAAAATGATGGGAGATTAGGACTATTTTTTAATAGATAGATCAAATCATTCCGTTGATAAAGATAGAGAACCGTGTATGGATTCTCTATAACTTCAATCATTACGTGGCACCCTTGGATAAAAGAATATGTTTTTCTGTCAAGAGCTTGACTACCAAGATTGCCGGTAGGGCCTGATTAAGCCACCCTCCCCACTCCCCACTATTTACAGAGAATATTAGATATTTAGACAGAGCCTTTGCTCTTTCCTCTCCTCAATGTTACCCTTTCATGCCTAAGGGATAATGGATCTATAGGGAGGGGGATTGGGTTTGTAATGTCCCCATTTTTTAAGACCCTTAGCTTATCTTTCCCCGTAGGCTTTGGGATGTTGCAAGGGGAAAATTTTATTAAATAATTAAATATTATTGCCTAGAGAGTGATTTCTGTCATTTGACATTAGAAAGCAATTAATTTAATTCCCAAAATACAAAATTAAATGGGGAATTAAGTAAATAAATATTTAGGTGGCTTTTATTGATAAAATCACCCTTAGAAAAGGGGATGCCACACCTAGGAAAGGTAAACTGTTTTTATTTAATAATTTCCCTCTCCTAGGGAGTTCGAATTTTGTGCCTCCTTGCTTAGAAAAGGAGTGCTAGGATCATTGCTAGACTTATGCTCTCTCTCTCTCTCGTGGGAGGTTATTGTGCTGGTTTGATATTGAATTGAAGAATTTTTCATGTCCTTTGCAAATCGACTTGTGTGGTGTGTGATTACTCCAGCTTTGGCTACTTCTTTGTGGTGTTTTTCAACTGATTTGAATGCACTTTCCAGGTGAACCTTTTAGCTGGCTGTGTGATCTCATTTCCTGACTACAGCGATTACCTTGGGTAATCTTTTGAGTATTTTAAAGCTGGTTTTGAATGCTCTAGTGTGCAGCGACTTCTTTGGCTAAATCTATGAATATTCTAATGCATGTTTGGAAGCCTATTTGCCAGCAAATTGATTGACTTTGGTTTATTAGCTACAGCGACTTTACTTGGAGTGATATGATGTTGTTTTGAAGGATATTTGATGAATGAGCTCACTCTGCCCTAAGTTGACTTGATATCTATATTGTTTTACTGGAATATTGTTGCAGTAAAGACCCTCATATTAGCAAAAGTTGCTCTCTAATCCATGCTGGCTGTAGCGACCTGTTAGAAATGAGTTTGTGGATAATGTTTGCCATTTGGCAAAGGGGTAACTGATTTTTATTCCATTAAATCTGCTATCCCTTCCTGGACTCCAGTGACTATTTTAAGTGTATTTGAATGCATTTTTGGAGGTCTAAGATAACCAGTGATTGCATAGTTGCTATAATAACTGGTTCGTGGCACTTTTGGAATAGTTCGACTATCTTATGCATGATAATATACACCTGTTGCAGCGATCTCTCTCAGCGCAAATCAATGAAAGTATTTGATGTCATTGTAGCCTGATTTTGGTGTGAATTAAGTTGCTGTTTTTCTCCTTGATCAGCGACCTCATTTGGTGGCAAATACTAAGTGATATTGGTGCATGTTTGAACCTTAGTTGATCAGCAACCTGTGTGGCTTTATTGACTGGAAATGGCGACTTGTTTCTAGCTGTTCTTTTATGTGTTTGGGCCATTTGGGACAACAATCTGGGTAAAGTTGTTTGGGGGTATAAGATTGATTACCTTTCGATAGTAAAATCCATGCTTTTGTCACCTTCTAAGTCTACCATACCTCCTGCAATCAGTGACTTCATTAGGAGACTCAGAATTGGGTGAAAGCATACTAACTTGATGGTTTATATTCGATATATTGGCAGCAATTCTTGTGGCTTATATTCCAGTTTTGGCAATTAGATTTGGCATGCTTCCTTGCACATGTAATTGTGGTCCACAGCTGAAGTAAATCCATTTGGAGTAGCAGGTGATTAGGGCTCATTTAAGGCAGCGAACTGGGTAAGGGTATTTCATATAATTTGATATACTTATTTGGTTCATAATCAGGGTTTTTGTGGCAAACCATTCAAGAAGTTTAGGTCTGATTTCTGGGTCCCTTTAAACTCAGCTGAGAATTAATTATTTGAGTTATTTGATAGAGGTCATTAAACCCCTATCTTTGGGTTTATTGAGTCATCTATTTGATTGGTTTAAGTAGTTTTTGACTGAGTTTTGCTATTTGCATTTGATTGGAGTGTTGGAGAGTTGGTTGTTTGCATATTTCCCATTGTTACCAGAGTTGGGACATTACATTCGGTTGATGCAGAAATACAATAATGAATTAGATTATCGATTTATATGGGATTTTTCCTATATTTAATGTTAGAGGATGTCAACAAAGGAATAATGAAGAGCCTTATATTCTAATACACCCTCTTAAGGCTTACACTACAGAAAGAAAAAACAAACATATTTACAGAAAATTAAAATAACAAAACCAAACAGAGCCACGCATTCTTCATAAGCTTTCGCTTTGAAAGCAGTTCTTTGACCAAGTAGAACTCCATCAAGTTTCTGCACAACCTTCATAAAAGTGTAGCTCCCGAGCTACACCTTTCCACCTCACAAAACTCTTGAATTATTGAATAACCATCCATGTTGAGCTACATCCACAATGCTTCGTCAAGTTGTCCCATGACCCTCACAAGGGTATAATTCCCATGATCCACAAACTCCTAAACTAATTGGGCAGCCATCCATGTTGAGCTTCATCTACACTAGATCCCTTCTTGTCTTCAAAGTACGGGCTTCTTAAAATACACATCCTTTAGCAACGAATCCTTCACCACTTTTAGCACATAATGGATCTTCAACAATGGCTATATTAACATCATTTGGTTTGTCTTTGAGATTTTCCTAGCTATATTTAAAAGGCAAATTGTTTAACAAAATAGTTTTTGCATCTTTGTCATCAACTATAACATTGGTTTCTTCGAGTTATCTGATAAGAGACGCCTGATTGTTTTTGTGGCTAGATAGTGACTTCATCATCCATTTTACACACTATCTGATAATAGATCCGTAACTTGATGTAATTGGAAAATAAAAGGTTATGCAACAACCTCATTAATGAGACTTTAAACCAATAAACACAAGGTATGCTTAATTACTGCAAATATCTCAATATTAATGAGCCTTCAAAGGAACCAAAATCTATTCACCTTTATTATCTCAATATTATGCCACAAGAACCTAAAAAAAAAAAAAAAGAAATGGATATTAATAAAGGTCTACCGTCATAATCGAGTGTTAGTGAACTAAGGAGCATTCGAAACTAGCGAATATTTGCGATTGTGCATCCCAAGATGTGAAGGTGCCATCTAAGGGCAAAGTCGGGCCCTTTCTTCGTGTGTCAAGTCTCCCTCTCAAACTGGGGACTCAGCAACCAGTGACAGGGTTCAAATGCAATTGTCTATCGAAGGATTGGTCTATGCCATGTGGGATCAATCCCCAAGTTTTTTGCCTCTAAACTGCGAAGATTTGACTGTATCTGTTGAAGGAGATGAGATTCTCAAAGCAACCTTGAACTCTATTTTGTTTGGCTCGAGATGTGACATTTTGGCACTTAGTGTCGGCTCAACCTTGGGGTTTGAACCTACCCCTGGTGACCACATCACAATGGGCATGGAGAGAGACTTGTTGGGGTCTTTCCTCCCATCTCCACATACAATCTCAACTTTGACTTCCAACAATGAGTACACCCTCGCTTCTAAGGAGGTCGTTGTCTCTGCTGATACAACTCCTCGTAGCATTCAATTCCTCAACACTCTGCCCTTTAACCTGCCTAAAACTCTGAGGATTGGCTGCCTATATCCTCTTTGGGGGCTATAGAAAATGCATGTAAAGATTTGGTGTTAAAACAATCACAGAACTCTAAAATTTTGTAAAATGTTGTGCCAAGTGTTGCATGTGGAAAGGTTGACACTCTGGTTCCTGCCCTCGACAAGGGATTTATTTTGTCTTCTAAGGTTGCTTTTGGGGAGCTGTAATAGAGGGTTTGCAGTGTAACAAATTTGTGTCTCAATTATTGGAGGAAACCAAGTAGCTCAAGTGCCAATGTGAGAGGTTTGAAGTTCCCCCAGACCCCTCAGCTCTTATTGTTCACTGTTAAAATATAAGAGCATTAAATAGTGTTCCTGATCGGTTATGTAGTTATACCTGCCTCTAACTACCAATTGTTTGTAAATTGTTTGTAACCACCTCTCTCTATATAAATATACCCTTCTATGTCCATTCTAGATGGTGTGCAAATTTTCCTTCTTTGATTTCATTCTTCTTGCATATGCCAATATTGGTATCAGAGCGTTCACAGTTGTTTGATGTCCTTTAAGGTAACAGTTCGAGCAAGCACTTGCAGAGAGGTGTGTGTGGGGTCGATGGCAAGGTTGACGCAATTCCTGCAAAGGTTCACAGTCACGAGGGCAAAACCGTGGATTGGTAGTGGGTTGTTCCGCCATAAAAAAGAATTGCTAACGTCACAGGTTATAGTTGCGTATGTTCTTTTTCGAAGGCAAAAGCCCTGTCGCAAGGACGTCAAAACCCGTGATCCTCCAAATACAAGGGCACTATTTCTTTCATCCATTCGTGAGGATAGGAGAAATCAATAAAATCTTGTGTGTGTATATATACGGTCGCAGTTCGCAAGGGCAGTCCAAGTCACAGTTTTTTCTTTACCAACATTTGCAGATTTCACAATTCGCAAGGGAAAAAAAAGGCACGTTAATTATAGTTTCAATTTAAAAAAATTCAACGGCAATAACAGAAAGAAACCCCAATCGCAAGGGCATTCTTGAGGGCAGAAGACATTCTATCTATACGTTTTTCACAATCGCGATTTTCCAATCACGATATCTTACCTACAACCTAGGGCAGGGGAATTCGTGGTGCATAATTACTATGAATTTGTGGGTGTGGATTCGTGCATAACTTCTTATATACACTTGCGTGTTTTGCAAACCAGACAGTTACATTGTTGTTATTGTTGCTCCATAGTTATTCTGAATTTGTTTGCGGGTCACAAATTTGTGAGCAATAGCGAATATTTCAAACTTGCCTCTGTCGGAGACGCAGAAATTGATGAGCAGAAATTTCAATGTATGAAGCCATAAGATTTTAACATTTGCAAAATTTTGTGATTGTGATAAGATAATCACGAGTTGCAAAGGTCGACCAACAATGAACTTCATTGATTATGACAAACGTCGTAATGAGGCTCTATTACTTCTCAAGTCGTCGGTGTCGGATGATATGATCTCGGTAGTGCGGAACGCCCCTATGGCAAGCACATTGTGGACCAATCTGAGGGATAAATATCAGACATCAAAAAAGAGTCGGGTTTTATACCTGAAAAATATGCTCTTTTCCGTCAAGTTACAAGAAGGTGGATCGCTATCTGAGCACCTACTTTGGATGAAAGACCTCCGAGACTAGTAATCTTCTATCAACAAAAATGTGTACGACGATGATATGGTGGCTCTGGTTCTAAACAACTTACCTTCTTCGTATGAGTCATTTGTGGAGGCACCCCATTTAATGGCTGAAAGTCAAATTCTCACATTTGACAAGGAGAGTTCCTACCTGTTGCAAAAGAAGCGGAGACAAATTCAGGAAGAATCCAATTGTGACCAATCAGAGAGTCCTCTTGTCACACAATCAAAAGGAAAGTGGAGATGTCATTTTGGTGAGTCCTCCACTCAGTATTAGGTCACATGCTATTACTGTTACGAGGTTGGGCACCTTAGGAAGGATTGTCAGAAGCAGAAGTATGATCTTTCGTAACAGAATGAAAAGCCATGTGATGAGGAACATGTGGCAATAGTTGCAAAAGAACGAGATTCGAATGACGGGCATGCTCTTTATTGTCTTATGACATCATGCTCACATGACAACGTTACTAGTTGCTAGATCATTGACTTCGGCGCATTCGCACACTTTTCATGTCGCGGGGACTGGTACGTTTCATTTACTGCAAATGTATGTTTTGAATCAGTAGTACTAGCTGATGAAGAATCGCTTACACTAGAAAGGATAGGAGATATATGCATTATATTGAATAACGCTCATAAACTATTGGCACCAAATGTTAGATATGTACGTTCTTTACAAAAGAATCTTCTATTTATTCCTCAATTACTGAAAATCCCAATATTTCTTTGGATTTATGTGGGAAGAAGTGTTTTGTCTCTAATGTGAAACAGAGACTGATAATTTCCCTTGGTATTGGGCAAAGTGGCCAATATCAGTTTGTTGATCCTACTATGATCAACATGAATTCATGTGTGGAGGACAACTCCACCATACATGATGTACATGACGCTGACATGCCTTGGGAGGATGGATTTCCTCATTCTGAAGAACAGTTTGTTATGGATGGAGACTCCACTATTCCAGATGCACTGAAGGTGCATGGTGAGATGGCATGCCAAGCCACTCACTCAAAGGTACTTGCTCGAAGGATTGTAGAGTGTGCACAATTTACTCATTGTGTTATGATTGACCTTTCCCAATAGGGGGATAAATGAGCAAATAGATGAGACGTAGGAGGAGTTGGTTCTCACTCCTACTACCATGGAGATGGTTATTTCTCCTACTATGGAGATGGTTATTTCTCCCACTACTGAGACGGAAATGTTTGTTTCTCCTACCATTTTGGAGTTGGTTCTAGTGTCCACTACACAGATGGTCACATTTCTCTCCTTAGCAACTCAATTTGATTAGAAGGCACTTCATCATGCTTTCTTGAAAAGGTTGGATGAGAACTACATGGTGTTGCAAGGGCATGGTCGAGGTGACTTAGATTGCAAGCTAACTGAATCTTTGTATAGACTCCAGTAGGCTCCACAAGCCTGGAACAAATTCCTCACTCCACCTCTCTGAATTTCTAATTCCAACACTCTGGAGATGAGGCTAACACTCTCAGCCATTGATGATTCATCACTGGTCAATGAATCACGTAACGAAGAATCAATGGACCACTTGCCATATCCTTTGTTCACATGACCAAATTCTTGTTTTGCGGTCCTCCATTTGACAACCGCAACACAACAATGGACTGTTGATTTCAAAGTACCACCTATGGCACAATTTATCAATCTAATGACTAAACATATGAGATTTAGAACATTTGTAAAATTTTGGGATAAACTTAGTATTATTTTCGGTTTAGTCATTAAAAGGGGGTGTTAAAATATAAGAGCATTATATAGTGTTCTTGATTGATTATGCAGTTATACCTACCTCTAACTACCAACTGTTTGTAAATTGCTTGTAACCACCTCTCTCTAAAAAAATATACCCTCCTACATCCATTCTAGACAGTGTGCAGATTTGTCTTCTCTGATTTCTTTCTTCTTGCATATACCAATAACAATCAGGTGCCTGAGCAGAAGGATTTCTATCTTTTTGTTGATAAAAAGTATTACTTCGAAGGATGCATGCATCTGGAATCAAGTGGAACAATCCTTTATTTTCTGCGTAGGATACTAGATGAGGGGACTTTTAATTGGTGGTATGTGCTGAATTGGGAAGCCAAAGGGATTTCATTGAACTCTTATCAGGGAATGGGCTGAAAGTATGTGTGCCTTCTACTTAACTCAGACACGACAACCTGTCATTTGTTGAAGTTCAAAACATGGATCATTGCTAGTAGTCTCACCTATGTTCAATCGTGGCAGGCGGAATTCAATACTGAGGATCGTAGTCAAGCTCACTATTATATTTGGTTGAAGTTCCTTGCTTTGCCTGCTGATTTGCATCCCTTTGTATACCTTTTTGTTGGACGGTTTGACAAGCTCCTCATCCTAGATAGTCACTGGAATTCATTTCGTTCAAACCCTAGATTTTCTATAGAGGTGAACTTGAAGCAGAAACTCCCCCCTTTCATTTCAATTTGCATTGTAGATGGGATCCGACAATCGAAGGTCTACTACCTCAATCTTCCAAATGCCTACTTCGCATGTCAAGCACAAGACCATTTGATCGGAGATTGTGCTCATCGTAGTCCCTAGCAAGATGAAATGGCAAGTGAAGAAGGGATCACGTCCCCTTCCTCATCCAATAATCTAGGGACTGAGTGCACTTCTGTAGATTTTGATATTCCCTATAGGGGATTCAAAGGATCTATTCTTGGTGGTCCTTATTCTAACCTATCAAGACTTACAAGTGGTGGTACCTTTCCTACTAGTGGCTCAAGTTCTGGTGCAAGATGTAAACATGGTTCTACCTCTAGTAGGCTCAATTTGTTAAATTCTCCTAAAGGGACCAGGTATCAACCTTAGACCCATTGCTCTTCTTAGGAGTTGGGCCCTTTTCAAGCTTCTCAATCTTTAGGTAACGGTACCACTGCTTCAAGGCCAGATGGTAGGGAGATTCAATTTGATTGCCAGGTTATGACAACAAATGGAAAGAGGCTTCCTCGCCTACCCGCATCGATAAAGGTGAGGGGGATCTTAGCCCCAAGCTGTATACGAAATCATATAAGGATGCGATGATTCACTCTCCAAAGCATCATGTCCTAAGCTTTGAGATTGATAACCGGTTTAGTAGCCTTGGACTTCCTCCTCCTTTGGAATGAAGCTCTCTATTTGTCTTGGAATTTGTGAGGGACGATGATTCCTATTCGTAAGCAACTTGTGCGTTGTGTTTTGTAGCATTTTAGACCGGATGTGCTTTCCTTCAAGAAGTCAAATCTGCTGGTTTTGAGCTCAGAAATAGGATGGACTATTTTTGGAATGGCCCTTTTGGGCCTCTCAACATTGTTAGGGGAGTGGGGGGGTGGTAATTGCTCTCTTATCATTTTCAAAGTTTTGTGGTTGCCTTCGGCTCAGATCCTATGATCATCGTGTTTGGATCACCTTTTTGGTTCGGAATAGGATGATTGGCTTGTGTGTTGTCTGTGCTCCTAATCTTAGCTCAGAGCGACACATGCTGTGGGATCAGATGGCTTCATCTCTTCCTGTTGCAAAGTGGATTGTTGGTGGGGATTTTAACATGGTGGAGTGGGAGGGTGATAGAGGTGGAGGTTTGGGATTTGTAGTCACTAACACTAAAAAGTCAGGACAAGGGCCAGTGTAAGGATTCTCTGCCAAATTTTTGACCCCAACTAGAAATAAAAAGTGCTTAGATCATGACAATTGGTTTACTTGGTGCAATTATCAGTAGGGCGGTCAAAGGGTTTAGGGTCGGCTAGACTGCTCCTATGGCTCTCATGAGGACATGACTTTCTTTGGTCGGTCTCAGCCTTTTGAGGTGCTTATTGATATTATAGGCTTAGATCATCTTCCAATGAAGACTGTGATTTCTGTTGGTCCTTTGGTTGACTCACTGCTCTCTTCCTTGTTCAAATTGGAGCAATTACATAGCTCTTATTCATGGAGTCTCCCCATCCAGTTGGTGATCAAGGGTTCATGCCCTTTTTCATAGAGTCTGGAACTTTTTAACAATCAAGTTTATGAGAGGATGGCGGAGGAGGGAATTGGTGCAGAAGCGGAGGGGTTGTCGCAAAAGCAGAGGTTTATTTACGAGGATGCGGAGGAGGGATTCGTGGAAGCAGAGGAGGGAGTTGCGTGAGGAAACGAAGGGATCTTACCCAGGTGGAGGCATTTGCCCTTGAAGCTGATTTAGCATAATGTGCCCTTGCAGGAGGAGGTTGTAAAGTTGGAGTCAATTGTTCGTCATGGTGAGGAGTATATTGCCAGGGGTGCCCAGATTTGATCCCGTCTGCAGTGGATCCAGGAGGGTGATGAGGGTTCCAAGTTCTATTTTGACTTCCTCAAGAGGAGTGGTTGTTGTGGAAAAGGTTCTTGGCCTTTGTCGTCTTAATGGCTCCTTGGTTGAGGATCCTTCATAAATTCTGAGTATGTTTAGCCACCATTTCCAAAATATTTTGCTCCCTATTCTCTGATGGATAGGGTCGTGCTGCCAAAGATTCTTGTTGCAGAGTGGTTCCCTGCAAGGTTTCTTGAGTGGGGATAGGGAGAAGATTAGATAGAGACATTTTGGAGGAGTTGCACACTGCCTTATTTTCCATATGCAGAATGGCAATTCCCCATGGGCATGGATGGCCTCCCTTGTGAGTTCTTCAAGGCCATGTGGGATACCATTGGTGATGATTTTTGTTCTCTGGCTTCTGAGGTGTTCATTTCTAGGCATCTTTCTAAGTCTCTCAATCAAGGGTTGATCAAGTTGATTCCTAAGAACACTCCCAGGGACACTATTGGGGGTTGGCAACCTATTACACTTCTTACTCATTGTGTATAAAATCATTGCCAAGGCCTTAGCTCTAAGGATTCGTTCGGTTGCTAGATATGTGGTGCGTCCGGAGCAGATTGGGTTTGTTCTGGGAAGGTTTATTCTTGACACAATGGTTTCTACTTTTGAAGCTTTGGATTGGGCTAGAGAGACTAGTCAATAGTCCTTGATTATGAAAATTGACTTTGACAAAGCATATGATCGGATTGATTGGTCTTTCATCTTGGAGATGTTGACTTGCTTGGGATTTGGCCCCTCAGTGTGTTGTTATGGTGTCCACCCTCTTCACCAATGTTACAACCTTTGTTTCTATTAACAATTCCTTGTCTTCACGGATCCTCCTACATTGGTCCATCCGTCAGGGGTGCCCTTTGGCCCCTTATTTGTATGTCTTGACAGTTGATGCTCTGGGTCATTTACTTGAGGTTGCCTAGGTTGTTGGGAAAATTCGATGGTATCTAGCTTCCTGATGGTTTAGAGATGATTAATAATCATTTTGTTGATGATTCCCTTCTCTTGATGAAGGCAGAGAATGGGATTCAGTTGATGGGGCCCTCTCTTGTCTAAGCGCTTTTTGCACTGCTTATGGGATTAATTGTCAGTGACCACAAAAGAGACTTCTAGCTTGTTGGATTAGACACTCCTCCGCATTGGATCCCTATTGCTTGGTCCTTTATTCACCTCAGGGTCATTGTGTGCTATTTGGGTATTCCCTTTGGTGTTAACTTGTCTCTTGTTTCCATGTGGGAATTGGTGCCCTTCAAAGTAAGCTTCATGTGTGGCACCATAAGGACTTATCATTTGTTGGAAAGTTGACAGTGGTGAGTCATATTCTTTAGAGCTTCTCATATCTACTTGTGTCTTGTTGGTTTCCCTAGTAGGACCCAATTCCGATGCCTTGAGCAGATTCTGAGAGCTTATTTGTGGTCCAAATTTGGAGGGGAGAGAGGGGTCTCCCTTTCGTTCCTTGGAGTGTTTGCACCATCCCCAAAGATGAGGGGGCTTGGGTCTTATAGATGTTGTCACTCAGGGTAGTATTCTTTCAGCTAAGTGGGTGGTGCGATCTCTTGAAGGTTTATGTTCTTTGGCGGATTTTGTTTCAGCATCAGATGACCTCTGCACAACATGTTTACAAAGTTGAGGAGCTTTTGGCTTATGTGATATTCTTTCGACACCTCATCTCTTCAAGGTGTTCAGGATCCCTCATCTTTAAGAGCATTTGGTCTGCTTGGAAATTTGTTGCTTGTTTGGTTGTTGGCATTGGGAAGGTAGTAGAGTTGGCTGGGATCTTGCTTCTCGCCCTATTTGGTGTTGGAAGGATCAGGACTTGTGTGTGACGAAGTTGCCTCGCTTTCAGCTTCCAGGTTGAGCAGGAAGGGCATCTTTGTTTGGGGTGACTTATGTGATTCTGCTACTCGCTCATGGAAGAGTGGCATGCTCTTGTGTAAGAGTATGGTCTTCTAGCCTTTGAATGTCCTTCAATCTTGGATTTGAAAGGTCTTATTCCTGAACCAAAGCTTTTTAAAATGAATATTGGGATGGCTGGGTCTGATTTGGAGGGACTAGAGGTGGTGCTTTGGTCGTCAACTTCAATATGACTCCCATTGTATGTACTTGATGCTACACCAAAGACACCCTTTGTCTCTGGTCCTTAATGCTCGTTGGCTCTCCATGGATCCAGAAGATAGATGGATTCGTTGTCTACATAGTGTTTGGTCGTTTCGGCTTTCCTACAAGCTAAGAGTGTTTGCATGGATAGTTATTTATTAGGGGATTCCCTCCAAGGCCAGGCTGGCCAAGAGTGGTTCCACGGATGGCCTCTGCCCCGTTTGTTACCGTTTGGAGACTGTGAAGCATATTTTTTCGGGAGTGCCAGTTTGCTAGATAGTGTTGGAGATTCTTTGAGTATGAGTGTTTAGTGTTGCTTTGGAACAAACTTCATTGGTGTTGGGCCTTGTTTGGAGATAGTTGCTCTCATGGTCCACTCTGTGTTTGTTGGGCTATGGCACTGCTTCAGGGATTCGGGCCTGTTTGTCCTTTGGAAAATTAAATACAAGAATGTTTTATCTCAAGAGCAAGAGTTCGCTATCAGCTTTTGCTCTATGTCAGGGACGAGGCTTGGCATCAAGCCTGCTGATCAAGGATGCTCAATCCTTGGACCCTAAGTTGTACTCTGATATGATTTTTGCTCTTGCTGCCATTAGGATGAGGTTATGATTGTCGATGCATACACCCATCTTTGCGTGGTATACCTCTTTGTAAATATTTTTGGTATTAATATGACATATCTTTCAAAATAAAAAAGGTTTACCATCCTGCTTTCTGATTTTCACAATGGCAATCACATCTGGTTATTTGACTCTCATGTTTGGTTCTTCTATAAATGGCTATTGCAGGAGAATCAACTGCAATATTCACATACAACACTCTCCTTTGGCATATTTCCAAAAGGTAATTCCCTTCAAAAAAACTTCAGAATTGTGCCCTAAATGAGTCTTACCTATTTTACTATAAAACTTCTCGTCTAATCGCATTTGGGTTTTTCAACCTTCAACAAGCCATCGAAATTACTTTGGCACAAGTTATTGTAATGTGCCCTCGAATATGTTTGAAAAAATGGAAAAAAATGTGCGCTCCAACTCATTTGTATCACACCAAAATTTCGGTTTTAATGCTCTTGCAATCTGAATTTTCTTAAGGCACACAAACCTTGACGTGCACTAAATCTTGTGTTTTCTCATGATCCTACACTTTATGCCCTTCAAAGACTGTATACTCGCATTGCAAATGTTCTATTGCCATAGCGGCTGTATTTTCCTCCCTAATGACTGTATTTCTCCTTCAAATGAGTCTAAACTTCATGAATTTTTTCTTCAGACTGTTCTGAACCTCACCTATATAGAGTTCGCGAGTATTGGGGTTGAATGTGTTGTATTCTCCTACAAACAAGACTGAACTTCACATTTTGCAATCTTTGCAACTGAACTTCATGTTTCGTGACTTCTGTGACATGCTTTGAACGATGCGAGAGCTAAAGGGAGTTACCAAGAGTGAAGGAAAGGATCTTTTGTGTACTAACTACAAAATATGTCCCACCAAGGTAAATTTCCCAAACAAAATTTTCTATGAGATTTGTCAAGTTACAAGTCATTTCAGTCAAGGATTGCCCATACAATTTGCGGAACAAACATGTAAATATTCTCCACGAGGGGGAAAATCGACAACACCCACAACACCACCAAAGCGAAATAATATCCAGAATCAGAATAATAGTGGTGATGGTAGTCAGATTTAGTACAACTCCCAAGGACAACCGATTGTGAAATGTTATAAGTGTAATGAGTAGGGACATTTCGCAAGAGTATGCCCCCCAAATCAAAATAACATTGAACTTCTCTATAAATGGGGTGGGCCAAGGGATCACAATGAGGCCAACTATTTGAAGCAAAGAAATGTCAACGTGATTGATGCAGTTGAGGATTAAGAAATAATGGCAATCATTCAAGCATAAACAAAGAAAGTCATACACCCCAACCACAGAATAGAGATGGATAGATTTGTTAAGGCTAGAGTGAAAGTTGAGAAGACTGTACATTAAGAATGAAGAGAATCCCATGAGCAGACAAGTATACTAGTGACCAATCAACTTGAGTCAAGCAAAGCAATGGTAAGACATGTCTTGCAAATTACCATACATGTCAATGTAGCAAATATGTTGCAAGGTATTCTCAATCTCAAGAATGCAATATCCGCCACCATACCCGATAATGACCTCAACATAGAGTATGTAACGATGCAGCTAATGGTAGAGGTAACATTGGATAATAGGGAGAAAAAGAAGTAGAAGAACGAAACCATAGTCATGCCCCCATTGTCATGTGATCAAGCAATCAGGTCAACGCTCTTGATGATGAATCTATCCCGAGAAGCAGTAGTAATGCATATGCAAAAACTTGGGAGATATGAGAATATAAGACTTATTTATAAGGTGCCTAACTACAAGTTGGTTGTAACCGGTTGTAACTACATCAACCGTTTTGTAACTATTTCTTTTATAATAAATAGACGGATACACAGTCTCAAATGTGTGCAATCTGCCTTCTCTTCGTTTCTTCCTTGTATACATTTTCTAACAGTGGTATCAGAGCAAGGGCAAGCGAGGAAAGAGGGTGGGTAGAAAATCTGCCACATTAGGGCATGAAATTTGAAGCATAAGAAGAAAAACGAACACATTTTTCATTTTTTCTAGGGCATCTCGAACGCACAGTCGAGGCTGAATCAAAGTGAAGGTAATCAACAATAAATCGCGTCTTTCAAAGGAGGTTAGTCACATTTTTTTTGGAGGGCACAATACAATCACAAATATAAGGAGAAAGAAAGACATTTTTGTTTTTGTTTCTCGAAGCAAACAAGTTCATTTTCAAAAATGTATGGTCACGAATAGTAGGGCACGCTCGTGTTCTTGAAGGTAGAAAACGTAGTCGAGAGTACCAAATTACAAATACAGTCATAGGAGTGACGAATCTGGAGCACAAACTAAGTCGCAAAATGGCATGTTTTTTAAGAAAAATAACACCATTTTTTAGCACGAAATAAGACGCGAATAGGGTCACGATTCACAAACATTTTAAGGCCATTACAATCAACCATTACAGTCAATATTTGAGCCAAAAACAATGACGAATTGGAAGAGCACAAACATTTTCCACAGAAATAAGGTAGGAAAGACGCAGAAGCAGAAAGACTACCTGCGCTAGGGCACGGAACTGTGCAACTGGTATTTTATTTATTTTTTATTCATTTCCGAAAATACACAGTTATATTTATTCTATTTTATCAAAATGGAAATGCCCATAGAAAAATATTCTAGTCTAAATTTTCATACATGGAGAGTGAAAATACAAATGCAACTTATGAATAAAAATTTGTGGGGCATTGTAAACGGGAAAGAGAAAGCCCCTACCGATGCATCGAAATTGTTAGAATGGCAAAGCGGAGATGATAGAGCGAAAGCTATTATTGGCCTTGCTCTCTCCGACTCTGAACTTCATCATGTAGACCTAGGCAAATCATCAAAGGAGATTTGGGATACTCTAAATAAATTATTTGGAGCGAAAGCAGTCAATGCCAAATTTTCCCTAAAACTTCAGTTTCATAGGTTCAAAATGGATGAAGAAGTCTCTATGTCAAGCCACATCAATAATCTAAGGTCCCTGATCAGACAACTAGCAGAAGTCAAAGTTGCGATTGAGGATAAGGATGCTAAAGCTATCCTATTAAATAGTCTGTCTTCAAAATACAGCAATGTAGTTTTTACCCTCAGTGAAATTCAATCTCAATCTCTGGATGATATGATAGCAGCTCTTCTAGCTAAGAAAAAGTGAACTAAAAAGGATGCAAAAGGTCATTCCCAGCAAGAAAGTGCATTTTATTCTAGAACCAGAAAATATCGTAGAAGATAAGATAAAGATAAGCTAGAGATTGAATGTCATTATTGTAAGAAAAGAGGTCACAAAGCATGGGATTCTCATGTTGGAGCCAATGATGGACTCAAGGGTAAAGTTATATCAAATACAACCAATATAGCCATGATTGAAGATCCACCACAGAAGGTACTGAGGACAGTGACGAATATGCAATATAAAGATGCTCTAAACTCTTAAGGCAAGAAAGGATATAGAGTAGATGAAGCCCAGTATGGATGGTTGCTCAAATAGTTCGGGAGACTGTGGATCTTGGGAATTATACCCTTGCGAGGGTCATGAGACAACTTGATGGATTTAGTGGATGGCTCATTATGGATGTTTGTTCAATAATTCGGGACATCTGTGATTTGGGAATTCGGGGAGGTGGAATCCGGGAACTCTGGAATTCAGCTCGGGAGCTACACCTTTATGAAGGTCACGAAGCAGCTTGATGGAGCCCTTCCTTATCATAGCATTGCTTTCAAAGCGAAAGTGTTTGAAGATTGCGTAGTTATGTTTTGTTCTAGTCTTGTTAGATTATTTGTTTTTTTTGCTTTATGTAGAATAAGTCTTAAGGGGGGGTGTGAGAATATAAGACTTATTTATAAGGTGCCTAACTACAAGTTGGTTCTAACCGGTTGTAACTACATCAACAGTTTTTTAACTATTTTTTTGTAATAAATAGACGGACACGCAATCTCAAATGTGTGCAATCTGCCTTCTCTTCATTTCTTCCTTGTATACATTTTCTAACATAAGAAACCTGACAAACACCATTGCAGATGTTGGTTCAAGTTTCAATGTTTTTTCAATCAACAGTCGAAAAAAGTCTTGGGAAGACAACAATCTAGCCCAGGACATTCCAACTGGTGATAGCAAATAGTGAGCCTCCCAAGGATGACCAATTGTGCAATGTCGGAAGTGCAACGAGTGGGAACATTTCATAACAAATTGCCTTACAATGATGCCAACTATTTAAAGCAAATGGACATCAACATGACTGATGTAGCCAAGGATAAAGTAATCACAATCATTTGAGCACAAACAAAAGAAATCCATATACCCCAACCTAGGAATAGAGGAAAAATTTGTTGAAGATATAATGGAAGTTGAGAAGACCCTGGGTGAAGAACGAAGACAATCCAATGAGTGGAAAAGTAGAGCGGTGACCAGTCGACTTGAGTTAGACAAAGCAAATGTAGGACTGGTTTTGTGAACTACAATTCTTGTCAAGGTAGCAAATACATTGCAAAGTATTCTTGAACTCAAGAAAGCAATAACCACCACCATACTTGACAATGGCCCCAACATAGAGCATGTGACAATGCAACTAATGTTAGAGGTAACGTCAAACAATGGAGAGAAAAATAAGTAAAATAATAAACCCATAGTCAAGCCCCCATTGTCAGGTGATTAAGCAATCGACCCCATGCTCCTAACAATGAATCTAGCCCGACAAACAACAATAACGGATATGAATATACTTGGAGAAACCTAAAAAATAACATCATGGATGATCATTCGGGTGTCGATGTTCTTCCGAGGGATGTTCACAAAAATCTCAACAATCTAGCCTCCAACATTCCAACTGGTGGTATCACACCAGTATGGCATCAAGGTATTGGGTGTATTGAAAGGACAAATAACATTTATTGGAGCCCAACTTTTTTGTTGAATTTTGTAGTCATCTCTTTAGGAAAGAAGGCCTACAAAGCATCATTTGATTAAGGTTGGTTGATAGCTGCTAAGGCTGACTACAACTAGACGAAAAAATTAATCTCCATTGAAGACAAAGGCCAGAGGTATGTGATAGTTCTAGGGAATGAAGCAATTGGCGAGAAACCAACCTCATTTAGCTCATCAGACTCAACTTAAAACATTTATACCGAGGTACTATGGACCCAAATGATGAAGGGATCTTGGAGATACAATCATGCTCTAAAGATGAGACGAACTCCCTCAATGGTCTGTTCCATTGGAAAATGGAGGACTATGAGGTGTTCCTGCCTGATTGCAATAGAATTTAGATTATGGAGACAAAAGAAGGCTTGCAAAGAGATGACCAGAAACTCAGGTCAGCGATACCAAGTCCTTCAGAACTGCCAATGTCACATTTCAATAATAAGTTGGCCCATAAATTTGAAAGTGTTGGCAGAATGAAGTTCACAATGTTGACTGAATGCAGGGTCCAAGGATAAAATTACATTGCAAGGTGAAGTACAACATCCTAGAGCTTAGACTATTTTTGAAGTGTGGTTGGATGCAAATATGCTCTTTCCCTACGGGATCAAAGATTCATGCAACATTGATTGATTGAGGCAAAGTATTGTCATGATCAATATTTGTGATGCATTGATTTCTTATAGAAGGCACTTATGTCAAAAAGGAGGAAGCACAAGCATGATAAGTATTTAAGGCACAAGGATTTCAAACCTTGGGAACTTGTATTAAAACAAATGGTCGATGGGAAATAAACCTTGGTATATTTAAAGTAATATGGCTCGGACCATTTAAAATACAAGAAATTATTTGCAACGGAGTCGTCAAGCTTGAGAACTTGGACAGGATGATGATCAAAGATCCAGCGAATTGATCGAAAGTAAAATTACTCTAGTTAAGGACAGAAAATCTCAATATGATTAATATTGAGCCCCTAAGAACAACAGAGATGGTACTTCAACTAACCGGTCCCACTGGCCAAAAAGATAAAGGAAAGCTTGTTATTAATGAAGTACTCCACATCAGAAAAAATTAAAAAATAAAGAGCAACATAGACTATAATGAAAAAAATTTGAGCACTGGAGAGTAAAAGCATATACTTGTTGCTGTAAAATATGTTTTGAAGTCTGTCAGATTATTTGCAGAAGTCCTGGGTAGATAGGTTGATAAAGAAAAAAGAAAAAATTGTTCTACCACATTGTCAGAAGCTTTACCTTCTCTGTAGTCCCAAGCTTAGGAGGATTCACCATACACTCAAGAGGACCCAATGTACACCAAAGGAGGTTCACCGTATGGCTGCAGTGTTTATTCAAAGTATGGCTACCCATCATATGCCTCCACTGCCCTCCCCCCCCCTCCCCCCTACACTGTATGTTTCCCATGCCAATGTGTCATACGACCGTGAGACTGGTCATATGCCCATGGGCTGACAATGGTGCCCACTTTATGCCATACGTGCAGCACCATCCACCATACATTGCAAACCCAAAACCGTATGCTTATTTTACACCGTCATACACCTTTGCTGTTGCACTAAACAACCTTCATTTCTGCCAACTGTATGCTCCCATGCTGGATTATACTAATAAACAGTACGTCACCTTTATTTCATCACAGCCATACAAAACTCGTCCACAACCATACTCCCCATTTTCAAGAGGACAAAGTCAATTGTTTCAACTGCATACATTGGTGGACCCTACCTATACAGGATCGACTATACATTCATCTGCATACAATAAGTGACAGTATGTACTATGGATTACTAAAGTGATTGTATGGCCTGCTATCATGCCCATACATCCTACTATAGAGCACACATAGAATGCTACTGCACCATGCGAATGCTACAATGATTGTACAGACTGCTACATTGATGCTACAGTAGACATAACAAACACTACAGACAACCTTCAATGATAGTAGGGACTGCTTCATTGACATTACAATAACTTTATGACTTGCTACTTTGGTTGGACAGAGTCAGACTGCTACAGTACATTATCCTCGATGAATTCCAGCATTAAAAAACAGTTATTGGATTGGTGGGATTTCAAAAACACATTCAGGAAGAAGTTCTGTGTGGACAAAATCAGACTACAAAAACATGTTTAGAAAGATCCAAATTTTTGCAGAAGTAATTTTGGCAAGGAAGGGCACCTGGAAGTTTCTGCAGCAGCAATTCCTTCAACTCTCCAATGTCATTTTTGTCATGTTGTGTCTGGTTTTATGTCGGGTGGGCCTCCAACTTGTTTTATGAGGGGTGGGGGATAAATCTAGACTGTTGCATTTAATAAATGCATTGTTTTGTAGCCGACTTTGTTATATTGTTATTTTTCTTTTGTCAGCTTTAGGTAGTGTCTTAATGAATCTTTAGCTATGGCAAGGTGAAGTAAAAGGTTGTTTTAACCGACAATTGTTGGCTATATTGTCATATAAATAGAATAATAAATGTTGGGTGAAGGGCACTGATGTGGCAAGTCCTTTCTCTATTGAGCAATCGTATTGAGCACTACCTTAAATAATTAACTTATTTTTCTCTTATGTTATGTTGTTCTGTGTTCTAGTATGTACTTATAATTCTGCAATAGTATTCTCTTGGTAGTGTGGCCTTTTATAGCAAACAACTAACTAGGAAACAAAAATTCTTTGTTATAACACACAATTCATAAAATTAAATCAATATTTTGACCAATAACAAACACTCATATATAAAACTCAAAACTATTATTATTGTGCGCATCAGAAATGTATATGAGCAAACACATGCTAGAAAAATATTTGGGAGGAACTCTCAATCATCAACACAGATGTTCATGCCCGCTTATTTACATTAGTTAAGTTCTTCCATGTATTCATAAACTTATTATTTGTATTATTAACATGCCTACACTTTTGAGTCCTGCTGACCTACTTTGGTCATTCATGTACAATGTACATTAACAGAATTTCTTCTTTTTCCCCTTATCCGGTTACTTCTTCAAAGTTTGTATCTGGTGTCCCCAGGATTTCACCCTGAAATCTAGGACTACCCCTATTTAAATTTTTCGTTCTTTTTCGGTGTAGGGTCATGTTTTTGTTTGTTTTTGCCTACAGTTGCTTGCATTGCTCAAAGATACCTTCAGGAAGTCATAGAGTCTCGTCCATCAAATACCCACATGCTAAAGCTCACTCATTCCTTTCCCAGACTTAGCCTGAAAGCGTTTTATTTATTTTTATATTAAATAAATAAATAAAAATTAAAAATAGGTTGAGCTAAAATTAAGAAATTTGGGTTATAAAAGCACTTCACCCCATCATTATTACCACAGAACATTTACCCGAGCGGAAGAGTTTTTGCAGACTAGCTAATTGGAGAAATTTTTCGAGCAATTTCCCACCTCTTCTTTCGGGTTTTATTTTTATTTTATTTCTTTTGTGTTCTGGTGTTGGTCTTTCTCCATTTTTCGCCTGACAATCCCCATAACCTATTCTTTCTTCCTGCCAGACCTTTTCCCGGGCTTGGGGTTTTGAAAAGCTATCTTGTGTTTTTACTTGGCAATTAATTTGTCTGTCAAAGCTTGTATTTGAAGGTAACCAGATCAAACAAGAGGAAAGTTCAGGATTTCTTCCTTGTCTAAGGTTTAATCCAGGTTGAATAATTAAACAGATCATGGATCTGGAAAAGATTGTCTTCCATTTGGAGAGCAGCCATGGGCAAGGAAGAAAAAGTAGCATTCTAGAGGGTCATTCGAGGGGCAAAATCACTCAGGCAATTGCTTAAGGATCAAAGCAGAGTCTTCGAGTGCAAATCGTGGTTTTTGAGGTTCTTGTCTGCAAAAAATCAAGTTGCTGCCCTCCTTCAATTTCCACACCATTTTTTAAAGAAGATTTCCAAGTGCAAGTCGTGGTTTTTGGAAGCAAAAGTCACTTAAACAAATTGTGATTCTTCCATGTTGAGTCTTCTCTTTGCAAAAAATCCTCTTCCTCCAATTTCAGCGCAATTATTTTAAGGAGCCAATGTAGAAGTCATTAAGTGAAATCGTGAATTTTCATAGTCTTGTCTTCTAATTTGCAAATCGTGGATTTCCAACATCCAGTCTTGCTAAAATTCACACAAGTCTTTAAAGTCACTTAAAGTTTGTCGTGAATTTCCAGCATCCAGTCTTCCTAAAATTCACACAAGTCTTTAAAGTCACTTAAAGTTTGTCGTGAATTTCTAGCATCTAGTCTTCCTAAAATTTACGCAACTTTTTGGCAAAGGCAAAAATCACTTAAGTGTTTGTCATGAAAAAGAGCAGCCAATTCTTCTAATTTCCACGCACTTGTCCTTTAAGTGATTATCGTGAAACGCCAACCTGTTGTCTTCTATTTTAAAAAGCATCCTCCACCTTGCAATTTCACACGATCCTCATTATGCAAAATCCACACAAGTGTTAAAGGGAAATTATAAAGCCAAGTCGTGGTTTTTGCTTGTCTGGTCTTCTTTTGCAAATAAGCTATGCCTGGTAAAATCAACACAACCCTTCAGTTATAAGTTGCATTCACTCAAAGTGATTGTCGGGGATTTCTAGAGTCTTGTCTTCCAAATTCATAATTTGCCCTTCCTTCTGAGAATCCACAAAATTATTGTAAGGATCCAAAGCAAAGTTTTAAATGGAAATTGTGATTCTCCAGCTACTTGTCTTCTTAGTTTCAATGCAACTTTTGGATAGAGAAAAAGCTAATTAAAAGAATTGCATGGAAATGCAAAGCTGAGTCTTCAAAATTGAAAGTTGCCTTCTTCCTTGAGTTTCAACGCAAACACCAAGTGTAACTCGTGGTAATTAAAAGCTGCCCTTTTTAAAATCCACGAAGATTTCCTTGATGTTTTCAACGCAATTTTTAAACGGAGAAGTGCAAGTGCAGATCGTGGAACTTGAAGCCTTTGTCTTCTAATTAAAAGCATCATCCTCTTGTTTCTAACACAGCCCATGTGAAAGTTATTCATACATTGCATGCAAAATCCCTTTCAAAAGCTTGTGCATGTGCTCCAAATCTTCTAGTTGAAGCCCACATTGAGTATACTTATATTTGCATGTACCCGGAGTGATTCCCAGAATTCAAAATTGCTCATATGCAATTAAAAATAAAAAGGCGATGAGTTTTGTTTGAATTGTTTACGGCAAAAGTTTCAAGGACAAGAGGGGAAGACAGGTCAAAGGCAACACCCGCAAGCAAATCACAGTAAGCTGCTTCCAAATCCAATTTGGAGAGAATCAAAGGCAAAGAGCCAACAGCATGTGGGAGAAAGAGCTTCTCAAGTTCAGGACAAAGATATCATTCATGAGGCGGAAGTGCAATACAGGTTGGACCGGCATGTAAAGTATGGCAGGAGAACAAGACTGAGAGTGTTGCAGCTAGATTAATTTCTAATTTCTTCTCCTCTTTCTTCTTCTTTCTCTTATTTTCTCCGACAAAATAATTGAGGAATCAACTAAATTGTAAAACTTAAGTGAATGGTTTAAAAGCCATTACTTCAAGTTACTGGAAGAAGTCAATTACTTGGAAATAGGTGGCAGACATGCAAAATAGAAGGTTCTATTTTCAGTTATAAGGCATGCATGTCATGTAAAGAGGAATTCTAGGGGAAATATTGTCAATTGTTTCCTTTATGGCTTCCTCATGCGGCAGTTCATTAAGAGTTTCCTATTTGTATTTGTTTGTATTTGCCTATTTGTATTTGTCTTCTATGCACTATAAATATAGGACGAGCCTACAGGTTAAAGGATCACAATTTGTTTATCAGAATTTGTTTAACAGAGCATTCTTGAGTTTTCAGACTTTGTGTTGAAACCCTTGGTGTGATATCTGTGGAAGCTAGGGGATTGAATAAAAGGTGGATTTCCAGAGAACTTTGTGTCTACGGTACTTTGCTCACCACTTCTATTTAAGGCTTTAGATAAACTCTTTGTTATCTTAGATCTAGGTTAGAAGTTGTTTCTTTCCCTTACTGCTGAATGTTGTGATTTTTCTCTGTTTATTTAATTTGTGTGGATGAGACCAACTCTGATAACTATTGGTTAAATCAACACATCTTCCTTTCTTCTTTCCTTAATTCTCTTGTTTCATCTTTCTGCAAATATTCCAATCACAACTGCGTATTTGCTACAAAATTGCCCAACTATGGTTCACGAGCTGTGGGAATTAAAGTAAAACCCCTGAAAGTAATTATTAGGATTCATCCCTGCAAAATAAGTAAACATCTTACACAGGAGCCTCACCGTTAAATGAGGGAAATTTATCTCATAACTGCCTAGGTTTTAAGCTATGCATAAAATCTAGCCAATAGTATGAGCTCTTTTGTTATTACAGTTTCTTGGCATTAGAAGGGTCACGTGTTTTATGTTGAAATCGGATCATTTTTTGTACATAAACATTTATGAACTGTAATTTGCTCGATTTTTGTGCAAAGTACAAACCATTACACATCAAAAGAATCTTCTCGGGAAGTATTTTCCAATACTAACAGCACTCATTTTTAAGTTGCAAGTCAAAATTAATTTCTGTTTGATTAAACAGTCTTAAAATTAAATGCAATCCTATGTTAAACTTGTGACTTGTGGTGTACATGTATATGTCATTTGGACAAAATGTGTGGCTGATATCAAAATGTACAGAAATGGGGACTGCTGGCCTGTATACATACATAACTTTAAAAAATTTGGTTCCCAAAGTAAAGGTTGATCTACAAAATTTTCTATTGGTTGGATGGCTTTCCTGATCTTTATTTTGTTTTTGATATATTGTTATTTCTCATACCATGATCAGCCATCCTCCCTTTTCTTCAAATGGGTAAAGGTAGTTTTTTAAGTCACCACCAAGCAAGACACCAATTTGGTGTATGAGACCCTTCTTATGGAAACCTACAAGGGGATTGTTTTTCCATTCATCTAGTATATTTCAAATTCTGTCTTCTTGGGGTTTTGACCTCATGATCAAGCTCAATAGAAAACTCAAAACTTGCTCATTTGTTCAAATGTAATGTCATCCCTGACCAGTCATCGCTCTTTATAAATCAATTCCTAAACTAAGGTCTCCCGTGCCAGCTCTCTTGATGACATCCTTGATCATTCCCTTGGTCAAGTCCTCTCCCCTCTAGCATCTTGACTTTTAGTTTTCTTGGAAACATTCAAAAACCTTCTAAAGTTTGTGCACTTGTGTAATGCTCCCAATTAGGACAATTTGACCCCAAATGGATTGTTGGCCAATCCCAAACCTCCAAGGCAGATTATAGAAGGTGTATTAATTATTTTAACTGCAGATCTGATTTATCCTTAAAAAATGCGATTAGGGGCTGATTGCAAAACCCTCACAAAACAGCAATAAAATTGTTATTTTTCCAATCCAAAATGATATGCAGATTTAATGAGTCAAATCAGACCCTGACTGATGTATGAGACCACGCAAAAATCCTATTATTGACTGCTGCAATTATTCTCAGAAATGGCGACTAGGGTTTGAGTATAAAACTCATACAAATAGCACTCAAACAAATTTGTTCCTTGTCAGAACTGATCTCTATATTTTTAAGAGCCCACAGATAGGAAAAATCTGATTTTGAGGAACAATAATAGACTAAAATTAATCTCAGAAATCTGCAGATGAAAGAGGACTGAAACAGCTATATAAACCCTTCCAAAATTACTGAAAATGTTTTACTTTGGTCCTCAAAAATTAGTACAATAGATGGCAATAATTTCAGACCTGGAATATCTCCACAACAGCTCAAAATAGCCAAAGGATGGGTCGCTCCACCCCAGGAAAATATAATAACAGCTGCTGCAAATTAGTTCTTCAAACCCTTGCTACAGAAATCTGCAAAAACTCATTCATACAACTGCTGGAAATGACTAAAAATCTGTGTAAGCTCAATAAAACTTCCTTAATATAAATTCCTCACATTCTCTTGGGGTTTTCATCCACAAGAGGGATAAATCCTAAGGGTTTTCATCCTTAGAATATTTAGGCAAAAGCTCGAGCTTCAGTTGCAAATTCAAAAAATATCAAGTGATCATAGAATGCCTTCCTCCAAGTCGACCTCTCCTTTTTAAAGGAAAAATGACCCAAGGGAGACCTCTTTCCTATTCAATCAGCTGCAATGATCTTCTTTATGCATAGTTCTCTCTTCTAGGCCAAGTTGCAATTTTCATAAAGAGGATACAAAAATTACCATGGCTTTTTCCTTCTAAGTCTCTATTATCCCTCCTCAAGGCAAGTTGACATTTCTTCCTAGGAAGGATAAAAAATATATTTAGACCCCTTTTTAATCACAATTATTTGCCCCTAAGCACATCGCACTTTCTAGAGATTACACATTTTTTTTACAAGTGCTTCCCTCTAATCATTTTATACTTAAGTCAAATAAATTAATATAAGTGCTTTAATAAAAATAAAATTCTTTTAGGCACTTTATAATAATTTATTGTGACTTAAAGTCACCTTTGTTGCTCATCCTTTAGCCGTTGGGTAGACAAAATAGGCTAAGGGTCTTCGAAACTATTATTCAAGAAAGAGGGGCATTTCAACTTGCAAAGCTACCAATTGTGAGGGGATTCAAGCTGAGTTCCTCAAATATGGTTATGTGCTTTCTTGTTCTTCCCATGTAGATTTATTTAATGACATCATTTGATTGATATTTCCTCACTCTTGGTTACAACACATTATTCACTGCATGCCCAAATCAGGTAACAACTCTTCACTTGGATAAGTAAAGAAATTTCATGGTTACGCACAAATTCTTTGGACTTTATTCCCTGATTTTCCCATGCTTCTTTCTAAGTAGTTTATAGTGAGGGGACACGTAAACTTCACGAAACATTTGCATACCATTGATCACATTTTTACGCTTGAAGTCTCAATAAGGAGGCTCATCAATAGTCTTGTAAAGTATTTCGTTGCTTGTGTACTTTAGAGAAGCTTTTAACTTTGTATCTAAGCACTTATTCTTTCATAGATTACCCGCTATTGCTCTCCCATAGCTCTTAGTTATTGCCCTCATAAGGCTCCATGAGACAATGGTTGACCCTTTTGGACTATCAACGAACTCAAAAAAATTGAAGTACAAAGCCGGATCCAGATTTTTCAACCAGCTTGGATAAGTGCGGTTTGGGTCGACCCTTTTTTCAAACAAAGATTAATGTTTTCGAAGTTTTTTGCAAAAAAAAAAAAAAAGACACCCCGGAACCTTAAAAATTATTTCATATTATAATAACATTTATATTATATTATTATATTTTTCAAGTTTGCATAAAAATCATTTTATTTGTCAATTTCACATATTTATAAAATTATGCTCACATATAATATGCACACATTTCGAACTGGGGTTTTACAAACTTTTTGAAGAATTCCAGACTTTTGGATTTTATTAACCTCTTGAACAGATCCATATTTCCAAACATGGCAATTATGGTATTTAATTGATGATGTGATCATTCTTTCTCATTCTTTTAAGGGAATGCAAAGACAATTAGATGATGTTCTCACTCTTGTGAGCTCTACTAGCTAGTGATTAACATTATTTATACTAGGATTATCATAGTCAATACTTCTAGAGATGAGCCATAGCAAATCACCGTAGCTTGTACCCATATTTAATAGGAGACAGGAACAGGTGCGTTTACGGGTATGGGTACAAGGAGGTGGGGAATGGGATAGGTATTAGAATATAAGGCTTTACTTAATTAGTTATTACTATTAGTTACACTTTAACTAAAAGACAGTTGTAACTATGTCCACCACATTGTAACTATCTTTTCCATAGTAAGATGATGGACACACAATCTCCAAAGTGTGCAATCCGCCTTCTCTTTACTTCTTCCTTGTGCATGTCTTCCAATATTGGTATCAGAGCGAGACAAGCGAGTAAAGAGAGAAGGGAAGAAGTTCAATCCCATTAGGGCACGACGTCTAAATCAAAGGAAATCAAAAGACTTTCAAAATATTTTCATTTTGATTTTCGAGGGCATTCCGGTAGTCACAAGTTTCAGGTTCGTATGAAAGAGTCTACAAGGGTTCGAAACAACAAGAAAGACTGTGCAAAAATCGCGAGTTATGAGGATGCAAGAGTCAATCACAAAATCAAAGTCGTGCAAGGAGAAAATTTGAGTTTACAATTGCGAATCAAGAGTAAACAAAGTCGCGAAAGGGCCTACAACAAACTAAATCAAGAGCCTGTTAAATTGAGGGCTTGCAAGAGAGCTTCTTAAATCAAGGGCAAAGTTGCATTTTTTAACATTCATGAATATACAGTCCAATTTTCGAAGGACATAGTTCTAAAGTATTATTAGGGATTTTTCGAGGGCATATATAGGAAAGTAAAAGGCATGTAAAAACGTAGTCATGTTTGCCCTTTTTCATAGTTGAACCGAAGTCATGTGAGGGCACGCTTTCAAGTAGAATACAGTCGCGGTTTTTGTGTACAAAATAGCCATGAAACCAGTCACGAATTGCAGTCATATAAGAACACATTAAACCAATCGTAGGGAAAAGGAAATGGTATTTTATTTACCCATCTCGGTAATTACGCGATATTTATTTATTTTCTATGGAAATTCCCATAGAAAAATATTCCAATCTAAATTTTCCAGTGTTACGGGGGGACACGTCCCCTAGATTTTGGTGACATCCCAAACGTTTCGGGGACTTGGGGACTTAGAGGGGACGTCCCCTATTTTTAAAAATCTTTCAAAAGTTTTTTGATTTTTTTACTTTTAAAACGTTGTTATTTTTATCAAGAACATTAAATTATGATCTTGAATGTACCTAAAATACATTAAACACAGTTTGAATCCCTAAAATTCATTGAATACAATTAAAATATTAAAATATTATTTTAATAGCCGTCCCCCCTGCAGTCCCCAAAATTTGGGAAATTTTTTGTCGTGCCTCCGTCCCCTTGTCCTCTGTCCCCAAAACTTAGGTAACTATGAATTTTCATACATGGAAAGTGAAAATACAAATGCAACCTATGAATAAAAATTTGTGGGGCATAGTAAATGGGGAAAGATAAAGCACCCACCGATGCATCTAAATTGTTAGATTGGCAGAGCAAAGATGATAGAGTGAAAGCTATTATTGGCCTTGCTCTCTCCAACTTTTCACTTCATCATGTAGACCGAGGCAAATCATCTAAATATGGGATGCTCTAAATAAATTATTTGGGATGAAGGCAATTAATGCCCAATTTTCCCTAAAACTTCAGTTATATAAATTCAAAATGGATGTAGGAGTCTCTATGTCGAACCACATCAATAATCTATGGTCCTTGATCAAACAACTAGTAGAAGTCAAAGTTGCGATAGAGGATGAGGATGCCAAAACTATCCTATTAAACAGTTTGTCTTCAAAATACAACAATGTAGTTTTTACCCTTAGTCAAATTCAATCTCAATCTCTAGATGATATGATTGCACCTCTTTTAGCTGAAGAAAAGTGAAAAACTGCAAAAGATGCGGAAGGTGATTCTCAACAATAAAGTGCATTTTGTTCCAAAACCAGAAACATTCGTAGAAGGTCAAATAAAGATAAACAGGAGATTGAATGTCATTATTGCAAGAAAAGAGGTCACACGGCGTGGGATTGTCGTGTTCGAGCCAATGATTTGCTCAAGCGTAAAGGCATATCAAATGCATCCAATATAGCCATGATTGAAGTCCCACCAGATGCAGAAGGTAGTGAGGACAGTGACAAATACGTAATATAAAGATGCTCTAAGCTTTGAAGGTAGGAAAGGATACATGGTAGATGAAGCTCGATATGGATGGTTGCTCAAATAGTTCGGGAGACTATGGATCTTGGGAATTATACCTTCACGAGGATCATGAGACAACTTGATGGAGCTTGTGGATGGCTCAATATGGATGGTTTTCTAATAATTTAGGAGATCTATGATTCAGGAATTCAGGAAGGTGGAATCCGGGAACTCGAGAATTCAACTCAGGAGCTATACCTTTACGAAGGTCACGAAGCAGCTCGATGGAGCCCTACCTAGTCAAAGCACTACTTTCAAAGTGAAAGCCTTTGAAGATTACGTAGTTCTGTTTGGTTCTAGTTTTGTTAAAATGTGTGTTTTTGCTTTATGTAGGGTAAGCCTTAACAGGGTATTAGAATATAAGGTTTTACTTAAAAAGTTATCAGTTACACTTCAACTAAAAGACGGTTGCGACTATGTCAACCTCATTACAACTATATTTTGCATGATAAAATGGACACACAATCTCCAAAGTGTGTAATCCACCTTCTCTTTATTTCTTCCTTGTACACATCTCCCAAAAACAAGAACGCCAATTATTAGGAAAATAGGAGATGAGTATTTGGAGATGGCTATACATATATAGCTATATATGTAGATTTTAGAGAAGACAATATTGTACGACCTAATATTAACTTTTTGAACTAAATATATTAGATGTTGACAAAAAATGAGTAATTAGATTGATATTTATCTTTGATATCTCATCATATCTAGGGCCAAGAGTGCAAAATATTTTTTTTTTAAACATTGAAATGCAAGTCTCCAAGACATGTCTTTGTTGATAGGAGATGAGTCTCTGTGCAACACCGCTAGTACCTAGTTCAATGTTCAACTTAAAAGTGATTTTCTCAACCTAAAGCCCGCCTCTTAGTTGCAATGTTGTGAGGGATGTGCCTTCTTGTCTATTTAGGGGTGTCAATGCTTTCAAATAGATTTCAAGAATATCCCTTCGAAGGTGTCTCTTCAACATGATCACTAAATTCATTGTTCTAAATAGATCAAAGGTTTGGAGACCCAATGTAGAGCCTATTGACTATGAACATGCTCATAGAGTACAAAATATCATATGCTCCAAATGATTTGTTCCAAATGCACAGTCCCTAGGGGCATTGTCCAAGCTGAATGCTTGATGGGTGTTTACGAGTATTTTGTGTCTTCACAAAACAAGTACCTTAGTGATTTCGGCTCAAATTGGTAGAGGGTACCCCATATTTATCTCTATGTCCCTCTAAGTGTGTTGCGTTTTGGTCCATGTCAATGAATTACAATTTTTACTTTATCTAGAAACCAATTTCTTTCTTTATTCTATTGGCATCTCTAAAGACCAACTTCCTCCCAATAGATACTCCAGCCATAATTCCTCACCTTTTCCCATGAAGGGGGATATCAATAGATTTCTTAGAGAGGGCATATATCAATAACATATTTAATTCATTGGGATCTCTGCCCTGCAACCTCTCGATCCTAAGATGGGCTTTCCATGCTATATTTCTCGCAGATTGACGATGCCATCATTATTTTTCCCAGATATCTTCAACATCTTTTCTTGTAGGACCTTAGGACACCACCACCTAACCCACCCCTCTCCCTCTGTTCAAAGTATGTTCTCACTAGTTTATAAGTCGACAATTATCACCATAGTCCAAAAAAGCGATAAGATTTGTCATCTCTCTCTATAAAATATGGAGGTAAGAGTACTTTATTTTCAGTTGTACTCACCCATTATGAGATTTGGGGGGTGATATGACTATGTACATAAACTCATGAGGTTTTCCTAGCTATTTTTTCTGCTATTCTGATCAAAGGTGTTTGACCCTTCAACTTCAAGGAGAGCTCGCTTTTATATGTCGGGCTATATAGGTGGTTTGTAGGACCATCTAGTTGATTACTTCCTTCTTTCATCTTGTTTCTGCCTTTGGAAATGTCAAGCACATTATCAGATATTGCAGTTGCTAGCACTGATGGTCATAGATCCATGAGAGGGGTGTCCCCCTTCATAAGCAGCCACCACTGCACCTCAGTCTTCTTACTTTGCACCAAGCACAAAGGTTTGACTACTCTCTATCATAAGGGGGTCAATTACTCCCCACATACTCTAGACTATACAGTTAGATACACACAATCAATTTTCTCTCTACCGTTGGAGGATAATTGCTTGCAAATGTTAGGAGATGTTTTTGGGAGGAGTGCCCCTACTTCCTTCCATGAATATGTAGTTAGATCCTAGCCTAGGCATGCTTTAAAGGACTTCATCAAATTCTATGTTGGCTATTTCATTTGGATTGATAAAGATACTTGTCCTTCTGCTCCAAAATCTAATGCAAACTAGAGACTTGATCTCCATCGACCCCTTCTCTTCGATCTATTGGAGATCCCTTTTGGCAAGTGGCTTGTCTTTTAAAAGTTAAATGATTATTTGTAGCATATAACTTTTTCAAAAGTAACTCGTTTAGGACATCATCAGATCCTATCTTGGCCATTACATGAAATCAATAACGATGTTTATCCTTCTACTATAAACTCTATTACAGATTACGACCTTGTTCTCCATAACCCCTTCTCTTAGTTCTATTGGAAGTTCTTTTTAAAAAGCAGCCTTCCTTTTATAAGGCCATTTTTACTATATAGCTTTGTCTATTTTGAGTTGATTTAGGGGTTACCTCTCTTAGGTTATTTGTATTTCTAGTTTTAGTTTCGTTTTAGAAATTCATTTTTTATTGTTGGATTTATTTTTAGCACTCCTAATAGTTATTGTGACTTGTAATTTTGAGTCTCACTCGCCTCCTTTGGCCATTCATGGGGCATTAATATAATTTTCTTTCTTTCTTTCTACTATGATTACTTCTAGAATCTACAGCAACAGTGCGAGTCAAGGTATATGCTGACAAGTAGAGTGATATAATTTATAAATTAGTAATTTATAGACTTGTGCATTGTCTATACACCGATGAGGGTAAAGGGTTTTAATGCTGTGCCATGATGAACTGTGGTTGCATGTGTTCCAGTAAATGAAACTATGAGAGAAACATTGCTTGAGGAGTGATAGGGAAGCAATGTTGTGCTTTTCTTCTTGATCAAATACTTCATTTTCCCTTTTCAACAGAGTTTTTGGAAAAATGTATGTTATTGATCGTGTAAACATACTCGCAAACTCTTCCATCTTAACATTCATCTAGAAGAACAAAAAAGTGAAGCGACATCCATTTCATTCATCTCTTCTAGCTACTCTTGGATCTTTTCAGCTCTTAATTTTCTCAAGTTGGCTTTTAAAATTGTTTGCAGTTACCAATTGCATTAAGTTCCCACTTTATGTGTTTGATGCTTTGGGGAAAATTCTCATGTTTGGTTTTGTTTCGGTTATAAAAAGTGTCTTACATTTATCCTAGAAGTGGAAAGTTTGTTTAGCTTTTGTTATCCTTATTTTAATAGGACAGTGATTCCCGCAGAAAATTTTACGGTGTGCTCTGTGCATGCTCGATATTCAAAGCAATTCTATATGGGTAATCTTTGGCAAATTAAATGGGGGCTTATCTTTTCATATCTAAGACTCAAAATGAATTCGTACATCTCTCCATATTGATTTTTCAATACAAAATATAATATGGATTGCTAATATGGGGGAAATGGAGTATTACCTTGCAATCAATGCGCGTAAGGCATTTACTTTGTGAAAGCAGGATCGCAGATTGATCCAAAATACCATTCTTTAGACCTAAAAATCCATTCTCAATCAGCCTGCACAAGTACAATCCAAATAATAACTAGTGTCGGCTTGTGCTCACAAAAACAAGTACAATTTGATATACATGATCAAACAAGAGTATAAGAGAAGATATTCCTTTCTTTTCATATCTATGCTTAAATTTCAATACTTCTTGTGTGTCATTAAACAGTTATACAAAAGAAGAGTTTGTTATTACAAATTGCATAGCTTTGTTAGACACAGCAAAATTTTGGTTGAACATAAATGCACTTCAGGTGCAAAAATGCATTGTTATTATTGGAGCAATGTCAACTTTCATCATTTCAGGTGTGGGCTGGATTTACTTATTCATCCGCAGCGTAGTTATTGCACGCTCCAGGTTTTGTATGCAGCTATTAGTCCTTAGTTTCTTAAAATAAAACTATACAGTCACGCCTTCTACATGGTAGGTCTCATATCCTTGAGGGAAAAATGACTCCCCCTCCTCAAAAACAACTTTTCCATGCTGATTGTCAATGGTATAAAGTAAGGCTGCATATTAGATTCCCACCAATCAATAAGCAGAAATATTGTTACAGACCTTGTCCATATGATATTACTTAACAAGAATAGCTCCGGGGAGGCAGAATGAAACATGAAAATGGTTCAGGCCAGTTGCAAGAATCATTCCCATTAAAGGAGAAGTAAGAAGAGAATAGAATGTATCAATCTCTAAAGATGACTAGTACCGAAAAGATGGACTAGAAAAATACAAAATGGAATACTATGATACCATAGCACACGAAATCTCAAGACTAAATACAAGTGATAAAACAGAAACTCAATGTAGGCTACAGCTACAAATGTGTAGGAAAGAGGAGAAAAACATATCTCAATAAAGAAGATCAGAAAAGGTGATCTTTTTGCCTTGAGATCTCATGTCATTAGTAAGAAAACAGTCAAGTGAAAAAGTATTACACATCCCCAAGCATTAATCAGGCAGAACCTAAAGGATGAAAGGTATCTTGTAGCATCCAAGGCCAAACTTCACCCAACAAAAACCCAAAGTTGGTAATGCAAATACCATAAAGGAATCTAAAATGTCCAGCCCGGTTAATAACTTATATCTACAATCTTGTTCAAGTCTATATGCTCTTGAAGAAGGATAATTTCTCAATGATCTATGAGGACGAAGTTGATGATCCTAATTCTAAATGGTCAACATGCATAATATCTATACCGACAATTTCTAGGGCACAAATGGATTCACACATATCACAAATATTAATCGTATAGAAAACAATACTTATCTATAGATATACACATTGCATGGAAACATAGAGAACAATAATGCTTTCACTATCTAGATGTTACTATGACTACATGTAATTGGCTGTGACAATCCATGGAGATAGATCTCTCAACATGCACCAAATAATACACATACAGTTGGTCGTGACTGGTGTGTTGGGTCAAAGACAACGACCCATAGATAGCCATGCATGACAAGCCATAATCCCAATATCAGACAGGCGTATATATATTCCATAATATTAGATCATTCTAATTATTTGTTCATGTTCTTTTCTTCACCATGAATGTGTGCAAACAAGTATGGCACCCTAATGTGAAACTTACCCATACATTTTAGTCTAAACTAGTTGATATTCATACCTATACTAATCAAAAACTAGTTTAGGGTTCAAATGCAGGTAGCAGGCTAAGCACACAAATCACAATAATTTGATGTTTGGACACCCACAATGAGGGAAAAATTAGGCATAGTCTACAAGGAGAATGGAAATCCATGTTACGAACTATCTCACAAGTACAAGCACCCATTGAAAATAAATTCATATAGTACATCATTTCATTTCATCATAATTCACTTGGTTCCCATCACTTACATGACTATTACCTTCCCAATTGCTAGCAACCATAAGTTTTCATGAGCTTCATACGATTTCAAATCGCAAATCTATCATGGCTCTTCATGGCTTTTTGTAATGTCCCCTTTTTCGGGGCATTACTAATAGTTGGGTTCATCTCTTTTATTTACATTGTAACCCCTTGGCATGCCTAACGCTACAAGTGGGAGTCTCTTTAATTAGTTTAATGTGCACATAGGTTAGTTACTTTTATTTATTTAATTACAAAATAAATAAAGTGTACATAGTCTTAGTATTAAATATTTTATTATGTTTTCCCTCCAAAAGGGAAAAGGTCGGCCATTGAATATTGCACCCCTTAGTTCTATATGTTAGGAATCAATAATATCTAATGCGGAATAATTCCTTCCTCAGAATCGCAATAATAAGAAGTATGAATAGAAATTACAGAAATGAAATATGCACAACACGAAGACAATATTTAACGTGGTTCACCCAATGTGGCCTACATCCACCAAGAACACTTGCTCAGATTTTATTACAAGCCAACAGTCTTCACAGTTACAATAATCAGATCTTGTTTGGAGCTGCGCTCAACAAGCCCTCCCGAATTCACACACACTATTCACCTTCACAAAACAGACTCTTATGAATCCTATTGTATGTCCATCTATTTATAAGTACATCAATAGGTAGCCAAAGAGGCGGTTTTACAAAACAATGGGTACCGAAAAACCATGGGCCCAAAAACAGCCCATAACGGTTACCCATTACCCATGGGTTGATAAACCACCCATGAAAATTTGCTTCAGGGGCTTCGCCCCCGAACCCCCTTGACCCGCTCACCGGCGAGCGGGACCGCCGTAAAAATATCCGAGTGTAACACATGGAAGGTGTACCAAACTCTAACATGAAAACAGGCTCCACAAACATAACACTATAAAAAGAAGTCGCATTTCCTTTAGAGGGTTATGTTGATTGAACTTTTGAATTTACTCCATGCTTGAAGAAATGGGATGTATGCCCTAGCTCTTGCATTGTGCTCTCTCATTGTTAGCTTCATTTGGATCTATTATTGAATAATATTGAAGACTCCATTGTTCTCTTCATTGTGTTCTCTTGTGTTGAATGTGTTTATGCATGGTATATTCATTCTAGCATTGGCGACTTGGTCTTGGGTATTGGCACATTTATTTGGAGGGAAAAATCTGCATTTTTTATGAACGGTTTGAGATACTTTGTGAGTGTTATTATTGCTGCAATTTATTAGAGGCAAATCGACTTGGTTTGGGGTTTGATCTATCATGTTTTGAGATTGTTTATGTTAAATCTATTTGCTGCTATGTCTAATCAATTATTTCAGATCAAGGGCTAATTGTTTGAGTATTTTGGAAGGGTTGTATGAGCTGGAATTAATTTATAGCATTTATTCTAACCCTAGCGACTTGAAGGCAATTTGGATTGATTTGATTCCCTAAATGTGTTGGGCGAACTAATTTTTAGGGAAAAATTAGGGTTTCGTGTTGGCTGTGCGAAATCTGATTTTTGCATATTATTCTTCATATTTTTGTGGCCTAATATCTAAAATTTCAGTTCATTTGGACTTCTCTAGCCAAAGATATAAATTTTGAAAAACTGCAGCAGTTGGGGTTTGAATATTAATTATTTTGCAGCAGTGTGTGATCAGATTTATGTTAATTCCTAACTTGTCCTAGAAGAGGACATTACACTTTTACTCCTATCACATGAAAATCAAGGGCACACGTGCATTATATGCAATCATCCACATACAATAGACCTTCATGAGTTATACTCCAATTGCCCAAAAATCACAAACAGTCATAGCTTGTACCTAGTCACCCAAATGTCACATGTAGTTGCTCCCAATTACTTGTTCAATGTGGGCATTTATGAGTGTATTAATATTATCTCCTTCCAGGAAATAAGTATTTATCAATATCTAATCAAGTCCTAAGTACAATTTCCAAGATTTTTTGCACAAAGAATAAATATATGGTAAAAAACTAAGAGCACAGGATAGTCGTGCCTCTCAAGGGAGTTGACCAAAAAATCAAAATACCTTCGTCAATAGAATTTTCATTGGTCAAATGTTGAATGCATAAATTCAACGTTGGTCAAACCTACAACTTTTTAGTCAAACTGGCTTCAGCAGGTCAAACCCAGAAGAATGTCAGTCAACAAACTACAAATATCATAGAATGGCTGGTAGTCTTTACGAATTGTGCAATATGCCCATAAAATGGCTGGTAGTCTTTCCTCCCAAACATCACCCTCCCTCCCTCATGAATATTGAATAGTTGTGACCACCACCTTATTTGTAACCTTTGCTTGATCATTTAAACAAAGGCTCTACGGAAATGAAAGTGAGAGGAAGGTCCCCAAAGCCTTAGTTATGTTGTATATAATTTCATCAAAAGACTGACCTGTCACTTTCAAGGTTTAGAGGAATATCAAACCTTTTAATAATTATTTCATAAAAGAACTCAGTGGTATCGCATGCAGCATTATCAGGCAAGGCACTTTGTCTGCCTACTTTGTAACATACTCAAAGGCCACAATAATTCACTTGTATCTCCATACCCAACTCTGTTGCTAGAATGAACCAACAAAGTCTAGGCCCCATCATTACATAGCTCTTGTAGTTGTGTGTGATACAATGGCATCAATACGTCATCAGTGGCTTTCCATCCCTCTATCACGTGTGACATGCAACAAACAAGCCAAGAGAACTGTCTTGATAGTGAAATCTGGACCCATGTGGCCTCCTATGTGTTCTCCATTTTCCATTTGCAAGAGGCACCGAACCTATTAAAGATGCGAGCATATCAAATATGTTTACTATAAATACACAGTGATGTCACTAATGTTGTTATGGTGATGCTATCATCTTATTGTATCTTTTGAGTTAAAATTTCCCCCCGACCACAGATTTAATATTGTCTTCCACCATTAAACTACAGTGAACAATTTCATGGTTAGATAAAGGCCTATTCCCAACCACAACAGCAAATCCCCTACCCCACCTTTGAAAAGACTTGTAATCTTCAATGAGTCTAGCCTCTCTACAAATATTGAACTCTCCCAATTTTGCTTACTCTATCGGTTTGTCGAACCAATCAATTAAGTAGTCTTTAATGTCTCAGTTTCTCGACCTCCTTAATTTTTCTTCTAGAATACTTTTGGGTTGTGCACCTTTTCTTCTATTTCTTTTTTCAGTGTATAAAGGGAGTATTTCTGTTATGATTGTACTTTGTATTTAGGGTGAAAAATAAAGTATTGTTTATTTGTATTAGAAAAATGGGAGTATGGACATGTGGACCATAAGATAAGGACAACTGTGCGTCATGCAAACATCATACAGATTGTAAGGAATGTTGTCATAAAGGTCATAATGAAGGAGTTACAAGGAATCTTGTCATAAGAGTTGCAAAGAGTAATGAGCTATAAAGCATTTAAGGTATCATGTGCACTTAGAAAACATAATGATAGAGTTATAAAGCATTTTAAATATCATAGGGAGTATGTATTACAAGATTGCATCTATATTCATCAAAAATTAGGGACCATCTATAGTTCTTACTCGAAGATTTTTCTTTTGGAGAAAGTGCAATGAATTTTTGAGATCAGTGTATATCTCAAAACAAAGTGGACTTTGGTCAAATGGGCATCTCTTTGTAAACCAAAAAAAAAGGGGGGAATTGGGCTTTAGGTATTCCATTCATCAGAATATAGCCTTAGCAGCAAAACTCTATTGGAGACTTGTTGTTTATCCTAATGACCTTTGGGCTATAAATTTTCATGGTAAATATGCACAGAATAGCTGTCTAGAGAAGATTATTAGAACAGCCCTTCCGAATAAAGATTCTCCAACATTAATGTTCATCAAAAGAGGGGAAAATCTAATTAAAAAGCAGCTGTTCTAGATTGTTCACAATGGCCAATTAGCAAACTTTTGGACGGATTCCTGGGATGGTAAACCCCCTATTATTACACTCTTTCCTTAGCTTTAATCAATTATGGAATGCATGCAAGCCCAGGGATGGATTAAGATAGCAAAGTATATTCAACCAAATACTCAAGCTTGGCGAGTTGACAATTGTTGGATTCATATTAGTGAATGGCCTACAAGGATTGCCCAAGAACATCAGATTTTGTTGAACCAGATTTTGAGTGATCAAGCTCTTCTTTTCTCCTCTGAGCCTGATGAAATAGGTTGTGGATGCAGCCCTTCATGGAAATATGAGGTGTCCTCCGGATATACCTTTTTAATGAAAGCACATCCGCATCCAAATCACACCTTGTTTAAGCATATTTGGCAGCCAGGGATATGGCCCAAGGTAAGTTTCTGCCTTTGGCTTCTCACACAAAAAAGGCTCTTAATTGGTGAAAGGCGTAAAAAAAGAGGACTTAAAGACCCATTTAGATGTGAGCTTTGTAAACAAGCTGAGGAAACAATAGATCATCTCTTCTTTCATTTCCCATGGGTTTCTCCTTTATGGCAACATCTGGATTTGTTGTTTAAGCTTCAATGGAACAGTTGCGGATCCCTTGTACATATTACAAAAACATGGAAGGAAGCCATACCTAAAGGACAAAATCTTATTTCAGCTATGTGGAGTGGCATTTCCCTTCTATTATGGAATACATGGAAGGAAAGAAACTATAGAATTTTCTGGCAAATTAGCAGAGAAGTTATATATGTTTGGGAAAGAATCAAATCCAATTTCACAAAAAACCTTAAGCAAGCTCTCACTTCCAGCTCTATCAACTCCACAATGGGACCATATATACAAACAACTCTCTTTAGACCCTAAGGAGGCCACTATGCCTCGCTTTCATGCTACGAGCACTACACAAAATATAGTTTCAGAAAGGGATACGGATGATTATCATGGTATTCTCAATACTGATGGTGCTTCTAGGGGTAATCCTGGGAGAACAGCTATGGGAGGAGTTGGACGTAATGAACAAGGAGAGGTATACTTTATCTTTGCGGAAAATCTGGGTATCTCCACGAATAATTTGGCAAAAATTAGAGCCATTCGACAAGGAATGCAAGAAGCTATCAAAATAGGATAGCAAAAGATCAAGGTTCAATCTAACTCAAAAATCATGATGAATTTACTTAACAAATCTAATAATGGTTATCCTCCTAATTGGCGGCTTGCAAAGGAAATTGATCAAATCCAACAGTTGTAGCAACACTTTCAGCAAATTCTTTTCAAACATATTCTGCGACAGCAGAATAAAGTTGCAGATGGATTAGCAAATTGGGCCCCGGACAACAATGATATCCTTTGCTATGGACCACCTCCTTTATGGTGGTCCACTAAGATTCAAGAAGATATTAGGACAATTCTTAATTTAGACTCTGCATAATGAATGGGAATATTGATAGTATAGTTTATAAGGCTACTGATATGGCTAATAGCTTCCATGCTTGGCATGGGCAGATATGTACATGAGTATTTTTTATTAATATATGGCTGGAAGTTTTTCTTTTTAAAAAAACAAAGTTTTACAGATAATGCTTCAAAATTTTGACTGCAAGGATAATTGCTAGAATCACTTCACCATATGGAATTTCTTTATTCTAAATCATTCATTTTCTTGTTTTCTTATGCTATAAATTTTTCATCTTGTATGAATAATGCTCTTATGGCACGCTTGTTGCCAATGGATAGGGTAATGTTATAAAGTGTTTTATTTTTCTTAAAGAATGTCTTGTAACGATGACTGGGCTCTTTAGACAATCTCTTTGGTTGAATATGTGATTGATAAAGGTATAAATTTTTCCCCCTTCAGATTCAAACTTGCACTACCTCTATGGAGTACACATAGCTTCACCACAAAGCCCACTTAGGCTGTATCTAGGTCACTCTTTTTTCCATATAGCTTGATCTTCCTAAGAAATTTATTGTGAGTGCCTGGTATTTCCTTCCCATTATGACCATATTCATATACCCATTTGTATCTAGGATTGCATCAAATTAACTTCTTTCCGTTAAATTAAAATCTTGTTAGCCACCATAGTGCTAGGTGGATTCTTTTGGCATCGTGGAATCTATCTCTCATGTTGGTTATTTCTAGGTTTGTTTTAGATCTTTAATTCCATTCATTTTTATGATTGTCATTTTCTCAAAAAGGTTTATAACTTGTTTTGAGTTGTCCATTTTCATTGAACTTTGAAATAAAATCCCTAAAAGCTAATAAAAATGCAAAATAAAGCAGCAGAAGCTGTAGTCCAAATTTGGTAATTAGAATATCGTGCCATCCAAAATTCCACGTCCGCAGCATATTGCTCCACATTCTATATTGAACACCGGCATCTCAACAACAATAGTAAGTCAACGCAGAAAATATAGAATTGCTTTGCTTCGACAGTTAAGAGTCCTTTGTAAATGCATTATTGTGACCGAAATCCATCATAAATCCAAGTTGCTACCTTCCTACAACAGTTAGCCCTTCTGCAGTATAATTCTCAAAAAGCAAGAAGTACCTTCACCATTGTTCTGCAAATTGACAAATGATGAAAACAGAGGCCTGAGAAGGCATACTTACATCACTACAAAAGCCACTTGAGATGGATTTAAAGATCAAGCTTAGCTTCATAGTATGAAGTATCCATATAATTAGGAATGAGAGAATTTTTGACAGCAGCATGACATTCATTAGACAAGTTAAGGCATTACATGTAAAATAGCAATCCAAGGTTGCAAGTTGGCAAAGCATGTTTTCCCTTTGAATATGTTCAAATGCATTTCATGACCTAACACCATAGAGATTCTTCATAGAATCACATTTAATGTAGCCAGATTAGAACCCCTTGCTTTTCAAGAGGAAATTATACTAGAGCTTTTGATGATATTACCTTGAGCATTGTAGGGATTTATCTTGACAAAATCGCTACATGCTTAATGGTTTTACATTGCACTACCTAAGAAGGCATTTAAAGTAATTCAGACTTTGAACTATTTACCTATCCAGCTGAATATTTTCTGATGGAGAAATATTCAAATCATTTGCACTCTCAAAGGCCAAAAGATAGGCAACCCCCACCTGCAAAGTTTGAAAAAATAATTAGAATGATTTTAGGAGATAGATAGCTTCTTTGTAGGAAATGTAATACAATTACAAAATATCATTTATTCCCTAATGTTCTTTCATTATATCTTCTTTGTAGAGGGAGGGGGAGGGAGGGGCGAGCAGAAAGGGAAGGGGAAGAGGGAGGGAGAGCGAGAGGGGGGGTGTGAGCAGGTTGGTGGGGGGGGCGCCCTCAAAACAAGTAACAGAAAGAAAGAATTGCTGACAAAGTACGTCCAAATTGTTGGGCTGACCACTATCTTAAAAATTCATTTCTCATAGAATAAATCTTATTAGTAGATAAAATATTTTTACATACAACTTTACTTCAAACAAAGAAGTTCATGTTTATCTAAACTGATACACATGATAGATAACACTTATCTGTCATCAAATCGTAATACATTTGAGATAATATGATGCTTTTGCAATTATTGGTTTCCTAATGTTCTTTATTGTATTTTCTTTGTGAATGTTGCCCATGAAAAGTACCTCAAAACAAGGAACAGAAAGAATCCTTGACAAAGTACATCCAGAGTGTTGGGCCAACCACTATCTTAAAAAATCATTTCTTTACATACCGAAAAAATCTTCTTTGTAGATAAAATGCTTTTACATACAATTTTACTTTGAACATACAAGTTAATGTTTCTCTAAACTGATACTTGTGATAGATAACACTTATATGTCATAAAATTGCAATATATTAGAATTCTCAATATGATGCTTTCACAATCATTGCATGCATTTACCTCTAAATCATTCTCTATAAAATGCACTTAACCCATATACAATAATCAGGAGATTGGATACATGGGAATAAAGTACTCTAATAGTAAAGCAGATGAAGACATTAAACATCATAAAAGTGCATATAATGTTGCTGTAGAATTCCTTGAAATAACATGAAGAAACCAACCTGAAAACTAAAATGATAAAACCATCAAATAGAAGGTTGTCAAACCAACATGAGATCCATATATCCATCCAATGATGCATCCAAAATCCATAATATGTTGTCACTCAAAGGCAAGGTAATCTGGAGGTTCTAGAGCAAAGCATATTGTCAACTACGCCATTTCAAAAATCATCTTCCATTTGCTTTTCATATCACTCCCCATTCTTAAGACACTAGTAGTTATTTTTAATATTGTACATGGCACTTATTTGCTTATACAATGATTGTTTTCAATTGTTGTATCCTAAGAAACTCTAATATTTTTGCTGAAAGAAGATGCCATACCCTAAATGAGATCAAGCCTCTTTAGATCATTTAGTTCTATTTGCATTGCTATATTCTACAAGTCATGTCTTTTGTGGTCACAGCGCTTTCAAGGTTCAAGGAATATTGGACATTCCCCAATTTGAAGGCAAGATCAACACTAACACCTTGGACACTTGGATCAAAAAACACGAGTCACATGCCACATAAACACTTCATCAATGATAAGAGCATCTGTAGTGCCCACTTCCCTTTGACACCTTTTGATACTGATCATGACACTGTTGACTATACCATGGACATTGTTATAGTTTTGATTTAATATGATGATTAAACGTTAGAGCATGGATTATTGCTGACTCTGATTCATATATGATGCATGACGATTATTAGATACCTTATATATATATATATATATATATATATATATACACATATGTATATATGTATATATATACATATGTATATATGTATATATATATATATATATATATATATATATGTATGTATGTATATATATATATGTTTATATGATGTCTGACATGGTTACATTATAGATGTTTTTTCTTACATGTGATATTTGGATATTTTGAGTAGACCTAGAAAATTAAAATTGAATTAAAATTGATGATGATATAGTTGTTGATGAAATTTTAAGTGACACTATTGATTGGATTGATGATTTTTTGTGATTCACATATATATTGATGAGTCTTGGAAGTATATTTATATTTATTTGGATGTTCTGATATGGCCATGAGGCAGAAGGAGGTATTTGTATATTGTAGGTTTAAAATATCACAACAAACATCAAGGGATTGGTGATCGACCACTTTAGAATTTTAGATGAATTCAGCGAGGTCACCAGGGAAAATATATTTGTTTGTGTGTGTTTGTTTGTGGTAGGGATTCCCATGGGGGGGATCACCTTTAAATGTGACCAAGGGATTTTATGTATTTTACTTTTTTTTGGTCCCTTTGTTAATGTTTGCATGTGTTTATTTTGTGGTGCATTGACCCCTTTCTTTAATTATTAAATGGTGTGTTAATATTGTGGGTAATCATGTTGTTTAGTTAATTAATTAAAATATTTCATAAGAAAGTAACTAATAGAGTTGTTGGCCTTGAATTAAGGTGTTGTAAGAGATGTGTAAGTAATGTGTAAGAGATATGTAAGTTGATTTTGGAGTAAGAAACACTTCATCTTCTTTGAAAATTCAAATTTGTCCCTTGGAGGCTGAGTTTGAAGGCTTGTGGGATAAGTTAAACTTGTCCCATACCTCTTAAATTTATATACCAACCATACCTATGGTTGGAGAGTTAAATTTAGCCCTTCATTTATGCATTTTTGTAAGTTAAGTTGAATATTTTTATTGCACTTTTCTTACATGTTTTCAATTTTAGTCATTATGGGTTGTGGGCTTGATTTGAGTGTATAAGTAAAACTGTCATATTATTCAACCACCTATTAATTATGCATTGGCGAATGAAGTTGAATTTTTTGTTGGGGTTGCGGATGTGTGATGTGGCATCCTACATGGATCCACCTCATCCTCTTCTCCTCCCTCTTCTATTTATTGAAATTCCTTACCTTGTTTTTGGGTTGCTTCACCTTTATCACTTCATTTTTGGGAGACTTCTTTTGGGGTTTGGAGAGCTCTTGCTTTTGGAGAGGATTGGGGATTATTGCTTGCTTGTGGATTGTTGATCTTGGACTGTTTTGCATTGGCAAGCTTGTTGTTTTGGAACCTTGGAACAAACTCCATCATAGAGAGGTAGGAGTTTGGCTCTTGAAATGCTCTCCTTTTATTTTATGCATATGTAAATGGTTGAATGTTTGAATGTGTTGTTTTATTTGTTGGTTAGTTGGGTAGATGGCTTAGGCATGGTGTAAGAGAAGACTATGGGGTACTCTTGAGGGAGGCGTAAGTGTTTTGGTGAGGTACAAGTGTGGAGAGAGTTGGGATTTGGGTCCCACCTTGTAAAAAAAAATAGCTTGCATTTCTTTACTCGTTATGGGGTGCCATAAGAGGTTGGGGAGGCATAAGGAAATCTGAGGAATAAGGGGTACTTGGGGGAGGCATAAGGGTATGTCAGGGATTTAAAATGATAGGTATTTTGGCGGTTTGTTCTCAGGTGGTGATACTCATTTCCCCTTTGGGATGCATAAGTAGCATCCCCCATAGTTTCTTGCTCCTTTGGCTTGCATGATGAAGCCTAAGTCTTGTTTGTTATGCTTCAATGTGGTTGCAAACTGCATTCTGTTTTGGACTGTGTTTTTAAATGTGAGATTGCTTGTGTGTTTGTGGAAGCCTGTTGTTGCCATGAGTTGAAACGCATCTTCTATTGCATTGTGGTTGAGGATCGGGCGCCAATGAAGAAGGATGGCTTCTCCTTTCATTGGATGTCTTGGTTGGGTGGAGAGCGTTGTCTTTCCCCTGCCTTTGTTGTGATCAAAATTGGAGTATGACGGATTTGCATGTTGTTGTTCTGGAGCAAAGGAAAAGACAGTTTTTTACAGTCCTTGTTGAGATTATTATTTATTGTAACCCTTTCCCACTTTGAAGTGGATGAACTTGTATATTATTGGTGATGGAATGATGTTCTGTGTTGGCTATGAAAGTTGTAACTCGAAATGTAAAAGAGATATACTTTGTTTTCTGCTTTTGAAAGAATGTGAAAGACATGAATTTTGAATGTTGTATTTCAAGGAATGAAAGAGAAAGTTGTAAGGATATCATTTCTGAAGTAATAGAAGATTGTATTATACTCCTCAAATGGCATTGTTGTATTTAAAATCTGATTGTTGAAATGCATTATGAGATGACATTAAAGAAATCAACGGCTTAAATGGATTTTGTTTATGGTTCCATTTAACACAGATAAAATGGCAATCTCGTAGAGGTCAATTATTGAATAGTTGCAGTTGATGTAATGTTCATTATCAACTCCAAAACACAATTCTACTATTCCGGCAACCTTCTTAGAGATAGGCATAGCTGGCCTAAACACTGTTCGGGCAACATTGCTTATTTATAAGATATCAACGCCTTCAATTTTTTTCTAACACGGTTACGAAAGCTGGCTTTTACGCCATAAGGTTCTGTGCAGTCAAGAGGACACACAGGCGAGCAAGTTATTTGTAACAACAGGGTGAGTGTGTGCATATAAAGAGAGAGGTCAACTAAACAAATGCTGAAAGAAATGATAGATTTTTTTTATTTTTAATATTATTAACTCTCCTTTCAGTTTCAGTTATCCAAATATAGTTCAATTAATACTTACAGCAGCTGAAGAGCTGATGCCTGAACTATCAAAAGGTCCTGATCCATCAACAACGCCAACAATACCCTGCAAGGAATGCTTAGCCAAATATTAGATAATTTTGTTAAAAGCAGTCTGATACCAAAGCTTGAAAGTAATCAGTATAATTAGGTTGCACAAGGGTTGAGAAAAATGGCAACAGACCTTGAAAAAATATTAAATACAGAAAAGCCCGATTTAACACCATGCAACAGCCTAAACAGTACATAAGTAGGAAAAGAGAAGCGATATCATATGAAGTCTAAAATTAACCCTTCCCATATCAACTCAATAAATCCAAAAGAATATTGTAAAACTCAGGATCAAAAATTGGAAAGACTTCTACAAATAGAAAATTGTGTTTATGTGCACTCAGCTAGACTGTTTTGGTACGGGTACTGGTATGGTATGCTGATACGGTAAATTTAAAAAAAAATCGGGTGCAGTACGCTGTTGGGTACATTATTTGTGTGTGTGTGTGTGTGCGTGCTTAAAGAAGCATTTGCATACTTACTGAAATTTAATACTCATATAATCATTCATAGAACATGAAAACAGATTTCAAATACTTTGAGAATTGAGACTTGAGTTTGTATTGATTCATAATGTTCAAAACATAATAGTTAATAAATTAATACATTCAAGGTTCTCAACTTGCTTCATTTTCAGTTTCCTAGGGCTAAAAGCCTAGAACATATCATCTAGATGATCCTCAAAATAATCTTTATGGATGGCACTTGCAACTCCCCTCCCACTAGCTCCACTTTCGAACCCTTGTGAAGGGCTCCTTGGAAGTTCGTCATCAATGCCAAGTAGTAAAACATTAGACAAACAATCAGCAAAAGCTTCAATGTCCGTGGTTTTAGGTTGAATGTTCCAAAGCTTATTAGGACCTCTAGTATACTCTTCCGTCTTATGCGCTAAGAGGCGCAAGTTGGAATGTACATATACTTGATCCTTAACCTTCTTAGATGCCAACATGGTGCATTTGACTAAGTGGATGAAGCCATAAGTATCCAATTTCACTTTGCAAAAGAATTACTATCCACCTGTCACAAAAACAAAGTATTATTAATATACAAAAAGGAGTGCTATCATCTTAAATTTTAATTCTTATTTGGTAATTAGATTATCAAATAACAAGTTACAAACTTCATATCTGTGAGAACCATTTGATCGCAATAGGTTGTGGTTACTTAGTATCATGGCCATGTACAATCCACCACTTGATTGGAGTCAAGGTGGATTTGTCACAAAGAGCCTCTACCTCTCCCATGCTACCTTCTCCAGATACAAACATCCCCATCTCATTGTGGACTGCACTAGATATAGTTGGATCGGGAAACAACCTCCTGAATGCCACCCTCATCCCATTTGCAACCTCTTGGTTATTATATGGTGGCTACCTACCAGGTAACCCAACCATTTCATTACTGTAATATTTGGGAATTAAGGCATGAGCAAGGAGATACAAAGGGGCGGTCATTTTGTTCCACCTTTTCATGACCACGCTTTTAACTTCATTATAGAACTTTTCCTCAAGGTCCTGCTCTTTGGCTTGTATGATATCTTTTATTTTCTCAAGCATGGAGTCAATGCCATCATAAATTTCTCCAATATAAACGCTATCTTTGTCTATAAATCTAATCATACTTAGAACATGCTCTGTGAAACTCAACAAACACTCAACTTTTGCTCGCCAATCATCATCAAGGATCCATGCCTTTATCTTTTGGGCTCTCTGTGTATTTGCTTGCCTCCAAATTGTCCAAACATTGTCAATCACCATGCTACTCAAAGCATCTTTCATCTTCACAAGTCATCTCAAGATGAGTGTGTGAGAGGCAAACCTAGTCTCAGCAACCTATTAAAAAGAAATGGAAAGAATTCAATAACACAAATTGAAATTGATTTAAAATTAATTATTAAAATAAAAAACTTAAAAGTAAAACTCACGACTCATGAGTTATTCCCTTGCCTTCAACAACTTTTACTTCAAGAATCTTCTGAAAATGCCCTGAGACATGTGATGGTTGGTGACAGACATATGAATCTCGTTTGCCTCCATGTAGATTTCCTCAATCCATGTGATTTTCCCAATCTTCTACAACATCAGATTCAGAGAATGTATTGTACATGGTGTCCAAAATATGTGCTCATACCTACCCTCGACTATAAACCTTGTTGCCTTGCAAATTTTTGCATCGTCCATGATGACTTGGACAACATTATGAGGGCCCACTAACTCAATAGCCACAATTAGAATGTTTGCAATGAATTGGGCATCTTTTATTTCCCCCTCACAATCAACAACTTTCAAAAACATTGCCCATTTAGGGCTTACTGCAATAATGTTGATAAGAGGTCTGTTTCAGGAATCTTTCCATCCATTTGAGATAATAAACACTCTTGAATCCTTCCAGGAATCTTTAATCAGTTGTAAAGATGTTTGTATGTGTTGCACTTCTTTTGCCAAAAGAGATGTGTGAACCTTATTATAGTTGGGGCTTGTAGACCCTAGTGGTGCATCATTAATGCCTTTCACCATCTACTACCAATATGGACACCTCAACACATTGAATGGCAGCCCACATGCATAAACACACCAAGTCACCAATTCATCTACAATTTCTCTCTTTTCCATGTTGAATGCTTTTTCTAGAGGCCCTTTTGTTCTCTTTCTTGATGGGGTATCTTCATCGAAAGTAGTTTTAACTGGAACAGTTTCAGTATTACTATCAATAAAAGGATGGAATGATGGTGTTGGTTTTCCAATAGCCCTCTGCTGCAAAGAAATGGTTTTAGAGCGAGCTCTTGCAATTTTCACAACTAGCCTCCTCTTGCTCTCTTAATTACATAGCTATTTTATTCTTCTCCTCTTTACATACTCTAATGTTCGTCCCCAATACCGCAGCTAAATGGGCTTTCAAATGGGTATATGAGGACTTAAATGTGGTGCCACAATGGCGACACGTCCAAACACGGACACCACCACTGGCAATGAGCTCGAGCACTTCTACATGCCTCCATAAACGAGGAATGAGGATCTATTTTCACTATCAAGCCACTCGGAACACTTCCTTGTGTTCCTCATTGTTTGCTTCCACATGCCCTCTTAAAGCTTAACTGGATGCCATGACTATAACTGTTTATTTTGTTTTAACCTACGATAAGAAATATTTTTTAAAACATTGCTAAATAATTTAATAAACAATTAAAAACAACAAATACAAATTATACAATTAATTTGTTAACCCCTACACGCCAATCTCTGATTCTGATCACCAAGTTCGCAATAAATGGTGCAAGGTGAGAGCATACACAGAGGGTAGACATTTAAGTTTTTAATGAATTCAATTTAAAACTTTAAAATGAAAAAACAAAACACATTATTAATTTTTAAAAAATCAGTTAAACTCTTGGGCCTACACGTCAATCTTCAGAACTTTAAAATAAACAAACGAACACATTACTAATTCAAAAAAAAGAACCAGTTAAACCCTAGGGCCTACACATCAATCTCTGATTATGATCACCAAGTTCGCCATAAATGGTGCAAGGTGAGAGCATACACAGAGAGTAGATGTTTATGTTTTTTATAAATTCAATTTAAAACTTTAATATAAAAAAGAACACATAACTAATTAAAAAAATTAAACAGTTAAACCCTACATGTCAATCTCTAATTTTGATCACCAAATTCACCATAAATGGTGCGAGGTGAGAGCATACACAGAAGGAAAAACACTTAATAAAATAGAACTTAAACACTAAACATTAAATACTAGAAAATTAATTAGTACTTAAAAAAACATAAAATAAATAAAAATTAAATAGCTCATGATCATTGATCACATACTAGTTTGATTATTACATAAAAACATTGATCAAAAGATTTTTTAAAAAGATTAATGGATGCACGAAAAATCCCTGAAACTGATCCTCCTTGTTGTTTGTTGGCTTGTAGTTGATCCTTCTCCTTCTCTCTCTCTCCTTCAAGCTCTCTCTCTCTTTCCTTCAAAATCTCTTTCTCTCCTTCAAGCTTTCTCTCTCCTTAAAGCTCTCTTTCTCTCCTTCAAACTCAAAATTAGCAAAATACCAAAATATGAGTGTGTGAATTAACAAGAGGGGTTGGGTGTATAAATAGTTTTTTGGGGGTGTCTTTCAGGGTTAAATTAGGTTTAGGTTATATTAGTTTTAAGTTAGGAACTTTTATTTTTTATTTTTTCGAGTTTTTTTAGTTAAAAGACGTTTTTTTAAAAGGGTATGTTGCGGGTGCGTACATGCAACATACCAGTACCGTATCCATACTCGTACCCGTACCAAGCCTAGTACGGGAGGGGCATGGATGTTTCGAGGCAATCTAGTCACTCAATAGTGCCTTGTCATGTTTTGAATCAAACAGAGGTGAATGATAAAAGAAGAAAGAGTGTGATAGATAAACGACTTGAGCCACTAGCTTTTATTTTTACTTTCTTGTTGTTGGATTAACTTGGAGCTGAAGAAGGTAGATTTCTCTAGCTCCAAGTGGATTCTAGATTTTATATGTAATATGAGTGAGCATCTATATAGATGGAGGTTGGGTTGGTGAGAATGCCAATAAGCCAACTAAGACTTGTGAGAATGCCACCAACCGCATGAGAAATTTTGAACTAAGGGACCAACCAAAGGCGCATAAAGGGGCCAACCCTGTACCCTATATGCCCCATCGTCGACTGGGCCCGTATTCAGAGGCTCCAGACTCTCATGATACAACACATGATCCATTGCAAGCGGTCAATTCCTCAGTGCATCATCCAAGATGAATTATCTGCCCGCTTGTTACGCCTTGAAACTCCTTCCCCCAAAGGATGTCATCACCAGAGTTGTCATAGAGGACATCTATAGATAGTATATCCATACCACCTAGATCTCCCCCTGTGATTTGTTTAGGCCCAAGCTTGCTTTTTACGTCAAGCATTTCATCCAAGTGGTGGATGGTATTATTTGTTGTCCTCGCTATATCCAACACCATTGGTCTCACAGCCTGAGGTTTCCCCTTAGCCAGATGAGGGTAGGTTCCCATCAGTTATGGGTTGAAATTGATCATCGCATTCTCTATCAAGAATGGATTTGTTGTCTTTGCTCCCTACAGGAGGTGGAGACCAAGGACAACTTCATTTTTAGATTCCCCATTAATCATAAGATTCAGAAAAAATATCATTGCCTCTATATGGAATTTGACAGCAATGTAGCTACCATCTTCAAATATATGTACCAACGATACCTAGCTCTTTACCTTCGCGAGGTTGTCACCCTCCAGTGAAGATTCCTACAGGAAGAGCCTAGAGGCCCTAGGGCCCCCATGTTGATCACCTCTTTCTTCAAACCCATCCAGGCAATTGGCAACACCAAGTGTCCTTTGGACACCAATTTATCACACATCAGAACTGAAAGATCAATTAGGCAATGCTTCTCTCAACACATCATTACTTCTCAAGCAACTCAAATCTCCAAGCCTACTATTTCTCGACATCGTGGCTCCACTCCTTCCCATTGATGTGTCTCGGCCCCTCTTCAACAACACAGATCTACTACTTGTCAGTTGCCCCCAGACCATAGGAGAAAACAGAAATTTTGAGTTTTTTTCCTACTACAGGAGTTACGTCGGCCTTGGATGTTAGGGGTGATTCTAGAGGAAGTATCTTACTTTCTCCTAGGCTCCCTCAACTTGGCTCCTCCAACCTGGTATAAACTCCGGCCAGCATTATGACATTTTTCAATAGTGATCGATAAAGACTTGGATGAATCCTCCATTTCAAGCACAAACAAAGACATTTGATGAAATTTTCCTCTAGTCTTCTTTAGCACATGCTTTTGGGGCTTGTGTTTGCCCTTCGTATTTATTTCTATTGGTTTCTTTTCCAATTGTGTTAGTGGCATGCAGCTCCATTTTGTTTGTTGAACTTTATTTATTTCGTTTGCTTCTAGGATTCTGCCTAGAACTTTTTATTGTTAATTGATGTATCATTGAGTCCCATTGACCCACTTTAGTCATATGTGGACATTAAACTTTAGTTCAAGTTCAAGTTCAAGTCCAACAATGATAAAGTTTGGTTCGAGTTTGTCAGTGGATAAAGTTTAAACAAAAATGTCGATTTTTTTTTATCATTTCAATTTTCTAGAAAAATGCATTAAAATGTGATCGTCATAGATATAGAGTGGAGAGTGTTTTCCATCCTCTAATTTCAATTGGGGTGTGTGTGTGCACACGCATGTGCGTGTTGTGTGTGTGTGTGTTGTGCCTTAATAGTGCAAAATCATGTCAAAAACTTCTTGTATACAAATAATGGATAAAGTTTAAGTTCATGTTTAGTGAGGATAAAGTTCGGAAAAGTTCAAACTTCCATAAAATTCAGCATACCTTGTGACATAACTTAGCACCAAGTAGACATTGGCATCTCAGGCAATAATCCTTCAAAAAAATTCTAACTTCTTCAATAAAATTCACCATACCTTGTGAAATAACTTAGCACCAACTGGACGTTGTCATCTCGGCCAACAATTCTTCCTGGTCTAGGGTCCCTTAACCTTAGGAACCTTTAGCCATAAAAATATTAACAGACAAATTCAACCATGTGAGGTTTAATAGCTCAACATTCTGCAGTGTTTTGAATAAGGCTCCTAGTTATGCACAGTTCAAGTCATACCACTATTGTCAAAAAACTTCAATCTAAGTATTTATCTATAATGTCCCCATTCCTACCTCCACAGTCTAGCGACTAGTTTTCCATTTTAGCCTTGGTCATACCGAAGGGGCTAGCGGCGTAGATGGTTGTTGGGTATGGTTTTCACCTACATTTCACTTATATGTTATGTTTTCGCGTTATGCATGTACTTTATGATGACTTGAGTGAAAAAGGTGGGGTAATGTTCTATTTCTTCGTTGGGGTCACTTAAGTGGACCTTTTTTTTGGCCTAGGAGAAATAAAGTCACTTTAAGTGACAATTAAAACATGACATATCTCCAAAGAGGGTCGAATTAGGGTTTTATGGGCACTTTTATGATGGAAAAAGTTATAAAAGGTGGTATTTGGGGAGGAAAAAGGATCTGGGATCATTTTGCCATCTTATGTTGGAGCTTTCAGCTTGCTTTCCTTGCTTGTGGAGGTGAAATTCCATAGGAACCCTAGCTTCAGTAGTGAAAGATCTACCCCTAGCTAGTAGAGCACTCTTCGGTGGTGAAAGATCCAGCCCTAGTTTGTTATTCTGGACTTTATTCAGGTCGGGTTGTCAGATTCAAAGTTTCAGAGGCTTGCTTATCCAATTTCAAGTCCAGAAAGAGAAGACAACCATATTCAGTAAGAGAGACAATCTATTTTATCAGTGGAAACTTCTTGTTATTGCATGTCATTGCATGTTGATGCATGTTACTTGCATGTTGTCGCATGTTAGTTTAATTGCAATAAAAGTGAAGATATTGGTTATTTTCTGATTTTATACCTTGCTGCCATAACTATACTTTGCTGTCATATTTATTTTATAACTATACTGCTCTCATAAAAATCAGATTGTTATTTGTGAAAATTTGCTTGGAAATCTTGAATATAAAATAAATCTGGAAAAGGGATATTTCAGTGGTATCAAAGCGGTCTTTTCTACAGCCTGTTGGGTAGTGTATGAAGGTTTATTCCAAGAGGAATACACCCAAGAAAGAAGGTCCAGACATGGCGGATAAAGATGGAAAATCAGAGGAACAGCTGAATGAGGAGTTTATGAAGAAAATGTTTATAAATATGGTGAAACAACAAGAGACTACAAATCTCTACTTGAGCCAACTCACAGAGAGATTATCACAGGGTGGCCTTGGGAACCATATGGAAAGAGGTGAAAATAGTAATTCCGGGCTGCGGACTCACAGAGATGAAAATGGCAGATCAGGGCAGCACACTCCTTCATCCCAAAACACACGGTTGAGCATGCATGAACCGGTTTTCCTGAAAGATCCGGAAGTGACAATGGTAGGGCAACAAGGGGATATTGTTGATGAGGAGACTTGTTGGGAGAAGTATGAATCCTTGAGTGAAGGGTTCAAAGATAATATGCCTTTCCCGGAGTATTGCAGGATGAATATCGGTTGCCGGCCCAAGAGGGATCACTACCCTCATGTTCCCAAGCTACAGAGGCGATTGGGGCAGATTTCAGTTCCACACTTCGACGGATTCAAGAAGTGTACCGCACAATCATGGATTCAGAAGTTAAAAACTTACTTTGACTTGAATCCCATGCACGAAGAGGATGCAAGAAAATTTGCAATCCTACATCTTGAGGGAGATGCACATGATTGGTGGCATCATAGCCTTGTCACACGGGGACACACACATATTACCACTTATGCGGATTTTGCAAAGAGACTGGTGGGCAAGTTTGACAGGCGGGATCCCAACAGATTCTTTAGAGAGTTGACTCATTTGAGACAGACATGATCTTTGGATGGGTACATTGCAGATTTTCTGCGGTTGTCAGTGATGGCTACTGATGTTTCTGAGGTGAGGTTGACTTCACTTTTTATAGCAAGGTTGACAGATTCACTAGTAGGGTTTGTGAAGGCATTCGAGCCTTCTTCACTACACGATGTCATCAAGAGAGCCCGAGATTTGGAGTTAGCCACTTCGAAGCCGAGGTTTCCACCTCGAGTTTAGCAAAGAGGACCCCCATCTAGACCTGATGGCTTCCAGCCAAAGGGGCCACCACAAAGACAGGAGACGGCTATAAAGCCGTTTATTTCATGAGAGCTTAGGGATGAGCTAAGGCGAAAGAAACTTTGTTTCGATTGCCGTTCACCGTGGGCCCCGGGACATGATTGCACAGGAAAGGGAAAGGCCAAATACATTGAGGTCTTTGTGGAGGAGAGAGAGAGAGAGAGACTGATGGAGATGAGCAGCTAGAGACCTAAGAGATGGATGACGGAGATGAAGATGCTTTGGATGGTACTGATGAGCAGGAGGAGGTTTTCCCTCAAGAGACTATAGCCACTTCGTCTAGTACCCCGAGGTACAAGGCATCCAGAGTTAGGGGAGTTATGCAAGGGCAGCGTGTTGTGGTACTTATTGATAGTGGGGCTACCCACAACTTTATTGATGCATCCTTGGTTGAGAGACGTGGCCTACAGACAGAGGACTTTGAGGGCTTCAACGTTGTTGTAGCCAATGGTGAGTCTATGAGATGCACCAGTAAAGTTCCACAGTTGAGCATCACCATGTGGAACTACACCACTACTGATGACTTCTATATTGTCGGCATTGGAGAGACCAACGTAGTGTTGGGAGTTCAGTGGCTTCACTCCCTTGGCGAATTTCATACTAACTTTTAGACGATGGAGCTAAAATTCAAGTCTGAGGGCATGAATGTGACCTTGAGGGGTCTATCTACAGGAGCACCCAGAGTAGTCACAGCTAAGAGGATGAAGAGGATCTTTCGGCACAACGAGGTGGATTAGGTTGTTCATTGCTTGGTTTTGACCAAGAATACAGGGAGTGACCGTCCAGAGTATCATGTGGATGTCCAAGGCCTATTAGACAAGCACAGTGCAGTTTTTCAGGACATAGCTACAGGTGTACCACCAAACAGGGGGTTTGAGCACGTGATTGAGCTTGGGGACAGCAAGCCAGTGGTTACTACTCCTTACCGTCACCCCAAACGCTTTAAGGATGAGATTGAGAGGACTATACACAAGCTTCTGGACATGGGGCATATTAGACCTAGTTCTAGTCACGTTGCTTCTTCAGTGGTGTTGGTGAAGAAGGATGGAACCATGCGAATGTGCATAGATTACCGTGCACTGAATAAGAAGACAATCAAAAATAAGTATCGTGTGCCATGCATTGATGAACTACTAGATGAGCTACATGGAGTGGTCTATTTTTCCAAAATAGACTTGCGATCTGGATATCACCAAATCAAGGTCAGCGAGGAGGATGTGCATAAGACAGCTTTCAAGTGCCACTATGGCCACTTCAAGTTTTTGGTGATGCCATTCAGGTTGTCTAATGCACTGGCCACATTTCAGTCGTGCATGAACCATGTGTTCAACCGCCATTTGCGGAAGTTTGTGTTGGTCTTCTTTGATGACATTTTGGTCTACACTAGGACGTGGGAGGGTCACATTCAACATCTGGATGAGGTGTTGGGAATTTTGGAAGCTAATTCGCTTTATGCAAAAGCTTCTAAGTGCACGTTTGATATGACAGAGCTGCTATATTTGGGTTATGTGATCAGAGGAGGCGGAGTCAAGGTGGATAGGGAGAAGATTCAAGGGATTTTGGATTGGCCACCACCTAGGACTTTGACACACTTGAGAGGATTCTTGGGACTATGCACATAAATAGGAGGTTTGTGAAGAACTTCTCTCGCTTGACTGCACCCTTGACAGACATGACCAAGAAGGGGGCTTTTGCTTGGTCAAATTCAGCACAGCAGGTTTTTGATCACCTTAAGGGGTGATGAGTTCTTGTCCAGTTCTTACATTGCCAAATTTCACTTGGCCATTTGTACTCAAGTTCGATGCATCAAGAGTGGGTGTTGGAGCAGTGCTCATGCAGGATAGGCATCCCATTGCCTATGAGAGTCGGAAATTGAGTCCAGTAGAGAGAGGATTCTCAATTTACGACAAGGAGATGTTGGCCATTATGCATGCATTGGTTAAATTCAGACAGTATTTAGTGGGTAGCAAATTTGTGGTTCATACGGATCACAATAGCTTGAGTTTCTTTTTGGAGCAAAAGGATCTCAATGACCGCCAGCAGAGATGGGTAAATAAGATACAGGCTTTTGATTTCGACATAGAATACAAGAAAGGTAAGAATAATGTGGTGGTTGATGCACTGTCTAGGAGACCTTGCTTTGATTCTATGATTTGCTTTTATGTCAGAGATTTCAGCTGATTGGAAGGCTCATATACTTGTTGAATACTCAGAAAATCAGTTTGCATGTGAGATTATGGATGGCATTATTCAGGATGATCGATACAAAGTTGTGGACGACCTCATCTACTACAAGGATAGAATTTTCCTTGTACCAAAGTCCAAAATGAAGGAGAAGATCCTTCGAGCAGTGCATGATACACTCTTTGTTGGACATCCAGGATATTTTAAGACATACAGGTACATCAGAGAGAGCTTCGCATGGAAGGTTAAAGGACGATGTCCTTAACCATATCACGGAGTGTTTGGTTTGTCAGCAAACCAAGGCAGAGCACTCTTTCCCAGCAGGACTTCTACAACCTCTGCCTATTCCGAAACAGAAGTGGGAGACTATATCCATGGATTTTATCATAGGTCTTCCCTCAGTGTATTGGGCAAGATTACATATATGTGATGGTTGATCGGTTGACTAAATATGCCTGTAGACACCTAAAATATGCTCACACTTAGCATTTCCTCCAATTCAACTAATTAATGACACTTAGTTAATTCCCCATTCTTCGCTCCATTCTCGGATACCCATTTACGACACCTTCTCGATCGTAGTTCTCCTATAATCTACTTATTTGGCTGATATCTCTCTTATTAGCTAAACATTCCTCATTTCGACCATTCAGAATCTCCCCAGTTCTCTCTGAACCACTTCTGTAAGCTTCCTAGGCTATCTATCAGTCACAAATGGTTATCCAGACCCCTCCCAACTCTAAATGAGTCTCTAATCACTTGCTAATCAAGTTTAATTAGCCTAAACCCTAGTTAACTAGCCTAAACCAAGCTTAACTAAGCCTAAAGCATGTTTATCCTAATCTAATCTAAAAGTTCTTTTTGAGCTTTAGTCCCACATGCATCCAAATTCCAAATTCTTCCAAACCAAAAACTATAAATACAAGGCTAAGCCTACCCATTCAAACTTACAACTTTACATAACACAAAACCGAAACAAGCCTAAGAAAGCTTGGATCTCATTTGTATTAGCTTTAAGCTAATTAGACATTTGATCTAAAGCTTGTCTCCTCCATTGACCTTGAGCTAACACCTCCATTTGCATCCTTAAACCAAGTTTTGAGTAATATGGAGAGAACCATTGGCCTTGAAGCCATTAATGGTGAGACTCCATTCTTGAAAGCTTGAAAACCATAAACATCTAAATCACCCCTTTGATTGCTAAGTTGATCTTTTTAGGTTCAATTTCTTAATTAGTAATCTAAAGAGGAGAGAGTAGTATATATGCTAGGTTTTGATGTTTTTGTCAAAGTTATGATGCATATATAGGATTAACTCTTGTTTAGCTCTTATCTCATGGTGCATGGTTGAGTTAGTTAAGCTTTGAGGTTCTTTAACCTCTTTCCATAGCTTTGTAACTTTTCCATTGCATACAATGCCCATTTCCTTTCTATGCCTTCACGGCATAAGGCAACGCAAGTGGCTCAGACTTTCTTCACAGGTATTTTTAGGCATCCTAGGTTGCCTAAGAGTATTATCAGTGATAGGGATAAGATTTTCATGAATACATTCTGGCAGGAGATCTTCGGGCTTACAGGTACGGAGCTGACACCTAGTACCAGCTATCATCCACAGATTGATGGGAAGACTGAGATAGTGAACAAGTGGATAGAGGGCTACTTGCATAGCTATGTTGCAGGACATCAACGTGCATGGGTCAAATGGCTACATATGGGTGAGTATTGTTTCAATACCACCTACCAGATGAGTATTGGTATGACTCCTTTTCGAGCATTATATGGTTATGAGGCATCCTCATCCTCATTTGTAGACTTAGTATTATCATACAGCCAAACTCCCAAAGCTCGTGATTGGGTTCAGGAGAACCAGGACATTCTAAAAGCTCTCAAGGAGAACATACAAAAAGCGCAGAATCAACAGAAGGTATATGCAGACAGGCACAGAGTTGAGAGATCATTCGAGGTTGGAGATTTGGTCTTCTTACGGTTGCATCCATACAGACAATCCTCACTCAAGAAGAGTGGTGCAAAGAAGCTAAAACTGTGATTCTATGGGCCATACAAGATAGTGCGCAGAGTTGGGGCAATAGCATATGAGTTGGAGCTTCTAGAGCACAGTAAGTTCATAATGTCTTCCATGTTTCGTGCCTCAAAAGGGCACTTGGACAACATGTGGAGCTTCCAGAGCACAGTAAGATTCATAATGTCTTCCCGTAGGCTCTTCCTCTATTTATAGTGTATAAAGGGCAATTACAAATAGAAAGCATTTTAATGAATTACCACATATAGAAGCTATGAAAAAGGGAAGCAACTGGCAATCCTCCTCAAATTCCTCTTTGCATGACATGCATGATTTATAACTGAAAATAGAACCTTCTATTTTGCATGTCTGCCACCTATTTCCAAGTAACTGACTTCTTCCAGTAACTTGAAGTAACGGCTTTTATAGTCAATTACCTAAGTTTTACAATTTTAATTGATTGCTCAATTGTTTTGTCGAAGAAAATAAGAGAAAGAAGAAGAAAGAGGAGAAGAAATTAGAACAAAGTTGCAACACTCTCAGTCTTGTTCTTCTTCCATACTCTGCATGCTAATCCAACCTGTATTGCACTTCTGCTTCATTCACTTTAGCAATGAATGATCTGAAGGATATCTTTGCCTTGAATCTGAGATGCTTTTTTCTCCCATATGATGTTGAATCCTTTCCCTCGATTCTCACCAAACTGGATCTGGAAGCAGTTGACTGATATTTACTTGTGGGTGCTACCTCTGACCTGTCTTACCTCTTATCCTTGAAGTTTTTAGAGTTATTCTCCAATACGTGCACCAGTGCAATATTTGCCATAAACAATTCAGACAAAACTCATCACCCTTCATCGTGCCTAAATCAACCTTTGTTTGAAATCTTCTTTTATTATTTCTGCCAAAAGACCTTGCAAATATGAGAGTTGCATCTATTTGTGCAGAACCTACAATTTCTCCTTTCGATTCTAAAAAATATAATCAATGTATCTGACATTGACTTTGCCTTCTGGGGTCCCCAGATTTCACCCTGAAATCTGGGGCTACCCCATGTAAAAAAGTTCGTACTTTTAAAATAAAGGGTCGTTTTGTGTTTTTTATTGCCAGAAAGTGTCTGTATTGTGTCAAGATATTCCCAGAGAGTGATATAAGCGAATTTCGCCAAATACCCAGATGCCCAAAATCGTCATATTCTATCGCTGGGGTTTGCCTATGGGAAATTTTTATTTAATTATCCTGAGCCCCATTTGAGGCAAATTGTGCTCCGGTTTAATCCTGTTTTGGTCTTACATGTCAATATTCTCCTATACCAGTAGGGTTTCCACCAGGAATGAATCCTGGGCTTTATCTGTGGCTTCTGGCAACGTTTTGCGTTTTTGGTGTTTTCTCGTTTTGTTTTCTGTGAAATTTCTCTAGGTCAATTCCTTTGCCGGTTTAGTCTGATTTCTTGCCTGGAGTATCTGGAGATCACCTATAGACGTTATGCCAAAAGGAGTTTGCCACTGGAGGTTTGGTTCTCTCTAAAAAGACGAAGTCATCCACAGAAAAAGGCCTCCTCTAGGCAGGTCGCATTTTTGGAAAAGGAAGGTTTTAAGCTACAATGGGATTTTTTGTAGCAACAGGCAGGTGGGACTTTTGTACCTGCCTAACAGGGTACTTTTTTCCATGGAAGCAACGCCACTTAAGTCACAATGGGAAAATTAAAGGCAGCAGGCAGGCAAGAATTTCTTACCTACCTTGTAGGGTGAAAATTCTCATTGTGAAATAAAAGAAAATCACTAAGGCATTCATGGGAATTTCTTACCTACCTTGCAATGTAAATAATCTCATTATAAAAGTCAAACAACTTAAGTGGATCATGGGATTTTTGGAGCTGCGGTGCAGGGTGAATAATCCCATTGAAAATTGGCTTTTAAAAATAGAAATGGGTTATGTCAAAAAGTGCAAGCCCTTTTGAAATAGAGGGGCAACTTTAATTGCATTCATTAATTAATTCTATTTCCAAATTTGGCGCCCAAGCATGAGAAAAAGTCAACAAGGAAGAAGAGGATAGAGGAAATTAGAAATAAAATTCTAAAATTAAATAAATATAATTTATTTAATGCAACCCCCTCTCATGTCAAAAAGTGCGACCCATATTGAAGAGAAATAATACTTTTTAAAGTATTAATTGATGGAATTAATTCTTATTTTTAATACATGAGGTCAAAGCACACTGTGAAGTCAAAGTGGACTAGAAGTAGAGAGCTAAAATTAAATAAATTTAATTTTTTCAATGGCAACCATGAGCATGCACAAATTAGGCACCCAAATTGAAAAGAAAAGCATGTTAATTAATTAATTAATTGTCAGGAATAGGAGAGGCAATTATTAATTATAGAATGGTGAAAGTTATATAAGAAGGGGCCGCCATAATGATAAATTAATTAATTCTTTAGCAAGAAGTGCAGCGCAAGCAATTTTGGCACCCAATTAAGGAGGAATTTTGCACAGAAGATGTTTTCACTGCCGGAAAGCTTCAAAGTTTGGCGCCTAGGTTTGAAGGAGCTTGAATTAAATCTGATTAATTGTCTGCATAGTGGTACAGGTGCTCAGGTGAAGTTGACAAAATTCATGTTTGTTTTGCATGCAAACAAAACATCAAATTTTGGGCAGCAAGCTTGATATATGCAAATTTTTAGAATTAAAATCAAGTGTTCATGTTCCGGTCGCCATCTTTGTCTGAATTAATTGCAGGTATTCATTACAGGTGTTTTTATAAGAGAAAGGGAGCTTAAATCAATGTCCAATGCATTGAACATATCCTCTGAATCTGAAGAAATCTCCAAATCGGCACCGGTTGTAAAGAATTCTGGTCGAATAAAGAGAAAAAGAATTGCTCAGACAAATACAGATACAGCCATAACAAAGCAGGATGAAAAAGAAAGCTCAGCAAAGTCATGCATTACTTCGAGGTTTGCTGACATTGGAGATACAGATCTAGGTCCAGAACCTCTTTCTGAATTGATTGATAGATCCAAAGCTGGAAAGACTTCTCTCATGCGTGCAACCAAAAGTATTGGAATCATTCGAGCTTCAAGATTCCCATCCATAGCTCAGTTGTCAGAATTTGTCATGGAGTGTGCTAGGTCTTATCACCCATTATCTAGATCAGTCCGAGATGTTGCGGGGAAGACAATAATCCGGCTGGACGCACAGTTCATCAATTATTGTCTAAAGATTCTAGCACGACAGGTGGTGACTACTATTAGCATACTGGATGCCAGCAACAGATGGGAAAAGCATAAAGTTGACTATGTGGGCATAATGAACAGCAGTTACATGAAGAAGCCCAGATCTCCATCCAAGTTCCCGAGAACTCTTCCACGATCCAATTTGGTACAAGAGGTGGATGACATTACCGAATTGTTATGTAGGATAAATGGCAAAGCTAATGCGCACAACTTCCGCGCATGGATGAATTCTTTCATCAGGACCATTGAAATCAACAAAGCAGATTCAATAATCAATTGGTCAGAAATCATTAGTGACAACATCGGTGAGCAGCTCCGAAATGTGAGGCGTACTTACAACTTCAAAATGACTTCGTATTTGGTATATGCAGCAGCTTCACAGGGTGTCTTCTCCAAGCTGGATAGACGTGGTGTGCGTTCCAAAGATCCTATTTTTGAGTGTTATTCGCAACTTACTGTGCCCGCATGCAATAAAGATTACAAGGTGGTCAACGATGGATTCTTCTACGGATTCATTTGCAAGGTTGGAAAGCGATCTAAAGGTCAACAAGGTGAGCAAGGAAGCTTGGGAAGTTGTGTCCAAGATTGGCAGTATCTTCATCCAGTTTGCGGACTTTACATACCTCATTCATTTGGGTCACCGGCTTTTCAGGAAAACCAGTTAAATTGCCCAGATATCCGAGTGACAGATTGGTCATCATGGAGTTGAACAGACAACTCGTGGAGATGCATGACCTACAGTCCAAACAGCACAAGTCTATAGGATTCTTCCCTTCTCCAACATCAAGATCACAGTGGGCTATTACATCTGCCAGAGTATTCATAAAGCCCGAGGAATTGAAGCGGAGATGTTCTCTGAGTACGAGCAAGAGTTCTTCCCAGCACGACTAAACTTCAATCCATTTGGAGTGGCAAAGAAGACAATCTCCTGTTTAAAGAAAGGAAAAGGAGAATAGGAGTATGCGCACGTGCCTTCATTGAAAGATTTCTGGATGAAGTGCAGAAGCAAGTACGAAGTTAGAAAGAAAGATTTCAGCAGGTTATCAATGCGCATGACATGTATGATTTGCAACTGAAAATAGAATCTTCTATTTTGCACGCCTGCCACCTATCTCCAAGTAGTTGACTTCTTCAAGTAATGGCTTTTAAACCAATCACTTTAAGTGTTTGATTTTGGTTTAGCACGGATACCTTCGGATCTTAAAGATGATGGGCTTGTGTTACTTGACACATGCCATCGGATGGGAGGAGATAGAGTTGTACTTCAGGAGAACATAGGTGGCTGCCATAGAAAATGAGAGCACATGCACAAGATCTTGGAAGGATAGGTGGCTCCACGCATTACGATCAAGGAAAGATCCACCGCTGTTCTGGTCAATACTTCAAACTGGTTGCTGACGAAGGGATATTGCCTTGATGAAGCATTGATGAATCAGATCACAGGAAACTTCGGCACAAGAGATGGTGCAGATCCCTCAAAAGGAAGCACGAAGGGGATAGCAGCAAAAGGCCTGAAAAGATTAAAGTGCACAGAAGGTCTCATTCAAAGGAAAGGATCACTTCCATGGCTATGGTGTTAGTTCAAATGGCTTCTCTGCAACATCAAGTATTTCACCGACTGTTGCACCTGATAATTGCCCTTCCTATGACACTGCCATTCCTCCGTTGAATCCGGCAACGTTCTCTTTTCTCCTCAGCTACTCCATTCAACACCTCGTCCTGAAGAAACGCTGAAGTTGCAGATGGCAGAATTTGAAAGAGCTTTGTCTTTGGATAATCTATTTTTTCAGAGGATGACAACCACAACACTGTACCAGTTTCAGATGGAGAGGAATCAGAGCGCGAGATAGTGGTACACTCGGCAACTTCTCATTCTCCGAGAAGTAATTTTTCAGAATTCGTCTGTTGACTTCCAATGGCTTCGTAGTTGGTTCCAGAGGCTAAAGAGGAAATCAACTTGGAGGAACACGACTTGCAGCTGCTCCTGAATCTAGGCGGAAAATAACAATTTTGGGCATCTGGGTATTTGGCAAAAACAAAAAACAATAAAAACACGAAACAACCCATTATTTTAAAAGTACTAAAGTTGCCAAGGTAACTTCAAGGTTGATCATTGAGGAGTCGGGGAAGAAGTTCGCTGAGATGTCAGTTCCAGTAGAAGGGAAGGATGAGCTCACGGCAGAAGATATAACAGTGACCAGAGTACCCATAGGTCAAGCCACCACAGAAGGATTGAAGCAAGATACGCAGACATTGATAGATGTTTTATTCCTTAGGCTTGACAGAGAAAAGGCGGAGAAAGTTGAACTTCAGAAGCAGGTATCTCAGTTGTGCGAAATTATTGCCAAGGTTACCAAATCCTCCACTCAGCCAATTTCAGCACAAAAGCAGTTGAATGATCATCTGATGCAGGAAGTGGAAGATGCAAGTAACCAGGTTAAAGCTATTGATGAATGGAAGATTCTATCATTCGCCAAGCTTCTGTATGACTCGGAGAGGTGCCAGCCCGTCTAAAGGTTATGAAAGCTGCATCAAATCAGCTGAAGCAACTGGTGACAAGCACAATAGATATGAACACAGTTGCAGAGCGTAACCTAAGTACTTTGGCCGAAATAAATAAGCTGCCGAGAGAGGTGTTGATTGCAAAACGAATTGTGCCTGACGGATCAGTTGAGAAGGGGGAGCAGCTTGAGTTTGCAGTATCTTTCCGTTTGGAGATCTCCGGAATTATCCTGAAAAGGATGCAGGCACTTGAGAGATTGGCATCATCTTTTACCAGACAATGTCATTGCTTTCACTAATGAGGAAGTCGTCGGGAACGTTTCTTCATACACAAGGACCATTCCTAGCAAAGTGCCTAATTCCCTGGAAGGCTCTCTTCACATGGTGCAAGGAAGAATTGATGGAGCTATTAGGCCTTTCACGATGAATTTCATCAGTAAGTTGGTGGCGCTGCAGTCAGATATTGAGAAGTTCGGGCCTAGCTTGGAGGATGTGGAAGCGTGTATCAGGGTATTGAACGAAGGCTTGCTGCAATTCAGGACAGAAAATGAAGTTGTGGCTAAGACAGATGGGAAGATATTGAATTACATGTTCGACAAGTATATTCAGTATCAAAACAAAAAAATGTAGATGTTACAGCTGGCGAATCTCTCCTCTTCTACTCTTTCTTCTTCTATTTTCACGTTCCCGGATATAATTGTAAAACTTTAAAGTTATTGGTTTTGAAACCATTACTTTAAGTTATGTGGAACGATTCTATTAGTTAAGTGACAGATGTGTAAACGTTTGAGTATGGATCCGGATGCATGTCACTTGAAGAAGAATTAGAGGAGGATGATTGCCAGATGTTATCTTTATTTCTTGTTTATGTTTCAGTTCAGTTTAGTTTCCCATTTGTATTTTCCCTTCTATATTCTATAAGTTCAGTTGAGTTAATATCTATTTGTTTTGTCTATGTGCATACAATCAACTCTGTGATCTATTGATTGGGTTGCACATCCCCCCTCTTTCTTTCCTGTGTTTTATTATTTCCTTCTTCTTTAGATATTTCCTTTCTTTAACAATTGCTTACTTGCTGCAAAACTATACAGCTATGGTTCATAAGCTACATGGTTAAAGTAAAATCCCTAAATAGATACTAGCATATTTAATTGACAAATCTTACACGGGAGCCTCAACGGTAAATGAGGGAGATTTATCTCATGACTACCTAGGTTTTCAACTATGCAGAAAATCTAGCCAACACCTTTTCACCGATGAGCACCAGTGAAGTATTCCTGCAAATAATTCAGACAAACATGGAATTCATGGCATTAATGTTTAATTTCTTCACCAAAATCTAATTATAAATCATGTTGCCCTCTATTTTTAGACTTTGCTTGCATGCCAAGCAAGCTAAAAATATTATTTAATTCCCCCGTGCACTCACATCAACATGCAGATAGCTAGAATAATAAAAAGGAAGCCTTTCCAACCCTGGGCGCCAAAACTGGATGTTTCCCGACAATTAAAAAAAAGTCAGCTTTTAGGCATTTAGCTATGCCGTAATGGGTTGCACTTTTTGGCTAGAAGTCATGTTAAAAATAAGAAGGCAAGGAAATGGGAATTTTTACCCTTCAAGACAGCTCCATAATTCTCATCTTTCACTTAAGTGATTTAACAGTTTAACTTTAATGATGGGAAAAAACAACCTTCCAGGAAGGCTCCGAATTCCCACCTTCCTTCCACCACCAAAATTCCCATTGGTACTTAAAAGCCCTCCTTCCAAAAAGTGCAACTTGCATGGAAGAAAGCTCCTTCCCAAAAAGTGCGACTTGCATGACTTCTGCTTTTAAAGTTGCGTGAAAACTCATCAACAATATTTTATTTCCATTTTTGGATTTTCAGTATAAAATAAAATTTTCCATTTTTGGAAAGGGTCTAGGAAGATGTGGCAGCAAAAACTTGCAAGTGTTATAACTTTCACTCTGTGGCTCCATTTTATGTGTCGTTTTCTCTAAAAGTGCATATTTTCTCGGGCTCTATTCATTGATGGCAATATTTTCCTTATTTTCATAAAATCTATTTTTGAACCTTTTTGGACCAAGCAACTTCTTGCAATCCCCTGAAAGAATCATGAGCTTTGATCACTTTTAGACAGATTAGTAATTAAAAATATTGGATAACTTTTCAAAACCCTGGGCCTGGGAATGGTCTGGCAGGAAGAATGAATAAGCTACGGGAATTGCCCGAGAAAACAAACCAAAACACAGACAAAAAGAAATAAAATAAAACAAAAGTTGCAGGCAATAGATCGAAAAATTTCTCCAATTAGCTGATCTGCAAAAATTCTTCCCCCTGAGTGCATGTTTTGTGGTAATAATGATGGGGTGAAGTGCCTTATATAACCTAAATGCCCCAATTTCAGCTCAATCTATTTTTAAAAGAATTTTATTTATTTAATAAATAAATAAATAAAATTCTCTCAGACAAAACCTGGGGAAGGGATAGAGTGAGTTTTAGCATGTGGGTATTTGTCGAATTTGGCTTTTATGACTCTCTAGGGATACCGTAGAGCAATGCAAACAACTGCAGGTAAAATAAACACAAAACGGCCCATTACTTTGAAAAGAACAAAAATTTTTAAAAGGGGTAGTCCTAAATTTCAAGGTGAAATCTCGGGGACACCAACTTCATCCTCCAAAGTTTTAGTGGTCAATTTTTCAAGTTCACATATTAGACCAATCAACCTAGTGTCAATTGTGCAGGAAAAAACTTTCACAACCACCACCTATAAAAGCACATTTACATTACCCATTCAAAGCTCCACTTATCTCACATCTTTGGGACTACCTAAGAGATCACACAAAGCATCCAATTGTTAAATCAATCTCTCAAGCACATCATCCAGCATAGTCTACATACATCTTATGTGACTGCCCTAGGACATTTTACAAAGCTACATCCTACACCAAAAATCATTGCCACGTGTTGAAGGTCATATTGGGATATTTACAACCAAAACACAATGTTATGCACATCTTGCACACATTCATCGAGTGGGGAACTACAAGGGTTTGATGTCTTTTTAGAGTATTGCTATGTAGGCATAGTGGGGGCAACTCAACCCAATCGGACTACCCCCCTTTTAGATCTTCAAAGAGGAGAGCTAGATATTGATGAAGAAGCATCCCTAATCTGCTACACAACTGTGATCGCAAAATTATGAACACGGAAAGTGAAGCTATACACACAAAGGATCATAGTTCAAGAGACGAGATTCAGCTGAACCCTACACAAGACAACCATCGGAACAATTTCTCCTTGGACAAGCGACTTTGTCCTCCTCTCAAATAAGACTCCCAAATTCTTAGCGCAGTTCACAGCCTTCTTGCACACTCTCAAATCATTGTCACTCCATCTCAGCCAATAAATTAGTGCAATCTCTTATAACCCTAACCCGCGCTTACTTTATCTAACTGGTGTCCCCAGATTTCACCCTGAAATCTGAGACTACCCCATATAAAAAATTCGTACTTTTAAAATAATCGGTCGTTTTGTGTTTCTATTGCCAGAAGATGCCTGTATTACGTCAAGATATTCTCGGTGAATTATGGGAGCCAATTTCGACAAATACCCAGATGCCAAAAATTGTTTTATCCCTTCGTCAACTTTTGTCTGCGGGAAAATTTTATTTAATTATTTTGAGCCCCGTTTGAAGTAAATTGTGCTCTGATTTAGCCCTGTTGAAATTTTGCATGTCAATATTCACATATGCCAGTAGGGTTTTTATCAGGAATTGATCATGGGCTTTATCTGTGACTTCTGGCAACGTTTTGCGTTTTTGTTATTTTTCTCGTTTTTTTCTCTGTGAAATTCCCCTAGGTCAATTCCTTCGCCAGTACAATCTGTTTTCTTGCCTAGAGTATCTGGACATCATCTACGGCCGCCATGCCATAAGGAATCAGCCTCAGGAAGTCAGGTTCTCTTTAAAAAGATGAAGTCCTGCACAAAAATCTTCTTCTGGATAGGTCGCATTTTTTGGAATGGATGGATTTAAGCTGCAGTGGAATTTTTGGCCGCAGCAGGTAGGTGGGATTTTTGTACCTGCCTTGCAGGATACTTTTTCCCATAAAGGTAAAGTCACTTAAGTCATGATGGGAAAATTAGAGGCACAGGCAGGCAGGAATTTCTTACATGTCTTGCAGGATGAAAATTCCCATTGTGAAATAAAGAAAAAATCACTTAAGGCATTGATGGGAATTTCTTACCTGCCTTGCAGGGTAAAAAATCTCATTGTGAAAGTCAAACAACTTAAGTGGATAATGGGATTTTTGGACCTGCCATGCAGAGTGAATAATCCCATCAAATTTGACATTTAAATATAGAAACCAGCCTTTGCCAAAAAGTACGACCCCTTTGGAGTATTAATTAATTTATTTAATGGCATTTATTAATAGTCTCCCTTCCAATTTTGGCGCCCAGGGATGAGAAGAAGTCAATGCATAAGGAGAAGTCAAAGAGGACTGGAAGTAGAACGCTAAAAATAAATTAAATTAATTTATTTAATGCAGCCCTAGAGCATGCTAAAAAGTGCGACCCATTTGGAGGATGAATAATGTTTTTTAAAGTATTTATTAAATGGTTTTTATTCTTATTTTTTGGCGCATAGAGAAATAGAAGGTCAAAGCATGATGTTAAGTGAAAGTAGAGCGCTAAAAATAAATTAAATTAATTTATTTAATGGCAGCCATGAGCATGCACAAAATAGGCGCCCAAATTGAAGAGAAAAGCATGTTTATTAATTAATTAATTGCCAAGAATAGGAGAGGCAATTATTAATTATAGAATGATGAAGGTTATATAAGCATGGGCTGCCATAATGATGAATTAATTAATTCTTCTAGCAAAGGAGTGCAGCTCAGACAGTTTTGGCGCCCAGAGGAGGATTTTTGCTCAAAGAAGTGTTTTTCACTGTCGGAAAGCTTCAAGGTTTGGCGCCTAGGATTGGAGGAGCTTGTTTTAGGCTTGGTTAATAATCTGCATATCGGTACAGGTGCTCAGGTGAAGTTGAAAATATTCATGCTTGCCTTGCATGCAAGCAAAGCCTCAAATTTTAGGGCTGCGGACTTTATATATGCAGATTTTTATGATAAAAATCAAGTGTTCATGTTCTGGTTGCCGTCTTTGTCTGAATTAATTGCAGGTATTCATTACAGGTGCTTATATAATTGAAAGGGAGCTTAAATCAATGTCAGATACATTGAATATATCCTCCGAATCCGAAGAAATTCCTAGATCTGCACCAGTTGTAAAGAATTTCGGCCGAATAAAGAGAAAAAGAGTTGCTCAGACAAAGATAGATTCGGCCATGACAAAGTGGGATGAAAGAGAGCTCAGCAGAGATCATGCATTACTTCCAGATTTGCTGACATCGGAGACACAGATTTAGGCCCAAAACCTCTTTCTGAATTGATTGACAGATCCAGAGCTGGAAAGACTTCTCTCATGCGTGCAGTCAAAAGCAGTGGAATCATTCGAGCTTCAGCATTCCCATCCACAACTCAGTTGCCAGAATTTGTTATGGAGTGTGTTAGGTCTTATCACCCATTATCTAGATCAGTTCGAGATGCTGCGGGGAAGACAATAATCCGGCTGGACGCACAATTCATCAATTATTGTCTGAAAATTCTAGCACGACAGGTGGTGACTACTATTGGCATACTGGATGTCGGCAACAGATGGGAGAAGCATAAAGTCAACTGTGTGGGCATAATGAACAATAGGTATATGAAGAAGCCCAGATCTCCATCCAAGTTCCCAAGGACTCTTCCACGATCCAATCTGGTGCAGGAGGTGGATGACATTACCAAATTGCTATGCAGGATAAATGGCGAAGTTAACACTCACAATTTCTGCTCATGGATGTATGCCTTCATTAGGACCATTGAGATCAACAAAGCAGATTCTATAATCAATTGGTCGGAAATCATCAGTGACAACATCAACGAGCAGCTCCGGAATGTGAGGCGAACTTATAGCTTCAAGATGACTTCATATTTGGTATATGCAACAGCCTCGCAGGGTATCTTCTCCAAGCTGGATAGACGTGGTGTGCTCTCCAAGGATCCTATTTTTGAGTGTTATCCACAACTTATTGTGCCTACATGCAATAAAAATTACAAGGTGGTCAACGATGGATTCTTCTATGGATTCATTTGCAGGCTGAACGGTGATCTGAAAACCAACTGGGTAAGCAAGGAAGCTTGGGAAGTTGTATCCCAGAGTGGCAATATCTTCATCCAGTTTGCAGACTTTACATACCTCAGGGTCACCGGCTTTTCGGGAGAACCAGTCAAGTTGCCCAGATATCCAAGTGACAGATTGGTCATTATGGAGTTGAGAAGACAGCTCGTGGAGATGCATGACCTACAATCGAAACGGCACAAGTCTACAAGCTTTTTCCCGATCACAGTGGGCTATTACAGCTACCAAAGCATTCACAAAGCCAGAGGAATTGAAGCGGAGATGTTCACTGAGTATGAGCATGAGTTCTTCCCAGCACGATTGAACTTCGATCCATATGGGGTAGCTAGGAAGACAATCTCCCAGGAATAAGCGCATGTGCCTTCGTTAGAAGATTTCTGGATGAAGTGCAGAAGCGAGTACGAAGTTAGGAAGAAAGACTTCAGTAGGTTATCAGCGCGACAAGTGTTTGATTATGGACTAGGTAGCCAGTACGTGGGTACGGTTCGGGTACAGGTACGGGGATCCGGTACGTCGGTACTGCAATTTTTTTGGGGGCCCGGGTACGGCACTTGGGTACGGCAGTACAATATACATATAAAATATTAAAAATATTTTGAAAAGTAACAAGATAAGCAAAATTTCAGCCTAACACATGCATAGATTAAACAAATCTGAAATATACATAGGTGAAATAGCAACAAAAGTTAAAACATATTGATAATTCATTGTTCGAACTTATAACCAGTACATTGTTCAAATCAAAATGTTACAATGTATTATCATTATCTGACATTGTAAACACAAAAATGAAGAATCAAGATACATCAACATTCTAATTAGTAATAGACTAATAGTCTAATGGCTCTACATCTTCTCCAATGTCTTCAACGAGAGCATCACTACCATCACGTGGTTCATTAGAACCACAAGCACCAGGAGTACAACCAGAACTATCAGCAATGCCGCTCCTGCTAGCCCCACTTTGCAGCTCACGCAAAGTACTATCTAGGTCCGAGTCTAGCAATGAAAGTTGGGCAATGGGAACATCCAAGTTTGGAGTCTCTGGGTCTATATCCCAACACTTTGTTGGCCCTTTCCTGTACTCATCCTTCTTATGTGATAGAAGGCGCAGGTTAGAATGCACAAAGACCAAATCCTCCGCCTTTTTTGCTCCCAACTTGTTGCGGTTAACTGAGTGGATAAATGAATATATACCCCAATTCCTCTCAGCTGAAGAAGAACTCGCAACCTATTGAGGCAAGCCGCAAAGTCAATGCAAAATTAAAATTTTAAACTTATAAATATAAAGTAAAAAAGAAAGAGTTAAGAAATTAAAAAAATTAAAATCTTACTTGTGATAAAACTTTTATTGCAAGTGGCATGAGGTAGGGGTATGCTTGTCCATGGAGGTACCACGACGAATAAGCATCCATCCTATATTTGTCACGAAGAGCGCTAATGGAGTGATCCCTGGAGGATATGAAATTCACAAACTCACCTCTAACCATGTCTTCTACTTCTGGATCTGGGAAGATTCTAGAAAATGCTGCCTTATACCCCTCACTAACTTCAACATCCCTATATGGTGGGACCCTCCTAGGCAAAGAAAGGATCTCTGCGCTATAGTATTTTGGAGTCAAGGCAAAAGCAAGAAGATGCAATGGAGTAGTCATTTTGTTCCACCTTTCAATGAGATATGAGTGCACTTCCTTGAAGAAGGTCTCTGTAGGATCTTGCTCTTTGGCATTTATGATGGTCTTAATTGACTCAATCATTGAGTCAATTCCATCATAAATCTCACCCATGCATGGATGATCCATATCAACAAATCTCAACATACTCACGATGGGCTCAGTAAACTAAGCAAGTAATCCACACGATCCCACCATGTTTCATCCAGGATCAACAATTTCACATTTCTAGCCCTCTCACTGTTTGCTTGCCTCCATATACTCCAAAGGTCACTGATAACCATGCCACTCAATGCCTCTCGCACCTTCACAAGCCGTCTCAAGACGAGCGTGTGCGAGGCAAATCGAGTCTCAACAACCTAATAAGAAATCAAAAGAAATAAAATTAAGACAAGTAAACTTAAAACATTCAAAATTCTACAAATTACAAACTTATAAAATTAATTTAATGAATTTTAAAAACTAATAATTATTTTTAAAAATAAAAAAGAATGTTACGGCCTACCTTCAATAGCTGCAATGTTGAGAATTTACGAAAGATGGCTTGGGACATGTGGTGGTTGCTGACAAACATTTGAATCTCACTTGCCTCCTCATATACTTGTTTGATCCAAGCAATTTTTGTGCCCAATTTTTGTAACATTAAGTTGAGGGAATGAACCGCACAAGGTGTCCAGAATATGTGTCCATACCGTGCCTCAACCAACAACCCTGCAGCTCTACAATTTTTTGCATTGTCCGTTACAACTTGGACAACATTTTGAGGCCCCACCGCCTCAATAGATTCTATGAGGATGTTGGCAATGAATTGGGCATCCTTTACTTGCCCCTCACAATCAATAGCCCTGAGAAACATTGCCCCTTTAGGACACACGGCAACCACATTGATCAATGGCCTATTTGCTGTATCTTTCCATCCGTCAGAAACGATGGACACTCCTGTTTCGAGCCATTGATTCTTGATGGGTAACAATGAATCTTCAACTTTTTTTCTTTCTTTTGACAATAAGGTGGTGCGCACCTTTTCATACCCTGGGCTAATGTACCCTTTAGGGGCTTCATTAATACATCTCACCATATTTTGCCAGTATGGTGATCTAACAACATTAAATGGGACACCACATGCATAAATAAAGTGTCCAACACTTTGGTTAGCTATGTCCCTGCTTTCATTCTGGAATGCCCTTTCCAATGGGCCTACATCTTTTGTTCTTTTGCAAGAAAGAGGTGAATCCTCTTCCCCTCCAGTTGCAATAGGTGTAGACAAAAATGGGTGATCTGGGGCCACAACATCAACAGAAGGAGAAACAGGTGGCTTGCTAATGGTATGTGATCTTCCTTTTCTTGCCATAGGATGATTGGATTTTAATGCCATTGTTGCATCTGCTTCCTCTTGCTCTTTGATGTATACAAGGGTCTTTGCACGTGGCAACCCCTTTCCATCCAACCCTCCACATGTTCTGATTCCGTGGCCAATAGCCCCACACAAATGGGCTTTCACCCGACTGTAGGAGCTCTTAAATTGCATATTACATTGTGAGCAAACCCAAACAAAACCCCCTCCACCTGGTAATTGTTATAGTTGTTTGACATGCCTCCAAAGGGGGGAGGATGGATCATTTTTGTGAAGGAGACCTTTACTACTTTGACCCACAGAACTAGAACTCGCAGCCATTTTAAGTTTTTAACTGCACAATGCATTTAAAAAAATGAAAACAAATTTAGTCTTGAGAAAATGTTGGAAGTTTAAAATTTAAATGAAATCAAATGTAGAAAAATGAAGCTTAAAAGTTAAAACAATAACAAAAAACAAACCAAAAAAACAACTAAAAAATAATAAAATATTAAATACAACTAACAAACTAAAACACTCTAAAAAAATCACAAAATACTTACCTCAATACACCCAACACCAATAATGCAAGCTCCTTGAACTCCTTGTCACTTGTTGCAAGCTCCTTCAACTATATGGCACTTGAAATCAACCCTAAGCAATTGAAAATAGTGGAAAAATTGAAGGTGAGAGTCAAATATGCAAATAAGAGGCAAGAATGAAAATGTGAGGTAAATGACTTGTTATTGTTGTTGTTATAGAGTTTGGGCACACAAATTAGGGTTGAAAAGAATATTTTAATGTTTAGAAAGTCGGTTTGACCTTTGTTTTGACCAAAAAACAAAAAAAAATTAAAAAACGCGTCAAAAAAGTGACGGGTTCGGCGCGGGTTTCTCCCTGCATGCCCCGGGTACGGCCGGGTACATCCCCGGCCGTACCCGGGGCCTGCAGGGAGAACCCTGCCCGAACCCGCGCCGAACCGGACCCGGACCCCATACCCGCGCCGAACCGAACCCGAACCTGCCGCCCTTAGGGGCTGTACCGGCTACCTAGATTATGGATTAGCACGGATACCTACGGATCTTACAGATGATGGGCCTGTGTTACTTGACACATACCATCAGATGGGAGGGGATAGAGTTGTACTTCAGGAGAACATTGGTGGCTGCCACACGATCAAGGAAAGGTCTGTCGCTATTCTGGTCAACACTTCGAACTGGTTGTTGACAAAAGGATATTGCCTTGATGAAGCATTGATGAATCAGATCACATGCAACCTTAGCACAAGAGATTCCATCAAAAGGAAGCACGAGGGAGAAAGCAGCATGAAAGGCCTGAAAAGCTTAAAGTGCTCAAAAAGTCTCATTCAAGGGAAAAGGTCACTTCTAGGCTATGGTGCTAGTTCCGACTTCCCCAGCGTCAAGTACTTCACCAACTTTTGCACCTCAGCAGGATACTGTCGTTCCTCCGTTGAATCTGGCAACATTTGTGTTTTCTCCTCAGCCACTCCAATCAGCACCTCTTCCTGAAAAAACGTTGAAGTTGCAGATGGCAAAATTTGAAAGAGCTTTGTCTTTGGACAATACAGAGGACGGTAGCCACGACACTGTAGCAATTTCAGATGGAGAGGAACCAGAGCACGAAATGGTGGTACATTCGGCAGCTTCTCATTCTCCGAGAAGCAATTTCTCAAAGTGGTTGGCTTCACAGTCGGTCCCAGAGGCTAGAGAGGAGATCAACTTGGAGGAACATGACTTGCAACTACTCCTGAGTTTGGGTGGAAAAGACAGAAGACCTAAAGTTGCTAAGGTGACTCTAAGGTTGATTATTGAAGAGTCAGGGCAGAAGTTCGCTGAAGGTATCAGTTCCAGCAGAAGGAAAGAAGGGCGAGCTCACGGCAGCGGATATAACAGTGACCAAAGTACCCATAGGTCAAGCCACTACTGAGGGATTGAAGCAAGATACGCAGACATTGATAAATGCTTTATTCCTTAGGCTTGACAAAGAAAAGGCGGAAAAAGTTGAACTTCAAAGGCAGGTGTCTCAGTTGTGCAAGATTATTGCCAAAGTTGTCAAATCTTCCACTCAACCAATTTCAGCACATAAGCAGGTGAGTGATCATCTGCAGGTGGAAACAGGTAACCAAGTTAAAGCTATCGACGAATGGAAGAATCTAATCATTTGCCAAGCTTCTGTACAACTCAGGGAGGTGTCGGCCCATCTAAAGGTTATGAAGGATGCATCGGTTTAGCTGAAACAACTAGTGACAAGCACGATGGACATGAACACAGTAGTTGAAAGTAACCTAAGTACTTTGGTCGAGATAAATAAACTGTCGAGGGAGGTTTTGACTGCAGAACAAATTGTGCCCGATGGATCAGTTCAAAAGGGGAAGCAGCTTGAGTTTGCAGTTTCTTTCCGCTTGGAGATCTTCAAAATCATGCTAAAAAGGATGCGGGTGCTTGAGAGTATGGCATCATCACTATCAAACAATGTCATTGCTTTCACCAATGAGGAAGTGGTCGGGAACGTTTCTTCATTCATACTTAAGGACCATTCCCAACAAAGTGTCTGATTCCTTGGAAGGATCCCTTCTGATGGTGCAAGAGAGGATTGATGGAGCTGTTAGGCCTTTCACAATGAATTCAATCAATAAGTTGGTAACGCTACAATCAGACATTAAAAGTTCAGGCCTAGCTTGAAGGATGTGGAAGCATGCATCAAGGTTTTGAACGAAGACTTGCTGCAATTCAGGACAGAAAAAGAAGTTGTGGCTAAAGCAGATGGGAAGTTGTTGAATTACATATTCGAAAAGTATATTCAGTATCAAAACAAAAAAAAAGCGTAGAAGTTACAAGTTGACAGATCTTCCTTCTTTTCTTTCTTCTCTTATTTCTTATGTTCCTGGATGTAATTGTAAACTTAAAAGTTATTGGTTTGAAAACCATTACTTTAAGTTAATTGGAATGATTCTTTGAGTTAAGTGACAGATGTGCACAATTTTGACTAGAGCTCCTGATGCATGTCACTTAGAGAGGAATTAAAGGAAGATGATTGTCAGATGTTATCTTTACTTCTTGTTTATGTTTTAGTTCAGTTAAGTTTCCCATTTGTAATTTCCCTTCTACAGTCTATAAGTAGAGGAAGAACCTTCGGGTTAATGATCAAAATTTGTAAGCAGCATTCTTGTGTTCTAGACTTTGTGTTGAAACCCCTGATAGCTATTTGAAGCAAAGGAATAGAAAGGAGCATATTTCTGGAAAACTTTGTGTCAAAGGTTCTTTTTGTTTCTAACTTTCTGTCTTACATCTATTCATAAACTTTGCGTTATTCTAAATCTAGATCTGAAAGTTCCCTTTGCTTATAATTTTGTGTGTTAATATCTATCTGTTCTATCTATGTGCATGCAATCAACTCTGTAATCTATTGATTGGGTTGCACATCTTCCCTCTTTCTTTCTTGTTTTCTGTTATTTTCTTCTTCATCAGATATTTTCTTTCTTTAACAATTGCTTACTTATTGCAAAACTATACAACTATGGTTCATGAGCTGCATGGTTAAAGTAAAACCCGCAAATAGATACCAGCATATTTAATTGACAAATTTTACACGGGAGCCTCACCGGTAAATGAGGGAGATTTATCTCATGACTGACCTAGGTTTTCAGCTATGCAAAAAATCTAGCCAACACTAACTTTACAGTAAAGCTTGTATGTTTTTGGTATTTAATCGTGACAAGATTTAGGATATGCATATTTATTGTATTCATGTACTTTTGATTCCTAATGCAACCTTACTTTCAAGTAATCAGTGATACAATTAGATTAACCCTAATTTTGACAGAGGTTTACATTTGATGGACTCAAAGCGTGTTTAGATTATTTCCTACAATCATCCTCAATGATATCTTATTGAATTGCACGGAATGTTATCTCTAATCAAAAACATCCATGTGAAGCCCACCTCGAGTATGAAATATCTTCATTGTGTGCACATTTACCACTTTGTGGATGTATAGCTTTAATGTGAAGCCATCTATTAATTTATGTTTACCCACTATTTAGGTATGACTGTATTTTGCTTTAGCATTGTGAGTTTTATCCCATAAAAAGCCCTATGAAAAATCAATATGCACTTGCTTAGTCATTCAAATATCTTCTTTGAAATTTTAAGTAAAAGGGAATAAATGATCTTGAGACTTATCTATTATAAGTCATTATCATTCTTAATGATGGCGAACTTCAAAATATTTTGTCGGGGCTATTGAAATCAAATGTCAATTGAATATTTAGTCTTGTTAAAGTATATCTTGAAACCAATTTTTCCTTATCAATTACCAAACAACAAATTACACATTGCTATATAAGTCGTGAATTTACCTGATATAAGATTTTTCCAGCACTTTTCAAAGCGAATATAGAACCTCTTGCCACAACGACCCCATCCACATTCTTCATGACTTTCACCATCTTCTTTATGTAGATTATTGTCAATTCTGCAAAGTTAAAATGGCAATATTAATCTTTCGTACAAAATGTATACATTCCACCTCTATAGGGAGTTTTGTTAATTCTAAAAAATGATAATGGTATGTATTAGTTGTACCCCCAAATTTATGATGGATGGAAACTTCACATGAACAAATTCCATTCTTCAAAACTATACAAAACACATTGTGGTTCACAAGAGCACATCACGCAGAAATATGAAAAAGGTTTGTGACATCAAATACACAATTCACATGTTGGAACAACATCATATCCATATCAATTTCTACGAGAACATGTAGATGATAACATGATAGAAAATGATATCAATGATAAGAAGAAACATGTTTATCCTCTAGGGGTGACATACATATATAGGAACCTGTGAGGAATGGGTACAATGGTTGGAGTTCAACCCATCTAAAAAAAAATTGGTTAGATCCCCCTAGTATTGTATTGTCCCCTTCTCAAAGCTAGTTCGATATGAAGACCTTGGACCCATTTTTACTTTCTATGGGCTTAAAGGGAAAAGCAAGGGAAGTACTTTAATGTTATAATTGTAAGTTGCTATTTTTGGCCTTGTATTATTTTTGTACAAGCAACTTTCTAATTATAACATTAGAAAGTGAAGTGGGTCGAAAAAGTGCAAATGTCGACTTAAAAATAGAAGTGATGGAGTTAAAAGGGGAACATAACACCACTTAAAAAGGGGAAGACCCATTGGGGATCCCTTTTACGTCGATTGTGCCACCCACAATTATTAAGAGGAGTCACTTGGGGTGGAAAAAGGCATCACTTGTCATATGAATTCATTTATATTTGAAGATTGGAGCTTGTGCTTGCAATTTTTGGCCATTGAAGACAAAAACCCTCCTTAGTATCCTATTGGGGAAGACAACCCTCAATAGAATTCAGAAATGAGGATGAAAACCCTCAAATTCTGCATTTGTGACCTCATTCAGACGTCATATTTGGGCTGCAATTCAAAAACTCAGAGTTACAATTCAGAATTTACAATTTTAAACTAGGGCTTCAAGGTCAGATCAGAATTCCAGATTTTTGGGTGTAGAACAGCCACACATTTCAATGTTTTGTTGTGTTACAGTGTTTTGGATCATATCTAGAACATTTTCAACTTGGGCGACCAACCTGAGAACTTGAGAGACCCATTTTGGGGTCAATTCTGGCTATTTTCAGTCAGGGTTTCTTTGGAGCTAAGTCTTGTTCAACCTTCAATTTTTCCCTATGGCATTCATTGCTACATCTATTTCAGCTTCAAATGCTCCTAATGGTCAACTGTAATTTACCCTATTTCCTGTCATGAAATTGATTAAATAAATTCAGTTATTTATCAAAAAAATGATTTCCTTGTTCCTAAATGTTCTAAACATATTCCTAAGTGTTTTGAGCCTTTTGGGTACTTCGATAATTGAGTATCTGAAGAGCAATTGAAGAAATCAGATTTCTGCATGTTCTACTGAGGGTTTGCATACCAAAATCAGGTCACTATCCTAATTTGGGGTGATTTCTTATTGCTGTTATTTAAATTCAGATTTTTGTACTTTGCTGTCATAAATTTCAGTTTGTTGTCATTAGGGTTTTGTGCAATTTCCAGAGAATTCAAATCTCAGCCCGAAAGGGACATTACAAGTCTAAACACAACTCATAACATAGCACCCATACTTGTTTAATTATTTATTCATAAAAGACTCTATATACATAACAAGTCTACAGTTTAAAGAATTCATGGTGAGCCATTCAATCGTAACAAGTTTAATACATATTTCCATACACAAGAAAAATTCAAGTAAAAATGCAAAGCTTTCTAAGAAGCAAACCAAATAATAACAGAGACCACATCGAAAATATTATTCAAATATAAAACATGAAGACCAAGAGGAGAGGTTTATACACAGAGAATAAGCAAACAAAATTCAACTACAAGTTATGATTGTAGAGGGGTCAAGGGAAGGTTAGACTTAACTATATTTGTTCATGGTTTTGAATAAACACCACCAACGAATTTTAGGAATGCCACCCTTGGTGGAACCTTTTGGTCTTGGTTGTGTAGTTTATAAACATTATGGCATCATGCCTTTAAAAAACAAGTGAAGATTTTTTGAAACCTAGACTGCCTAGAAACACCGAGTACCCCCCCCCCCCCGTACCGGTCTGATACGTACAGGGTACGGGTATGTTGTGGGTACGTCCCGGGTAGAGATTTCCATACCTGGACATACCCAGGGCCTCTGGGTACATACCCATAGTGTACCCACATGTTCTTTTTAAAGTGCAAAAAAAAAAAAAAAACTTGAGGGCTTTGACTGGAATTGAACCTTGGAAAGTTTGTGTGAGATTCAATATTGCCAATAGGCTCCGAAGGGTCAAGAGAGATGAAAAGGACTAGGACTTCATTTGGCTGACTTACTATTTAGGTGCTTTCTTGTTGCTCCTCATGGGTCCTTTATTCTTCAGTCCATTTGGAATGCATGGGAACAAGTGAAGCACTTGGTGGTTGGACAGCCTATCTTCTCTTCCTTTGACACTAGGTGCCAAGCCTAAAAATCAATTTTGTCGAATCTAAAATATAATGACAAAATCCTTGCCTTGACAAGAGGCTGCTCTGCCCTCCTTTGGTTTGAGAAAGGAATTAAAATATTTCATGACTTGTACAGATTTGGCAAGTGGATGGAATGGACAGACCTTAAAACTTTCTATAAGCTTCCTCAATCTCAGTTCAGAATGTATGCAATGCTCATAAATGCTTTCACGGCTCCCTCTACTAGACTAATTATGGAGGATGAGAATGATTTTTGGGATACTATGAGGTGGTTCAAAGGGTCCCCTCTACAAGAGGCTACCTCCAAACAACTCTATGAAAAGATTGCCTTCTCCCCAAACCTTTCCCTGGGCCTTAACAATAAGTGGAATGTTTGTGAGCCCATCAGTAGATGGACTCATAGATTTAATGTTTTGTGGTCTTCTTGTATTCAGTCGAAGAAATCTTGCTTTATATGGTTTCTGATTCATAATAAGCTTGTTGTTGGCTTCTAATCTTTTATAAGTTGCTGAGACTATAAGCTGCTTGTTTTCTTTAAATTTTTATATATACATTTATATTTTTACTTTTTAAAAATATATTGTACGAACGTACCCAACAGCGTACCGTACCCGAAGTTTTTAAAAAATTGTCGTATCAACATACCGTACCCGTACCCATACTGAAACAGTCTAGTTAAAAGCGCACTATCGTTGACAATCCTCTTGACAACAACACACGAACAATTAATGGGTTGATCAATCTAAGAAGCAATTAAAACAAAACATGAAAGAGAATATGATCTTACAAAGGGCTGAGTATTTGTGTCATCTATTCATACATGAGCACATCAAGGAAGAATCCGAAAGCATCCACATACCGATAGAAACGATCTTGGGCAAGTTGGTAGTATCTGAACAAGTGGAATGAGCGCTTGACCAACTTATACGAGTGCTAAATACTCTCACACCAAGATCTCTCCAGCAGCATAAACAAAGCCATATCCATAAGGTTTATGCATAGCAAAAAACCATTGCATTGCAAAACAAACTAACAAACATTGCATGAACAACAATTAGGATTAATTATCTTCATATAGTATTGTAGCTCAAAAGAACAATCTAGATGATCTAAAAATACAAGTGGGAAAACCTCTTAAATAGGCCTAAGACGTGGTTGTGCAATAACTAAGTGATTATTGTGAACCCCTCAAAAATAGGAGAATCCCCCAAGAATGTGGATCAAACAAATTCCACGTACATGTGGGGATTATCTCCAACAATAATTAAAAAACTCGCAAAAATAAGTTTAACTCTTAGTTGTAGTGTGCACTAATATTAAACTTGGCTAGATAGATAATATCTAGATACACTAGGCCTAGTGTGAACACAACTCCAACACCCTCCCTTAAGCACAAAATTGGGAGTGAGAGATGAGAAAATCTAGGAGATAGATCCAAATATGGGTCCCGGGAAACTAGGCCTGATAAGGTACCCATTTACAAGCAACTAGAATTTTTACCATGGATGAAAAAGGTACCCAAAATCAGTAAAAAACAACAAAGCGGAGAGGACCAATATCTTGCTACAAGGCGCCCCAAGAAGCATGGCTCAAAACTCATACACTCTGCTGAAGAAGATGTTTGGTTTGCACCATGGTTTGGATCCACTACTGAATCACAAAACTCAAACAAATGACAATGTAATATAACAAAAATTTGATTTGGTGACTCTTCAAATCAATCTTTGTGACATATTTTGCTTTATTGAAACAGACCATTTAGTCATTCATCTGAGGTAATGGAAACTTGTACTTTATTGTTATCTTGTTTATGGCTCTAGAATTCATGCACATATTCCCATTTTTCACCTTTCTTGGGTTTTGGCATACTTGGAACTGCACATAGGATCAAAGTTTCTCTAATTAAACCCTTGTCCAGCATCTCTTACACTTGCTTACTCACCTCTTCATTCTTTGTGGGTGTTAATCTATAGGTTGCCTTCTTTGGAAAACTAGATCTGTGAACCAAATCCACATGGTAACTAATCTTGCTTGTTAGTGGTAATCCATCTGAGAGATCATTGGAGATAATCTCAGCGTATTCATCCAATAGTCCCCATCAGTTCACTTCATTTGGTGTTTCACTTTCCTTATCTATTGTCACAACTTGCATGGGTTTACCATTTAGGAATGAAAGTAAAGCAATCGTTCTCTTTCTTTATTGTGAGGCCCAGTTATAGGGACCATTAAAAATAGAATGAAAATGAAATAGCATGTGCAAACCAGAATATAATATTTTCATTAGTTGAAATGAATGAAGAAGATTACAAATAAATAAGCCAAAGAATGGTTGTTCACTTCACATTCTAGGGTGACTCTTCAACTATTTATAGGAACTCTTCAAGCTCCAGCTACAAGACACAAATTCCTCCTAATAACACCTAGGATAAACTAATATTATTTACAATAATATTACATCCCCCTTAATCCACAGGGGCTATGGTGAGACCAAACATGCCTCCGGAACCAGAATCACAAGGTCGACAAATATGGTCGGAACCAAAATCACAAGGTCAACAAATTCTCTGAAATCAGCGGTCATGGCATTGGCGAAAGAAATTATTGTTTGTGAATCAAGTTGTGGATGTAATGGCGAATGTAGGATCATTTTTACTATGTAGAATTTTTTTGGCGAATAGAAAAGCTTATGTGAATACCTTGTTCAAACTCCCTTCTCTTTCCTCTTTTCTATGTTAATGACTTCATGTTTGAATTTTTTCGCTGCAATGGATTGCTTCTAAATCTTTGGTGCTTCCACGTATAGATACGTATGGATATGTGATGTGAAGCATGTTTTATTAAATTATTTGTAAAAATTCTGCAATGTTTGATATATGAGGATCAACGGCGTAAGCTCTATTCTAGAATGAAGGTCTGACACACCCACATTTTGAATGGAAGTCCCCGAAATAAGCCTAGCGAAGTGACAAGTGTCATCCACTAAATGGTATTTGTCAATTTAAACAAGTGACAACTTTTAAAACAACCAATCACCAGCTCCACATTGCTGCTTGCATACATAAATTTCTTGTAAATACATCAAAACGTATTAAAGGTGGTGTATGATTAATAAAGTTACATGTTCCACATGGCATGTTTCCGAGTACCTTTGAAAGAAATGGCTTTGAGGCATGAAATTGAAAGGTTTCACTTTGAGGAACTCTAAAAGAGGTCAAAGGGAATGTAAATGTATCCAGTATCCACCTACATAAGGGGTATGGACAAAGGACCAAAATATTGATAATGTTTTTCCTTTTTATTCCCCAAAAGGCAAAAATCAAATTGTCTTGTCAACATTTAAGACTTAAGTTAAAACTTAAGTTGTCTTGTCCAGAAAATGTCAAATCTTTTAATCTCATGCAAAAATCTTAAAAAAATACTTTTAAATTTTAAAAATTAAGTGACTTGATAGATCTTTATTTGGGCATTTTGTGTCATTCGTGGTTCTCCCACAGGCAACATTTAAAATTTTAGTTTTCCACCAACAATTTTCTTTAAAAGGTGTTCGTTTAGGGGACCAGTCACTGTAACTTGTCATTGTTTCTTGTTATGCTTGATCTTTTCAAATTATTTCTTCCAATGTTGTAATGGTGTCTGTTTCTACCAGTAGATGATACAATTTTGCTGAATTCTCCTTTGAATTCCTCCACAGGACATTCAATTTGGTAGGAGGAAATGAAGTTTTTATTCGTAAAGTGTTGAAGCTCCCAAGTCAAGACAACTTTGGGTGGGCCAAGCTATCACCAATTGGTAGTAAGACGATTATTTAGGCTTAAATTGGCGCGTATATCCCCAGTGTTTTACGTATATCAAGCTCTTCTCTAGAATGTCATTCTTGCGGAGGCCTAGATATCCTTAGAAACACTCAGGCTTATATGGTCAAATAACCAGTCGTTCTTGTTTTTGCCCCATGCCTACAAACTCGTCCCCTACTTTTCCCCCTTCGAGCTAGAATCTGAATTTCCCATAACTAATAATAATTTTTGATCCTCTGTAATAAAGGAAATGGAATGTGGACATCCTTGCCTAAACGCAGTGGACCCGGGCAGGCTGAGGAAGGAGCATGTTACAGCACAGACACTATAATTACTCTCTGTCTCTCAGCCTCTTTCCTCGAATCCTAGTTCATTTAAAATTCAAGGGCTCTGGCTAGCAGCACAAGAGGCCCTTTGTAATTTGTAATGTACATTGTAATATATGTAAGTCGCATGTTTTCAATCTGCAAGGGAGATGCCTCCAATAGAACCCTCATTATTAATTTATTACCAATTAACTATATTCCTAAAGCTTATAAAGAATTGAGTTGAGACTATTTCTTGTTTTCTATTTAGTTTTCTGTGGTTTAATTGAGATAAAAGATGTGTTTGTGAAGTTGCGGGCTTTTAATTGTTAATGTGACTTACGATTATTTTGAAGCCTCTCTATGAATATATGTATCAATTAACTCCCTTTGTATAAGATTATCAAACTCTCCGTTCGTAGGCTCTTTATATACTTCTTCCTTTATAAAGCATCCACACACTAATATGCTCTGAGTTATACTGATTCTCTTTTCTAATTCTTGGATACAAATGGTCTTCAAGCTCTCTCCTAAACTTATACTCCTTCCACTTCCTCTAAGCTTCAATTATTCTTGTATTAATCTCATTAGAATATCTCTCCAAGGATCGTCACTTCTCAAATCATCCTCTGAGTTCAAACCTTTTTACCCCTTCATGACTAATATTCACTCCATACACTTACCTTCCTTATCTCATCTCTCTTGACCTTATGCTTTATAGTTTCCTTTACCCTGTTTTATCCTGCTCAAGTCTAGTTTTTCATCTCTTGATAGGTGTCGTTGGTCCTCTAGGAATGCTTTTTCAAACAATTTGTCAAAATTTTGTTTCACCTTGTCATTAAACTTGAGGAGACCTCTTCTATGCCCCTAACATCATGCTCTCTACTAGATTCTACTGGGAAATCACCAAGAACTAGACCTAACACAGTCCACTATGACTGTCACGACACAATTTATTGGGTCACCTTCAAACCCTCCCACCAACAATTTTAAGCATCGATTCATCTTCTTTACATCTTATTCCTTCTAATACATAATCTTCCAACTAGTTCTTGCCTTCTCTTCTCAATTTTCTTGATCATAACTGGGTTCTACATGTCTGACTGGTAAATTGACTGGTAAAACTTAGTATTGTCCTAGAGAAACTATTCTTTGAACCCCTAGATTTCGTTCTTCCCTTCATGAGACTTTGAATACCTGTCAACTATCATGAAACATCTTCTATACAGGTTTTATCTTCAAGAAACCAGGTTCTTAGATCAATTACCCTCGAAAATGGCTCTGAGATCGGTAAAGGCAGGGTTTGAGACTGAGATTCCACATTTTCCCCATTCAAACTTACTCCTTTTAACTTAAAACTTTGTTAGCATCCTTCTAGAACACAATTACCTATCATCAAGGTTTGGTGATATTCTACCGATGGAAACGCATTTTATGACTTCATTTGCATTCTAAATCCTAGATGAGGGTTAGCGGGGCAGAGAAGGCTCAAATTACAATTATTTTTGTTTGGGAAACTTTGAAACTCTTTCTAACCATTCACAATTGCTTCCCTTGTATCAAAAATTGTGTCCCCAAAAACCGAGTAGTGAGGAAATTCATGGTTTAACGCCACAAGATCAAAAACTGTGTCCCTTACCATCCTTTGATCTTCGTAAGAATATAGGAAAGCGTCCATATTTGAAGGTCTTGCATCTCCCACCATAGCTCTAGATTTAATTTTGCCTGTGAAGGGTTCTCTTGAATTCCAAAATCTCGACTCCTTTAAACAAATGTTGAATCTGAGCTCTGCAAATGCTTTTAAAACAAACGGTGCTTTGCAAACTGCCTTGGTTAACACACTCCTATAGATTGCATGATCTATAGATCTTGATTCCCAATTCGGTGTCCTCTGCATTAATGGTGCTTAATGCATGACTTGATGTTTCCCTCTTTCGCCTATGGGATCGTTGTTTATAGGCCTTACAGTTACACCTTTGCCCCTTTTGAATGTAGGCCTTACACCTGTGCAAGCTAGATTTGATAACAGCCATCAGTTTCAATTGGTTCCCCTTTTGTCCCATGAAGGCCACATACGTGCCATGTAGGAGGCCACGTACAATACTAGGATTGGCTCGTTATTCCTAAGTGCTGAAGTGTAATTTACATCTCTTTACCTTTTATCTTTCTCGCATTTGCAAAGTGCAAACCCATATGAGCATGAAGTGCAAGTTGTGATCTTAAAGCTTTGAGTCCTCGCATCCTTAGAAAGTGACCTTCTAAATCCTCGCACTTGGGAAGTGCGAGTTGTGAGTACTCGCATTTGCAATTCATTTCTTTAAAGATTCTCACACTTCGACTAACGACTATGCTTTTGCATTCAATTTCGCCTTTAAATTTGATTAAAATTTAAAGTTGTGAGGTGTCCTTAACAACATCGAGATGTTTCCATGTATAGATCCATATGGATACGTGATGCAAAGTATGTTTTATTGAATTATACATCGTTCAATATATGACGATCAACGGCGTAGGCTCTATTATGGGATGAAGATCTGACACACCCACATTTCGAATGGAAGTCAAATAGGCCTAGCAAAGTGACAACTAGCATTCACTGAATGGAATTAAAAAAGTGGACTAAATTTGACGTTTACAGTGAAAGACGTGATGATGATGTGTTACTGCTTGCGAAGTGATGTTTAACGTCCCTTGCATTCTGGAAGGCATATTGCACCTAAAGGCTAAATAGATTCATAGAAGTTGTGGGTCGTGAAAGACTCGGAATATTCATTTTTCCGAGTAAGTGTCATCTTGCATCTTGATTCTTTTTATAAGTAGCATTGTATAAGCCTCCGCTTTAAAAAAATCAATATTAGGGTTTAGGGTTTAGGGTTTCCAAAATCCAAAATTCCATACATGTCTACTTCCACACAAGCCAAAAATACAACCCCAATCCCATACACCAAACTGCTTAAAACCCCTAGTTTTACTAATGAATATTGATATATATGATTGTAATTTGAGGAAGAACCTCGCAACTTAGATACACGTTTGAGAATAAGGCAAATAATCCTACAAATCAGTTAGGTTGGATAACATGGGGGGTTGGATTGGGACATATGATGCTCCACGAGGTTTTCCCCTGCCTTGAATTTTTCATGCTTTATGCCTAGAATTACGATGGAAAAAAAACAATTGTTGCAAATGGCACCGAACAATAAATGTTGTCCATTACTGGAGGAAAATCTTGGTAGTACATTGGGGTTTAAAAGTAAAGAATTAGGAACCGTCTGCATAAACCTAGAAACAATTTCTAACAATTATCATGCCACCAATCAAAATGCCAACTGATATTTTTTTTACAAAAAAATAACACATGATGGAACAGTACCAAAAGGGAGGCCTCCTTATCCAATTGTGATCTTTAAATTGTGGGTTAGGGATACCATTTATATGATAGCATTTTTCCTTGGATTTTATAGCGACATGAGCAAGTGGATGGAACCCTCCTTGAAATATTATACAATATCCATTTTAGTACTCCAGCTTGTGCATACAAATTTGTTGAGAACATTAGCAGAATCTATGCATAAACAATTCTTAATAACCAAAGAAGGTTCTCGGCACTAAGACCTTTAGGTTCACAATCTACTTGTGCTATTTATTTCTATGGCAGTTTGTTGAATAGTTTGTCGAGAAACAAGCTTGCAATTCAAGGCCTACAATGATGTTGAGGGCCAACCAAAATTGTTGCTTCCATTAACCGAGTACACCCCCAAGATAAGGATGTTTGATAATGGAAGGGACTATGATAAATTTTTGGACTACTTTTAGGCTCCACTTTATCAGGAAATTACAAAAACTACAATGCCTAGATTGTCTATAACCTATAGAGATTGCATTCAACTGGGATCAGAAATATAGTTGGTTGACTAGTACTTCATGGAGGAATATATTGTGCTAAGGTTTTATGGATTCAGTACAACCTTACAAATTTCCAATACATGTGATAGAGAGGATTTTTTCCTTAGAATATATATGAAAAATAGATGGAAAGCACAGATAAAATAATATTTTGTTACTCAACAAAAGTGCGGCATATTTCCTCCTTATCATTTTCATGCGGAGGGTTCACATTTGAGAGAAAAGCATTCGATGTGGCATATGAAATTTTACCAATTGTTAAGTTTGATGTTAACTCTCACTGGTTGTATAACCCATGTGAGAAGATTGATGTAAGGGTAGTGGCGAACAAGAACTCTGACACTAAAATTCAACATGAAAGTAAACCCCTGCTAGAAAAATTGAAAAACAAGAACTCTTGGGATGAGGTAAAAAAGTATTGGATGAAATTGTTATTGAGAAAAGAATTAGTTTTCAAGAGTTGTCAACAAAAAATTTGGCATCGCATCCATAGAAAGAGGCAGAGACGACAGTGGATACATATGAATATGACAATTTTTTATGCAAAAACTGCTAAAAAGTCCTCTTTTAAAAACATGCCTAAGCATCTAGATGTTGGTTTGCAAGATAAAAATTGGACAAGGTCAAAAATAATTGTCTTTTGGTCTATGAGGTGGAACCTAGGAAATCCAAAAGTTGTTTCAGAGTACAATTCTATTCCAGAAGATGCAATTTTTAGCAGATTATGGAATGAATCACATCCCACATAGGCAAGTAGTGATGATCAGTCTGACTGTGAGGAGGAAGTGGAACTATACACTAACCCTGCAGGGGGAGATAATTCATATAAACCAAGTTTGAATGAAAGCATGAAACAAATATATACTATAGGGGCATTTTAGTCGAAAAGATGGGTTTTACTGGTGGTGGTTTAGGTTCAACAAGACAAGGCATTTGGCTGCCACCAAAGGTACATCCTAGACGAGGTTCCTGATATGTTAGGCCTTGGAGCTTGAGAGAAAGGACCACTGCATACAAGAAGTGGTAGTCTAATGCATCTTTCTTCGGAGTCAAATCCTTAGTATACATTAAGGATGCATACAGCCACAGGTTGAAAATTCAAGAGGAGTTGGCAACGAATCTATTGCTATTGTTAGCGGTGGTAGTGACAGTAGTAGTAGTAGTCAGGAAGTGCCACAACAACAAATTATTCAAAAGAGGCCAATACAGATAGTTCTTACTACCCAACAAGGACCCAAGAAGAGGCAAAAGGTGGGAACAAATACAAGTCCTCTTGCATAGGGTATCATTGCCTTAAGAAAATTAATTACAGAAGGCAGTGCCACCCCTTGACAAATTGTTAATCCATAGGAAAAGTCCCCCAAAACTTCAATTACTCCTCCATTCAAGTAGTGGATTCCTCCACAAGCCTCAGGTTTTGATTACCAAACTGAGTTTGCCCACAAATCGAAAAGAGATAAACGAAACAAGATGTAAATGTTATAGGCTACTCTAACTTCAGATCCCGCAACAATTAGGGTATTGCCTTACATATAACCCAGACACAGATACCATGTAGTACATGTATAATATGCCCAAAGTTGAATAAACCGAGGATCAAATGGTTTGCAGTGACTACGAAGTAACCACCCTTCAAATGGATTTTACTGGAATGAAACCTTGTCACAAAATAGATGTATCAAAAATGAACAATGATGTGGTATACACAGCATTCCTAAAGACAGATAGAGAGAAAAATACATTGAATGGTAAAATTCAAAAGTTAGAGGCAGACCTAGCAAATGAGGAAGCAAATAGAAAAGTGACATTTAATAAGACCAATGAGTTGGAGAAGAGACTAAAATCATCTGCCTCTATGTTTGTGGTCACTATGAATGAACAGGCACAGGTGGAATTGGAAGAAGTGAAGAAAAAAATTTAGGAAACAAGTATAATAGTTTAGAACAAAAGTTGGGCGAATTGCAAGAGGATGTGAAGGTAGAGAAAGAAAAAGCCAAAAATGGGAACATAGCGTAGAGGAAGAGAGAAACTCAAGGACAGATTGCAAAAGGAAGAGAGAAAACAAAATGAAATATTGCAAAAGGAGCTGGCGAAAGCACAAAAGGAAATATAGTATTCTAACACCAAACTATCTGAATTTTATAAAAAAACAATGATTAATATGAGGGATAACATTTGGGGGGAAATAAACCAAAACAATGATGATTTGATTCTTTATTACCAAGAAACGCCCCCACCACCCGTATCGAGTCTAAAACGTTTCCAGTACAGAAACATCCCGGAAACGCTCGAGACGTTTCCGAAAACATCCCAGGCGTTTCCAGGACGTTTCGCGGCTTATATTTTATAAGGAAAAGTTTATTCAAGTTTGTTGTGTAACTTCACTCGATCTTTTCAAATATAGCCTATATTTCTGCTCATAGAATTTTCAAACCCAGGAATAAGTTACAGTGTGCTCAGTTGTAAAGTTATACTAACAAGGAGGCACATTAAACAAGCCTAAAGATAGTTTGCGTTAGAATAGTAATCCAAAGAAAGTGGGAACAATCTAGTAGAAACCAAGAATTGTCAGGCTAGAAAGCAGGTTTTGACTTTGTATATTATTGCTCCTTAGAATAGAATTTTCCATTGGAATCCTCAATCAAATGAATACAATGAAGCAGGTTACAACTATAATTTTTGAAACATGGATGCATGACAGATGATTATGAAGAATATTGATATATTCTAGAATCTAGAATATAATCATGTATATATGAAAGATTGAAACTATAACCATGTTGAATGATGAATCTTTAGAACCTCAATCAATACAAAATATTTTGAGTGCTTTATCTCTTATGGTCCATGGACTAAAATTTTGAAAATGAGTACTATGTGTATATATATGTATGTATGTATGTATGTATATAAATTTTATAATATATTGCATGGACGTTTCGTGTAACGTTTCGTACCCAAAGTTTTTTGAAAATTGGCATTTCCGCGTTTCGAACCCGTACCCGTACCTGTTTCTGTTTTCGTTTCCTGGCAACATAGATATGATTAGATTGTTTGAATTCATGGATGGTCTGTCGTGGATCTTTGAAAAGCTCTACAAATATGTAATTGATAACAGAAAAGTGATGGCTTCAAGAATGGATACAGCAAGGAAAATTTTGGAAGCCATCTACAAATTCAGTGACACAGAACTGACATCCACAAGAATTCAAAACCGGATTGATGCCTCAATAAAAGAATCATCAATCATTCGGAAGTGTGTGATCCTAGGCAAAGCACAGGAATTGTTGAATAAGTGTCAAACAATGTTATGGGAGCTACATGAAAAGGTACAAAATCTCACAAAGCTTGGTTTACCAATGCCTTTTGACAAGACACACCAATTCATTAAGAAGGACGCATTCCAAAAGAACATGAAGGAAAAAATGATGCAAGATAAGAACCGAATTCCTGAGAAGGAAGATGAGACAAACTTTTTTGGCTTCGTCAAACCATTGTTAACCTTGTTAATAAGTTTGCATATAACAATAAAAGAAATCTCCACTCTCAATTATGAATTGCTAACAAAGTTACATGTCAATCATTCTGACTTACAGCAAATTGTAATTTCAATAGATGAAGAATGGAATATGTTGTCGAGGATGATGTAAATAAGAGTAATTTAATTTTGAAAATTGTTCTATTTGTTGCACTTTTCAATTTCTTTCATATAGAGCATGTCTCAAGCAAATTGAATGAGGAATAGTGTTATTTTTCATTTCAATACATAATGGTTCACAAGACAACTTTGAACTGACAAACCTTTTATGTTAAAGCTTTCTAGGTGTATGTGAAACATAAGTGTTTTATAAACAATGTGTTTCTATTGTGAAGACTAGAAATCAATGTATTTCAAGTTTTTCATTCGGAAGACTACAAATCGATTAAATACTTCTACGGTGTTTTTTTGAAAAATAAAAATAAGGAAAAAGATATTATCTTTGAATATATTATATGAACATCTATATCACATATCCACGAATGGAAGCTTCCAATGTATTAATGGTGGATCATCTCTATCATTTTCTTGACCAGTTCTCTGACTTCATTGACAATCAACCGGTGTAATAGATTTGTCCCTTCTCTAATTACAATAGGGTCATCTGTTGTATTTATGGCATTGTTATCAGCCCCTCTCCTTTCATTAATTGACTTTCATATTGCCAAAGCCCTATCATAGGGGAAGTTATTCACTTTGTAACGTGATGTGTAAATTCTCAAATAGTTTTCCAAATTTTTGTCAAGCTTGTTTCATAATTTTGACTTTATAAAGGTCAAGGCGCTAAAAACTCTCTCATCTTCAACTGAACCCAAAATCATTGTTTGGCATAGCTCAGCCAATGAAAAACATCTTCAACTAAACCCAAAACCATTGTTTGACATAGCTCAGCCAATGAGAAAAACTCGGTCATGGTTTCCTGCAAAATAGTACTTTACCCATTTTTTCCATATCCAGGTTATTGCTCCACACTCTAAAGGATTATCCAAACATTTGAATTGCTCAATCATTATAGAGGCGAATTCATGGGATTGATCAATCAAATTGTCCTTGTTTAAAATACCTGGAATATTTATTTCATTGATATCAACAGGCTTACAAAAATGTTGAATCAATGTAGTAAATCTCTTGTGGTAGTCTTCCACAAAGATCTTTCATATTGGACAATATTCCAATAGGTGGGATTTACTAAAGCCATTGCCTCAAGTAAAATATCCCTACTAAAACATTCCCTTATTTCTTCTAGTAGGGAAGCTGCAATTTCTCTTAACCTTACCATTGTTGATGATACAATGTTATCAAAAAACGTCCTTGTTACATTTACCTTCTCAACCTTACCGGTTACTATTAGAAAGAAGTGCATTGGTATCTCATAGCCACGTACAGAAGCACATACTTGGATTTCCAATCTTTATGAAATTATTCCAACTATCAAATTTTAACCTCATAAAGCTACTTGGATTTCCAATCTTTATCAAATTATTCCAACTATCAAATTTTGGACCAGAAAAAGCAGTCTCATTGAGAAACAAATATTCTATTCCCAGAAAAACATGTTTCCTCAAACTAGAAAAATCAACAATATATATAGGTCTTTCTTGGGGTTGTTTAATTAAACGATGCATTTCATCCAACATGGGAAGAGACCATACAACATCAGCCATGTCTCTATATCAATCAAACAATGTATCAAATCTTGAGCCTTGTCCACTTCCATGCGATTCTGCCACATTACTCCCAATAAGGATTGATACTCATCGTACACCCTACGAACCAGTTGATACAATGAGATCCACCTAGTGTCAACATTTTTTAATAGTTTATGCCCATTTGTTTGTGTTGCTTCTACCCAGAAGTGCAGATTCACCCCTTAAATTATAACATTATACGAATCGTATTCATCACAATTCTATTCACCCTCTCAACTACTACATTTTGTTGAGTGTGAGGAACTGTGTGATGGTGTTTGATCTCGTTTTTCTTGAGGTAGGATTCAAACGCCTTTGAAGTGTACTTACCACCATTATCAGTCTTGAGCGTCCCAATGTGGATTTGAGCTTCAATTTCCACCATAGCATGAAACTTTTGAAACATTTCAAAGGTTTCTAATTTTTGTTTGAAGAAATGGATCCATGTCGTTCGGTTGTAGTGGTCGATGAACAACATGAAGTACTTATGACCACCAACTGATAGAATTGGAAGAGAACACGAGTTGAGGAGGAACAACTGCAACTTTCTATCAACTTTCCATTATGACTTCTGAAAAGGTCCTCTTGAGTGTTTCACCAAAATGCTTCACACTTATCAGATTTCGCGGGCAAGGTGGGCAATCCTTCTACGTCATTCTTTTTGGTGTTCCCCAGATTTCATCCTGAAATCTGCGACTACCCTATCCACAAAACTTTCGTACTTTTAAAATAATGGGTCGTTTTGTGTTTTTATTGCCTGAAAGTTCTTATATTGCGTCAAGATATTCCCAAAGAGCCATATTAGCCTTTTTCGCCAAATACCCAGATGCCCAAAATTGTTATATTCTGTCGTCAAGTTTTGTCTGCGGGAAATTTGTATTTAATCATTTTGAGCCCCGTTTGAGGTATTTGCGTTCTATTTTAACTCTGTTATGATCGAACATTTCATTATTCCTATGTACCAGAAGGGTTTTAACAAGGAATAAGTTCTGAGCTTTATTTGTAACTTTCGGCAATTTTTTGTGTTTTTGTGTTTTCCCGTTTCGTTTTCTGTGAAATTTCTCTGGAACAATTCCTTTGCTGGGTAAGCCCGATTCTTGGCTTGGAGCAGCTGGAGAACTTATATGCACGTTATGCCTGGAGGAAGTCACCATCGAAGGTCTGGTTCACTGGGAAAAAGCAAAGTCGTGCACTAAAAAGCCCCTGCGGGTTTGGGCGCATTTTTGGAAAACAAAGGATTTAAGCTACAAAGGGAAAAATAGAAGCAGCAGGCAAGGTGGGAATTTTGTACCTGCCTAGCAAGGTACTTTTTCCCATGATATAAAATTCACTTAAGCTGCAGTGGGAAAGTTAGAGGCAGCAGGCAGGCGGGAATTTATTGCCTGCCTTGCAGGGTAAAAATTCCCACGATGAAATAAAAGAAAAGTAACTTAAGTGAAATCATGGGATTTTATTGCCTACCTTGCAGGGTAAATAATCCCATTGTCAAAGTCAAATCACTTAAGTGGATCATGATATTTACGGGGTTGCCTTGCAGGGTAAAGAATCCCATTGTGAAAAATTCTTAAAAAATAGAATTATATTATGCCAAAAAGTGTGACTCCTTTGGAGAGATAAAGGCAGCTTTAAAGTGGATTATTTTAATTGTTTCTTCTTCTAATTTTGGCGCCCAGGCATGGAAGAAAGTCAACAAAGCCAAAGGGAATAAAAGAAATACAATTAAATGGATTAAATTGATTAAATTTAATTTATTTAAAGGCTGCCCCCTTCATGTCAAAAAGTGCGCCCCATTTAAGATAGATTTAATGTTTTTTGAAACATTAAATCATTAAATAAATTCCTATTTTTAGTGGCTATAGTCAAAGCACACTATGAAGCTTAAGTGAAGTGAAGAGGGAATAATTAAATTAGATTAATTTAATTTATCGGATGGCTGTCCTTAAACATGCTATTTTTAAAAGAGAGAAGCATGATTTTTAATTAATTAATTGCCAGGAATAGGAAGGGCAATTATTAATTATAGAATTGTGAGGGTTATATAAGCATGGGCTGCCATAAGGATGAATTATTTAATTCACAGGAAAAGAAGTGCAGCCCAGAGGAAAAGTGCGCCCCATTTGAAGAGGATTTTTGCTCAGACAAAGGTGAAATCAAGGCTAAAAACTTCCAATTTTGGCGCATGCATTGAAGGAGGTTGATTTGTGTTTGCATAATTGTTTGCATAAGTGTTACAGGTGCTCAGGTGAAGTTGGAAAAGTTCATGCTCTCTTTGCATACAAATTAGACATCAATTTTTGGGCCAGCGGGCTTGAAAAGTGCAGATTTTTACAATTAAAATTCACTATTCATGCTCCGGTGGCCATCTTTGTCTAAATTACTTGCAGGAATTCATTACATGTGCTTTACAAAAGAAAATGAGTTTTAATCAATGTCCAATACATTGCATATATCCTCCAAATCTGAAGAAGTATCCAGATCTGCACCAGTTTTGAAGAAATCCGGCAAAATAAGAAGAAAAAGAATTATTCAGACAAAGATAGACAAAGCCATGGCAAAGAGGGACGAGAAGGAAAGCACAACAGAATCATGCATCACTTCCAAACTTGCAGACATAGGAGACACAGATCTAGGTCAGGAACCTCTTTCCGAATTGATTGATAGATTCAGAGCTGGAAAGACTTCACTCATGCGTGCGGTTAAAAGCAGTGGAATCATCCGAGTTACAACCTTTCCATACACAGCCCAGTTGCCAGAGTTTGTTATGGAGTGCGCTAGATCTTACCATCCTTCATCCAGATCAGTGCGAGATGCTACGGGGAAAACAATAATTCGATTGGATGCAGAGTTCATCAATTATTGTTTGAAGATTCCAGTGCGCAAGGTGGTGACTTCCATTAGCCTTCAGGATGCCGGCAACAGATAGGAGAAACATAGAGTTGACTACGTTAGCATAATAAACAGCAGATACATGAAGAAGCCCAAATCTCCTAAGTTCCCAAGAACTCTTCCACGGTCCAATTCGGTGCAGGAGGTAGATGATGTTGTCAAATTGCTATGCAGGATTAATGGCGAGGCGAATGCTTACACTTTCCGTACATGGATGTATGCTTTCATCAGGACCATTGAAGTCAACAAAGTTGATTCCATAATCAATTGGTCGGAAATTATTAGCGACAACATTGGTGAGCAACTCCGGAACGTGAAACGTACTTTCAGCTCCAAAATGACTTCCTACTTGGTGTATGTTGCAACTTCACAAGGCGTCTTTCCCAAGCTGGATAGATGTGGCGTTCTTTCTAAGGACCCCATTTTCGAGTGCTACCCACAGCTTACTGTACCTACGTGCGAGAAAGATTTCAAATTGGTCAATGATGAATTCTTCTACGAATTCATTTGCAGACTAGACAAGGACCTAAAAGCCAACAGGGTAAGCAAGGAAGCATGGGAAGTTGTGTCCAAGGTTGGCAGTCTATTCATTCAGTTTGCAGATTTCACATACCTCAGGGTTACTAACTTTTTTGGTGAATCGGTTAAGCTGCCCAGATATCCGAATGATAGAGTGATCACCATGGACCTAAGCAGACAACTCGTGGAGTTACACGACCTTCAGTCGAAGAGGCACAAGTCTACAAGCTTCTTCCCAATCACTGTGGGACATTACAACTGACATAGCATTCATAGAGCTCGAGGGATGGAGACGCAAATGTTATCCAAGTATTGAATTTCGATCCATTTGGAATAGCCAGGAAGACGATCTCCCAGGAGTACGCACATGTGCCTTCATTAGAAGATTTCTGGATGAAGTGCAAAAGTGAGTACGAGGTTAGAAAGAGGGATTTCAGCAGGCTATCAGCAAAGCAAGTGTTCTACTTTGGACTGGCGCGGATACCTGCGGATCTTAAAGATGATGGGAATGTGTTACTTGACACTTACCATCAAATGGGAGGAGATAGAGCCGTACTTCAGGATAACGTAGGAGGCTGCCATACAATTGAGGAAAGATCAGGAGCTGTGTTGGTGAATACTTCGAACTAGTTGCTGACGAAGGGATATTGCCTTGATGCAGCATTGATGAATCAAGTCACGGGTAACTTCGGCACAAGAGATTCCCTCAAGCGGAAGCACGGAGGAGAAAGCAGCAAAAGGTCCGAGAAGTTGAAAGTACATAGAAGATCTCAATCAAAGGAGAAGATCACTTCCACGGCCATGGCTTTAGTTCCAGCTTCTCCAGCATCCAGTACTTCACCAACTGTTGCACCTCAGCAGCAGGACACTTCCATGCCTCCACTGAATCCGGCGACATTCATCTTCTCTCCTCAACCACTCCTGTCCAGCACCTGTTCCAGAAGAGACGTTGAAGCTGCAGATGGCAGAGTTCGAAAGAGCTTTGTCCTTAGATGATTCAGAAGAGGGCAGCCATAACACTGTGGCACTTTCTGATGGAGAGGATGCAGAGCGGGAAATGGTAGTGCACTCAGCGACTTCTCATTCTCCGAGAAGTAACTTCTCGGAATGGTTGGCTTCGCAGTTGGTTCCAGAAGCGAGAGTGGAGATGAACTTGGAAGAACACGACTTGCAACTACTCCAGAGTCTGGGCGGAAGAGACAGAAGGCCTAAAGTTGCTAAGGTAACTTCAAGGTTGATCATCGAGGATTCAGGGCAGAAGTTTGCTGAGATGTCAATTCCGACGGAAGGAAAGGAGGATGAGCTCACGGCAGAAGATGTGACAATAACCAAAGTACCCCTCGGTCAAGCCACCACAGAAGGATTGAAGTAGGACACGCAGACATTGATAGATGCTCTATTCCTTAGGCTTGACAGCGAAAAGGCGGAGAAAGACGAGTTGCAGAAGCAAGTATCTCAATTGTGCGAGATCATAGCCAAGGTTGCTAAACCTTCCATTCAGCCCATTTCAGAGCAGGTGAGTGATCATCTTATGCAAGAAATGGAAGATGCAAGCAATCAGGTGAAAGCTATTGACGAATGGAAGAACCTGATTATTCGTCAAGCTTTTGTACAACTTGGAGAGGTGCCAGCCCGCCTAAAGGTTATGGATGATGCAGCAAATCAGCTGAAGCAACTGGTGACAAGCATCGTAGATATGAACACAGTTGCTGAGAGTAACCTGAGTACTTTGGGCGAGATCAACAAGCTGCCGGGAGATGTATTGGTTGCAGAACAAATTGTACCGGATGGATCAGTTGAGAAGGGGAAGCAGCTAGAGTTTGCAGTATCTTTCCGTTTGGAGATCTGCAGAGTTTTGCTGAAGAGGATGCAGGCACTTGAGAGTAGGACATCATCCTTACCAGACAGTATCATTTCTTTCACTGAGGAGAAAGTGGACGGGAATGTTACTTCATACGTGCGGATCGTTCCTAGCAAGGTACCTAATTCCCTGGATGGGTCTCTTCTGATGGTACAAAAGAGAATTGATAGAGCTACTAAGCCTTTCACAATGAATTCTATTAGCAGACTGGTGGCACTGCAGGCGGACATTGCAAGGTTCGGGCCGAGCTTGGAAGATGTGGAGGCGTGCATCAAAGTGTTGAATGAAGGATTGCTGCAGTTTAGGACAGAGAAGGAAGCAGTGGCTAAAACAGATGGGAAGATGCTGAATCACATGTTCGACAAGTATATCCGATATCAGAACAAAAAGAAGACATAAATGTGACAGCTGGCTTGACTTCTTCTATTCTTTCTTCTTCTATTTTCTATGTTCCCGGATGAAATTGTAAGACTTTAAGTTATTGGTTTTGCAACCATTACTTAAAGTCATGTGGAAACAATTCTATTAGTTAAGTGATACATGTGTCACTTAAGGAGAAGTTAGTGGAGGATGATTGTCAAATGTCATCTTTACTTGTTGGTTTGTGTTTTAGTTCAGTTAGACTTCCCATTTGTACTTTCCCTCCTACATTCTATAAGTAGGAGAAGAACCTCCGGGTTAATGATCGAGAATTTGTAAGCAGCAATCTTGTGTTCTAGACTTTGTGCTGAACCCTTGAGAGCCACTTGGAGCAAAGGAATACAAAGGAGCAGGTTTCCGGAGAACTTTGTGTCACGGTGTACTGTGTTTCTTGCTTTTAATCTTAGATCTCTTAATAAACTTTGTGTTATTTTAGATCTGGATCTAGAGTCTGCCTTTGTTTTAGAATTCTGTGTTTATATCTATTGGATTCTTCTATGTGCATGCAATCAGCTCTGCCATCTACTGATTGGGATGCACATCTTCCCCATTTCTTCTATGTGTTTACGTAATTACCTTCTTCTATAACTTTTCCTTTCTTTAAACAACTACTTACTTGCTGCAAAACTGTTCAGTTATGGTTCATGAACTGAGTAGTTAAAGTAAAACCCCATTTAGATATTAGCATACTTAAATTGACAAATCTGACACGGGAGCCTCACTGGTTAAATGAGGGAGATTTATCTCATGACTGCCTAGGTTTTGTGCTATGCAAAAAATCTAGCCAACAGTTTTGTAACAAACAAATGTAATCAAGATTGGAGTGCCTAAATCTCGCATACCACAACATACTTAGAGACATTTCACCTTCAACGAGATGAACAAAATCCTGTGAGCTTAATTGCTTGCCCCTGAGTCTTAACAATTTGCCTTCCTCAAATCAAGTAAATACGACTGCATTGTCACTTTTTCTTTTGATAGTGACCTCTTTATTGTCCAGTAGAATGGAGTGCCCTTGTTGGTGAATGAGCACCAAGGAAAACAAGTTTCTTTTCAACTGAGAAAGGTATATAACATTTTTAAGAATGAAATCTATAATCCCTTGACACTTGAGTCTTATTGTCCCTTTGCCTTATAGTCAAAAACTTGATTTTGTCCGCCAAGTATACTGGATTACAACTTTCTTCATGAAACTCCTCAAAAAAGTCCTTTCAGAAAGTCATGTGTTGAGTTGAGTGGCTCCAGTATCTAGGACCAAGCATCAAACCAAGTAGTACTAACTGAGGCATTATTTGCTTCATCACAATTGCAAAGGACATATTCACTAGTGAATTGAGTGGAGTCTGGTCCATTGGTATGCTTCTTTTCTTCTTTTTGTTTGCAACAAGCTTCAATCTTCTCCCATGAAGTCTTGCATTCATAAGCTGCATGGCTCCTTTTTCTGCCACACTATTTGCAAAATAATTGTTGTTTATCATTTTGCTTTCGCCCATTGCTATTGTTATTTTTGCCTCCTTTACCCTCATTCTTCCCTTTTCCCTTACCATCATTATTGGAAGACGAGGCCTTGGAGGAAGAACCCTTACAAGAATTGCCTTTTTTATCGACATAGAGAAAATGCTCTCTTATGGAGTCAATTTTTCTTCCAAAATTATTTTCCCTTTCAACCATCTTTTCAACCAATTGATCTAATGTTAGAGCCTTGAATTGATTGTTTGCTTGTAAAGACTCTAATAGGTTGAGTATGTAGAAATAAGGGTTTTTATGAATATTGTCATGCATATATCAATTTTCACCCCAATGGCTTCAACATCATGCTTGATGGATTGGATTTGTGAGGCCAGACTCATTACATCACCATCTTTCAACTCAAGATTGAACTTCAATTCCAACTATATGAATTCCAACTCTAAGTAAGAATCATAAGAGTCCTTCAGCTTATGGAGTGCTTCACATGCAATATCAAACCCCTTAATGTGACAAAAGACTTTTGCATCAACTGAGGCGCTCATTAATGCCAATGCTTTCAAATTCTTCTACTTCCATTTATTGGCTTCATTTGCATCTATAAGCGATGATGGCTTTGTGTCCCATCGTAAATGTTGAACCATAGATCATTGAAGATATGTGTGTTCTCCACTTGCAGAGACCACTCTAACTGGTATCTTTGTCAGTCAAAGTTGCGCCAAACAATTGATTTCTTGAAGTCATTTTGTGCTAAGGAGATGGAGGGGTTCCTTATCACTGCAACAAGTTCCCTTTCCAATATACCACCAACTGATATACCAAACATCTCGATATGGCCACCCTTCTTATTTACCCATCACTATGTGAAAGAAGATCGCCCTTTCAATGTACCCATCACTACGTGAAAGAGGTGTTAAGATATGTGGGAGCAAAAAGGTACATAGTACCTAGGTAGTACGTGAAAAGGATTCACTTTGTCAATGACACCTTAACAAGAAAACCTCATATGTGGATGTAACTTCCCTATATACTCAATTTTTCTTGTTTTTAGGATTTACGTCAAACAAAAAATGTGAATGATTAACGGAGGGAATGGAAAAATGAAAAATTTCCTTATTTCTCCTCGGTGATTTATAGGGACAATGCCACAGATGTCATTGTTGCAGCTCTATTAGGCGATGGATGCAGTAGTTTAATGCGACAACTTTACTCGTAAGCACAAACTAGAGGCACCGCTAATACCGAACGTTGCTATTTGTTTAATTTGCAAAAAAAGAAGTTTTCTGAACTTTTACTTGATTTCGGAAAAAAAAATGCTATTGAATTGATTTGCACAATAAAAATGACTTAGTTATAATTTTTAAATAAGTCAAAAAATAAAATTCATGTTTTTTAAAATAAAAATATATCCTCCAAATATGTGTGTGTGTGTGTGCGCGCGCGCTTGCTTTTAATTTTGACAAGCATAAAAAAATAGAACTTAACTTAGCCTTATAAAGGCTATACTCCCACGTGGCTTTTACTTTAAAAGCAAGGAAATAAAGTTTAGTTGTAACTTATCTTAGTTGATAGAAAAAGGCAGGTTTTGTTGACCGAATCAGAGCTCACAGCCTTGAAAGATTCACAAATCCTTCACATGAAATAAACTGGTGCTCCTGCCTACTTGCTTCGAACGGAGGACAGAGGCACTAAAATTATATTTGCAAGGCATTATGCATGAAGGCATCTTTCTTGAGGAAAACACTTTCACTTCCACAGTTCCTCTCAGGTGGATGGTTATTCCAAGCAAATTGGTGTTGCGTTGTTGTCTCTACACTTCTAGTTACAAACTTTGTCAGATACAACTGCTCCCTTGACAGGCTTGGTGGCATCTATCTAATGATACATCATAGATTCTTTTCTTTTTATTTAAAACAAAGTTATTGGTATATAAAAGACAGAAACCCATAAAAGGCCATATGCAAATATTTGCAGCAGCAAGATGGAAATCGGGTGGAAAGGCAAAAGAAGACACTTGTGACAGCGTAAAACACATGCTACCTTGTGGGAGGAAAGCTGAAGTGAGAGCCTTGATGGAGGGGAAATTTGAGCCTCTGTGGAGATTGTATGGTTGCTCCCTGTTGCAGGGACTGAGTGGAAATCGATTACCTTCTCTGCAGCAACCAGACCTTTTGTTTGTCAAAGTTTCTTGTAGAAGAGGGCAAGAGGAGGAAAAAAGGAAACTTGAATGTGCCCTGATACCAATGCGGAGCCAAAATAAATGGACTGTAAAATAGAATGAAAATGAAATGAGGAAAAAAGGAAAATCGTATGTGCCCTGATACCAATGTGAAGCCAAAATAGATGGACTGTAAAATAGAATGAAAATGAAATAGCATGTGCAAACCAGAATTTAGGATTCCCATTAGTTGAAATGAATGAAGAAGATTACAAATAAATAAGCCACGAATGGTTGTTCACTTCACATTCTGAGATGACTCTTCAGCTACGGGAACTCTTCAAGTTCCAGCTACAAGACAAAAGGTCTCCTAAATAACACCTAGGATTAATTAATATTATTTGCAATAATATTACTTTTACCACTTTCAAAAATTGTTTTCCGGAAACAATCAGGACTTTAGGACTGTTGTTTACTTCCTCCTGTTTGTCCCTCTATGCGCTCAAAGTATACTTCTTTCTATTCTTTTCAAGGATGTAGGTATTTGCCGTGCCATCATGTATGGCCTTCCGATCAAATTGTCAAACTACCCAACTAAACATGGCATACATCCATGGGCATGATAAACAGAAAACTTCATCTCCATATGATCCAATATGAAAATTGACCATAGATTGCTCATTTACAAAAATGTGTTGCCCTTTTGCAACCATGACACCTTCTACAGATTTGGGTGTCTTACTCTTTTTAACCATCACTTACCACCATAACATTTGACACCAATTGATCCATGCCCCCACTATCAACAATGATTTTGCAGCACATAATGCCGTATTTGGAATAAAGATTCTTCATTTGTGTCATTTCATTCTCCTTTTCGAGTTTTTGTAATAATCACTTCATCATCAGCGCTTCTCCATGTTTTGGTCATTCAATATGATCAAGTGATGCAATGTTCTCTTCATTTGATTATACAATGAGTGTTAGCCTCATTTCTCCTATATTATTGTTGTTTTATGCGTATGGGCACGAATAAGCTTGTTGACCAGCTTCTCCACATCTAAAGCATGTACACAAAAGTCCTCTTCCTCTACCATATTGCCCTCTTCCTCTTGAATGGTATGAGATTCCTCTTGGCACATGATTGTGATTGAGAGAAGTACTACCTTCTCCCTCATCAGTTTTTTGTCCTCATCCAACATTTAATTGACCTCATCCACTTGAGGATCTAATTCTATCTCTTGCTGTATTTTGTAAATTTGTTGCCTCCTTGACAACTTCTCTTTGGCTTTCAATGCAAATTGATAAGACTCTTCCATTGTGTGCAATCGGACCATATTTAACTCATATTTCATGTTCATTTGCGGCCCATTTATATATCTTGCAACCTTCTGTATGCCTACCTCATGGTGACCAGACCATATATCTTGTAGAACTACTCAGTGTAATCTATCACACTAAGCTCCATTTTGCCTCAAGTTTTGTAGCTTCTTCAACAAGTCCAATTGATAATTGACATGCAGAAATTTTCCTTTCAATTTGTCAACCATTATTTCCCAACGGGCAATCTTTTCTTTACCCCTTCTATACCTACCAATTTGTACCTTTTTCCATCATAGGGTTGCATGACCTTTTAACATGGTCTGAGCCACTTGTACTCTCCTTTGGTCACCCAGCTAATCAAAGTCAAAGTATTCTTCCATCTCAGTAATCCAATCAATCAACTCCTTGGGGTTACAAAATTCCTAAGAAGCTTGGAACTTCCATCTTGGTTTCTCTCCCAATCCATGAGACAGCTCTAAGAAGCCTATCTTCACCCACACCCAATTGTTGTTCATTGGAATGCTCATGTTCTTTTTCTTCTCCTTGTTCATCTTCGGCATCACTTTCATCATCTCTTCGTGCAAAACCTCATCTTCAGTCTTCTTCAACCGCATCTAATCTTGCTTGCATAACTCTTAAGAAAGTCCACAACATTATCCAATGTTCTGGCCACATTGGCAGTTCCTCTACCTCTGCCAACCATTCTTCTTGGAGGCATATTGATTGTCTTGTCAATATGAAGCTACTGCTGTTATCCCACTGATCACAAAACTGGCTCTCATACCAAATTGTGCAGTCCAGGATAGGGGGTCCAATGAAGAATGACCTTGTCCTAGCAGCCAAACCTCCTTGCTGATACTCACACAAACTATGTCATTCCACTTCCAACCCATTTGGGGACCATTTGCAAGAAAATTAAAAAATCTGTCATTTAACGGAAATTTTAACTAGAAGTATGTAAATTCCCCACTGATATTTACCCAAACTATGTTGTTCCAATTCCAAATCATTTGGGGACCATTTGAAAGAAATTTAGAAAATCTGTCATTAATGGAAATTTTAACTAGAAGTACGTAAATTGCACTAGATTTCAAACTTGCTTTGAATGAGAGAGGAGATATACTCTGAGTACTCAAAACGAATCTCATGCTGTGAAGGAACATTGCATGCATCAAATTTCACATCAAATCATAGTCAGTTAGCCTGATTTTCAAGGCTTAGTAAACACCTCTAAACTTCTAATCTTAGAACTGTCCATGATGATTTTGAATCAGGAAAACACCCCCATTTCGAATTTGCAATTCATTTCCACGAATTCCATACAGATGGTACAGTCCTAGGGGTTATGAAAATGCCCAAAACAAATCAAAAACAACTTCAACTCTCAGTCAAATGGATTTATGGCTGAAGTTAGAGGATTGTTACACCGTTTAGGTCGAAAACCCATGTCAAGTCTAGTTACGACATATTTAAAGGAGCTTCCAATCATATCAATGGGCTCAACAGCTCCAAAAACACCTTTATTGATGAAAACACCTCTCTTGCAGTGAGTTTTCTTTGTTGTTTTTGTACTTCAACTCTCTTCTTCCTCTAATCCATCTCCCCTAACTTGATTTGCTTCAGCTCCCAGGTTTTTGTTGCTTTTCCTCCTCCAAAAGAGACATTGTTGGTGGAAACTACGCTTTACAGCATGAAGACGTTACTCAAGTTTCTTTTATATGTTTCTGACATTTATGAGATATTTACCACGTCAGGAAATAATTGTTCATACTAATGCCCCATCAATGGGATATTCAGCTAATGAACGTGAAAATTGTGAAAATCAATGCCCGAAAAAAAACATTAATATATGTGGAAGGTTTTCTTGTTGACCAGTATCACAGTGTACATTGGAGCTATATGGTGACAGTTTGGATATGCCAATGCGAAGTCTGGCTCAACTTAGGATAAAGTGGGGTACTTAACTGGTGTTAATAATTATGGACTTAGTTTTGATGCATGATTATCATCGACTAGCATGACCATTAAAAGATTATAGTTTTAACTTTTAAGCGCACAGTCACATTGGTTTGTAATTCGAAAACTTACCATGGAGTCAGATCCACTAGCAAATGGAATGCTATAGTTTTCGGTCTTCCTTTCTAGCATATCTTCATGACTATGCATCTGTGTTTTCACTTTCAAGAAAATGTGCATGAGACCCTATTTAGATTGACAATTATTTACAAATCATTTATATCTTCCCGCACGTTAATTTACAATTAAAACATTGTGGAAGATGTTTTAAGGCTATTGTCATCCCATAGGTGGCAGCTTCATATAGTGGCTACCTATGCAGATATTAAAAATTGTTTACTTCTCGAGCTATGTAGCTACCAATGTTGCTAGTTCTGTGCCTGTGTGGGTATCGGTGTGGCTACCTGTTCTGCTTGAGTAAGGTTGTTTCCAATGTGTCCATTCCGCCATATCCACGCTATCATGGGAACAATTTATAAACAACAAACAGTTACCTTCTTGCAATATTTGAGGCTATGAGGCTCCCTAGATAAAAATAATCAGGTGAGTTCGTAAGTTAGGGTCAAGAAGTTTCTACTTCAATGTTTATATAATCTAACGTAAAAATTTAAAGTCTAGGAAACCATCTAAATGTTTAGCCAACATCTTAAACCCAACTTAAATATTTCAATTTTCTCCTATGACCCAAACATGTTTATCTATCATTTTTTATATCACGACCACATTCATTTATTTTCTTGCATTTATTATTAATGCTGTGAAATTAGTAAAACTGTTGGGCCACAACCACTCTTATTGACAATGGCATGGAGACTCTAATGGGCCAACCAGTCCAAAAAATGGATGAAACGAAAACAGAAAGTAAGAACTCACAAATATTTCCAGGCATACTGTGAGGATCTTCTACTGTCCAAAAACGGGGAATGTACGTGACAGAAGCTTAAAAGAACCCAAGTGCTTATAGCTTCCATCTAGTGCAAGTCAACAGTTACTCAAAGGACATATGCCATAGGCTACTTTTGATCACCTACCACAACTCATTGCAAGGCGGTACACGATTACTGGCAAAGACCTTCAATTTCCAATTATGCTGACCAAGAGATTCTGAAGACAGCAAACTGTACACAAGCACAAGGAATGGCAATAGTCGAGAAGAGGAGGAATATGCAATTGAGTAGACCTGACGTCGATGCCATTAGAACTCTAAATTGAGCAGGGTGGAGCAAAAACGACAGAGCAGCAGAATAAATGAAATCCAGAAACTTGGAGTCATCAATCAATGACTCATTGGAACAAATGCTAATAATGAAGTTTAACACAGTTGAAGCAATCACCTCAAATGAAACAAAGGACTTTAGGAAATGCAACAGACCCATTAGTCTGCGTAGATGCCCAAGTGTAAGGACCAGTCAAAGTGGGAACAAAGGGAGGATTTGGTCAGCACCATGCACAAGTGGCATTGACCATCCTACACCACTCTGTGGCATGGTGGGTGGATTATTTTCTCAGACCAGCAATGTCCTCTACGGAGAATGGTCGGCAAGTCCTTTATTGCGTCCAACAGAATGTTAAAATGAGGGGGGCTGGACTCCAATCGCCCCTTCTAAGAGAGGTTTTCCCTCCAATAGACTTGAGCATTTTGAAAACAAATTTCTTACGAAAGAAGAACGGGTTGCATACGAGTCAAATATCCAAGGAGAATGAATGTGACTAGTTTGACTGATAGGTCCAGTGTCAAACACTACCAAGGCAATTGGAACATTATCAAAATGTCTTTGTAAAAGAGGGATAATGGCATATGAGCTTTTCAACATGATAGGCGAGCAATACAGAGTATGGGTAACTGCCGAAGGATCAGGTCGGGTATTACATTTAATATGTTTGACTAGTGCAATTGAGGAACATCCAATATAGACTTGTCGAACAAGGAGGAATATTGTCAAATTCAACGAGCCACTACCAGAAGACGTCCTGGGAACCCACATCCATGGGCAGTAAGCAGTCTAACCAGGAAGATGGTCCGAATAGTTTTCAGAAAAATAAATCAATGTCATAATGGATCCGATAGACCCATTGAGGCATATGCTATAATAGTGCATTCACTCAACATTGGACTGCCAATGGGCGATATAGGAGACCAAAATGCTACAGTTAAGAAGCTTTCTAGATACATCCCTGAACGGAGGTGACACTTTGACTGGTAGTTCAAAAGCACCAAGCATTGACAAAGGCATTACTTAAAAGGATTCCTCAAGAAATTATTATCATTAAAAGTAAATTTTATTGAACTCAAAAAAAGAGGGAATGACAACAGGATTGCTTGCTGAACCATTTACAACACTGCACAAGGTAAGCACAAGACAGTACATGCTTACGACAGAAAAACTCAAGAAATTTCTTAGGAAACTCGAGGCCAGGAACTTAGGCCAATGGGCACCTTGTTACATCAAGAGATGCAAATTATTGAAGGGGCAAGTTCCCTCGATAATAAAAATAGAAGCCCTGGTCCCAGTCTTGGCATCAGCTTACAAGGATGCCTATCAGCTCAGTTTTAAGTTTTAACTCTTCTCCGACATCACTAGAGTGACTGAATATAAACAACTTTCCTCACACACAAAAACACATAAGTGAAGTCCTGCAAGATTTTGATACTAGCAGACAGTGATAGCTTGACAGAGCAACTTGAAGTCTTATACTTAGCATCACACAGAAGGACAGCTCTCAATGATGATAGAATGGACAGATAAGACACCAAGGAAGAAGGATAAGGACCTTTGGTGCACAGACTAAAATAGCAAGGGTACACCAAGGCCAATCTACTCAAAGCTGTTGACTACATTGGTGGAGATCTATCAAGTCAATGGCTGTGATATAAATGAGTTGCCCATTACAATTTTAAAAACACGTAGTGCCACAAGTTTCAGTAATCTTTTTTACAGAGATAGATCTGAATATCAACAGCAATCTCAACACTTAAAATATAGATAAATGATCTTCAATACTGCAAGTGGAATAGATTAGCCACTATCACAAGGGGCTATCCATTTCCAAGACCATAACTCAAGTGCTCAATATGATGATAATATCCTACTCCCTGAGCAACTTTCGGAATATGCCCTACTATACTAGTCCAAAGCCCTAAGGCTGGCCCACTCAAGTTCCAAGGTGGTTCAGCATACAATAGAGGTTATGACATGACATGTGTAAAAGATCTATGTTAGGTCCATAGGTCGGCTATCCATATCTTCTCGATAATATGAGATTCGGGTATGAGAGGCATAGACCATTGTCCCTCGAACTTCACAAGCCAACATTGTCCCCAATGTTGTGTATGAGCTCGGGATGCTTCTTCCAGAATGACAATCATCGTCCCACTGTATGCATCTTCATAGGGTTCCAAATTCTTCCATGTTGATCAGGAATACTCAGAGATGAGCGTCTTGTCCTCAACTTCTTAGTGCGTAAACATGAACAAAGAATCCCTTCATTGTTCATAAGTTCTAGATGCAATTCTTCAAAGAATATGCTTCATCCTCTCATGTTGTATCTTCAATGATCCACATTCTTCCATTTGATCAAATCACTCGAAGATGACCCTTGTACATCAACTTGAAAAGTACGTGTTCGTAGATATCCTACTCTCTAATTCCTATATATACGCCTATTAGTACCATCCAAAGCCCTAAGGATAGTACCCACTAAGCATATGAAAGCAGTAAATAATTATGGGGAACCATAAGAATGATAGGAAGAAGACCTATGTTAGACCACAGGTTGAGCTACTCCATATCCTGATAGGTATGACCTTACTAGGTTGAAGCTCGTAGCATTGCCCCTCCCCTTCAAAGCAACATTGTCCCCAATGATTGACCTCCAAGTTGTGGAGCATATCTAAACGGAAGTACTTCAGACCTCCCATGTTGCATCTAGACAAGCATGTCCAAATTCAATAAGCATTTGATCATATACTGGAGAGATGACCTCAATGTCCTCAACTAAAATAGTGTGTGATCTGTAAGATCCCTTCAAGTTCCACGATGATGCGTCCCATAGCTAACATCATCAGCTCATGGTCAATAATGGATTAAGAAGTTACACATATTGTACCAGAGGGTACCTTCTTCATGGCAAGAAACATGGAAAATTTGCATGTACTTTTAGCTGTGAAGAAGTCCCCAGGTTTATATGCCACACTAGCCAATGGATTTTCCAACACTTGATAAGGTCCAGTAGATTTGAAGGTGATTCAAGTTTGTTATCTTTTTCTTGTTGTTGTCAAAGTAGGTAGTGAACCACTTCCCTCAGAGCACTATTTAGATAGATTTTCAAGGGATCCCTCCATATTATAAGTTGCATCATGATGACTCTTGGTATACATCAAGTCTCTGGCACAAGGATGGCTAACCTTATGACCCAACCCTACTCATGGATACGACATGACCTATTGGTATAGTGCATGTTTTGATAGATACATGGTTGATGTTGCAAGATGGTGATTTGTATATATTCTGATTGGTGAGAGTGCAAACATGAAGGTAGAATTGTAGTATAACTTTTAGTACTGGAAACTTTTCACAAAAAGGGGTTAACTGGGTGTCCCAAACAGATTTGGTATGTGTGAAACATATTTAATTATTGGCTTGAATGATGAATTAGTAAAATTAAAAAGTAGATGGATAATTGAAGCAATCTCCAAGGGTAGCATAACCCGTTTGAGGAATTTTAGTCAAATATTATCACTATGTAAATCTGAAACTGAAGAATTGCAGTAGAATGAACTACTAATCTAACCAGCGACAATATGTACTAAGTCTTAAAAAGATGCCAAAAACACCATGAAGGACACATCTGATTTCACAGCTTGCAACTAATTATTATATATGATATTTGCATATTTTTAAACTAGCCAATACAACCAAGGGCTAGGAACACTAGAAAACACACTGCTGCAAAATTGAAATACACACTGGATAGATTGCAGCCATGATAATAATTATGTCAAATCATAGATATAGAAGTCTCCAAAAATCATGCAACTCAAGATTCCGGGGATTAGAAAATACTGACAACATCGATTACAAACACCAGTTTGCTTCAGTTCTTTGCCTATGTCTCTCAAATACCTACAAATAGGTTGGTTGATCTCCACCCTAGAAAAAGAGTATAACTGCCTGGAAATGCTGCAAAAAGATCTTCAATATCAGCTTCCTTCTTCAACCAAATGGTTATGGAAGGATTTTCATGTCCTCCAACCTAAGTCTACATGAAGGGTTTTCGTCCTTCTTGGAAGAGCCTCACGATGAGGGTTTTCGTCCCAAAAGTTGAATGACTAAGGAGCAACACAGCTCTCTTTGATCCAAGTATAGATCAAATTTGCAAAAGCTAGATGTGTGCAAATGAAGCTCTCTCCTCCCCTTTTATATCTTTCCAACATGGCACCAAAGGCCTTAATTAGACAAGGCCGACCCATATGTAGTCATTATAATCTTTTAATTGGGTTTTAAGAATGCACTAAACCCAACCGAACTCTTATAATGGGAATTACAAAGATAAAAACATATATTTGAATGAAGGAAACTGAAATGTAATCAAGGGTCTTCTCATTCATTTATTCATTGCTTTGCCTTCGGAGAAGAGGAATGGCAAGCAAGACCTTTATTTCTGGCTCTTAGGTGGGAAAAAGGGGACATTACACTCCTTCCCTTCCCAAAATTGCTTGTCCCTCAAGCAATTGCAAGTACCTGGATTACAATTCGAATGCCCCCAATTGCTTCTTCTTTGTGTACCTACACATGAAGCAAACATATCAAAGAAAACAAGAGTGTTTAACATCACTTTTAAATTCCCCTTATCATGCCTTAGAGACATGGTGGCTATCTCTAGACAAGTTGCTTGACCCCACCTCATAGATTCCATCCAAATGATTTCTTCCACTTCATTTCGGTAATGTTGTCCCAAAAACAACTGTAATCATGCATCTCTCCTCCAAAAATCAAAATGTACAAGTCTGAAAATGATACATCATAATCTGATTTTATTCCTCATTTTATTTCAGTTCTTCTCTGAACATTCCACTTCCTCTCTCAATATTCCATGAAGGAATGCACATCAAAAAATGGAAACATACTACTGCTCGTGGTTGTTAATGGCAGCCCCAATTTTGGTTTTTGCACATCCAATCCTCTAATCATGTTATAACAATTACCAAACTGAAATCTCACAAAGGAAGGCAACCCCGTGAATAAAGTAAGGACTGAAATTTGATTTGCATATTCTGAAAAATTAGGAGCAGTAGACCCGCAATTAAATTCGGCAATTATCTTGGCATTCAGTTTGAGAAAATCAGCCTCCCTAACATACCCATGAATTCTGATTTCATCATTTTCCAAGTGGAACTCATACTCCATATGACTTTTGAACGGGCAAGTTCCTCTAAAATTTGGAGCTCTTGATACCCACAAACATTGTGTGACTCAGCTGAAATTAAAACAAAATAGTCTAAGCAAAAACCGTACCTCATCATGGGGTCATAGAACTGAAAAATAGAACCATCATTCTCCTCTTTGGAGGCTATGTGAACAACTGCAAGTTTATCAATAATGGTCTTCCCTTTGCCCATACTTCTTTTGGTTCTCTCATTGAAACATGGGTTAATAATCCATAGAAGAGAATATACAGAATTCCCATCAAACTTATGCTTCCTAAATCACATCACATTAGCATTCTCTTTCATCATATATCATAGAGCAAGGAGAGAAACTGAAATTTTTACCTTCACCCTATGTTATATCTCATGTGACTGGCCTGGATGATCAGCCCATGAAGTATTATGAACAGCCCTTAAGATCCCATGTTCTTCACCCTTGATTCGAGTACCCAAATAGACTCGGTTAATCTGGTAAAGAGATAAGATCCCATTCCATCATTTTTGTATTTTTTCATCACATTATTTCTTCCTCAAAACACGTCATTAACAAACTTGTTTTGTGCATATTCACACTGAAATTAATGATTTCCAATCTGCTGTAATTGTCTTCGATAAAGAACAAAAATAGTGACTCACATGGCAAATGGCTATCTTCCACCAAATAACTTAATTTCGAGGTGTTTCTGGAAGCATACCTTGCAAAGGCATCCATTTGTACCTTGGGCTATGAGACTTATCTCCATGCTTAGACATTTGAAAGTGAGCATCTCCCAAAAGAATGCAACCATTGGACCCCAAGCATATGTTATTCATACCAGCTATGTTAGTGAAATGGAAATCAGCACATACATCATATTGTTCCAATGTATCATGGAGTTGGGAACATACTCCTTTAAGCATGGCATAGAGTGACCATCCATTATCTGCCGTCGTGTTTCCAAGCACTCACTAATGGAATCATGGAGTGAATCCACCGTTAATCAAACCCATGACCTTGGAAGGTAGAATTCTTCATAACCTTATTTGCATACACAATAATTTCATTGAATTTCTTTCTAACCATGTGCATGGAACAAGCAATATCAAATACTTCCTTTTTCTGACCATGCAAGAAGATCAACCGGAATCCAAGTCTGTATGCCCACACAACCTTGTAAGGAAATATCTAAGATGCCATGTGTCTAACCCACAAGTTTTTCACATCACTAAAACTTCAGCATGTGATGCTTTAAGGCAAGAAACATTTCCCATGATGACATAAGTATGGCAGCGATATAACAAGGAGAAAAAAATGTGATTCCATCATACCTTGGGTTGTCCACCACATATCCACCTTCCCATGCCGAATGAGGAGTGATCGAAAAATCCTTTATACTCCCAAACTTGTGACTCAGAATTTCTGAGTTGAAATCAGCCCTCTTCTTTTCCTTATAATCAGCAAATAAAGTTGCTTTCCGCTTTGGCTTCGACCATGTATCTTGATGGTGTTTGCATAGGGAAACTTCGTGGCTCTTGCCGGAATCATGTGCACCATAAATCTGCCTCCTCTTGACTGCTGTTCTGGAAATTCCAGCGAATTGAATTTGATCGTACAGGTCACCTGGAAAAACACCTTCTTCATCCACATGTGACCCCCAACAAGGTCACTCCAACAATCTTGGTCCATGGACCCCATGCAACATCAAAAATTTCGTCATATGTAACATCACGAAGATCTACCCTTTTTCCATGATTTGCTTTAGAGCATCATATTTGCCCCAAGGTTATCCCTTTCAACAAAATTACCATGATCATAAATCCGAAATGGCATGGCATAAAGAACTAAATCTGAGTTACCTCCAATCATTTGGTTGCTTTGTTCATGTAGGTGTTTGAAATGTCTTCGTAGCCCTCACCAGGGTCTTATCTATCACCACTTTGCCCTTTAGTGACCGCTGCTATGAGTCGGACCAACAATCTTATTGTCAGTCATGTTCCGTTGGAGAAGGGTTTCGAACCAGCCCTTTCTCTTCTACTTCTTTCTCCACACCCCTTGCTTACATCTCTGGATTCATCACAAGTCAAAACATTCTTCAGTATTAATCACAGAATGAGCAATTTTTACCTCATGATTGTTGACCCTTTGGAATGGGTGTAAGTGCCATGGCCTTAGGTCCTTCGATCACCAACCCTTCTTCCTTAATGATTCCATCTTCATCGAACTTCGTGCCCTCTTCATGTTTAGCCTATGACAAGGTGGATTGGCATTTCCTATGACAAGGTGGATTGGCATTTCCTCTTCAAGGTCTTGCATAAGTTTGGATTTGTAGTAGATTGGGTGGATTGGACTAAGGAATGCATGTTATTTCAGTTTCCTGGTTTCAGTCCTTATCAATGGCTCCCCTACTCATCTAGTTCAAAGCCTCTCGTGGGATATAAGACAAGGGGATCCTCTCTCCCCTTATCTCTTCACCATTTTGGCTGAAAGTCTCAAGCGGAAAGTCTCTAAAGATATAGATGCTAGACTGTTAGAGGTTATTAACCATTTCTCGAAGGGGCTAATAAACCAATTACTGCATTTGCAACTTGTTGATGATTCAATTTTAATGGGGCAAGCTAAGGTTATGGAGGTCTAGTAGATTTCAAAAGGATCCTCAACAACTTTTACTACAAGCTATAGGATCAACTGGTAAATGGAAAAGAAATCCAAAATTACTTTATTTTCAGTGTTCTCAAAGCCTTGAGAATTTGATCATGCAGAAGTTCAATTTTGTCAAAGCTTCCCTCCCACTTACTTATCTTGGTATCCCTAGTGCAAGATAAGTGTCCGAAGGATTGGTCTTGGTTGATTCATCGAGTTAGAGATAAACTCTCTAAATGGACTAATAGGTGGTTCTCTTCTGGCAGGCAGAATTATTTTGGTTAAATCTGTTTTAGAAGCTCTCCCTATTTATGCCTCTTCAGTTCTAAAAGATTCTTGCTGCACTTTTAACAGGTACTTGACCAACTTTAGTTATCAATTCTTATGGGGTGGCTCTTAGTAGAAACAGAAATGAGCTTTGGTGAAATGGGATACTATTATGTCATTCTTATGGCAGAAGGAGGTCTTGGGTTCATATCCGTTGCAAAAAATGCTAAGGCTCTTCACGACTAAACTTTGTTGATGCAACTTCTACTTTGGCCGAATGAATTATGGACTTATAATCCTCAGGCCAAATATGTGGAAGGTAGGTCTCCTGGACAAGATTATCCATCTTCATCTTTGGAGTTGTGGGTCTCCTATCCTCTCCGACTTTAAGAGTTGGTGAGAAAATGCTCAAGAAGCATCTCTATTGGATTGTTAAGAATGGTTAGCATGATCTAAATTTTGGATAGATTCTTGGGATTGTCATCCACCACTTGTCGAACAATTCCCTCTTTAGAGGCCTAGTTATGAAGTGTCTCCATTCCAAGAATTGGATCAAGGTGGCACATTAGTATAGACTATTGAATAATATGGCAGAAGTAGGTAGAAGTTGAATTCCACCTGATGATTGCCTATTCTGGAGTGTCTCCATTCCAAGCATTTGATCAAGGTGGCACATTATTATAGATTGTTGAATAATATGGCAGAAGTAGGTAGAAGTTGGATTCCATGATGATTGCCATATTTAGTTGTCAGACAATCAAAAGTGGGGTATCTTTTTTGTAATCCAACGAAGGTCACTCTCTTGCTCACAAGCTAAACATAATATTAGTTTGGGTATTTGGGGGACTTATACTGTCACGGGAGGTTATGATGCACATTATTGCAGACCATTGAATATATGGTAGAACTAGGACTCATCTAGATGATTGGCCCATTCAATTGTTGGACAGTCAAAAGCAGGATATCTTTCTATGTAATCCAACAGGAGGTCACTCTCTTGCTTGCAAGTTGAAGATAGCATTGGTTGGGGTATTCGCTGGGCTTATACTAGTCACAAGAGGTTATGATGCTATTTGTAGGACTCCTCCTCATCCTCTAATAGACATCTTTAAACCTCTTTGGTCTCAAAATCTTTGGCCTATAGTCGGCTTCTTCATATGGCTATTGTTACATCGTAGAATTCTCATAGGTGAGCAATTGTTGAAGTAAGGGTTTTATGGTCCCTTTAGATGTGTTGGGGTAGTGAGGAATCCATTAATCATCTCTTTAAAGATTGCCTGTTTACAATCAATCTTTGGCACAACTTGGCGAATTTGCTGGATATTCGTTGGTAGGGGGTCGGAAAAATGGACCAAATCTGGAGGGCTTGGATCAATCAAGCTCAACTTGATAAACATGTTCGTCAGATTATGTAGATTAGTACATCTCTTCACCTCTGGAATATCTGGAACGAGAGAAATCAGTGAATCTTTAATCAAGAATACAGGGACAACTATTTTCTTTGGAACATAACTCGGGAAAATATCTAAGAATCTGTACATGATTGATAACACACCCTCTCACAACTAGTCAGAGATGGGTTGGTATTGTATCTAGGATTTAGATCTAGCATGTGCAATCTATTGATAGAAGAAGATATAACGATTAATAACGGGCAAAGGTTTCCTCCGCTTGTTGGGATAGGTAAAATAAATACTAATGGGGCCTTTAGAGGAAATCTTAGAAAAGCTAGTATAGGAGGAGTTGGGAGGTCACATGATGGTGTTCCAGTTTCCTTTATGGGGAAAATTTAGGGTCTCTCCAATAATATGGCAGAAGGATACGCTATTTTGAGAGGGCTACAGGGGGCTCTGCAAGTAGGCTGGTAACATATCAGAGTGGAATTAGAGTCTCAAATTTGGATCAAGCATCTCCAACATGTTACCCTGTGTAGCTAGGTAGATTGGAGATTGGGAAGAGTGTTAGATACATTCGATCATATTCAGCAAAACTTTCCGGAAATAGACTTCTGATATGTCCCAAGGAATCAAAATAGGGTGGCCAATGCTTTAGCGAATTGGGTGTTGGACGAATCTGACATAGTCTGTTATGGTCTTCCCGCATGTTGGTGGTCATCAAAGACCAGGGATGCTATCTACTCTCTTCTTGCTTTACAAGATTTGGAATCTGTAATTGCTTGATGGACGAGTATATGTGGATAGTGATGTATTTCCTACTTAGTTGTATTTGGAATAATAGAGTTTTGCACTAAACCTCTCTGGCTAAGTAATGGGTTTGTAGTGTGTATGTCTGGAAGTTAGATGATGTAATTTTGTCTCTACTCTTGAATTAAATAGCTTCTCTTTTTTTATAAAAAAAAAAAACACTTCATACTGCCATAAATATACAAAAAAAAGATTCTAGCAATAAGGAACAAAAGTAAGAGAATAAAAAGACCACCTGGACTATGCAGCTTTTGCATTTTCAAATTTTGTACTTCAACTCAGGTGATTGGTTCTGTTTGAGTCTTGCTAGATGTAAAGGAAAATAAAATTCAATACTTTCAAACAAGGATAAATGCTACTCTAAATCAAAATTTGAGAAAATACCTTGCTATCTCCAGAAGGTATAAAACCTAAAAGTACGCCCTTGTTGATTGTCATAGCTGTCACAGTACCACCCTGAAGGCCAAAACAATCTTAATCTTAGAATGATTAGGCAACAAAGTTATCCAAAGAACAAATTCAGATTTTTAAAAAACTAATTAAATTTAAAAATCACCCCCAATCACATGCATAAGGATAAACTCTACGGATTGAATTTCTAATAACCAGTTGTGGTTGTCTTCTCTGCCTGTGGTGATGTTTATTGGACTACTACTTCATACACCAGTAAGCTGGCAACAATGACACACTATTGGTTTATTGTGTGAATTTTTGCAGTATATTTTCTATAATGGATTGTATTTGCATGAAATATAGGCATGAGGCTGGCAACATTTCCCATAATTTTGGTATGACTGTTCTAAATATCCTTGGAGTATTTGGATGCATACCCAAGGTCCTCTTTGTTAAGCCAAGACTAACCTTAGAAAAGAAAGGATATACTATTTGAAAAATAGGAAAAAATTAATACACTTGCATAATTCACAATTGGCATTAAGAAAAACATGTGAGCCAAAATTTCTTGCTGTTTTTAATACACAAACAGAAGGCTTTCCTTTACGAACTACAATGATTGAAAAAGACTTCTGCAAGATCATGAAAAATGCCTGCATACAAATGAGGTTGGATGGGATTATCCCAATCTAGATTGCACTATTGCGAAGTAGCTTTTCTATAATATGTTGTGGAACCCCTCTTACTACAACTCCAAAGTTTTCGAAGGGTTCACTTCATCAGTTACGCCCTTTATTTATCTTGACCATTAGGAAAAGGGGCATCAAGGTAGCTTATCAAAACTAAACGTACCCGCAAAATTCATTTCTGCAAGTCCATTGACACGTAGTCTATTCTATGTCATGATAAAAAGCAAGATTCATTCTTCCAATATGTATGCAAGGAAACTATTGGAAAGAAAAGTAGATAATCTTAGTTTTACCATTCGCCATAGAAAAAAAAGGCTCTTATTGATTGCTGTCAGGCCTTTGAGAGCATATTGAAGACTCCTTAGGCATACAACCCATATATTTGCTTTATCAATCAACAATAACAATTTATATCAGATGCGTCACCCTGACCAATGAAAACATGCTATCTGTTTACTGCTAGGAACATGGGTTCATTCTCAAAAAACAACTATTAGTGTTCATTATAGACAAGAAAAAAGCTTAAGAATTAAAAAAGATCAAGTTGAAGTTTTAATCAAGTTGGCAGGTTAAGTTCAACATCTAATCTTTGTTCTGTGATCATGCCTTTCTAGTTTCCCACAATCTCACAAGCTAAAGGTTAAGTGCAACCACATGCCAGGCTTTCAATAGCATTCAATAATGCAGTTGCACCATAGAAAATAAGGAAGATAAAAACAGCTTACAAAAATGTAAATTCACTGACAAGCAATGCATATTCCTTGCATATGTTTTATTCCCACCATTCGCAATATGAAGTCATCATTTCATTTTGCACTTTCAAGAGTGAAGAAAGATTGGTTTATTAATCACAACCACATATGCATTTCTTAATCGAGGAAAGACATCCACTATCTTACACACAAGATTAGCTCAAGGCTTCTTGAAGAGAAAAGTTGCACCTCCTCTGAAATTTTTAGCACTCTCAGACTCCAGTTATTGACTGAAGAGTGGATTTCTTGTCCCGCTGTATTCAGAAGCTGAATGAGTAGGTAATGTGCCATGTCTTCGGCATCAGATCAACAACTGACACCATTAAAATATGGAGACCAAGACATTGTTGAAGAAGTGTGGTGGGGAGCCTGAATCAAAGCCTGTTTTTCTTGGTAGTGCAGATTGTTTTGCAGGAAAGAGCGAAGGATCTGGTGAGTAGTCAAGCTCCCTCCTGGACAGAATTTTCGCCGTGCGATCACAGGGAGCCCGAATCGGGCTCAAAAGAGGTGCATGCAGCCATTGGAAATGCTAGGAAGAAGTTTCTCCGCTAAGAATCAAAGGTGAATCCCTTTTGCCTGGAAGCTATGGAGGATAGACCAGTGCTAGATCTAAAAATGGACAGAATTGAAGGTAATATTCATAGACTGTTATCTAGAGGTTTGATTTGTAAAATTATGGGGATGCAGCTGCCCATAGAAAATTTATATGATTGGGCAAGGAAAAACTGGAGAACCTATGGGGACTGTGAGATCAGTTCTTGCCGTAGAGAATATTTAATCATTGGTTTTAAAAATGAGGTGGATAGGAAGAAAATATTTCGAGGGGAGTCATATTTCTTTCAGAATGAAGGGATATTCATGAAGCATAGGCATATCAGTTTTTAAACCAACTAAAGAAATGCCTTCTAGAGCCCTTGTGTGGATACATCTTATGCCTTGCCACATGAACTGTGATCGGCCTATATTTTTCAAGCCCAAGAAACTTTTAATTTTATGCCTCTGAGATGGCTTTACGGCGGCAGTGCAAATTATGTCCAAATCTGTGTGGAGTTAGATATATGCCGCACCTTACCTAAGAGCATAACAGCCAGTAGATTCAGAAGATCAACTATGAGTTCATCCCATTTGGATGCAAATCATGTCATGATTACATGCACCATCCAAGAGAATGCCCACTGGCAGTTCAACAAAAAACCATGATCCAGGGGGAGATGTCACATTAGGTGAATGAGGTGAGCATCCAGAAGCCAAAAAAGAAGCAGACCTGTCTGGGAGGATTTCTCCACATTTTTCTTCATTTTTCAAGTCTTGGATTGATCTAGTGGAAGAGAAGCGAAGTAAAGAATGGGGGGATTCAATCCCCCAAAAAATCACCTTCAAAGAAACAACAACAGGATCTAGAGGGACTACCTTTGAAAAAGAGGTGGATGCAATAATGGCGGTGGCTGGGGCAAAAAAGATAGATCGAGAGGTCAGAGTGAAAAACACATGCATGTCAGGGATGGAAGAGAAGCCGATTATCTACTTGGATTACGACGAAATCAGAAAGAATGTCAATAACCTGCATGGAAAAACCCTTATTTGCAGATTTCTGGGTGCTCAACTCTCACTAGAGGAACTGTATAAGTGAACAAAAAGGTCGTCAAGAAATCACAGGGAATTTTCTCTCAAAACTTGTGCAAGAGGCTATTTCATAGCCATCTTTGTGAATGATTCTGACAGGAGTGTCTTTAAAGAGGGACTCTCGTTTTTCAAAAACACTGAATTATTCATGAAACATTGGCATGTGGGATTCGAACCATCAGACGAAATGCCATCAATGGCACCGATGTGGATCAAAATCAGTGTTGCATGGAGACTTGTCTCCTACCACAAAAATCCGTCTCACAGACTGGTACTCATCTCAAAGACTCATACTTGTTGGTACTCCTCTTGAAGACTTGAATTTCAGTGTTTTTCTAAATATATTTTGTACTCTTGACCCTAGATAGGATGAGATATCAAAAATAAATATCAATATAATTACTATTATATTTTGTCAGCGTTTGAAATCTGAACTTTAAAAAGGTATTAATGTTTTCCTTAGGCTATATTAGGCCATTTAATCTCTAAAATTTACATATATATTTTTGACGCTTCCAAGCATAGTTCAATAACTCGTCCTCGACAATTACTCAGCAGCCCAAAAGTTTGACTCATACTCGGGACTTGAGCAATTACTCAACTCCTCTACCCATAAAAATATGTAAATTCATAAAATAAACTTAAATATCATGTAAAACATTGTTAAATGGCATGAGAAATGAATGTAGAGAACGTATTCGTATGTTTCTATTAATTTCTAACCATAAAAGAGAGCAAAATACAAACTATAATGCTCATAACATCATAAACTCATGGACTATAGTGACTTACTCATAAGTATACTTTCCATTAAATTTTGACATAGTCATAAGTATTTTTTTTGACATAGTCATCAATGCACCAAAATATACTAATATCAAATATCAAGTCATCTCCAACTTCTAGTATAAGTCTGCTGCCCCCTAGAAGTGGAAGGTAAAGATCCTTCTCTACAACAACATTATCTGCAAAGATGTCATATGCATCTTCACCAAACCCTATTGATCTCTTTGTTGTCTGTGATGCTATTGCTTCATTTGTGTCCCTCTTCAAAGCTACAATCTCCTTCGGTGTAAACATGGGCTCCTCGTTATCACCAATTCAATTGGCATATGGATCGATATTATCCAAGTCAATTGTCTCATGACTCACTACTCTCACATGAAGACGAAGATTGTATCGCACCAAGTCAAGGTCATTAAGGCATTGTGTTTGTCAACCTTTTGTGCTTCTTTGTTGTGAACAACTTCGAACATGCTCCAATTATGTTCGCATCCAAAAGCACTGCATGGCTGACACAAAATGCCGATGGCTAGCTTTTGAAGATTTGGTGTTTTTGCACCATAATCTTTCCACCACAAATATGCAAATAAAACATTTATAATTTTGTAAGTCAACTAGGCTTGAATAAATAAAAGAATTTTAGACTTCTAGTTTCTAGTTCTACGTGTAATGAGACTAAATACAAACGACTCAATTTTTTTTCCTGGCTGAGAAGTGTTTCTTCTTTTAACACATAGAGCCAAAGAAAAGAATACAAAAAATTTGCAGTCTTGTAAATTTGCAGCTCGTCAAGAATTGCATCTCTAATATCTTTGTCAGATGCCATCCATCTCTATGCATGTATTAAGGCCAAGCTTCCATAACCTGGCTCATCAAGCCTTAAATGATGGGGAATAGCAAAAAACTTGGTGAAAATTTAGGTAGTACGCTGCTAGCCATGTATAGTGTCGACTAAAGTGTCGAATTGTTCCATCTGTCGATCAATTATGCGCCAAATGGGTTCATATTTTCAAAAAATGTGCCCATGCGCATTTAGCCGTGGCCTCCTTGGCATACATCCATAGCCTCATACAAATACCCATCTCCTGGAAACTATTATTAGAAAGTACTCATTACCGCAAGAGTTTTGGTCAAAATATGCATTTGACAAAGTAGCCAATACATTGGGGAAATTGATAGAGATGTCGAAGTCATATCCTAGTAAAGGGACATCAAACTATGCTAGTATATGTGTGGAACTAAATCTCACCAAGGTACTACCAAAGAATATTATGTTGAAGGCCAAAGAAATGAGTTGGTTGTAGGATATGGACTATCAAAGTATCCCCTTCAAGTGTCGGGGCTGCCATGAATAGGACCACCTGCTCAAAGAATGCTCGTCTCTTCAAAAACCTAATCTGAAGCAAAAAAATGGAATCACAAAAGGATGAGCAAGGTTTCATAAAACCTAAGAGAAAGTAAGTAGCAATAAATAAGGGCAAGAGGAATGAGGTCAAAAAGACCAAGGAAATGGGTGAGAAAGGAGAAAAAGCAGATAATGGAAAAAGGCAATACAGATTGTTCCAGAGACCTAACACCCAACAAGGAAATAGGCTGAAGCATATGAGCCTAATGGAAAAATATAGCTTCAAGGAAGATCTGGAAAAACTTGTCCAAAAACAATTTGAGAAGTGTCAAACAGAAAGGATTAACAGAGGAGAAAGTCATACAGAAAGTAACTCTCATTGACGAGGAAGGAAAGGACATTGAATGTCAAGATCTAATACAGATAAATCTGATTTTGGGTTGGAGTGCTCAAGCTCAAGTAGCCAACCACCTAAGAAGAAGGAGAACAAGGAAAGAAAAATATTTTTTGGGAAAATGAATGGGCAAAAAGCACGAGAGAAAAGAGATTGAAGGAAACAATGGCAGGTAATCAATCTCAGTTGGATGATATCTTCGCAAGCACCAAGAAAATCAACCCTACTTAATGAAGGTCGTCTCTTCCAACATAAGGGGCCTCGACACCCACTCCAAAAAATGGAAAACTACAAATCAGGATAGTGAGTTTAATATCTCCAAAGTCTCAAAATGGAGATGCATGGTAAGGATGTGATTGTTACAATAGTCACAATGGCAATTCTTTGGGATCCGAATAAGGTTAGATTGGAAGATATAAAAGACAACAATCAATGCTTGGCTCATAAAGTGTAAAGTCTTTAATCTGACCTGAGATTTAACCTGGTTAATATTTACAGTTCTCAAACCCTCTAGAAAAAGAGGAGGCCTAGAGGCAGTTTAATCAGTGGAGAAATATGGACAAAGCAGAGAGTTGTTGGGTGTTAGGGGAGATGTTAATGCCATATTTTTCATGTTTGAATAATGGGTAAAAAAGATAGTGTAGTGTCACTTTTTGGGCTGAAACTGAAAAACAAAGGAAATAGCACAAACCCCAATTGGAAGTAAACTGAATTTTTTGACAGCCAATCTAAAAATATTATAAACCCTAGCAGCGAACTGAATTTGCACTTTTAGAGCATCAAACACCATACAAACAAGCTGAAAATTGGTGTATAAATTCTCCAAAATATTATATTCAACAAATGGAACAAATACCAAGAAAAAAACACTCCAAAGTATATGCGAATTTCAAAATCCTATACAGCTATAATTAAATTTAAGATAACAGAATTCCAGCTCACAACCATGGCTGGAAATGGAAATTCCAAGCCCCAAAAATCTCATGAAAGTGTGAAATCAGCAGTCTAAAATTATGGTGATTATGAATATCAACTCCAAATGAAGAAAATGTGCCCTAGATGGCACCCAACTCCACCTCCAAGCAAGTCGCTACCCTAGGAGAGGGCCCAAAAATGGTGCTCAAACCTTAACAGCTCTTCTCCAATCAAACCCTAGCTGAAAATATGCAACATCAATCTTCTTGAAGCACTCGGAAACAACAAATTGAAGAGTTTTCGTCCTTCAGCCAAGCAAGGAAGGGTTTTGTCCTTGTTATCCACACCAAAGGATTTTCACCCTTAAGTGGAAGTAATTGGGCGATCAGCCCAAAAACCATGCAAATTATAGTTTAGAAAGGATTATGATGCCCAAATGAGCCAAGTGAACCCTCTTTTATACCCTTTTGTGGTGCCAAAACCAATTAGGTAGCCTCCAAACTACGATCAACCTCATAAGGATACTTTTCTTTTATTCATCCTTTGGCTTTTCACCTTCCTAACCCATCCGACCTGACTTATGTAGAAAACTATTAAAGAAGAATGCAAATGCTCGCAAAAATAACTGAAAAATATGACAATCACTTCCCTTGTTCACTTCTGTAATGCGTCCTTTTTCAAGGACATCACTCTTAGAGCCTCATACAAAAAGTATTTTTAAATACTTTTGTATGCTTGGAGGTCGGTCATGGAATTATTTGAGCATTGTTGTTCTAATTTCTCATTGGGGAGAGGTCGGTCTTGCATGTGGAACATTCTATTCTTCCATTATGGGTCGGTCCTCTTGGAAGCTTCTAATTTAGCATTGGGAGGCTATAAAGAGGAGTTCGCTACACTTGGAAGAGCAGATTTGGATGTTTGTTATTCTTCTTGGATTGTGCATGGTGTGCATCTTCCTTCTCCACCTTGGACGAAACCCCAAAGGTGTGGCAATCTCTCTTGGGGATGAAAACCCTCAAGGGATCCATTGGAGGCTTCATCTAGGAGTCTCATGTGAGCTGATTTGGCACTACTAGTGCATTCACTGTTCTTCCTAGCCCTAGGCGAGTTGCTTAAGGGACTGATTTGGTATCATAGAGATGATAATTGTTATTTGAGTTCATATTCAAATTTATCATTATATTTGGAGATAGAGACTATGATTTGGTGATTTTTGGAGTAGGGTTTCATATTTATCTACTCACTCTGCAGATTTCGGTTATATATTAGGGCATGATTTCGTGGTTAGAAAATTATGAGATTAATTTTGTTGGATAGCTTGTCTTCTCATGATCATTTTGAGCTATCATATGTGTATTAATTCATATTTTCCATGGAGTTATGAATTTTAGAAGTTTCAGCTGTGTTATTCCGAATTAATTCATTTCCAGCTATTCTAGTGGTTGTAAATTCAGTTTTATTGCATAAATAATATCTACAAGTGTTGTCGTGCATGTGGTATTTATTTTATGAAGATTGGAGATGTTTTGACTAGGGTTTGAGACTCCTAAAGTTTCATATCAGTTCGCTGCCCTAGAGAAGGGCATTTCTTTGAGTGAAGTTCAATTGTGGTTAATCTATTTCCATGTTCAGTGTGATGTGTTGTTGGTTTTGTTGTTGATTTGGATCAGATTTGAGGAAAAACCCCATTTGTCCCTATTCAGCCCTAAAAGGGACATTACAGTGGTATCAGAGCACGGATCTTCAATAAGCCTAGGGTTTCAAGTTTGAAGGATTGATGGCACGGAAGGGTAAGATCTCTATTTTTTATGGAACTAACAAACTTTCAGTGAAATCATGGTTGTCAAAATTAGAGACATACTTGTAGACAAACCCTATGTGTGTGGAGAAAAATATAATAAAATGCCTTCTCCTGGAATTCATCCCTTGTCATTTGGAAGGGATAGCAAGGGATTGGTGGTACCATGTGATAGAGACCCAAGGAGAAGATGTGGTTTGCTTCTTGGATGATTTCCGTGAAAAGATCATAGGAAGGTTCGATATGCAAGCTTTCAAGGATGAGTCCCAAGGTAATAGTTCATTGGTATTTAATGATATTCCTTTGGTTTCTAATGATTGTATGGGGCAAGGTGTTGAAGAAAATTCAAATTTGCATAAGGATGAAAAGAATGAGGTTGGGGACTCAAGCACAAGCCATGAGGATGGTACACACATGTGTGTACAAAGTACAGATGATTGCATGGCAAAGGTAGCTCCAATTGTTGAAGATAAGTGGCTTCAATGGGTGGGTAGCCCACGGATTGGTATGTACACTTCCGAATTATTGTCTCCATCTTTGCATTTATTGGGACATGTCTTGAGTAATGATATGAGGATACTAAAGGAAATGATAAGCTTGCAAGATCCTAATAGCATGTACATGAAGGAATGGGATCCGGGTGATCCTAAAGGAGAATTGGTGAAGAGCTTTCCCCCTCCCAAAGGCTATGGTATGTTTGAAAAGATAATCAATTCCTTCTTTCATTTGATTCATATGTCAGTTGTTATACATGTGCCTAGAAAGGAATTTTGGGATCATAATGGTGAATGTATTAGAAATCACTCACCCAAATTGATATGGTCAAGGAGAGAGGAAGAATTTCTCCATGAAGGTCCGAGGATCACAAAAGATGGAGCTGCTGGTCTGTACATAACAGCAGTGAAAGGAAGGTCATTTGAGGGAAATTTCAGCCTAATGAAAGCTCAAGGACATGGGAGAATTGTCAAGCGAGCATCAGACAAAGATATAGTGAAGGTAAGCACTCAGAAAGCAAAAGGGCATGAAGGTATTTCAGTTTTTGTCCATGCATCATTTCAGATTTTCTACCATGAGTGGATGGTTAGGAATACTCATGTTTCATATATGATGTGTCCTCTTTTGTCACCAATGATTGAACACCTTTGTGCACATCATACTTCATGGGGTAAGGAGGTAAGAGGTGTTATTTTTTTGCAAAGGACATGTAGACACTTGGGCTCAATTTCTATGGTGTTCTCACAAGTGGCATATAGATGCTATGATGAGTCCTTCAAAGGGAGGAATATCTGAGTTTAAAATCAGTATGGAAAGAGTTGGGAAGATTGGGCAGCCATATGCATCAAATTGACAAAGGAGAATGGGAAGGAAGGTTGGGGTCAAACAAGGATGATTTCAAAGGCTTCACGGTCACCCATAGCATCTTCATGTTGTCAAATTTCGTGGAAATGTGCAAGGTATGTAATGATCTTTTTGAAACTAAGCCAACTGAAGTTACATTGGTATGGAATGGTGACTACATACACTTTCTTATGATCCTATCATGTTTTTTCTTCCACCATTTGCAAGATAAATCAGATTTGCTAGGAGTCCATGAAGGTAAGGTACATTTAATATATTTTTGGAGGGCTGATTCTAACTCAGAAATTCTGAGTTGTAAAAAGAGTAAGAGCAGCACCCTTTCTTCAATGTATGGCACACCAACTTCTCATTCTTTCAGGGTGAAAGGTTTTCTTTATAACCAAGTGGTCACTAGGCTTGTTGAGAGTGACACTACCGTACCTTGCATAAAGAAAATGGGGCAGCTATCACTTCTCCTAGGAAAAGATGAGGTATGTGATGGATTCCTTGTGATTATGTTAGTTGATGATGAAGTAGTTCTTGGAATTCAATGGCTGCAATCTTTGAGGGAATTCACCCTCAATTGTCATGATAAAGAAGTGAAATTCTATGACAAAGACAAAGAAATCAGAATTCAAGGTATTAAGGATGAAGGGAGTACATTAGGGAATGCTTGGTATTCACATTGTGGTTTGCTTTCCATCATAACAGCTGATTGGAAAAATATTGTTATAGATGAGGATGTCAAAAATCAGTTTGTTAGTAACATCATAGAAGAAGTTTGCATGAAGGAACAACCTATGACGGATGTTTTGGGACAGCGGGTAAGGCACTTGCAATCAGGAAACCCTCCACATCAAAGGTTACTCACACTTGCCACCAAGTGGATTTTGATTACATGGAAGTGGTATTCTTCTTTTAGCATCATGGGCAAGGTAAGGGTTACTCTCATAAGATGTTTTGTGGCCATTTCACTTATAAACTTGCAATTCTACAACCAAGATGAGGTGTTTCTCCCAATTTTGTTTGTTGATTTGTGGATATCTTCTTGGGGAAGCAATAGAGGGGCAGATTTGAAGACATCCTTTTTATACAAAATGATGGGTAAGAGGGTTCACTCATACTTGGTGTCATTTGGGGCAAGATTCCAGGCATGGTATGGATGTTATATTTACATACCAGCTCTCATGAGTTATGGTTCGAGTCAAATTTTGAAAAAAATGGTTTGGGGCAGCTTGGTAGCATCTTTTAGAGGCCAAGGTAATCATCATGACAGCTATTATATCTTTGTTTTATAGCTGCCCGCATTAATTCAAGCTCTCTAGCCATTCTTTTTACAATAAAGGAGTGCCCAACCATGAGAATGAAAGGTTTGCAGTCTATTATCATTGATGATGTGTTTCCAATTGTTAGAAGAGAGATTCCAGCCCCTATCATTCTGATTTTAGGGAACAAAATACATGATTGCAGTTGTGTTTGGGACAGCAGGAGGGAAATTGGGAACACCCAATGTGCAGATGGCAATTATGAGGCCTTGGCAAGCAAAGATGAAGAGCTGGTCATTATAGCCACAAAGCAAGTAGAGAGGGAGAAGGGGGACACTTTTTCTTTAATGAGTTTGCTTCATGTGTAGGTACGTCAAAGGAGCAGCTGAGATTTATTGGGATCCGGGAACTTGCAATTGCTTGAGGACAAGCAATTTTTGGGAAGGGAGGACTGTAATGTCTCCTTTTTCAAGGACATCACTCTTAGAGCCTCATACTTATACAAAAAGTATTTTTAAATACTTTTGTATGCTTGGAGGTCGGTCATGGAATTATTTGAGCATTGTTGTTCTAATTTCTCGTTGGGGAATGGTCGGTCTTGCATGTGGAACATTCTCTTCTTCCATTATGGGTAGGTCCTCTTGGAAGCTTCTAATTTAGCATTGGGAGGCTATAAAGAGGAGTTCGCTACACTTGGAAGAGCAGATTTGGATGTTTGTTATTCTTCTTGGATTGTGCACGGTGTGCATCTTCCTTCTCCACCGTGGACGAAACCCTAAAGGTGTGGCAATCTCTCTTGGGGACGAAAACCCTCAAGGGATCCATTGGAGGCTTCATCTAGGAGTCTCATGTGAGCTGATTTGGCACTACTAGTGCATTCATTGTTCTTCCTAGCCCTAGGCGAGTTGCTTAAGGGACTGATTTGGTATCATAGAGAGCTGATAATTGTGATTTGGGTTCATATTCAGATTTATCATTATATTTGGAGATAGAGACTATGATTTGGTGATTTTTGGAGTAGGGTTTCATATTTATTTACTCACTCGCAGATTTCGGTTAACATATTAGGGCATGATTTCGTGGTTAGAAAATTATGAGATTAATTTTGTTGGATAGCTTGTCTTCTCATGATCATTTTGAGCTATCATATGTGTATTAATTCCTATTTTCCATGGAGTTATGAATTTTAGAAGTTTCAGCTGTGTTATTCCGAATTAATTAATTTCCAGCTATTCTAGTGGTTGTAAATTCAGTTTTATTGCATAAATAATATCTACAAGTGTTGTCGTGCATGTGGTATTTATTTTATGAAGATTGGAGATGTTTTGACTAGGGTTTGAGACTCCTAAAGTTTCATATCAGTTTGCTGCCCTAGAGAAGGGCATTTCTTTGAGTGAAATTCAATTGTGGTTGATCTATTTCCATGGTCAGTGTGATGTGTTGCTGGTTTTGTTGTTGATTTGGATCAGATTTGAGGAAAAACCCCATTCATCCCTATTCAGCCATAAAAGGAACATTACAACTTGCTTCTTGCCCACGGGAAGTTGAATGGGCTCAAAGTCTCCAAAATGAGCTAGCTTGGAAAAGGGTACATTACAAAGTGGAATAATGTGTCGCTGCAGATTATTAGCAAGGCAGCACAATTGCGACTAAGAAAACATAAGAATTTGGTCACTCTACCTCATTCTCTTCGTCCACAACAGCAGAGTCTTCTCTTGCCACATTTCAACAATTGTTCTTACAAACCCAATAATAGACACGTTTCAGTTCAGTAATATCCTCAGACATGGAGAGAAAATTGGTAGTGATGCTTTCAAGATCATAAATGCCAAGTTTGATTGTTTCAAGATCATAAATGCCAAGTTTGATTGTTTCAAGAAGTTTTGTTTGTTTAATAAGCTTTTATGGCTATCATTCTCTTCTTTGCAGAGCTGAAATAGATGGGTATTCAAACATTCCAGCATAGTATACTGCACTGTGAGAGAATCATCACACATACCCAAACTTGAGATGCCACCACATGAATATCCCTTAATTTTGTATGAACATTGATTGGGAACTCCTTGGGTCAGGATCCTCCAAGAAATTGGCCGTCTTTTGGAGTACTAGTAATGGGGAGAAAGCAAATTTCTTGGAGGATCTTCGCTCAAGGAGTTCCGAATCAATATTCAAACAAAAATAAAGGATATTCAAAAGATGGCATCACAAGTTTTGGGAAAGGAAGTCGGGAACTGATGGGTTACTAAGAATGAGGGGTATTGGAAAGTCAAAACATGGAAAGACATTGAGTATTTCTTGAATAGACCCAACTCTTCTTTAACTAGCTTAAAGATGTCTTTGCAAAATTTCAAAGTGCCCTAGACCAACCTCCCTAATAGCCTTCAATGGAGCTTTAAGGAGCAAGGGGGTCATACTGTGGTGGCAGGGCATAAGCTTCTAATGAAAATGGCTCCATTGGCTTCTAGGTTAGAGGTCTAGCATAGAGATAAGAACTCTCATGCTCGGTTGAAAGCTAAAGTTTTTATATGGTTGGTTGTGCAAGGGAAGATTCATACATGAGATCATTTAAGGAGAAGAAGTTTTATTGGGTCTACTAGGTGTGAGCTTTGCTTGGAAGAGAAAGATGCTGAGCACATTCTTCTAAATTGCCCTTTTTCTAACAAGATATGGCTTGGTCTGATAGGCTCTTTCAAGATCAACTAGGCTCTCTCTCAAAACCTTAAGACCATATCACTAGCTGCTACATGAGTTCTACAATGGTTTCCTTTAAAGCCCGATAGTATTCGTTCTGCCAATGACCTGCTGGAATATTTGGTTATAAAGAAATGGGAAAAATTCAAAACAAGAGAAAACCTTTTGAGGAGATTCAAAAAAATGTGGAAATATCTTTCAGGGAGATCATGCAAGCTCTTCTACACAAGAAGAAGGCAGTTACGGTTCTTAGGATCCAAAGTGTTTGTGAGGGGCGGCATGAGACATTTGAAGCTGTTGAGCCCTCTTCAGCTAAGGACTTCAAAATTGATAAGGCATTATCATGAGGTTTGAGGCTGGTATTACTAGGATTAACTCAAACAATGTTGTTGAGGATGAGGGGCTCGTGATGAGTCTCAAGATGGCCATTGAGATGGTAATCTTGAGGATCGTTGTGAAAGGGAACTCAAAAACCATTATTGAGACCATGAAGAGGGGCCAATGCAACAATTGGAGATCAAGGGTATAGTTAATGAAGCCTTGGGGCTTTGGAGCCTTTTTCAATGAGTCTTGTTTCGTCCATTGCTACAAGGAAAAAAGTAGTGGATAGCTGGAAAAACGTGGAGTATTTTCTCGAGGGAAAGTTTTAAAAGGAACTCAGAAAGAGGTCAACAAGTGTGATGACTTTGAGAGAAATTGTTGCCACTGAAGAGGCTTTATGTCCTAACTTTTATCCTTAGACTCCTAAGCATAACTAATTTGACAAGTTGAACAGTCGAGAAAAGAATCTTCGAAGGTGGTGTTTGTGGTTTTATGTTAGCTCCAATGACGTAGAAGATGAGTGCAATGTGAATAATAACTCTTTTCCTCATGATAGACTTTCCTTGACTTTTATTAGTTCTATTTATTGCCATACTTAAGGTATTCCTGTTTTTCAAAATTAGAACTTTGTTTCAGCGGGATTTTTTATGATGTCCTTTTTAATCTTTGTATTGGCCTCGGATGTGTTGGTGTGTGAGGGTGTGTTTGGTGTTGTGGGTGGAGGATCCATGGCAGTATGATGGTGTAGATACCCAAAATTGGCACAAGCATTACAACATAATACGCTTTAGCAATTTTATGTGTGTAAGAGTCTTAAACACGAAAATAATACTTAGTGGTGCATAGTCATGTCTTGTCTCCATCGTTTGGCTTGCTTATTGATGTCTAATCTCTTATGGTACTCCATATCACCTTGTTTCACTAAGTCACAAAGATCTTTGGCTGAGTTTAGGGTCATTTGTTGTTTTGGGCCTTGGGCCAGTAACGTCAACTTGGACACTACCGTTATCTCGTACTGTCTAAAAATGCAAGGTACTGTCCTAGAGTTTAGTATCAATCATTTTATCATTTGCCTCTCTTGTTACCGTTTTGTTTTTGGCACATGTTTCAAGGTATATGGGACGGCTTTGCAGGCCATTCGATCCTAATTTCAAAGTAAGAGGTTCCTATATATATAAGATTGCCAAGAGGTTTAAACCAAAAAAAGCACTATTGAGTATTTATCTACAAGCATCACTTCTAAAAGCACTACAAGGGCAATACTTTAGCAATTATTAGTCTACAATCATTTTATTCATCATCCAAAGTGATCCATCTAAAGCATATCTAGCTAGCCCACTATCAGTGTCAAACACAAGGCTAAATATATGGGAGGGCACTCTAGATTTGCATCCACTCATACATGTGTACTAGGAGAACTGCATGGAGTTTGAACCCTCAGTTAGGCAATGTAGTGCAGCGCTTGGCTTGGCCAGAATCAACAAGGGGATTGGCCACCAAGCGCAGTCCAACTCAATCACACTGACCCTTTTTGTTATCTAATGTATACTTGTGTTAGTGTAGGAAACTAGGGTTTGATTATTACAGGAGTATGCACAAGTGTCCTAGAACAAGTAAAAGTACAAGAGGGCATTAAAGACGAAGATAGAACAACCCAGATCAATACAGAATCACAGAGCAATGTAGGACACTATTGTACAATTGGACACTACCTAGTGTCTGAACTTGACGCTAGTGTCCCTGAGGGCTTCAACACTCCATTTTAAAGAGGAAGCACCTTCAACCCTTTCATCACCTATTCAACCTAGTTTCAAATGTAGATCAGCTCGCAAAGTAGTGAAATAGCTAAGTGGACACTCTAACCCTATTTGTCTATCTCCGGCAACATTAACCCTAGTTTCCAATTTTATAAATTAATATACAAATCTAATTGTATATTATGTATATTCTAGATTCAAGTGCTAATTAGGGTCATCATGCCAATTTGGGTTAAATCATTTGGTGAACCCATTTATTGATTGAATCCAACCGTCCCCGAATCCCTAAGGTTTGGCCTTGTATGTCCTTGACCTAGATTCTTGTGGGGTAAATTGTTTCCTTATATGGCTGTTAAATCTGAATCATCAAATAAAATGCCTACCCGAACCAAAGTCTATGGTACCCATGCTGCACCCTTTTGGTATGCCTCTAGCAATGAGCAATGTTTTGGGTCTATGGAAAATGATATATACATGTATGAAGAAAAACATGATGGTAACTATAGCTTTGATTTTTATGATGAAATCTACAATGAGAAGAAAGTAACCAAACATTCCTCCACATCAGCCATACCTTATAGTTACGGTTACCAAGAGGTTAATGACCATAGTTCCATCGAGTCTCCGAATGGGGGATGCGGGGACGGGTCTCGGGGATGGGGGTCCAAGGGCCTAGGTTTAAGGACGGTCGTGGTGCAGCAGTGCAAATATATATAGCACTTGAAAAAATAGTTATAGAAAAATGTTTAAGGATTAACAAAGGAAACTTTGAAATACTAAGCACATTACATTGAAAAATGAAAATTTCGAATATCAATATATTAATATTTATATCATAATTTATATTCAAAACAATTATTACATATAAATTTCAATTACATTTGACTAATGGCCCAATGCCTCTAATCAAAACTCGTACCCAAACTTGAATGGTTGATGAATGTGTTAAAACTTGAATGGTTGATCAATGAAGACTTGGCACTTGCTCTTCAAGCTCTTGTTGTTGCTCTTCCTCTTTTTGATGCTCTCAACTTCTCATCCTTGCAACCTTGCTTGCTCTCACTCTTGCAGCCTTGCTTGCTCTCACTCTTGCACTTGAAGTTTTGCTCAATGTTTTCAAGCTTTAACGGTGATTTGAAGTGAAGTGAGGGCATGAGGTTCATTTATAGTTTTTTCGAGCACTTAAAGTGTGGGTGGGGCACCATAAACCATTACGGTTAAGGATGGGGGCACAACCATCCAAAAAAAAGTATGTTTTTAATTTTTTTAAAAACACCTTTTGGCATTTTTGGAGCAAGGGACGGCCGCAAGTCTCTGGGATGGTCAAGAGACTTGGGCACGTTTCCCTAAAGTCTCGGGGATGTCCCAAACGTCTCCTTTGAGATAGAAATGTTTCCATTTTAGGGGGCGTCCCCTAACTCCTAGTGGTGGTGGAGGGACAACATGGGGACATTTCCCAAATGTCCTCAAGTTCTCGAGAAATCCCTGTCCCCGGAAACTTCAAAAGTTCAGGGGGGTGCGTCCTCGTGGAGCACTATTAAAGACCAACCATGCCCATGTACTAACCTTGCCTCTAATCCAATGTACCCCTGTTCAACCCATTCGGTTCCTTCAAGTAATGATTACCAAGAGTACATACCTAGCAATATGGATACAAATGAAAAACTTTGTGATAACAATGCCCGTACTTATGAGAATGCCTATAGTTCTAAGGAGCTACCACATCCCCTTGATGAAATTCTCCTTCCATCTTCTCTTGAGCTACAAGTTATCACAAATGATTGTGTTATCTCTCACTCTTCTCTTGAAATGCAAAAGGAAACAAATAATTGTGTTATCTCTCACTCTTCTCTTGAAATGCAACAGGAAACAAATGATTGTGCTATCTCTCATTCTTCTCTTGAAATGCAAAAAGAAACAAATGATTGTGTTATCTCTCACCTTTATCTCAAAATGTTATTATTTGCAATATCCCTCCTTAATTGTAAAATGCAATAATTGCTTGTGATATTCCTTCTATTACAAAAGCAAATGATACCAATAATTGTGATGTGCATGATACTTCTCTCAATGCAATAGAATATAATACAAATGCTTCCTATCCCTCTCTTGATGTAGTTACAAAAGCAAGTGATGCGTATGATACTTGTGATGATGCTTCCTTAGAGTTTACATTTGATGATAGGTCTCTATGTCATGATGCTAATGTTGTACATACCGCACCTCCAAGTGTTACTCGTGATGATATCCCTACACCACCTTCCCCTATGCGGGATAGTGTTCCCATGGCTACAATCACTGGTCACATTCAACCTCTTAATGAGCCTATCCATACTCCTACCATACCTTCACAAGAGGTCATTGCCTTAATGCATGTTGTATGTGTTTTGCAAAACCAAGCACGTACCCTATCACTCGAAAGTAAAGCATATAATGCCTGAATTAATTCTAATGTTATACATGTAAATCCAATAGTGCATACCATTCTCCACTCATCTTCCCCCTGACATTTTCACATGCCTACATTTCATTTATTTGATGGAAGTGATGATCCTTATATACATCTTTAGAAGTTTAGGCTTTCTATGACACACCACGATAGTGATAGGTTTTTGCTAAAGGCCTTCCCATAGAGCTTAATAGGTACAGCCTTAGATTGGTTTCATAGTCTCCCTAGCAGATCTATAAGTAACTTTCTAGACTTCGAAGAAGCTTTTCTAATTAAACATGTATAACAGCACAAGGTTGCATATGAGCATTTACCACGGTTACATCAAGGTCAAGACCAATCAATAAGTGATTATATTCTACGATTTAAGGCTTATATGAAGCAATTAATATATCAACCATCTGACTTGGAAGTTCAATACATATTTTGTCGACGTCTTATTTATCCTCTTAAGGGGAAGTTGTTATATGCCATATGTGATACAATCCACGTTTTGTGCCTTCGAGTTATTGCTTTGGAAAAAGAGTTTGATCCTCAACACAACAAGTATATCAACCCACAAAGGATGTTAATCCTATATTGAGTGAACAACCTAGCACAAGTTGCACATAAAGTGCCTCCTATGACTCCAATCAGGTACAATTCTTACATCGAGGACAAAATTTTCATTATATAGATACAAGTCCCAAGGTAACAAGGAAGCCACCTAAGGTGTATCGGAAAGAGCCACGTCGGTTTGACAATTCTCATGATTGGCCACATGATATCTAGAAGTATTATTAGATAAATGCTTGATCACTCTCCCACCTAATAATCATCATCCTCCTCATAGGCTTGAGAAGGTAAAAGGATGACCTTTTTGTAATTAGCATGGCATTAATGGGCATCACGACAAAGATTGTTATGCCTTACAACATAAGCTTGAAAAAAAACGAAGAACAGGGTTTATTTCTTTTGTTATTGGTGTTAGATCTTCAAGATATCCTTCCCCGGCACACCGCTTTGCAAGGCTAAGACATCCCACAACATCCCTCACAGGAATGACTAGTTCATCAGCCTCATATGGGGAAATGTTATTCGGTAAGGATCTTCCTTGCATACATCTATTGCACATCCTTTTTAATCATCAAAATCTATATGATTACCCGAATCTACAAGGACCGAATCAGTATTGAACAACTCAATGATGAATTATGCGGCTAAGTCTATACAAGAGCCATCTCGTACACTTGCACAACTAGAAATTCAATGAGTTCATAATGATTACAATGCATTTTTGTGGCCTAAATTGATTATTCAAAAGTTATCCATATAAAGTAGTAGCTCAATTAATCACATAAAAATGCAAGTGTGAATGTTAATCAATTACATATCAACAATGATATGTTACTCGGGATGGCAAATGAAACCTATATCTTTGTACCCGCTGCCGCAATTGACCAATCTCAAGCATAGCCTTTGCATACTCTCCCTAAAGAGTCGCATATGTATCCATAAGAGATTTATACGTATCCACTCTCAGGGCTAGCACCATCTATCTAATTTTGCACGAAATTCATCTCTCGATAGCTACTACTGTGTATGTCGTTGCAACTATCGCCACTAGATCAAAAAGTGAGGCATATTGCCCGATAATGTTATCTACGTGCTTTGGCAATCCTATACCTATAATGTCATATGGAATGTTTGGCGTTAAGGTGTGGATCAACCCATCAACAATAAGTGACCAATATGCATTACCTACAATCACAAATCCAATGTCAAGAAAAGATTAGCAACAATCTCAATCAAACCAATCACCCATGCAATATTCACAACCAAAAATACATAAATACAGATACTTACGTTGTGCAATAGTTATGGTTATATCTATTGATGGGGGCACGAGCTCTAGTTGGTGTGTTTGTCGTCCTCCTCTAAGTGGCCCTCCCATTATCACTATAAACAATAATGGCCGTCGAGATGCCACCCACCACAATGTATACACCATAGTAACCCCAACATCATCACCTATGGCCACAATGACCATCAGATCTCTCTCCTCCGCCAGCCTCAGTGCTAACTCCTTTGTTGTGGGCCTTGGCCTCTGACCATCTCTTTGTGCGGCTCATTCTATCCACCTCCATATATACGGCTCTAGGGGCACATCCTAGTCAAGCTCAAATTGCCTTGACACACGGTCATACTAAAAGCACTCTACAATCCTACAAAAATGATGCTCAATACACAGTCACATGGATGCAACAAAGCTCTGCACCATCCTCGACCCAACCAGGATAATCCCTGTACAACCTCCACACTATATTGCCCATAGTCCACCTACCTATACTGGCCCAATACTCCATCATTCCGGTGCTCGACAGCGAGGTACCACCCACCGCTCTATGAACATCTAAAGATGTGCCCAATCAGCTTGAGGACTCCCCACTATGAAAATAATTGTATTGTGCTCAAAGGCCTACACCTATAATAAAGTAACAACCCCTAGGCCTCTTGCGCGAGTCTCATATGCAAATATGTATAAATCTTTGTACAAATGGGCTAGCATACACCAACCCCATGCATATCACACCCCTCTCTCCTCAACAACACGAACTATATCCTCAATCCACAGTCACATGGATGCAACGAAGCTTTGCATCATCCTCGACCCAACCAAGATAATCCCTATACAACCTCCACATTGTATTGCCCATAGTCAACCTATCTATAATGACCCAATACTCCATCATGCCAAGTGCTCGACAGCAAGGTACCACCCACCGCTCTGTGAACATCTCAAGATGTGCCCAATCGGCACAATGACTCCCCACAAGGAAAATAATTGCATTGTGCTCATAGGCCCACACCTATAATAAAGTAGCAACCCCTAGGCCTCTTGCGCGAGTCTCATATGAAAATATGTATAAATTTTTGTACAAATGGGCTAGCATACACCAACCCATTCATATCACACCCCTCTCCTCAACGGCACGAACTATATCATAAATGCAATAAGATATCATACACAATAAATTTCCACAATCACAAAACCCTAATTGTACAATCTCACTCAATCAGACTAACGATCTTGCCTGAGCACCCCAACCATGGCCCATCCAATACCTATATGTTCTATGCACATAACCACGACCCTCAGTTGAAGAAACAACTGCCCTCTCTCCAACTAGGAGGAGAATCCTCCACATATCCTCCAAGGTGACTTTCATCTCACTCGTAGGCAATCAAAATGTACGTGTATTCACATTCCACCTCTCGACAACGCAATAATCAGATGCATGTTGCATAATATCTCTCCTAGCCACCCGACATGACCAAGGAAGGCTCAATCAAGGATGGCCAATCCAACAACATTGAGCCCCAACTCTCTCAAGGTCCCCCTATGTCGCCCATGCCAAAACTCTCTCGTATGCAGGTCATGATACAAAACACCAACACAAAAATCAATATTGGCATCCCAATAAGGCCAAAATATCAACTAAAATACAATGATGAATTTGACAATGAAGTATCTATTATACACAGGATGAAACCATCACACTAGACAAAACCATTAGACACTACCATCGAAAACTAAAAACTAGCATCGTAATTTAGACACCAGCGTTGAAATCCTAATGGTTTTGTCCCTGTCTCAAATTGAAAATTTTACAAAATTGGGAAAATGAGGCAAAAAACTACGGTTTTTTCAAGAAATTCAAATGATTACCAATTCACCAGGTGAGTTGGTTTGTAGGACCTCCTATACTCAAACAAATCGTAGTGCTAGGGCCTCTCGAGAGGGCAGCATCATATCTCGCCCAAAGCTCAAATCCTCTTGAGTGCAATAAAAAATTATGTAAGTTTCACTACTCAACTCCACCTATATATAATAAATTTACTTTTCAACTATAGTTCTAAAACAATATTCAAGTTAACCTAATCTACTTACCTATACACCTTGTACACGTGATATCTTGAGCATCGTACATCAGAAATCAGCATTGTTGGTGGCATTGGAATCACAGTCTAGCCATCTTCCACACCAAGCTACTTATTTTGCTCCATACACACATTGGCAACATTGCCAATCAAGTCAATTCTCAAGTACTATTCCTCCCATCTCCTCAATCAAAGCATATCTAATGCAACAAACACTCAATTATTGCCTCTAGCAATACCACCTACCTCATAGTCATATCAATTTTTCTTTCAGTTCAACTGTTTCAATTCTTTCATCCCACTGACCGAAAGAGGGGCCCATATCAGGGCTTGTTAATCAAGTCACACTTTCACACAAAGCATTACTCATTGAGCTTGTCAATAATGCAATAACGAAATTCAAGCCATATAATGCAAAAAGTAAAGAAAATCAAGAACAAAAATGCAAAAACTCAAGCAGATACCAATCTGGGACGGTCATTTTTGGATTTTCTCAAGTATTTATCAAGTTTATAATCATTCAAATGCCAAAGCAACCACAATGACAAAGCAATTCAGCACAAGGACACTGCATTTATTATGAATACAGGGAGCAATATATCTAGTTCGACTCTATTAGCAATTCAAGAACACTACATTTATTACAAATGCTGGGGCAATTATATTTTACAAACCAAGTATACTGCATTTATTACAAATGTTGGGAAAATATATCTAGTTCGACAATTAGCAATTCAAGAACATTGCATTTATTACAAATGTTGGGGGGAATTCTATTTTACAAACCAAGTACGATGCATTTATTGCAAAAGTAGGCAGCAATATATTTAGTTCAATTCTATTTCCATTAATAATACATTAATTTCAATTCCAAAAGTTCACGACATTTAATAATTGCAAACCTAGATCCATTTGCAGCAGTGTGGTTTAGTTGGAACAGGTGACGTATGATTGGGTCTAGTAACATCCCTCAGACGTGGCATCATTCCTTGCCAGCCCATGTGGCTCCACCCTTTTGGGTAACACAACGAGTATTACCCGACAATTTCGAGTTTTGGGAATTACTGTGCCCCCAACCTCATAGTTTTTTTTTAGCTGCACAAAGTTGAGGACTGATCACCCTCAATTCAATATCAATTCAAATAGGGGTTCATTTAGAATTGTTTTCTCTAATATTTGAGGCCTATAATAATCCTCTCTCCGAGTGAGTGAGTCGTCCAAGTGAGTGAGTCGCGACTAGAGACTCACAAGTTCACCACATGTTACTCCTTATCCCCTTTTCTCCTCAGTTGACACCAAGCAGGACGTTTTCAATTTCTCCATGCAATAACACTCTACAACAAATAATCAATTCAAACAGGTATGCTTTTTTATTTCTCCTTTAAACTAGCAAATTTCATTCACTAGATTATGGGGGGGCAAATGTAGACACCTAAAATTGGCACAAGCATTATTAGATAAAACACTTTATTAACAAATTTATGTGTCTAAGCATTTTAAAAAGTGAAAACAATACTTAGTGGCGCGTAGTCCTATCTTGTCTCCATTATTTGGCTTGTTTGTTGATGTTTGAAGTCTTATGGTACTCTGTGTCACCTTATTTAGGTCACAAAGATATTTGGGTGTTTGTAGGGCCATTGTATTGTTTTGGGCCTTGGGACAGTAGCACCAATTTGGACACTACCATTATACGGTACTCTCCAAAAATGCACAGTGTTATCCTAGAGCTTAGGTCTCTCTTGTTATTATCGTTGGCATATGTTTCATGGTCTATGGGTCGTCTTTGCAAGCCATTAGGTCCTAATTTCAAAGTAATAGGCTCCTATATATATTTATTATATATATATATATATATATATATATATATATTGGCCGCCAGGGGCAGTCTAGCTCAATCACACTAACTTTCTGTTATCTAATGTATACTTGAGTGTTGGTGCAGGAAACTATGGTTTGATGGTGATCATTACAGGAGCATCCGTAAGTATCCTGCAACAAGCAAAAGTATGGGAGGGCATTAAAGACGAATACAAAACAACCCATATCAACACAGAAGCGCAGAGCAATGCAGGATACTACTGAACAACTGGACACTGCCATTTTACTTTAGTGTTCGAACTTGACACTAGTGTCCCTAAGGGTTTCAGCACCCCATTTTAGAGAAGAATCACCTTTGACCCTATCACAGCCTATTTGACCCAGGTCAGATCCATCTCAACTCGCGAAGTCGTGAAATAGCTAAGTGGACACTCTAACCCTAATTGTCTATCTCCTTTAATGTCTTGAGTGCTTGCAACATTAACCCTAGTTTCCAATTTTGTATATTAGTGCACAAACTTGATTGCATATTCTGTATATTCTAGATTCAAATCCTTATTAGGATCATTCACCCTAATTTGGGTTAAATCAAATGGATGCCTCTAATTGCTTTCTTCTTAATGTCTTCCTTCAACAACTAGATCAGGTCTTTTATGGGGTTTCCTTTGTTGGAAGCTAAGTCACAAGGTTCGAGTTCGAGTTCATTTTCAACAAAAATAAAGTTCGGTTCAAGTTCACCAACTGATTAAGTTCGAACAAAAGAATCTTTTTTTATCATTTATATTTTCTAAAATAAATCATATCTCAGAGGAACAAAGTAGAGAGAACTTTCCATTCTCTGCTTTCACTTGATACATGTATGCATAGGCATATTTATAAAATAGTTTAAAATCACGTGAAAAACTTCCCAGGTTGAAGTAATAGATAAAATTCAAGTAAATGTTCGGCGAGGATAAAGTTCAGCGAAGTTCGAACATTTTCCAAAAAACTCGTCGTACCTTGTGACATAGGTTGGAAGCAATGTCAGCTGCTTTGAGGTGATCTGTTCTCCGTTTTGGGTTTCTTTTGGATCTGTTGTTGGCGTTTATTGTTGTTTGCCTTGTCTGGCCTTGATTCTCTCTTTCTGTCGTGTTTTTATTTCTCCGTCAATTATAACAGCCTCAAAAAACGGTCTGCAATTTTCCTTGCTAATGTTTGGTGAGATGATGATACCACATTTTCTGTTGTTGGGGTGCCCACAAGTGGGCCTAACTTCTCTTCCAATGATATGGGCATGAGTGGAGGCTACAGTCATAACCTTTCATGGTCGCGTATTCTTTTGGTGTTGTGCGTTCAGTGGAATGGGCTGTATATCGGATGCCCAATATCTATGGTTCAGTAGGTGTTGGGAGCTTTTCCTTTAGCTGCTACATGTTCTCTGTGTTGATCCATCTTCTTTTACCCATGTCCTCGTGGGGCATGGACCTCTTTAACGTATTCTGTAAAGCCTTTCTCTCTGGTTATTTTTATTATTCCCTTTTTTTTGGATAGCTATGCAAACTGTGAGAAAGGATCCTTACATCATTCACATCTGGGAAATCACTTGGATGCTGAAAGCTCCAACAAAAAAACCATGTTCGCAGGGCAAAAGGAAATACTATGGCTTTGAATCATCATAAGGTTGTTGCCAATAATTTAGGCACTGTCCACTGTAAGGGAGGAGCTTGGTATGATTAATCCTGTTCTTATGAAGGAAAAGGAAGGGGTGTGCACTTGCCATAAGTGTCCCAGGAGAAAGAGGCATGTTGAGGCGTTTCCTTTTAATCCCAATAATATTTGAGTTTGTAAGAGGAAGCTTTTTGTTCTTGGAGAAGGTAGCAGCAAATAAGAGAAAGAAGACTGTGGTCCTGTCTTGTAAGCCTTCCAGTTTTACCACTAGAAGTTTAGCAGCAATTAGATTTTCAGTAAATCAGGGATTCCATGAGCTCTTATCTAGATAAGGCTTCCAGTTTTTAACTCTAGAATGTTAGCAGCAATCAGTTTTTTAAGTGAATCGAATTATTTCCATGAGCTCTTATCTATTAACCTTACAATCATTATTATAGTTATGGTTAGTTTGGATTAAAACTTGATTAGAAGGAACCATTACCAGCCTCAATCAAATTTCATGTGATGCAGTACACTTGAGATAAACCATTGGACTATGAAAACATCCCCGTTAAATGCAGGTTTTGTTTTGAAGATGGGCATTGGGTCTTTTCTTACCTGAGGAATTATAAGGCAGAACCAATCTCTTCAAAAGCGTGGGATAATTTTGTAAACCAGAACTGCAAGCTGGTATATCCCGGTTGGGAATGAGGAATGGAAAACACGGAACTTAGAAGACAACTGCAAAAAACCCCAGGGATCAATAAAACCAGTTAAAAAGGGTCAATAACCCAACTCAAGCTTTTGAATTCAACAATTTGAGGCTTTGGAAACCGTGAGTTTAGCTAGGATGAGGAATCATAAAAGAAAAATTTCCTAGGTACAATCCAGAGAATCCTTTTAGAAATCTAAATCAGTAATCGCATGGAAAGATGGGCAAGAAAGAAGCTCCAATTTGGAAAGATTGGAAATGATGGCAATGGGAAGGCCTTCTTCGATTATGACACTAATGGATATCTACAAATCAGTGAGACATGACACAGCTTGCTCCACAATCGAACAAGGTGAGGGTGAGGGATCCTGAAGTGATGATAGAAAAAGCAGTAGCAATCTATTTAGAATGCATGAGCTTCCTAAGTTTTGGGATGATTGATGCTCCACCCAAAGAATGCCAATAAAAGCAAGGCATCAAAAGGTTGGTATTATGGATTCTACATGAAAGTGAAGAACAGCCCATCCATGTTTTTAGAAGAGTTCCCAACAGACAATTCCTTTCAGACTTGGTTTCAAACCAAAATTAATATAATTCTTAGTGCAGGGTTTCCAATTTTGGGGTGACACCTGGATGATCAAGGATAGTTGCAAACTGTTATGCTATACGGCATGGTTCACAGCTATAGGGGTAATTCAAAAATTGACGTGTAAGGCAACATCTCAAAAGGACCCCTCCCTGCATAGACTATGGGAATTGAAGGACATTTCGGCGCGAGAATTGGCATTGATGACCATCAACAAAGATGTTAAATCAACACATCTTGGGGAAAATTCTCATATGTTAGCATTTGCTGGAGTTTTTTTGGAAGAGGACCCTCCCAACTAACCCTATCGTAAGATTGATTGACTTTTGTGTAACCCTATTGTAAGATTGAGTGACTTTTGTTTAACTCTGCTGTAAGACTGAGTGACTTTTGTGTAACCCTGTTGTAATATACAATGCATATTTCTCCAAATAAAAACAGTCTAAGTGTATACTAGCTCAAGGTCATTTACCTTCAAATAGTGACCATTTGAGGTGAAGGATCAACCTTGGGAACCTCCTCGACAAAGAGAGGAGCCTTCAGGATCATAGAGATTCACTTTCGAATCCACTTCCTAGGAGAAAAGGTAGAAAAACCAAAAAGCCTCTACCAAGGATAAGTATGGACAAAATAGTATCTCTGCTTGGTGGTTGGTATGTTAATGTTTGCTAAAGGCCCTTTTTGCTTGTCTAAGGAATATTCTCGAACCTAGATAATTTTGTCCTATTCTTATGCCATGACAAATTTGGCCATATCAAGAACCCAAAAAAATGTCATTAGCTATATTGGTTAATGTAAATTACTTCTTTCTTTTGGAATTTTTGACATTTACTCCAAAAGTCCAAACATGAATTTTGAAGCTTGCATTTATACAATGCAAAAGATTTTAGATTAAGAACTCCTACGATACCACGAGGATTTTTACACTTACCAATATCTACATTGATGGCAATGCATGCAACTTTAAAAAACGGGCTTAAAAACTCTATGAGTGACCACCGAGTATTTGCGTGCATGTAAAAATATCAAATTAGACTTGAAATAAATTCACATTCTTGGTTCAGATTGCAAAAGGGTCTTTGTATATTGCTAAATTTAGACTCATTCATCTTTTGATTGCAAAGAGTTCAATCCTTTTATGAACTTTTTCCCAATGACCAGATTTTTTGGCAACAGTTTCGTACTTCAAAATTTCTAGAGCTTTACCTCTAGTGACAATGGATTTTTCTTTTGTGAATATGGATTTCACTTGAGACATTAGCTTAGATATGGAAGCATATAAATATTGCAACAGTTTCAATTATGGCATCTTTTCTTGTCTTTTTAGATCCGTCTTTGCATTAAGAAGCAAAACATATTTCTCTATCAATATACTCTTGGTGTTACTCAGATTTCACCCTGAAATTTGCGACTACCCTATTCGAAAAAATTTCGTACTTTTAAAATAATGGGTCGTTTTGTGTTTTTATTGCCTAAAAGTTCTTATATTGCGTCAAGATAATCCCAAAGAGCCATATTAGCCTTTTTCACCAAATACCTAAATGCCCAAAATTGTTTATTTTGTCGTCGGGATTTGTCTGCGGAAAATTTGTATTTAATTATTTTGAGCCCCGTATGAGGCTATTTGCGCTCTGTTTTAACTCTATTATGAGCGAATATGTTATTATTCCTATGTTCCAGAAGGGTTTTAACTTGTTTTAAGTTTTGGGCTTTATTTGTAACTTTTGGCAATTTTTCATGTTTTTGTGGTGTCCCGTTTCGTTTTCTGTGAAATTTCTCTGGAGCAATTCCTTTGCCGGATAAGCCCGATTTTTGGCCTAGAGCAGCTGGAAAACATATACACACATTATGCCCAGAGGAAGTTGCCATCGGAGGTCTGGATGATCACTAGGAAAAAGCGAAGTCGTGCACAGAAAAGCCCCTGCGGGGATGCGCGCATTTTTGGAAAACAAAGGATTTAAGCTGCGATGGGAAAAATATAAGCCGCAGGCAGGGTGGGAATTTTATACCTACCTAGCAGGGTACTTTTTCCCGTGTTATAAAAGTCACTTAAGCTGCAGTGGGAAAAATAGAGGCTGCAGGCAAGTGGGAATTTATTGCCTGCCTTGCAGGGTAAAAATTCCCATGATAAAATAAAAGGAAAGTGACTTAAGTGAAATCATGGGATTTTAGTGCCTGTCTTGCAGGGTAAATAATCCCATTGTCAAAGTCAAATCACTTAAGTGGATCACAGGATTTTGGTGCCTACCTTGCAGGGTAAAGAATCCCATTGTGGAAAAATTCTTAAAAATAGAATTACATGTGCAAAAAAGTGCGCCCCCTTTGGTGAGAGAATGGCAGCCTTAAATTGATTATTTTAACTAATCTATTCTCTCAAAAAGTGCGCCCAAGCTTGGAGGAAATCAACAAGTCAAAGTTGAAATAAAAGAAAGGATTTAAAAGCATTAAATTTAATTTATTTAATGGCTGCCCTCTTCCTCTCAAAAAGTGCGCCCCATTTGGGTATTATTTAATGTTTTTTAAGGCATTAAAACATTAAATTAATTTCTATTTTCAGTGGCTATGGTCAAAGCACACTGTGAAGCTTAAGTGAAGTGATGTGTGAAGGATTAAATTAGATTAATTTAATTTATTGGATGGCTGTCCTTAAACATGCTATTTTTAAAAGAGAAAAGCATGATTTTTAATTAATTAATTGTCTTTAATTGTTAGGGCAATTATTAATTATAGAATTGTGAAGGTTATATAAGCATGGGCAGCCATATGGGTGAATTATTCAAATCACAGGTAAAGAATTACAGCCAAGTGGAAAAGTGTGCCCCCATTAGAGGAAGGATTTTGCTCAGACAAGGTGCCAACAAGGCTAAAAGCTTCCAGATTTGGCGCATGCTTTGAAGGAGGTTGATCTTTGTCTGCATAATTGTTTCCACAGGTGTTACAAGAGCTCAGGTGTTGATTAAAAGGATTCATGCTCTCTTTATGTGCAAATTAAACACCATTTTTTGGGGCAGCAGGCTTGAAAAGTGCAGATTTTTACAATTTAAATTCACTATTCATGCTCCGGTGGCCATTTTTGTCTGAATAAATTGCAGGAATTCATTACAAGTGCTTTACAAAAGAAAAGGAGTTTTTATCAATGTCCAACACATTGCAAATATCCTCCGAATCTGAAGAATTGTCCAGATCTGCACCAGTATTGAAGAAATCCGGCCAAGTAAGAAGAAAAGGAATTATTCAGACGAAGATAGACAAAGCTATAGCGAAAAGAGATGAAAAAAAAAGCACGATGGAGTCATGCATTGCTTCCAAACTTGCAGACATAGGAGACACAGATCTAGGCCCGGAACCTCTTGACGATTTGATTGATAGATCCAGAGCGGAAAAGACTTCACTCATGCGTGCGGTCAAAAGCAATGGAATTATCCGAGTTGCAGCTTTTCCATGTACAACCCAATTGCCAGAGTTTGTGATGGAGTGTGCTAGATCTTATCATCCTTCATCCAGATCAGTGCGTGATGCTTCGGGAAAGACAATAATTCGTTTGGACGCAGAGTTCATCAATTATTGTTTGAAGATTCCAGTGCGAAAGGTGGTGACTTCTATTAGCATTCAGGATGCTGACAGTAGATGGGAGAAGCATAGAGCTGATTGCATTAGCATCATGAATAGCCGATACATGAAGAAGCCTAGATCTCCTTCAAAGTTCCCGAGAACTCTTCCACGGTCCAATTTGGTGCAGGAGGTAGATAATGTTGTCAAATTGCTATGCAGGATGAATGGCGAAGCGAATGCTTACACTTTCCGTACATGGATGTATGCTTTCATCAGGACCATTGAAATCAACAAGGTTGATTCTATAATCAATTGGTCAGAAATTATTAGCAACAACATCGGTGAGCAACTCCGGAACGTGAAGCGTACTTTCATCTTCAAGATGACTTCATACTTGGTGTATGCTGCAGCTTCACAAGGCGTCTTTTCCAAGCTGGATAGATGTGGTGTTCTTTCCAAGGACCCCATTTTCGAGTGCTACCCGCAGCTTACTGCACCTACAGGCGAGAAAGACTTCAAAGTGATCAACGATGACTTCTTCTACGATTTCATCTGCAGGCTAGACAAAGACTTGAAGGCCAACAGGGTAAGCAAGGAAGCGTGGGAAGCTGTGTCCAAGATTGGCAGTCTATTCATTCAATTTGCAGATTTCACATACCTCAGGGTTACGGGCTTTTCTGGAGAACCAACAAAGATGCCCAGGTATCCGAATGATAGATTGATCGCCATGGAGCTGAGCAGGCAACTTGTGGAGTTACACAACCTTCAGTCAAAGCGGCACAAGTCTACGGGCTTCTTCCCAATCACTGTGGGATATTACAGCTGCATTAGCATTCACAGAGCTCGAGGGATGGAAGCGCAAATGTTATCCGAGTATGAGCAAGAGTTCTTCCCTGCACGGCTGAACTTCGATCCATTTGGAGTAGCCAGGAAGACAATCTCCCAGCAGTACGCACATGTGCCTTCATTAGAAGATTTCTGGATGAAGTGCAAAAGTGAGTACGAGGTTAGAAAGAAAGATTTCAGCAGGCTATCAGCAAAGCAAGTGTTCGACTTTGGACTAGCGCGGATACCTGCGGATCTTAAAGATGATGGGAATGTGGTACTTGACACTTACCATCAAATGGGAGGAGATAAAGCCATACTGCAGAATAACATAGGAGGCTGCAACACAATTGAAGAAAGGTCAAGAGTTGTGTTGGTGAATACTTCAAACTGGTTGCTGACGAAGGGATATTGCCTTGATGAAGCATTGATGAATCAAGTCACGGGCAACTTCGGCACAGGAGATTCCCTCAAGCGAAAGCAAGGAGGAGAAAGCAGCAGGAAAGTCGAGAAGTTGAAAGTGCATAGAAGATCTCAATCCAAGGAGAGGATCACTTCTACGACCATGACTTTAACTCCGGTTTCTCCAGTACCCAATGCTTCACCAACTATTGCACCGCAGCAGCAGGATGCTTCCATGCCTCCACTGAATCCAGCGACATTCATCTTCTCCCCTCAGCCACTTCGTTCAGCGCCCGTTCCAGAGGATACGTTGAAGCTGCAGATGGCAGAATTCGAAAGGGCTTTGTCCTTGGATGATTCAGAAGATGGCAGCCATAACACTGTGGCACTTTCTGACGGAGAGGATGCAGAGCGGGAGATGGTAGTGCACTCAGCGACTTCTCACTCTCCGAGAAGTAATTTCTCGGAATGGTTAGCTTTGCAGTTTGTTCCAGAAGCGAGAATGGAGATGAACTTAGAGGAGCACGACTTGCAGCTACTCCAGGATCTGAGCAGAAGAGACAGAAGGCCTAAAGTTGCTAAAGCAACTTCTAGGTTGATCATCGAGGATTCGGGAGAGAAGTTTGCTGAGATATCAATTCCGGCAGAAGGAAAGATAGAAGAGGAGCTCACGGCAGAAGATGTGACAGTGACCAAAGTACCACTCGGTCAAGCCACCACTGAAGGATTGAAGTAGGACACGCAGACATTGATAGATGCTTTATTCCTTAGGCTTGACAGTGAGAAGGCGGAGAAAGAAGAGTTGCAGAAGCAAGTATCTCAATTATGTGAGATCATAGCCAAGGTTGCTAAACCTTCCATTCAGCCCATTTCAGAGCAGGTGAGTGATCATCTTATGCAGGAAATGGAAGATGCAAGCAATCAAGTAAAGGCCATTGACGAATGGAAGGATTTGATTATTCGTCAAGCTTCTGTACAACTTGGGGAAGTGCCAGCCCGCCTAAAGGTTATGAACGATGCAACAAATCAACTAAAGCAACTGATGGCAAACATAGAAGGCATGAATACAGTTGCAGAGAGTAACCTGAGTATTTTGGCCGAGATCAACAAGCTGCCGGGAGATGTATTGATTGCGGAACAAATTGTACCGGATGGATCAGTCGAGAAGGGGAAGCAGTTAGAATTTGCAGTATCTTTCCGTTTGGAAATCTGCAGAGTTTTGCTGAAAAGGATGCAGGCACTTGAAAGTAGGACGTCATCCTTACCCGACAGTATCATTTCTTTCACGGAAGAGGATGTGGTCGGAGGCGTTACTTCTTACGTGCGAATTGTTTCTAACGAGGTGCCTAATTCCCTGGAAGGTTCTCTTCTGATGGTACAAAAGAGAATTGATAAAGCTACCAAGCCTTTCACGATGAATTCTATCAGTAGACTGGTGGCGCTGCAGGCAGACATTGCAAGGTTTGGGCCGAGTTTGGAAGATGTGGAAGCGTGCATCAAAGTGTTGAATGAAGGGTTGCTGCAATTCAGGACAGAGAAAGAAGCAGTGGCTAAAACAGATGGAAGGATGCTGAATTATATGTTCGACAAGTATATCAGATATCAGAACAAGAAGATGTAGACATTACAGCTGGCATGACTTCTTCTATTCTTTCTTCTTCTATTTTCTATGTTCCCGGATGAAATTGTAAAACTTCTAAGTTATTGGTTTTACAACCATTACTTGAAGTCATGTGGAACCATTCTATTAGTTAAGTGATACATGTGTCACTTAAGAAGAAGTTAGTTGAGGATGATTGCCAAATGTCATCTTTACTTCTTGTTCATGCTTTAGTTCAGTTTGAGTTTTCCATTTGTACTTTCCCTCCTACATTCTATAAGTAGGAGAAGAACCTCCGGGTTAATCATCAATCAGAATTTGTAAGCAGCAATCTTGTGTTCTAGACTTTGTGCTGAACCCCTGAGAGCAACTTGGAGCAAAGGAATACAAAGGAGCAGGTTTCCGGAGAACTTTGTGTCACGGTGTACTTTGTTTCTTGCTTTTAATCTTAGATCTCTTAGTAAACTTTGTGTTATTATAGATCTGGATCTAGAGCTGCCTTTGTTTTATAATTCTGTGTGTTCATATCTATTAAGTTTCTTCTATGTGCATGCAATTAGCTCTGCTATCTACTAATTGGGATGCACATCTTCCCCATTTCTTCTCTGTATTTCCTTTACTTCCTTCTTCTATAAAATACTTCCTTTCTTGAACAGCTGCTTACTTGCTGCAGAACTTCTTAGTTATGGTTCATGAACTAAGTGGTTAAAGTAAAACCCCTGATAGATAATAACACATTTTTATTGACAAATCTGACACGGGAGCCTCACCGGTTAAATGAGGGAGATTTATCTCATGACTGCCTAGGTTTGATGCTATGCAGAAAATCTAGCCAACAACTCTCCTTTTAGTATGGATTTCTATGTAAAAGGTGCTCACAGCCTCCAAAAAAGGAATCCAGCAACTCATTGGCTTCAGTGAAAGCATGATGGCTCCAAAAGGGTTAAATTAATGGTGATTTATTGGTAACTGCTACCTACTTATCGAAAGTTATGACCTGATTTATATATTTAAATTTTATTTCCTTAAAGTTTGCTACTTCATTAGATCATAAATGTCATATCTAAGTTAACAGGATATAGATATTGATACTGATGGCATTGGGTAATTTATTTGGAGACCCTGAGATAAGAGACACTGTCGATACACGTACAACTATGTGTGTAAATAAGTATGTGTATATTAAGGAAAAACAACAATTACATGGAGCAAAGATACTTTTGGATAGATTTTGAAAACCATTATATTGAAAATTTGGAAGTACACAAACAACAGTAAGGGATTTGAGCCATCAAGGTGAAATTTAAGGGCCTATCAATTATATTTTCTACACTCCATACTAGTGGCTATTCCAACCGTTTTACATTTCAATTCTGTTGGTTATAACTTTATAATATAGTGTGGCATATGATAGGTAGAAAATACATGGCATTCCTGCAATACATAGGTGATAACACAGATGGTATATCAATGACTATTTCTCATACTGATGTTCTGATAACGTTGTTTAACACAATATTTAGACATAACAAATGTCGCGATACTGCCCCTGCTTTGTGTTCATTGTTTATCCATGTCCTATTTATCGAATCCTTGGTATTCTCATTTTGGATATTTTGATATTGTTGAATGCAGCTATAGCCTTAGAATGATAAAAAGCTTAATAGCTGGCATAAAAGTAAAATAGCAGTGCCTTACTATACCCAAAGACAGCAGCCTCACCATGCAGAATATATTAAATTGTTATATTTTTTAATCTGCCAATCGCTTCAACAGATCCCATGCAAAGTTATCTCCCATTCATCTCGTTGCCACACGGAATAGCCTTGCCATTCAAGACAGAGATGATTGCTAAAGTTAAAGCATTCAAATGTTATTGAATCTACTAACATGATTGAATCACCTCAAGGCAAATAAAATTGTTTTTATTATAATTTGTGATAGATGCAGGCCTACATATTATATACAACCCAGATACCACAAGCATTTGCAATAGACACAGGCCTGGATATTATATGCGGCCCAGATACCACTATGATAGGGCAGTACAAATCCCTGATTATGTCATTACAGGATCTCAACCGTATCCAGATGGGGAACTCGTTTTTAAGACTATCGAATATGTATCCAAACTGTATATGTGCCCAGATCCATCTTCAGATACACAGAGATGAATTCAACAGCTGTGCCCCACAGCATCATACAACAGATAAAGACTGATGAGTATACAATTCCAACTATAATATACCCACTAGAACATGTGCCTATCCGGTTCCTAATTGAAAAATGGATCCACAAATAATATTTTCCAGCAGTTTTGGACTTCAAATTAGCCCTGAAAATGCATATTAATAACACTCAAGCCAAGACATGTCTAAGGCCATTGATTAGACCAAATGGCACCATACCCACTAATCACAAGTTGTAATTGCAAGACCCGTAGATTTGTCTCCCCTGTCCATAAGATATAATGCTCAACCAAAAAAATGAAAACAATGTCTAAAAACAGAGAATGCAACACTAAAACTGCAAAAACATTCAGTAATTTGCATTGCCCATATGTGTTTTCCCTACCCTTGTCTCTGGCCTCTGATTAGGCCGAATGGCATTATACCCACTAATCGCATGCCGTAATTGCAAAACCCATATATTTGCTCCCCTACCCATCACGTGTAATTCTTAAACCCAAAAAAAAATTAAAAACAGTGTTACTAAAGAGAAAATTAAACACTAAGACAGCACAAAACATTCAGTAATTTTGCAATGCCCATTAAAGTGTTTCCCCTACGCATCAGACGTTATTCTTAAGCCAAAAGCATTTGAACACAATGTCTCAAAACAGAGAACCAAACACTAGAACAACACAGTCACTAATTTGCATTGCCCATAAATTTATTTCTCGCACCCATCAGATTTGATTCCTAAACACACAAAAATATGAAAACAGTGTCTGAGAACATAGAATTAAACACTAAACAACAAAAACTATGCATTCATTTAGAAAACTAATAAATCGGATCAGGTCACCCACCTGATGGTCAATGTGGGCACCAAGAGGACAAATCCTGTATGGAGCAGCAACCACTCTCACTTTGTCAACATCACATCCTGCCAAAGAAGCTGCAGATCTCTTAACTCTATCAACCTGCAATCAAAACAGCTCGTATATAACTAAATATCAATGGGTCTTAATAAATATGCGGGAAAATACAATCATCCTTCTTCTCGTAATAAAAATGAATGTATAAAATCACCTCAGATGCAGAAGGCCAAGAGAGTTCGGCCATATTTTCAGTAAATTCTCGCAACACAATATCAGCAGATCATAAATTTTATCACTGTATATAAATTAAACGAGAAATTCTAGAGGGGAGCTTGTGAAAAGAAGTTCAGAACTGATTTCTCCAGTCTGTTAGATATGTAAATTTAGATTTTTTGTTTTGAGGGAAACTTCTTGAGAGGATTTTCCGCGATAATTACGTGACATTGCCCCGATCGAGGTCTGGATATAATTTTGGGTTTGGTTGTACCTAGATTTGGAAGAGAATGTTGGAACGAAGATAAATTTTGTGGCAGATTACCTCTTTGCGCCTGGTTAAGGGAAGATTTTGAAGTTTTCAATCTTTTATTTTAATATATCGTATTGTCATTGCTTAATTTTGTTTTTATTTTCATTATTATTATTATAAAAATATATATAAATAGTTTAGTTTTGCGATGAATGTCATTACTTTATGGAGCATGTTTTCTTTTAACAATTAATATATTCTCATCGATTATTTTTATTTTTGTTAATATATTCTAAATTTTGAATCTTCCAATTAATATGTTATTTTACTTTAAATTATGATTTTTAATGGAATATTTTTATTTATTGTCATTATAATTAATCAATAAATTTGAGATTTTATTTTAAGCTTGAGGATTTTCAAAATTATATTATGTAAGTATGTCTATTTGATTTTTCATTATTTAAATTTCACCATTTGATGTTACATTAATTTTGACTGTTTTTAAACAATTGGTGCATTCCTAGTATATTCTAAATTTTGAATCTTACATTGACGTAAGTATGTTTATTACTAATACTTGTACTAAAAGAAGGTGTAATGTTATGCGGATAGTAACAATGTGAGGGTTTGTAGAGTTGTTGAAGCAACTTCGACATGTATTGAAGAGGTATGTTCGCCCTGGGTAGTAAGGGACACAAGGCTTGTAGGGGCATCGAAACAATTCTAAGATGCAGTGAAGAGCCATATTCGAGAATGGTAGCAAGGCAACAAACATACATATCCCACAACCAATCAACCATTATGTTAGTGAGAAGGTCACCTCTAATGCGGTGTTACACTTATTCGCATTAAGGATCGTAATATATTATTGTGGGCAAGGCCAACCAACCTATGTGGGTTTGATTTTTTATTAAATAAGGAGTGTTAGAGTCATAGAAGCAATTCCAAGATGCATGGAGCTTGCAACACCAACTATGTCCATTGTTGTCACCTCTAGTAGCATCGTCTAAATTAAAGACGGAAAAGCAATGCTCATTGGCCTAGATTCATTCTAAACTTGTCGGAACGATTTTGTGCCATTACTTCCGATGTCGAATAGAAAACCCCTACAAACAACTAACTATCGCATGCATATGGTTTTGAACCCAAGACATCCCAATGATAAGGAAACCACAATTTATTTTGATTTTCCAAAGACCGAAACAACACAACCATATGATTTTGCCTAGTAATTAGCAAATTTTTTATACACTACTTTTCAATTCATGCAAATTTATTTATTACACTACGTATTTTATAATATCATGTTTATTATTATTTTTTAATAAATTGTCACTCGTATTTTATAATATTATTTTTATATATTATTTAAGAATTAATAAATAGTGAGCCAACACCGTTTACACTTAGTAAAAATTTAATAAATATATGTTTTAATCTTATATTAAATTAAGACAATATAACAATAAGTGTAAATTTTTAAAAAAAGTAGATTCTATTTTTCTTGAAAAAGGTGACACTGTTTTTTAATAAGAATCAAATCATGGAGACAACAACATGAATAATGTGAGCCAACTTGAAAAAGGTGACACGTGTAAGAAAAAAAGACTTAGTAAAAATTTAATAAATATATGACTTGGTAAAAAATTTAATAAATATAAATATGAAAAGATTTTGGTAAAAATTTAATAAATATAAATATGAAAAGACAAAAGTTTGCCAAAAGTAATCCTTACCATGTTTGGTGTAAAATTTTGCATCTTTGTATAATCTATAGCTAAATATTAAAAGAAGGAAGTTATTAATAATATAGAAATGATTCATGAAAGACAAAAACATAAATTAAAGTATGTAGATATTATGGTGAGCACATGACCACAACCTTATATAGCGTATTGGCTAATAAAAACATAGATATTGTATTTGTAACTTTTTTTTGTGACACATGCTATGGCTATTTAGATACTGCATTTATAGGCTTTTCCGCATATTTATCCCATATTCCAATTATTGCAATTTTACTTATAGAAGCAAGGAAGATTAAGTATAGTGGAAAATTTTAACCATGAATGGTCCAACTACTAACAACTACCAGATGACATAAATTTGTAATAATGTGAGGAGTAGTGGGAGCTTGCTCGAAGGCGAGGAGGAAGAATTAGGTAGACAAGCTACAGCATGGCACTTCACCTTTGCCTTTGTTGACTACCCTACTGTCAAGTTCATTGTTTTGTTGGGAACCCCCAAAATGATCGCCTGCTATAGTCTCGACGCCACACTTTTTCTCTTCTAAATCCATACACAGTGTCCCGCAGAAAAGCCCAATGTTAATTGCTTTTTCACAACCATGTGTTTCCTTGTCACCAAGAAGTTTTAAAAGTTCGAAACGATGACCAGTGAAGAGGGGCTCGCAAAAATGAGATATAGTTTGACATTCACTTCCAAGTGGCTAGTGAAACATGGTGTCGACACACACATTTGGGAGTACATGTGTGTGCACCTTGACTACAACTACCTATTCAACTTGGTCATAGCATAATGCTAACATCGTCATGAAGGTCGTCTTATTTGAATATCAGGGCTTCCAAAGATTACATTCTCTTGTGGATCTTGGAGGTGGTACCAAAACAACCGTTGCAGATATTCTGAAGGCTTATCCTTCCATCAAAAGATTCAATTATAATCTCCCCTATGTCATAGTTGCGGGGTTTTTTCCATGCAAAAGTATTCTGGTGTGAGGATTCCCACGTGAGGCCTCTTTTAAGAGGCGGGCTTTTCTCCACTAATATAGCCTATCAACTGATTAATAAAGTGAAGGTATTCTTATCATTTTTATATATTTGGAAATGCACATCAATTAAAGCTCTCGTAAGCATATAATGTTGATGTAACAAACTTCATTTATTATATCTTTAACATAACTTTAATTAAAACATTTTAAAATATTTTATTTTTGATGTGAGAGACTTTATTTATTATGGTTTTAATAAGAGTCACAATGCGACAGGTCTTGTTGTAGCTTGAAGAAGAGTTAATTGAAGAACAACAAAAGGGCATAGCTTGTGTTAGAGCTTTGCACATCCATGTTGTCAGACATTTACTAATTCCCATGCATGTCAAAAAATATAACAATAATAAAATGAATATATTTGAGCATTGAAAATTTTAATTGCATAGGTAGTGAACACAACTTAGATTTTTCTATGATGTTTAGAGTTTTCTATGATGAAACAATAAACTATAGTTGTAACATGAGAGTTGTGCAACATGAGATTGTGTTACATGAAAACAAATGACATATAATATATATTATTAGAGGTGGTCTAATGAAAATAAGTTAATTAGTATTTAAAATGCAATAAAATGAGAGTGTGTCTTGATAGTAGTAATGATTTAGATGTTATTTTATTTTATTTTATTTTATTTTTTAATATAAATTTACATGTCATGTTCTATTAAAGAAATTAGTAATTCAATATTGCATGTTGCATCACAACTATTAGTCTTTAGCGAAGGTAAGGTACCATAAAAATTAGTTTTGCTTAATTGGCTTGATTGTTGTTATTTAGCAATCAAATTTATTTAAGTGGGCTTAACTGATTATTAGTATTTCATATTATTTTACCGATGAGAAACTGCTATCATTTTTTATATGGTGAAAATCTTATACATTAAAACTTGGACTTTGCATATTTTTATGGAAAAATACTTTAAATTGTATTTGTCTATCGGTTAACAAGTGAAAGATTCATTTAAGCCTTATTATGGAATATTCCCTTTACTTAAATATAGTAAGCATTCACTAAGTTTGATGTTAGTTTTTTTTTAAATCACTTATTAAATATTATCAAAAGATATCTCAATATATACTAATAATTCTAATGGGACATAAAACATAAAAAAAATATAAATAATTTATAACAAAATGACATATCAATCCATATTTTTTAAAATAAAAATTCTTTTAAATGAAACCTTAACCTCTATTAATAATTATGATGTGACATACAACATTTAATTATTAAACAAATAACTTTACATCACAATATTAAAAAAATAACTTTGTATTGATGTATATGTCAAAATTCCAAAAAGCCTAGTTTCTGTTGGTGGCTCGGCTCTTGGCGGCTCTATGGCTCGAGACATTGGCCCATAGAAATACCAGGTTATCGTGAAGTGCTTGGCATTTGGTGGTGTTGGTCATGTCCTATGGCGGGGAAGGATTTCCCTGTTTCATTTTTCTCTTGTTTTTTTTAGGTTTTATGCCCCTTGATTTCTTGGTTGTATCAAACTTCTTCAAGTTGTTTCTCCCAGCAAGACCTCTCTTTTTCATCACGTCATCCTTTTGTTCAATGGGAGGCGAACTCAAAGTGAATAATATAGCTTGTTTGTCTCCCATTGGAAACCTACACAAATTCATTGGCTTTTAAGTATCTATATTCACTTCTGGAGGAAATAAATCTGAAGATTCAAATAACCCAGATTCTTTGGAATCTAATCAGGAGGAGGACACTTCTGGATGAAACTTGTCTTCCCATGGGCACATGACATTGGTTTTGTCCCAGATCACAAGAAAGTTGATGGAGGTAATATAGATTTGATCAGGGGATTATTAAACCCAACAAAGACTAAAAATTTTACTTGTAATGAAGGTGAGCCAAGTGGTGGTAAGAGTATATCATTTTTTAGAGAAGGTTGAGGGGTTTGGCACAAGATCCCTTGCTGATGTAGATGAATATCCTCTCCTTCATACTATTATTGTGGGTGGAAAATTTGCATCCCCCATGGGGCAAAGGTGGCCGGAGGCAACTCTCTTCATCCCAAATATGTTATATCTCCCCTTCATCACATTTATGGTCCTGGTTCTGCACTCTCTATAGAGAAATCATCTCAGCATCATCCTATTTTTGAAAAATTTATGAATATGAGGAATCCTTACCACCAATATAGTGTTTTTTGTATAACCATGCTCTCCTCTCTCTGATCTTAGTGACATTGCTTGCACCTTGATTCAGGCTCCTAGGGGTTTTGGGCGTAATCCTTCTAGGCCTAAGGGAGAGCTTGGGTTTGGTACTGATCCCCCCTTGGTTTATTCTTCACACCCCTCCCTCCTATTTGGAGATGTTCATATGCTCATTCTAAGGAGACTTTGGATTTGGTTATATCTTAATCCTCTATGTAGGACTTGAAATGTGAATTTTGTAGTCAATCCTTGTTTGAAAAATGTATTGGCACCCACCTGTCATTAACTGAACCATTCAATTGGGCATCGTCAGTTTGGAAATCTACGGAAGTGCCTTTATTTTCCCTTCTCGAGGGTGGCTTATTTCATGTTATCTTCAGTTTCTCTTTTGATAGGGACTTTGTATGGTCTTATGCGTCATGGTTTTTGGGCAACCAATGGTTTTCTATTTTGCCCCTAGTAAAAAAAAATGATCCAACAATGATGCAAATTTTGGTTGCTCCTCTTTGGATTAGATTGTATAAATTGCCCGTTATTTTTGGAAAGAGGATTATATCAATATATTGGTAACTAGAATGGGATCCTTTGTTAAAATTGATGAAAATTCCCTGAGAAGAATATTTGTGAGATTTTGTGCTCTTATAGATATTTCCAAACCTCTTTTCACTTAGTTAATCTAGTTTTTATCTCAGGGCTCTTAGACTCGATATCGTATCTACAAAGGTATTCCCTTTAGATGCTTCCATTGTAATTGGTTTTGGCATCTTGTAATGGTATGCTCTAATCTTTATCAAATATCTACCTCATTTGGCTCAAAATTGATTTGGAGATAGAAGAAGAGTTCCCCGGGGGAGGACTTTATTTTGCATAATCATGGTTAAAAAATTGGTCAAGCCAATCCCTTTTCTTATAATCTTGTGTTGATGGATCCTATAGTCACCTCACCTCAAGGTAGGATACCCTTTCAAAGGAGAAGCCTGCTACTGATGTTGATCCAAATCTCCTCCAAATTTTTAGGAGGCAGCCCATTCTTGGGACCTCATCTCCCTTCTATCAATCCAAAGAGGCGAGGCCCAAAATTGATGTGGAATATATGGCTAAATGGAAAGGGCGTAGATTGAAGGTAGAAATATTATGGTTAAAAGAAACAAAAATAGTGAAAGATATAATGTGATGGATGATGAAGGACATCCTCTCTCGAAGTGGTAGAAGACTAGCTACTGGTCGCGGATAAATTTTTGTCCCTCTTATGGTTTTCTATAAGGATTTTTTGTATCCCCATCTTTTTTTGGTTAAGTACATTTTCAATGTTTCTCTTTTGCTATCATTTGGTTTATTTATTTTAGCGATGTTGTTTTTCCTCATCAATTTGATTTTGTCTCTATTGTTGATATATTTAGTGGTTTATAAGCCTCATTGCTAGGTCTTGTGTTTTGTCTTTGGTGTTGATGTAATTTTTGGGGACTAACCTCCCTGTTGTGTCCCAACATCGGTTCAAATCTTCAATCAAAAGTGTTGTCTGATTCATAGCTCTGGTCAAAAGTATTTTCCTTTTAAAAAATAAGAATTATTAAACAATATAAATAAAACTAACATATTAACATATTTTTTCTAAATAACACCTAACGACACCTCAACCTATCATAATAATTTATGATGTGACATGCAATATTGAACTACTACACACTTTAATAGAACATGACATTTCAACCCATATTTTTAAAAAATAAATGACACATCAACCTCTATTTCTAGTTGTGATCCTCTCAAACAATTCAATACCAAGTTACTATATTATGCTCTCAATAGTTTTAACAGTTTTTTTAATCAATTAAATTGTGCATAACATCTAAATTTTATTTTAATCAATTAACTTATTTTATAAGATATCACATATAATAACATAGATTGTATGTCACATATTTTCGTGTAGCATCATCTCTTAGGCTAAAGTATAGTTTATTATTTTGTCTTAGAAAGCTCTAAATTATATTTCTATTCAATTAATTTTTCCCATACTCAAATATATTGATTTTATTATTTCTCAATTGACTTTTCTTCAAGCTTTAAGACATGGACTAATCATATCGTGTCTCTTGTTACGCCGAAAGGCATTTTTACATATGGAAAGGCATGGTGGGTGTCTGACAACAATCAGAGATATTGACAGAGGGTGGTAAGGGGCAAAAGAAGTTGAAACACGAATGAAATGGAGTCGTTGATTGTAGAGAAATAGTTTATGTGATTACTTTATTTGCACTCAATATAAATGTGATTTTAGTTCAAAAGTCTTGCCCATTTAAAAAAACATGATTTATAAGAAACTCTACAAACTCTTTTGTGATGTTAGTTAGAAATTGATCACAATTCATATATTTTTTCCTGATTTACAAGAAAACTTGCAAAATCTCTCCTCTTATTGGTACAAAGTCTACAAAATTTCCATAGTTATTACAACAAATGGCGTGAGCACAATTGGAAATCTTGCGCATTGACTACCAATGTCATAGAAATGGAAGGTGAGGAAGAAACATTGGAGGACATCAATGTACATGAAACTATTTGTTGTCAATATCAAACAAATAGAAAACCCTAATCATTATCTCAACAAAAAAACAAAAAACCCTAATTACAAAGGATTAATGAAGGGCGACATAATGCAGGATTATGCCTTGTTGGAGAACCTAGCTGTTGAGAGGTATGGCAAGGATTTTTTCCTTGTGGTTGAGCGGAATGGTCATGTTGTAATCATTTAGGTGCTCTATGCAGTCACCAAAGAGAAGGGATTTATTATTTGATATCCATATACACAGAAATCATGCATTTTCGTAAGAAGGTTGTGTAGTGGGTAGGTTTAGGGTCACAAATACAACTTGTTTTAAGCTTTGCAAGGAGCAAATGTTTTCATGGTTTACCCTTGCTTTTATACTCGGCCGCTAGGTGTAGGGGTCGGCTGTGCCCTTTTTTTTGTAAGTTTTAATGTATTACCAGTATAAATACACGTTATATAGTTATGGTTTTCTTTTACGATCTCTGTCAGGCTATTATTTGGAACTTTCGGTATGGATGTTGTATAAATCGACATGTTCTATATATTATATTTACATACTATTGTTTTATTTCACTACATTTTATAGAATCTCCCACACATTTTTTTAGCCTAAACTCAAGAAGCTTTTGCTTCCCTGATTTTTAGAGTTCTTTAATAATAATCAAATGACACACATAAATGAAATTTCGTTTCCTTTTTGAAGTGTGATGTGTAAGGTTTACATTTGTAAGAAAAATATGAAAGATGCCCAGATTGCTAAACAAAGATGCTTCAAAAAGAAGAAATTATTCACACACTGACAAAGTTGCTACACAACAAACAAAACATGCACAACAAGACAATCATATATAACTTGATTAAAAACATTCAAATGATTACCAAAAAAATGTTGTAAATGTTTTCACAAAAACTATTATTGTATTATTTCAATATTTGTTGCTCTTTCTTTCTTCACAAATGTTGTTGGTTTTACTAAATGGGTGTCCCCTCTTTTTACTTGTTGTTAAACAAGTTTGGAGCCCTTTTAATTTGGTATGTACTTTGTTTTGTGTTTTATTCTATACTATGTTCTAGAACTATTATTTTGTGCTCTTTTACCTATTTTCTTGGCTTTAACTACTTCTACTTTGACCAAATAACACGCCTATATTTATTGTGTGTCCAACTACCAGACACCAAACAACGTTGATTAAAATAATTCAATGGATTCTTAAGTGGTCTGTAACTTGCTGAATTTGACACACTCATAGTTATCGCATCAACGACATACAATTTTTAATTCTATCATTATCAGTTACTTTTTTAATTTTGGGGTAGATATTGGACAGATCATTTTCCATGTTAATGCCAGTGTTGCATCCCGTGTGAGAGACAAAGGTCTTGACAGTCTCCTTCGTTTGATGGTTGTTCACAATCCACAAGGCATGCAAAGGGGCCGAGATGAAGGATGAAGTGCTAATAATATTGATATGGTTCGACTGGAGGCTTGTATTGGCAAAGAGGTTGTTATGAACGATTGTGAAGCATTTGCAAGCATATTTTCCCATGTCAAATCCGGTGTAGCCTACAACCTGTTGTCGAAGAGGAATCCTCGCCTTCCCTTTTCATCCCCTAAACTTGATTGAAGGTATACCTTCCATTAAAAACAAATCTACTCATTTTATCATGAGATCAAGTTTTAACGACAACCTCTAATGGAAAAATTAATTGTGAAATGAAAAAAAGAAAAAGATCATTCATGTGACAACTGAAAAATGAAGGTCATACCATTAAGTTTGGAAAATGTCATTTTATTGTTAATGATGTAGCTGAGCATATGGGAGGCCTGATAGACACAAATTGTAAACAAGTAAAATCAACAGATAAACGAAGACAAATGAATAAACAAGACAATTCTACCTTCATTGTAATAATCTTGAAAACCTCGAGTAAGATCATGGAAGTGCTTAGACTTGTTTTTATCTTGTATATTTTGATTTTTGGATGCTCTTGATTTAATATCCAAATGGATTTGTAAATTCTATGAGTATATTTCACAAGGATGTGGATGTCAAATTGGCAGAAGTTGGATGTAATTTTATCAAAGCTCCACAGATTGGATTCACAAAGGAAATGGCTTAATTTTATAGCTGAGGGTAGAGCCATGAAAAGTGGATGCAAGTTTGACTAAACTCCTGGTTAATGATTTGTAATCACCATGTTTAACAAGTAGATTGAATCTAAGAGTTGCAACTTTTCAAGGGGCAATAGAAATTTGGAATAGCAGAAGTTACATCTAGAAATTGAATTGCACATACAATCCAATTTCTCCCACACTTCTAGGAATCTAGAAGTGGAGTCTGAGTGAAGTAGGGAAGTTGAGTTCCAAGTACAGTTGACTAGAATGAGGAAGTGGAAGCTGAGTTGAGTTAATTGGAATGAGGAAGTGGAGCTCAACTAGGAGTTAACTAGGAATGAGGAAGTGGCTGTTGATTAGGAAAATAGGTGTATTTTCCTAATTAAGTTACTAATTTAATTAGCTGCAATGATGTGAACATAATTAATTAATCATTATTTAATAAATGATAATTAACTTAGCTAAAGTGTGTTATGGACTAATTTAATTAATCCAATGGGTGTATACACATGATTAATTAATTGGATTAATCAATCATAAAGGGAATATGAACTAGGAAGTGAACTGGGATGAATTGGGATAGTATTGGGAATAAGTGTGTAATTTTGGGGTGTCTACATTTTCCCCTCTTTAAAGTTCCATTATGAAGTAATAGTGCTTTAAAGATAGTAGACGCATACAAAGAGTAGCGAGCAGGAAATTTGTGAAGCATTTGGATGCCCCAACTAGTAGGAAGTGGTGAAGCATTGAGATGCCCCAGCTAGTAGAATGGTAGAGGAATGCCCCCTCAAGTGGGTGGATGACACAGCAAGGTAGTGGAAAACCATTTGATAGGAAGAAAAAAATGAATTTGAACAAGGATGGGAAGGAATTGTGCTCGTATCATGAGTATCATTTGGAGAGTTTGAGTATAAAGAAAACCTTTATTTTGTTATTGCACAATAGATTTGTCACCAAGATTATGAAAGAATCAAGATATGGTTAACCTAGATGCACGTAAACAAACACATACAACAAAGAAAAGTATACAAAGGAAAACAAGCCTAATATGAACAGAGTAGGTGTAGGCATCAGGGTTATAAAGGAACCAAGATGTTATCACACTACTTGCAATTGGTCCAAGAAGTAAACATCAACAATGCAACATAATGTCAAAAAAGAAGACAATCAGATATACCCCTAATGCATGCCATAATGATGATTAAGTAGATGAAAATGCTCCAAGGTGGGAATAGGATCAAAATTAGAAGAGTGGAGTATACTTAGATACTCCTTATGACACTATTGTTGAGATCCTTTTGACAAATGATTTGAAGAAAATTTTCCCCAGCGAAGTTTCGTAAAGGAAACAATTTTGTGACTTGCCCCAAGCAGAGTTAGGAATCATACAAAGGGAAGAAAGTGATAGTCACTTAAGATTGAAATGATCACTAGGGTAGTAGATAAAGGTATGAATTTATCAAGATTGTGTTGAAATGTTGAAATATCCACTTCAAGGGTTTTCCAATTGTAGGATTTTTGTGATAAGTGAATGTTTGTTTGAAAAACAATTTATGCACATCATTTTTTTTTTAATATATGATTTTTTTTATGGTTTTACAATTTTTATGAGAAATTTGAAGTACAAATACAAAGAAATGTAAACAAACCTGAATACACAACAAAAAGGAAACAACCACCTTAATAAGTCAGAAAGAAAATGAATAGTGCAATGGAATAACACCAAAAGTTACATGTGAACAAAGTTATGCCAATTAATATCAAGAATTACAATTGGTCTATAATTACAACAACATTCCAGATAAACACAGAACATTGATTAATCTAGATAATTTAAATGAGAAATTGATTCAAGAACATATAAGACAACATTTACATGTAGAACAATAGAAAGTTAGCCTCAAACAAGTAAGCAAACAATAAGTACTAATGTTAAAGTTAACTAGTAAGCAAAAAATGTAACACAATGCACAATAACAATGTCAAAGACACTCCTAATGTGTTCCACAGTGAAGAGATAGAAATATTTAGATTTCCCCTAGGCGATAGCTTAGAACGCGAGAGGATTGAATTAGGCCGAAGAGTGGAGTGATGCTTAGATACTCCAAAAACAACTCTTGTTGGATCCCATTGAAGCATGATGCAATGTATGAGGCTGAAGCCAAGTTTTCCCCCAAGAAAAGTTGTATTGTGAAGGGTAACATGATTGATTTGAAGAATGCAAATGATTTGGAACAATCAGATGATGAAATTGATGAACTAAGTTATATAGTTACAAATGTTTTTGGAACATTTTTGAAATGTTTTGCATTTTTTTGTACTTTTGGAACAATTTTATATTATTTTTTGTATTTTTGTGAAACATTTTGATTGTTTTTTATTTTGATAACGTATATTTGAATGTTTTTTTTTTGGTTTTGGACCACATGCCAAAGAAGAGGGAAAAAGGGATTCCCAAGTCATAACCAACATGTTACACATGAACAAGGTGAACAAAAGTATGACATAGGAGAATAATAAAAGTGGTAGACTATGGGCATGATGACTTGACAAGGAGAACACGACACAATGAGGAAAGAGATGAAGACAAGTAGGAGACAAGGTGAAATGAAAAGCAAGCGAGCACATTGATATGCCCCCATCACAAGGGTTACTCTTTAGAGACTCAGGAGTAGAACATTTTCAAATGAATGAAATTCATAGGTTCTTTAACTCTTTTCCATCCTCAGTAGATAGTTTGTATGCACCTGGATCCAAATTTTTAGTGACAATATAAGGACCCAACCAATTAGGCTCAAATTTTCCTTATTTTTCATGTGGCTTGGTTGTGTTCTTGTCTATTTTATTTCAGGACCAAGTCACCAATATCTTGAACTGTCGTGGTTGAATCTTTCGGTTGTAGTTACGACGCAGTCAATTCTGGTATACTTGAAGATGATCCAAAGTGTGAATCATCTCTCGTATCTAGTAGATCAAGCTCTGTCCAAGGTGAGTGTGATGGTAATCCTCTTCATACACAAGGTATTGGAGGGAAACATGAAGTGAAGGAAGTTTGACTTTGATGGGTAATATGGATTCAGAACCATATACTAGGGAAAATGGGGTAGTTCATGTAGGAGTATGCGGAAAGATGTGTGGTAGGCCCAAGAGGGCGGGATACAATTGCGTATTCAGTTACATCCATGTTTATCGACTATCTTTTCTAAGATGGATTTGATAGTCTTGTTTGAAGCTTCAGACTGGTCGTTGCATTGCAGGTAGTAAGTTGTGGCCCATTTCAGGTGGATATGATATTTTTTAGCTAATGCTTTGACATTCTTATTCTTGAAGGAACCACCATTTTCAGTGATGAATGGTGGTGGGAATGCCAAAACAACATATAATATGGTTAAAGATGAACTTAGAAATATTACACCCAGAAACGTAAGTAAGAGGCATAACCTCAACCCACTTGGTGAAATATTCTGTGGTAGTTATGATGAAAGTATGGCCATCAGAAAGATGTGGGCTTTATTTTACCAATTAGATCTGAGCCCCCATTTAGAAAAAGGCCATGGTGAGGTGATAGGATGCAAGGCTTGGGAAGGTGCATGAATTAGATTACCGTGCTTGCTGAAATCCTGACATTTCTTTACATATTTACATGCATGTATTTCCATTGTAGGCCAGTAATATCCAACATGCAAGATCTTCTTTGTCAAGGACCATTCCACTGGTGTGTGCGCACATATACCTGAGTGTACTTCAACTAGTATTTGAGTAGCTTCATCCTTGATTGATGTCTTAAGAAAGTCCCATCATAGCCTCTTCGATATAGGGTGTTAGCGAGGATAGTGTAGCAATTTTCTACCAAGGCTCTTTTATTGGTTTTGATTTCATGTTAGGAGGATATGATTTTGTTTGAATGAAGGTGTATATATCATGATACCAGGGGTGATTGACCAACAATCTCACAGACCATGGTGGAAAGTATATGCGGGCACCAAAATATGTTCAACAAGGAACTCATTGTGAGTTTGATTTTCAAACACAATAAGGGATGCAATAGTTGTCATGGCAAGCATTTGTTTTATAGAAAAGGAACTTGTTCAAAAGTGATAATATAGAAATACCCTTTGAGACTATCAACCATTGTTTGTAGTAGGCTTCTCATCTTTCCACTTGATACTCACCATTGACTTGTTGATGATGACAAAGAGAGTCACCAAATGATGGTCAATATAGTCACCAGGAGATAGTGAAGCCTCCTATCTGTTCATACTGGCTATGTTGTTTTGTGCAAGAGAAGATGATGTGATAAGATTTAGGAATGAGATCCCATCAGGTGTGCATAGAAAATTAGGACCATGAACCATGTGATGTTGCAAGATCCATCAAAGAATAAAGTCCATGAGGGGATTACTTCTATGTATAACAAGTATTCATCTGGAAATTCAAAATTTAACGGTTGTGAACAGAGAAGTGGTGTTGCAGCCAATTGATCTGCCAGTACTTGACCTTTATAGCCTTCTGATTGAAAATTCAATGTCAAATTCACTAAGGAGTGCAATCCAGTTGGACATCCTTCTTGTTATTACTGGTCTTGAAAGTAATACTTGAGAGGGTCAACCTTTACAATTAACTTGGTTGTATGATTTAAAAATAGTGCCACAACTTGCCAAAAGTGTAAGTGACTATAAGCAAGCTTTTTCAACTACTGTGAAACTTATGTTCAAGAAGAGAGTTCTGATTTAAAATAATACATATCTTGTTCCTAACCCTTATCATTGTTGTTGCGCCAATAGTGCCCCAATGGCATGTTCTATTGCAGAAGTGTACAACAACATAGGCTTGTCTTGTACTAGCGACATGAGTACCGGTGGAGTGGAAAAATATTCTTTCAACTTGGTGAAAGATTCTTGACATTCATGTGTCCACTTGAATTGGACATCCTTCTTAAGCAGTTGATTAAAGTGATGACACTTGTATGCAAGATGAGAGATGAAACACTGAATAGACTGAATCTTACCTTGAAATCCATGTATATGTCAGGAGGTTTTGAGGAGGATGGCATATCCATTATAGCTTTGAATTTGGTAGGGTCCATTTCGATTCCCCTTTATGAGATGATGAATCCTAGAATTTTTCCCAAAGTGACACCAAAGACACACTTTTTTGGATTTAAGGAAAACCTTATATTCCCTTAATCTTTCAAAGATGTGCCTAAGAACTGTAGGATGATCAACTCTAGTCTTTGATTTAGCAAGGATATCATCGACATAGTATTCATAATGTCGTGAATGATGTCATGGAAAATGACAGTCATGGCATGTTGGTAGGTAGCACCAGTGTTTTTAAGGCCAAAAGGCATGACCTTGTAACAAAATGTCCCCCATGGGGTTGTGAAAGTAGTCTTGTGCTAGTCTTCTTCAACAATTTGAATTTGATTGTATCCTTGAAAACCCATCCATAAGAGATAACATCTCAGTGTCCCACAGTAGAATCAATAATCATGTCAATATTGGGCAAAGGGAAGTCATCCTTGGGACATGCCTTATTGATGTCATGGAAGTTCATACAAATGCATGAATCCTAGGGGTCTTCTTTGTAACCGGTACCATGTTGGATATCCACTTTGAATAGTCAATAGACTATATGAAGCCTACATCTAGCCGTTTTTGAAGTTCAACCTTGACAAGCAATGTGACTTTGGGATGCATTTTACACAACTTTTACTTGACAGGTATTGACATCAGGGCACACCACAAGATGATGAACCACAAGAGAAGGGTCAAGGCCTGACATATATTTATAAGACCAAGAGAATACATCTTGAAACTCTATTAAAAGCTCTGTAGAATGACCTTGATTTAGTTTCTGAGAGACTAACACCAAGTTGTAGTAATTTGGGTTGGTCTTTTGTGCCGATGTTGATAGTTGTTTCTTCCACCAACAAATTAGAAGTGTCATTATCTTAAAATGATATTGCAGGTTTGTGTAGATCTTTCAAATATTTCAAGTTCAGAATCTCCTCTCTCTAGCACATATGAAAGGTTTTCACTAGGAGATACATCCTTTTTTTACTTTTTCTTTTTTAGTTTTTGTTGCTCGCATAGATGCTTCAGAAAGATTTTCACTATACGAGATATGATTTTTCTTTTTTCTATTTTGAACTTCTTTTATTTTTGGACTGGAGATTTCAAGTTCCTCACCAAAATAAGTGGTAACATCAATTTTTATATCGAAACACTTCTTGTGATCTGATAAGGGGAAAGGGTATAAAGCCACAAGGAAATCATAGGATGGCCTCATCATTTTGAAAGAGGTCCATGGAAATATGACATTGTTGGTCCTGATTAATGAGTGAAGGGTGAACAACATCAAGGGTTTTAGATGGATAAATGCATCGAGACAAATGGTAGTTTCTGTAAGGTTCTCAAAGAGGCTATGTGTGGAACCGGTCTCAACTTCAGAGTTTGATTCCTCATTCGTTAGTTAATACATCGAATATGAATGGAGATCTTCTCAAAGGCCTCATATCAATAGAGCACAAATGTGTGTATAGAGATTTATTTGATTTCAATAGGTTCGAGAGTGTCATGTCCAAGAGCCCAACATCCTATGGTGGAAGATAGTTCAAGATTTGTGAATCATTCTATGTGCCTTAGTATAATATAGTGGATTCGTAGCATTTGATACCCCATCGAATCCTTATACAACATAAGATCGTTAGATGCCTTGAAAAGGAAGTTAATCTGGCTAAATATTTGTATCGTCTCCAAGGATGAATTCCTAGATAGTATATTCATCGATGTGTTGTAAGTGGGGAACTGTTCTGTTTGCAGTAAATAGCTTTGATAATGACTAAATGGGAATTATGAACTCACAAGAATTGCATTTTCAAGTGTGTATATCGTCAAGACCTATATGACAGAATTACAAATAGATACAGGTGATATATACATGCGATAAACATGTACATATACGTGATGTAGGTGTATGAGGCATGAAAGTGCATATATATGTATTTCATCTTCTAACGTTTGTTGGGTTTGTTTGACAACTAGGATCTTCGAGGTTTGCATCATTGCTATGATCAGATCGAAGTTGAATGGAGCTCCACTGTACCTTGCATTAATTAAGATGCTTTGGGATATGTCAAAATGGTTCACTATCTTATTGTTTAAGGTGAATTATTTGTCCAGTTATTGCAAGAATTTAACATGTTGAAGTTGATCCTCCTTGGTGATTTAACTTAATTTGAATTAATTACATCTATATATTGCAGAGTAACTATTGAAATAAATAATGTATAAATATTAGAGTACAGATATGACACAAGCAAAATAGCATGTAAAGTATGAAACCCTAAGAAAGACAGGTAGATAAGAAGACTTAGTTGATTTCCATATGGATTTGGGAATGATATGGGACTGGTAAAGTGTGAACAGACTATGAAAGTGTCGTAAATGCTCATTGTAAATTTAGATACTCTGAATAGTGTCAAGACAAGGGCACCACAGTAGGACAAGGGTGCCTGGAAATGGTGACTGTATATAGGGTTCCTATGACTATGTAAATTCTCAGGATATGATTTTTGTTATGTCGCAACAGATTCACATTGTTCCCTGTTGATCTCCTGATATTCAATCCTTGATCACCGAAGGTACCTGTAACCTACAAAAGATAAGTTCACCTACACATTCCCACAAACCACATCAAACCTAAAAAGGAAAATGCAGAATGGGAAGTCAAACTAACCCCGGCGGTCACCCTGAGAGTGAACTTTCGATTGATTAGTGCACTACATCTCAGACTCCATGTATTTTTCTATAGTGTGTGTAGAAATGTGTCGTAGGATGCCCTTGTGTAAGTTACACTTGATAATGATGTTGTAGCTAGAATGTAGCAATGTAGTATAATGTGTGGATGGAATAAAATGAACTTCCCATTCCTATTGTTGTGTATCATAGTATGCAGTCCCTTGTCGCTTGAATGGATGCTAGATGGATGCCTTTGAGAGCTTTAGGCCTTTTGAATGAAGCTTAGGTGATATAGTAATGGTTAGTGCTTGGTCCTTATTTTGAACACATAACTATGTATTTATATGATTCCCTTGTTTTAATTTAGTAATTGACAACTGGAAGGCCGACCCATAAATGAAAAAGATCCCAAAGATAAATGGAGACCCAAAAAATGAGTAAGGTAAGAAAGGGTTATGGGATATCGAACAGGGGACATAGGGAGTACCTGGGTGCTTCTATCTTGGATGGGCACTTGGGTCTAAAGCCATAAAAGATAAACTTTTTTAATTCCGACTAGGCTGTAGGTTGTGTGTAAGACCAAATAGAAAACAAGAGATACAAATGAAAAGAGGCCATAAAGATAGTTGTCAATCACTAGTTTTCTTCCTTAGGAACCATTTAAATACTAGCATGCTCTTAGGACCTAGAAATGTACCCAAGTGCATGATTTTGTGTCTAAATTTTCCCCCAATTTATATTGTTTAGTGAATAATTGATAACATAAATTTTTTAGATATATTTGTACCTTATGATCATGTATATAGTATATCCGATACCATGCAGAGTGGCAAAAGTGCAAGCTTGAAGTGGATCAAGGTTAAGCATGGAGACAAGGAAGGGGGAGTAAAGATAAGGGTGAAGCATAGGGCTTATATTGTACCTATTTTTGTATCTTGTATTCTATTAATGTAGGATGATTATTGCTTCCATATTAATGATGTACCTATAAAAGAAGAGCAAAAAGAGTATTCAAAGTTGTGTATATGAAAAATTTGAGAACAAAGTGTGCATAAATGTGTAAAACTACATAGTAAAGGAAAGTGTGCACCTAGATGTATAGGAGTGTAAAGGATATAAAAGTATCATTTTTTGCTATGTAGAGAGATTTTTTTGGTGATCTCATGCCAATAGAGAGTGTTTTGGGTGATCTTACACCAAATGTGAGTATTTTTGGTTATCTCATGCTAAGTGCAAGTTTTTTTGGGTGATCTCACGCCAAGTGCAAATTTTTTGGGCGAATATCATTCTAAAGAGAAAGTGTTGGGGGCAGAGGTATTTTTTTATCAATTCTTCCAGGACTCTATTCTCATAAGAACCACTACACATGATACATCCCTAATTTAGTTACAATGTTGTCTTGAATTAGTTTCGATTGATGATTATTCTGATTGTACAATGGATTGTAGGAGATTGCAAGCATGTCTGTAATTGGAGGCCTAGTTCCTGATAACTATATAATTACTTCAAAGAATTTTTTGAATTGTGTTGATATGAGAAAATAATTGTATGTGCCCCCTTGGGACATTGGTTCACCATGAGAGTGACATAGAAAATCAGGAATTACTATCAGATACTGGGTGTCAGTGTCTGCTTTGTGCATGAGGTTCCATGTCTGATTATGGACCATTCTGAAACTGAATGTCTATGCTAATTATGTACTGTAATGATCTATGTTGTATATATGAGTTGTTGTAGGGGTGATTTGTTCACCCAATGTATGCCCCCCCTCATTTTGGGTGCATGTGATGATTATATAATAATGTAGACCAAAAGAGATGACCTAATGTTGAGCTAAATTGGATACTTGTAGGGGATTGGGGATATGCATGGTATAAATAAGGGAACATACAAAAAAAGTGGGCTATTAACATGTGTTAGTAGTAAAATAGCAAGCATGTAAAATAAGAAAATGTAACAATCAAACAAGTGCGGAAACAAGATAGACTTTGAAAAGTGGGTTTTAAACATGGGACATCACCCATAATGTGACAATACAATTAAGGAAAAAGTGGCTAAAAAGAAACAATGATCATAAAATGCATTGGGCATAGCCCAAAAACAATAGTAATTAAATTGTATCACATAACCATTGTTGTATATAGTCCTACAAGGAAAATGATATGCATGAAGCACTCATTAGCATGCTATAAAGATCAATAGTATGTAAAGGCATGTATATATCAGCGAGTACTAAGTTCTAGCAGTAAGAAATCATAAATGATGAAAAAATAGAACCTGTAATGTGTTCCAGTAGAGATAGGTAGATGCCCCCAAGAGCATCAATGGGACTGGTAAAAGGTATAATGTCTAACATTATGTATCGTTTAAGAGCTATAAGTAATCTACATTCACAACTAGAGATCAAGTGAAGATGCATGTGTGTACGATAAATATAATGACATACCGAGTATCTATCTTGCATAGTAAAAAAGATCAACATGTGAGTAGTATAAGCTAGAAAGAATATATGTAACCAAGTTATGTGCAAATATGTATGAGTGTGATGGTGTGATCTGCAAAGTGTGAAAGATGGTAGGAGGAGCATACCCCCTAATGGATATGTATGATATGAGTTTCATTTATAAAATACCCCTTCAATTATCAAGAATGAACCATAGAAAAATATTGTATCATTCGGAAATGGGTATGAGAATGTATGCTAGAAAAATATATCATGAAGCATAAAATGTGAATAATGAAATAAGTGAGGTTCATTTTAAATTTAAACCCTCAGCAATTATGTATGAACCATGGAGCTAGAGTATGTCATAGGGTAATGATGATAAAATGTGTATCAAATGGTATGATAGTGCTTAGGAAGTTTATATATGATGTGCAAAGCATGTAGTGTAGTAATAGAAACTAGAGACAACGGATTGGAAGATTGGGGGAGGGAGAAGAAAGTGTGATGTCACCTAAGTGTTTTGAGGATGGAGAGATATATGACAATGAAAGAAATGCATTGTGATGGTAACATGGATTGAAATGTATCATATGAAATCAATGAACATATTTTCATCCACAATGGTAGGTAGGAGAAAGAGTAGAACCATGGTAAGATTTTGGGCTAATAATAGGTAGTTCAAAGAGGTCATCTAGAGTTTTTTGGTCTTCTGTAGAGACTGGTTTCTTATTTAGAATTTGGTAACAGTGTATATGTATTTATAGGAGGAGGGTGATGGAGGATGGATTTTTATAGGATATTTCTTAGTAAGAGGAAGAGATAGTGGTTGGATTTTTAGAGGTTGTTTCTTAGTAGAAAGAGTAAATGGAGGTCATATTTTGAGAGGTGCTTGCTAGGTATGAGGGGATGATGGGTGGATTTTGAGAGGATTTTTCTTAGTTGGAATGGGTTGGATAAGTATATATGAAGAAGGAATATTAGTGACTATGGAATGATGCTCATTCGACATGAAGGCAGTGGATTTGGGAGCCCACTGGGATTTAGGAATTGAAGATGAACATGTAGTAGAATGTTGTGAAGAAAATTAAATAAAACCATGATGCTCAAGGTGCTTAATTATTTATTTTAATGTATAACACTCATTGTGGTGATGTCCATTAAGTCTATGATAATTGTAAAATGGGATACCTTAGTATTTTGAAAGATGATAAGGAGGATAACAATGCGTAGTTATAAAATCAATCAATTGGTGATTGAGGAGCTCAGGAAGAATATCATGTTACTTAAAATTGAAGTTAAACTTAAGAGGTGTTGGGAGAGGTAAGAATTGAGGTTCATTTATATGATAAAATGTAGAAGAAGACCTTTCATGGGCTTGAGAATCATTATTGAGATGTTGGATTTCAACTTGAAGAGATGTAATTGTTGTTTCGATAGCTTGAATTTTATCTTGAAATAAACAATGTAAATTTTGAATTGAATCTAAGATGGGTTGATTGGATGGAGGATTAGGACCTATAGATCCATTAGATAGAAGATTGATTATAGCACTTACGTGATTGGGTGGTGTATTGTGAGGGAGATACATAGTGTCTAGGAATATTCGAAGAACAACATTACAAGGTGGATTCATTTGAAGTAATTCATGCAAAGATATTGAGAGCATTTTAGGATCCATGACAGAAGATTGGATAAGATAGGAAAAATGATGATCCAAGTGTTTCATCAAGAGTGGGGTTCAATTAATGATTAAATAAAAATAGAATTAAATATAATTTTACAATATCTACTGTAATATATGATGTAAATATTATAATATATAGTAATGACACAAAGGAAAACAAGAAAATAAACTATGAAACCCTAAGAAAGAGAAATAAATAAGAATATTTAGCTTATATCTACACAATATGGGAGTGATTTGGGAAGAGTAAAGTGGTGAGAAAAATTTGAACTATGTTGTAATTATCTGTGGAAATTTAGAGACTCATAAAGAATGTTATATAGGGGTTCGTGTAGTAGTACAAGGGTGCCTATGTTATCATAACTATATCTTGGCACCTTATGACTATTTAAATCCTCAGGATCTGGTTTTATATTGTGTCATAAAGGCTTCAATGTTGTTTGTTTTTATTCCCCTGATATTCTCTCCTTGATCATTTAAGGTACATGTAACCTGCATAAAAGAATATTCACCTACACATGCCCATAAACCCCATCAAACCTAAAATGTTAAATACATAATGGCTAGTCAGACTAACCCTAATAGTCACCAATAGAGTGAATTTATGACCAATAATTTTACTACATCTCAGACTCCATGTAGTTCTTGTGTGTGTGTGTAATTGATGCCTTAGGATGCCCTTGTGTAAGTTTCACAATGATAACATAATATAGTAATGTAATAGTATGTGTGGATAGAATATAGTATACTTCCAATTATTATATTGTGTATGCAAAGTATTTAACCAGGTTGTCCCTTGAATGGATTCTAGATGGATGCCTTTGAGTGCTTTCTTGTGCCTTTTTAATGCAAGATTAGGTGATAATAGTAATGCTTAGTGTTTGGTCCCTTATTTTGATATTGTAACAAAAATTAGAATATTTAACATTGGAGGTTGACTTATGGTTTGAGGGATTCATGGGTTTAGACATTGGAAGCTCTGTATAAGACGTAGATTGTTGGTTTTCTACGGGAATTGAGATTTTATTTTAATGTGTGGTTATGACATTAATAAGATGTTTGAATTTTAAGGTGGCGACTATCAAAGGCACATCCTCAATAAATGAAATAATTGAATTGTAATCAACATTATTGGAGGAGTGGCCTTTATCAACGTTTTTTATTAGCAGCACCATGTTTAGGAAATGCATTTGAAAACACTTTGAGATTGTCATTTGGTGTTTTATTCGATGAAGGTTCTTCAATGGTAATATCCCTATTGTCAATGAGGTCTTGAACAAAGTGACGTAAATGTACACATCGATTGGTTGTGTGATTGTTAATGCGATGAAATTCACAATAAGTGTCAAATTTGTACCAAGCGGGTTTAGTTTTTCCTTCAACCCAAGGTCTTGTAATATGATTCTTTCACCATGTTGTCATTGGGAAGTTGTTGTAGGACATTTGAGAGAGGTTCTCCCAAAGGAGTGAAACGATGTCATTTGGAGTCATGACATGAGGAATCCTCTTTAGTTGAAACAACAAGATGTTGTTTGGATTTGTTAGGCTTGTCCTCATTGTTTTTAAACATTGTGAAAATTTCGGTTATCTGTGACACCATCATTGATAATATTGCGGTTTCGATTAACATTTTTATATTTATCATGGTGAGAACTATTATTATTGTTGTTGTGGTTCCCACTATCCTTTGAGTGAGGTTTAATCAAACCTTTTGCAAAAAAAACCTTTTTTAATATGTGATCCTTTCTTAATAAATTCCTTAAAAGTATAGAGGCACCACATTTTCATGTAAAAGGATAGCTCACTAATGAGATTTGAGACAAAAATAATTACTAGTTGTTTTCTTAGGAATTGAGCATGGGAATCAGCTTGTAATTCAACGCAAATACTTTTAAGAACTATGTAAAGGTTTCGTTTAGAACGTTGTTTAGCTGTACATAAGTCCATCATGGTTATTTCGGAGTCTAGATTGAATGAGAAATCTTTATCGAACTTCTCTGAGATGTACGGGAAAGTATGAATAGTGTGTTTAATGAAACGTTTTGCAAAAGCTATTTGAAATGGGGTAAGACCCCAAAGCTTTGTGCAAAGCCCCTCAATGGACCATCAGATAAGAAATGAGTAAGGAAACCTACTTTTCATGTATTGAAACTTGAAATAAACAAGAAATCTAACAAATATAACTAACCTCTATTCTTGAAAGCTTAATAAAATGAGCCTAATAAGGATCTAAGCAATCAGTTTTGTTGTTTAATCCACGAGGGTGAATGAATCTCACTAAATGGCTACATGGATGAGTTTAGCTATTCCATTACTAACCTATCATGGGTGCAAGATGAAGCTCTTTTAATGGAGGATAGCCAAGATCAAATTCCTATTAGCTTAGTTAATGCAAATGAGGTCTAATGCCAATATCTCCAAATGTGAGAGAGAAGGACTTGTGAGTGAAGTTGTGTGTTTTAGAGGGAGGGGTGACCCTTCTATTTATAGTTTTTCACTTGGGAGAGTTTAGAATTTGGGTACATGTGGGACTAAAGCTCAAAAAGCATTTTAGGATTAGATTAGGATAAACATGCTTTAGGCTTAGATAAGCTTGGTTTAGGCTAGTTAACTAGGGTTTAGGCTAGTTAAACTTGATTAGCAAGTGATTAGAGACTCATTGAGAGTTGGGAGGGGTCTGGATAACCAATTGTGACTGATAGATAGCCTACAAAGCCAATAGAAGTGGTCTAGAGAGAACTAGGGAGGTTCTGAATGGTCGAAAGGAGGAATGTTTAGCTAATAAGAGAGATATTAGCCAAATAAGTTTATAATAGGAGGAATACGACCAAAAGAGTGTCGTGAATGGGCTTTTGAGAATGGAGCAAAGTAGGGTTGATTAACGAAGTTTCATTAATCATTTGAATGGGAGGAAATGCTAAGTGTAAGCATATTTTAGGTGTTTACAAATAGAACCTTTGGGAAGGTGTAAGAACCAGTCCAAGGATTTTCCCCTTAGAATACGTGAAAAGAGACGCAATAGGAAAATATCACTGTTTACCACTTCTTGACAAGCCATGTAAAATTTCTTGATGTTCTTTCTTGGGTCATTCTTTCCCTTGTATTTATTGAACTTGGGCATTTCAAATGATCTAGGAAAGTGTATGCGTAGGATGTCCTTATCAAAGGGGTAAGGACACAATTCATCAAAGTTTAACTGTTTACATTGGTGTTGCATGCCCAAGATAACGTATTTTATAAGTTTCCATTCATGAGAAAATGGAGATTCATTTTGTAAGATAGATGAGGAGCCATCTTTCTTCTGTTTTTTGTTCGCTTTGTTCAGCGCAGTGTGGATCTCAGATGAATCATCACTAGTTTTTGAGGTATTTTTGTTAGAAGTTTTGGTAGTGACTTTGGAGGACAAGATAGTCAATTGTTTAGATATCTCATTGATTTTATCCATGAGGGATTTAGTGGGATCGATGGTTGAATAGGTAGATTTTCCCTTATTCCTAATGTTTGATTTTCTTGGGTTCAATCCATCATCATTGTTGTTGTGTGAGGTGGAATTGCCTTTACCCTCATTTTTTTAGTTGTTAGGGCTAGATCCATCATCATCTTTATTTGAAATGAACGGGTTGCCCTTTTTGGTTTTTGCTTTGCTGAGTAATGTTTTTAAAACATCCTCATCAAAATCGAAGGGTAATTTTGCTCCGTCTCAAGGAGACAAAACAAAAATTGGTCTTTGTTCAAGCGTAAGATATTTTCAACAAGGGTCTATTCTTCATGAGATATGCCATTTTGAACATTATCTTCATTTTGGTCATATTCACTATTGGAATTTCCAAAAGGATTGTGGAATTTTTTCGTTTCTTCCAAAATGGTTATAGTATTTGTGCCTTGTTTCCACCATTTTTAAAACAAGGGGGAAATAAAGAGAGACGTGAAAAATAACTCAACCCGTAACAATGTGAATGCTACGACAGAAAAGAGGTTTACGATTAGGTTTGATGATAACATGTCCCTTAACAAAGAGAATGCTAAGATTGCTACGGTGCTTGCAAGATTTTGATGACATGACCCTTAGCAAAGTGAATTTTAAGGTAGAAGCATGTGAAAGTGATGAGAAAATCAACCCTTGGCGAAGTGAATGCTAAGATGGATGAGGGGTATTATAACGATGAAGATTCAAATGTGATCAACTTCTAACAATGTGGATGCTAGAATGGAGGAGCAAGGATATAAATAATTGTGAATGTACTCTTCCTCTAGTAAAGTGAATGTTAGATTGAAAGATGATTTGCGATTAAAATTTGTTTGTGCTCAACCTCTAGCAACATGAATGCTAGAATGGAAGAGGGTATGAAAAATGAGTCGAATGATATGTGATGTGCTCAACCTCTAACAACATGAATTCTATAATGGGAGAGGGTATGAAAAAGGAGTCGAGTCGTATGTGATGTGCTCAACCCTTAACAAGAAAAAATTAAAAAGGAAGAGGTTTTAGCAATGAATGGATAAGACTCGAGTGTAGATAATTTGATTGGTGAAAAGAGATAATGAGATGTCTATAATTTAACAAAGGGGTTGTCAAATTGAAGATGCGAGAAAAACGATCGTGTATAGTTTAACAAGGATGGTGTTGGAACTAAAATATGTAAGAGTAGGATGATAAGATTAATCTTAGTGAAAGATGAGATGGGAATGACTTTATAAAGATAAGGTAAATTCAACAATGTCAAGATGTGAGTCGTGAAAGGAAAATGATCGAGTGAGGACATGGATACCCACAACTCAAGACTTGATGTGAAAGGGAGAATGCGAGTTTAAAATTTGGTAAAGTAGTCCAAAGGTTTAATAGTAGTATGAAATGGGGATAAAATCAAGATGAGAGAAAATGCAAAAAAGGGAAAGGTTTGATGATTCCAAAAAAGGAAGAATTTAATGGGAAAATGAAAATTCCAAGGGAATGAACGAGATCAAATGAAGTGATAGAAAATGTCCAAATGAGAAGTATTTGGGAATGAGTGAAATAATGAGAAATCCAAATAAATAAAATATAAGGATTTGGTAGAAGAGATGAAAGAAAATACCCAAATAAGGAATTATTTGGGGATTAAAGGGGAAGATGATGATAAACCCAAATAATGAATATTTGGGAGACGTGATAAAAGAGAGGAAGTGAATCCAAATGAAGGAAAATATTGAGAGGATGGAAAAGAGATAAAAGCTCTAAAAAGAGGATTTTAAAGAGTTAAAATAGAGGTAGTGAATGAATACAAATGAAGAAAAAGGATGATACGAAAAGAGGTGAACAACAAGCAAAAAATTGGAGATTGGCAAACAGAGACGATAATAAGCCCAAATAAGGATTATTTGGGGTAGTGAAAAAGGAGATGAGAAAGAATCCAAATAAGGAGTATTTGGAAATATTAAAGATGTATAAAAAATAAATCCAAATAAGGAGGGTTTGGAAAAAAAAAGTGCAAATATATGAAAGTGATAGAAGCGAGTGTGGAACACTACTCTGAAAAGAAAGAAAAAAAAAGAAAGAAACAAAAAGAGATTTTTTGTTTTTGGTTTGTTTTGGCCTCTACCTTAGCTTGGGTTGGACAGTGTGTGGCTTTCTAGGTGGTTCTCTCAACTAGGTGTCAATAGTATACATGAATGAGCGTGGTGATATTGCTAGTTGTCAGCTTTACTTTACCCCCTTTGAAACCTTGAGCAAAGATCTCACTCAAAATGAATCACACTGGGGTCACCATTACTGGATATCTGTGACTCTAATCTCACAAGCTTTTACTAGTTAGGTGGGATGGGTTTACCCATTTCGTCAGCCAGTTCCCTCAATGGGCTGATTACTTTGGGTTTCCTTTGGTACTCCTCCAATGATTTTTATAGCTTAATTTAAAGCACTTCTCACAGTTATAGCAGTTGGGAAATAACCTTATCAACCACACCTACAAATACACTGTGAATGGTTTATTTTATCTTGATTAAAAGAGATTTCCTACACACAAAGTATTAGTATTTTTCTTAACACATGATCGAGGAAACCTGAAGTTAGTAGTTTAAGAGTAACCTCTTGTAGAGAAGGTCCTACAAACAAAGGTTAGCATGTTTTCCTGAGGTAGTGAGGACAAGACAAACAGAAGCGAACCCACGTTTCTGATTTCCAAGACCACTTGGAAAGCACGAGGAAAGAGCATACGCGTGATCATGATTATCCTCACGAAAATGAAAAAATGATGACGATAAAACATTAGGAAAAACAAGCACAAAATGTTGGTTAATATGCCAAAACGATTAAACATTTAACGAAAATGCACAAAAAGTGACAAAAATTGGACAAAACGCCTAATAACCATGCACAAACAAGTCACACAATTAGCCCACTGAGTAATAATTGAGGAAAAAATTAATGAGGAAAGGTCCTAATTAAATGAAAAGGCCTAATTAAATATTAATTAAGTGAATTTATTAATTTAAATAAACTAAGTAAATTCTAAAAAGAACTAATTAATTAAAAGAAATTAGTTTAGGGTAAACTAATTAAATTAAACCAAAATAAGGGTTAAAAACTAGGTTAAACTAAAGGTGAAACATTAACATAAAGTAATCCTTAGTGGGAAAATAATGGCTAATTTAAAACCTAAGTTAGTGAAGACCAAACAAAAACCCTAAAAAAATCTAATCTTGTGAAGCATGCTTATGCGGGATAACTATGGTTTGGTTATTGTGTGCTGTCATGTATTTTATTTTTGGGTGTGCAGGTTGTGTAGGGTAGCTCATGGAGATGGCGGTGAGGCATGTTGTTGGCTAGGGGTGGTCAAAGATGAAGGCCTGTGTGATGAGGGGGGTCGACGGGCTTGACATGTTAGCCATAGGAGTGTCATGGGTGGTTCAGTGTTGGGGGATTGGGAAGAGGGGAGGGCAGGGGTGAGTCATGAGTCAATGGCAAGGGGTTTGGCTTGACTCGGCCAAGTCATGACCGAGTCGGGCCGTGAGGAGGGTAGAGGGGAGTGCACTCGGTGAGCTAGGGCAGGAGAATCGAGTTTAGGGTTGGGCTCATTGGGGAGGGGAGTCAGGTTGGGTTGGATTGGGGTCTGGCCAAGTCATGATTGAGGTGTCAGGGGAGGGTATGTCGGGGGTTAGGTGGGTGGGACAAGTTGGTAGGTGAGTAGAGGGAGTTAGGACGCGGTGAAGTGTTAAACCTTTTTGGATTGGTTGGTGTTGTCATTGATGTCACATGGCATTGATGGCAAAGGAGGAGTGAAATGTCATGTAGGTTGGTTCCTTCTCAATGGTTTTGGTGATCACAAAGTGGTCTCATGGTAGTTTCTTGAACATTCAAGATGGTTTCAGGGTGTTACAGGCTTCTTCACTGAGGTTGGTGCCCACTGGAGGTATGGAGATGCTTGGTTTTCTTTTCTCAAGTGTCACACATGTCTAAAATGGTGTTTTAAGGATGTGCAAGAGCTTCTAGAGTGATCATCAGGTCATGAGTTGCAAATCACAGTTGAAACTAGCTCATTTAAGCCTAGTTCTAGAGCCTAATGAGGTGTATGAGCTCAAATCAGGCCATGAAAAGACTATGTAAGCATGGTATGAGCTTAGGAACACTACCTAGATTATTTATGAGCATCTACAAGGCATACTTTACCTCTTGGAGGCAAATTTGAAGTTTTCACTAAAACTACCTTTGAGAACTAATGGTGGAGGCATAAACAAATGAGATTGGTATTAACTATACATGCTCATTAATGAGTAATCAAGCTATGAAGCATGTAGAGGGAGGTGTTGTAGTACTCAGGCTCAAGTTTCATGAAATTTTGAAGAATATTGTTGAAGATGTCATAGTTTTACTAAAACCAGGTAAATAGAGAAGGGGTAAAATAGTGAACTATCTTCTTAGCACTAAAAAAAATTAAAAATCATTCTTCAGATAAATCATAAGAGGATTTTTTAAATTTCACTCCAAGGCTTAACTTTTGGAAAAAACCTGAGTTCAAATGGTTAAGGAACAAAAAAGTTCTCTTCATTTTTCTACCAGCATTCAAAACCTCACAAAACCTTGTTCTTGAAGTGATGGACAAGAAATGAATTATTTGGCCTCAAAATCACTTGGGAATGTCATGAAAACCACTCAAGGTTTTAGAGAGATCCTCTTGATCTAGGTTGATGATATTTTTGCATCTCAAACATGATTGCTCTGTACAGATTTTTCCCTATTTTGAAGAATTTTTGCTATAAATTTCGGATTTGAATGTTCCAAGTTGAATCTCCTACTATGAAAGATGGTATGTGATGTGGTCTTAGGATTCATGAAGAGATTTGGGTAATTTTAGTGCATATTTAGGGTGAACTCAATCAATCCTCCTCTCTTACCATTAAAGGGAAGTCAAATCAAGACAATCACGAGGGTTTGAAGGGCGACTTTATGTATAAACCTAATGTTGAGGTGAAGAATGGATGTGAACACCTTCTATAGGTCCAAGATGAATTTTTAGATCTCTAAATGTATTTAGTGAAGTGGTATGAAGTGTTAGATCCCATTGGTCTTCAACTGTCACATAGCCCTAGTCAAGAAAATATGAAATCTGAGGTGTATTTTGTGGTTTCCACTTCATAACCATTACCTTCAAATAGTTGGAGATGGCACCATGGTCTATTTTGAGATATTGGTGACTATGAATGGTCATGCAAGTGAAGGTGTGTTAGCAAGAAGTCATGAAATCAAGATTATCTTGTTGTGTATTAAAAACCATCACACACAATTTGAGAAATAGTTATTTTTCATGACCACATTCATTGTTTTAGTGAGTGCATTTGGAGTCGAAAGTTGTTTATGGAGAGGATATTCTCAAAAAGGTATTTTAGATGCTAAGGTAAGAGTTTCACATATGTAAACTTAGTCATTCTTGAAGGCTGGGTCTATCTTTTTGTGACTGTCAAGATGGTAAGCATCTTTAGCCTTAAATCATGAAGTCCTCCTATAATTTCATGCAAAAGAAGGCTTGGAGCTTGTAGTAAGTAACCCTATTGAAGTGATCATACAATCATATTGACATAAAAGTGAAGAATAATGTGTTGTAAGCCTTCAAATAACAGACTATGGTTTGAATCCCTAAACCTTTCTTGAGTACAGTTTTGAAGATCAAGAAAGTTTGATCTCACTAGTATGATATCAAACAATTATTTGACCTAGGGAGATGTGTAAATGCCTATAATATTATTAAAAGATGTCATTGCAATAATTCTTGACTGAGAAAGGTGTGGAATTGCTAAAACCTTGAAGGTGTAACTCTGTCCTAACAAAATAGTGTATACCTTGCCACGGTGCATTGTTTATAGAGGAGCTTTGCAGTGTCTTATTTCCTTGATTGGCGCAGATAACAAAATTCTCACAAACCATCCTCTCCAAGTTGTGAAAATAGTTGAACACTTGTCTTCCATGTCTTGACATGCTCATCCTTGACTGGTTTTAGGTTTTTTCAAGATTGTGAGCTCTTTACCATGAAGAAGAGATGGTAAAATTACTCCATACTCTATCTTTTTGACCTCCAAACCTTGATTGTTGGTGAAGGCTTCCTGTAGTTCTAATATCTTGAATTTAAGCTTGATATGAGCTCATATGTATACTAATTCTTTAGGTGCAAATCTTATATAACTGATCTAGCACCTAGTGCTCTCTCTTAGGCCTAAATTAAGTGTGTAAGATAAATGACGAAGTATGAAGGTTGAAATGAGGTTATAAATGATATTTGAGGTGTTTGTAACATGCTTTCATATTAACGACTCCTGGTTCTTCCATCAGTTAGCTACAAGACATGTTTATTTGGTAGAAAATTATGAAAAAGGTATGAACATACGCTACAAAATAGTGAAAAAAGGTCATAAGAGAATATTGTAAATTGAAGACAATGTGTCTGGGAGTTTAGGACTCTCAATACCTCATCATTTGACTTCAAATAATACTAAAAGATCCTACAAATTATGAGGGCATAATTGATGCACGTTAGATGTAATAATGAAATTTTTTAAGGTAGTTTTATATGAGGACCTTTTCATCTCCTTATTATGAGTCATAAAGTGAGCTATGTGAAGAGTCTTTGAATGTGAAGTAAAAAATCCAGTTGTATGAGTCTATGTTGTTTACAAATAGCTCATCTTTGTATGAAAGTTTTGTTTGAAGTTTATTACAGTTGAGTGCAAGTTTGAGAGAGTGAGAAGAGTGATAATGCATTGAAACTATTACAATTTAGGAGATGATGTAAGAGAGTACATGAGAAAATTTAGGATCACTATATATGTTGTTTTAACAACTAAGTAAAGTGTGTGATAAAAATTGTTGTAAATTCTAAGTTGAATCTCAACAAAATATAAAAGTAGGTGCTTTCATGCAAGTTGTAGCTTGTAATCAGTCAAGTAGGTGCTTGATTATATCTTGAAGTTGGTGCTTAACAAATTTGTAACTTTTGTGAGCATAGTGCATTGGTTTAGTGGGTTTTCTCCCATCTTGGGTTTCCCACTTAAAAACTTTGTCTCTTTATGTGTTATGATTTTTGGATTCATGTGAATTTTGTTTTTGCTTTGTCATATTAAGTTTAAACAATTTGATTGATGTTGAATTGACATTGGTTCACTCCCCCTCTCAGTGCCCTAATTTACAACAACTGGTATCATATCCTGGTCCTTATGTAGTGAGTTTAATCATTGAAAGGAGATCCAATTAATTCAAGCACGGCAAGCAATCTGTCACAAAGTGGTTTCTCTACATCCAAAACACCTATGTTTAATGGATCAAACTATGTTTTATGAAGTGTTAGAATGAAAACATATCTCATGTCCCTAGGATTTGACATATGGCAGTTTGTAGTCAGTGGCTATTCCATTCCAACCACACCTCCAAGATGTTGGTGCTCATAATCATCATGCTTTATTTCAGCACCATATCATTAGATGTGTTGTTAATTTCAATTTGGTTATGTACTTAGTATCAATGTTTTCAAGTTTCCTTGCAAGCCTTTCTATTCACTTGAAAATCCAAGTGCTTGTTTGATTATGTGCTTTCTCATAGTTTCAAGGTTTCAAGAGGTTTGAAGTAAATAACAACAGGTACTTCGGCATGTTGTTAGACAATCAGTCATTTCTATAAGATGTGAGTATTTCGTGTAAAATTTTAGTTCTCCCTGGTATGTGAGGTAAGGAAGTATTTTGGAAAATGTGAGAGAATCATGCCACATGTACTTTGTATCCCTTCGGAATTTATGTAAGGCATGGGTTGAGTTCCTAACCCCACGATGTTGAAGAAAATATAAAGTGAATGCCTAGGGGAAGAAATAGTGGTGTCAAAGTGTGCCATGTGCCTGAGAATGTGCAAATTGATGGTTTGACCCCAAAGCTTGAAGAGGTATGTTCTACTAACCTGACACATGGTAGTTACTTAGGGTCTGGAATTAAGTTTTCATTTTGTCTTGCTTGGAAATTTTTTAAGTATAGATTGAAATTTTTGTCTTGGGCACCCGGTCATGTAATTAGTTACTGTTTGGTGCATTTCTATGGTTGTTTCGATGTGTAACAAAATGAAGGCGAAGGAAAATGTTTAGAATTTTCCGTTGTAGGACCCGAGCGTGATTAGGTAGTTAGTGGCTGGATTTATCCTACAGAACAATTTTGAGTTGTTTGAACTATGTGTGCAATAGTAAGCATTGTGTTAGAAGATTGATTATTTAGGTTTATTCATGGTGCAATATATGCAAATGTGAAGTAAATTGTGCATCTCAGAGGTGCTAAAACAAAAGAAAGAAAGAAACTTCATACAATGGAAAAAGAAATGAACAAACTGGAGTAAGATATTCTATAAACAAAATGGGGATCTATTACAGGGGCCCTTGCCCTCGAGAATATATATACACAAAAAGGAAGATACAAAGGATTATGTTATAAATGGGAAAATTAATTTTCAACATCCACTACTTCACTTGGGAGGGTTGACACACGCTTCAGAAGCTGGTCCCTGTGATTTATGAAGTCCTCATGGGCTACATCATTGAATATAAAATAGATATCTCCAACCAGGCCTTGCGACATTCCTTTCTCCAATAATTTAGGGATTCCTACCCATGGTCCATTTAGAATCTAGGTAAACTCCCTCTTTTTCTCTAGTGAGATTACCCATTCGTGTAGAGGGAGTCCTCTTCGTACATATGCCTTAGTAATCTAACTGGTGGAAGGATGAGTCGTGAGGAGTTGTGTTGCTCTTGTAGCTGAATCATCATGGAAAGCCTTCTGTTTCTTCGAAAGAGAATCTTGGATACCCACCGTGGTGTAGATTTCAAACATGACAGTTTTGAGTGCTGAAATCTTCTTCTCTGTCTCATCTACATGTAAACTTGGAGGTGATGTTTCTTCCTTTAGTACAAACATTGGGGCTGAAATGGGAAGTTTTGTATCTAGTAGAGAGTGGTCGTAATAAGCCATATACATGTGTAGGTGATCATCATGGATAAGAGGGAAATGTTGGAACCAGTGATTATTCAAACACTTCATACTCAAATGATATTTGGGGCGGATGAGATGAAAGTGCAGGGTCTGGAAAATAGGAAATGAAGCACATAATTCAGCTAACTAGTTTAGAAAGGAAATAACTAGCATGTTTTGAGAAGAGCCATTTGGGGGATTATCTTAGACATTGGTTACACTAAAGACATGCTTGATAAATGCCTCATTGGGACCTATTAAATGGAAAAACTCACCTAGGTTATCGAGTGTTGATCCTGAGGGGTTAGCTCCTAAGGTCAATGAATCCATGGTGGAAGGGTTATTTGCATAAGTAAAATGCAGGAGACTCTGTAAAATTTAGATGGTACTTTGAGGCCTGTTAAGCCACACCTAAATAGGTAGGTTTCTCTAAAGTGATGTGTTTCAAATATTGTGTCGCCATAAATTTCATATCTTTTCCGGATTGGCAGGCATGAGTGGAATTTAAATCACAATTAAACATTCATTTGAAGCATGTCACTAGAGGGTAAATAAATGTTCACATTTTTAGAAAAGAGTCTTGTCAATTTAATCTTATTTACCATGCCACATTTAGTTTCTTTTGGAAAATCAAGTAGTAAATCAATGTGACATGGAAAATATTTTTCCTCGTCATGTTGGTATGATGGTGGTGGCAAAGGTTGAAGGTTGTCATGGAGGAATATTCTATGATATTCCTTGGAGTCTCCAAGAGATAGCTTGGGCATGAGTGAATTAGATTCGGATGGGATATTACCTAAAACCCTTAAATGAATAATATTGTATAAGAAGAAAAGGGGTTTTTAACAACAATAGGATGGTTCTTTTTTTGGAAGAGGGAGAACTCTTCGGAGGAGCTCTAGGAGTTTCAGGTGTATGATCTGGCCATGGGATTTGTACTTTCTTGGTGGAGGAATTTTTATGTTCTCCATTTGTTTAGAATTCATACCAAGGTGATTACATATGTATAGTCATTAGTAGGCTTTGAGAGCATGTGTATATGTTTCCCTTGTTTTTTCTAAATCAAATGGATCTTTTCAAACAATCTACTATAATTATTTTGGTCATACTTCTCTTGTAAAATGATTTTGGGAGTAGGGTGATGTATTTTTGTATTTAATATTTCACGCGGGTCATATTTGAAGCTCTATATGATAATACCCAGTAGGTGGTTAATTCATTACGGTGGTGGAAAAGAATGATGTCCTTTAGGGGTACTTTGGGATGTCAATCTTGAGGCCTCGTAAAATTCATTATTGATCAAACAACAATAGGTAATGTGTTTATATATCTTAGGGGTCCTTTTTTAAAAAATGTTTAGCAAAACACACACACACGATGCTTTAGCCTCAGGGTTCATGAGCTAGATCATCAGGGATTAGGGACATTTATTTTCTTAGAGATTCCTTCTGATTGATTTCCCATGAAAAACTCATTTTATATCACTCCAATTTCATGAAACATCAAAGGTGTTAAGACGTGATGGTTGACATATTTCTTGATCTTCCTTGTATCCTTTGATATTTGAGTTTTTCCTCATCATAAATCCATTTCCATCTTATAAATATTCAACAATTACTTTGAATATCACAAGTATCTCGTAAATCTCATTTCACTGGCCTACTCCATACAATATTTACTAATGAAATACACATTCAATGTGCATACCTCAAGTGTCGTTGTTTTATCATTCATTGTCAAAAGATCCTTGACATTAACCCGAGACATCACATACAAACTCTTTGGGGTCAATGCTGAGATCACATTAAATATATCTTTAGCAGCTTATGTCAGAGTTCCCAGATGCTCATAGTGCTTCATGATCACTATTTCGAGTGAGCATTGTATTTAGTGGCTACATCTTGCCTTCGATTGACCTTCCTTGTCAGAATTGTGACTTGTCCCCAATTTCCCTCTCATTCCTCACCCCTCGGGCTGCACCTCAGGTCTTCTCACCCTGATTTAGGTAGAGTAAAAAGTAGCATGGAAATAAATTGCACCCTTTGTTAAGGTGCCTCCCCATCACCCCCAAGGAGAGAGTGGACAAACAAGCAGAGGAAGACCACGTCCCTGACTACAAAATGAAAAAAATCATGTGGGTCCCCTCCTCTCACCTCGTCCCCTATGAATCCGTCCCCCCTGCTCTCTCTCTATCTCCTCCCCAGTGGGTGTGCATTCGAGATCCAACACAACAGATGTTGTAGGAAAAAAAGTAAGTTAAAACAATTCTAAAGATATAAATAGAATTCTGTGTGGAATGACAGAGGCTGAATTCATAAAATTCATACATTATACCACAACCAAAGAGATTTGGGAAAAATTATAAACCATATATGAAGGAGATAAAAAAGTCAAATTAGCCAAGTTACAAACCTACAAGAACCAATTTAAGAGCATCAAAATGAAGGAAAGTGAACGTATTTACTCCTATTTGTAAAGGGTAGATGAAGTGGCAAACCCAATTAGAGGTTTAGGAGAGAAGATAGAGGAGGCTGTGGTTGTTCAAAAAGTATTGAGATCCTTGTCTACTAAATATGATTCCAAGGTGTCAGCTGTGGAAGAAGTCAAAGACTTGAGCATTATTAATATGGATGAACTTCATGGTATACTAATTTCTTATGAGATGAGAACCACTGAATTAAAATCAGTCAAGAAAGAAGTATCTTTCAAGGCTGCCAAGGAATCCCAAGCAAAGAAAAACAAAGTTGAATATGATATGGAGGTGGATGATGAGAAGGTTAAAGCTATGTTTGTAAGGAAACTTAAAAGAGGATCAAGAAAGTACAAAGGTAAGTTACCATTCAAGTGCTTCAACCGTGGCCAAGATTCTCATTTTGAATCCAAGTGTCTAAACAAAAACAAGGGAGATCAAGATGAATGTGATGAAGAAAATTCTCACCAAAAAAAGAAGAAATTCAAGAAACATGGAGGTAAGATGAAGTACTACAAGAGCAAGAAAAATTTCTATACTCAAGAAGGATCAAGCTCATCTGAATCTAGTGACTCCAACAACTTTGAAAATGAAGATGAAGGTACTCAAGTGAATACTCTATTCATGCCCGTGGAAGTGAATGTTGCAAGTCACTCAAAACGTAAAACTGAATTTGAATATGATAGCTTAGATGAGGAAGGTGTAGGAGTAAACCTTGAAGCTGAAATAATAAGTGCTCTTGAAGAACTAAAACTCCAAAGGAAGAAGAATCAAAAGATAAAATCACTACTGAGAGACTATGAAGAGTAAAAAAAAATCATGAGAGAAGGCTGGGCAAAAAGGATCAAGAACATGAAGAAATGATTAAGGAACTTGAAGGACAAATAGGGATTATTGAAGCATCTTTCAAATTAAAGGAAGAGGAGCACCAAAAACTCAAATTTGAATTGGATCTGCTTCAAACTCAATTGGATTAGACTTTAACCAAATTAAAGGCCTATCAAAAATTTGAGAAAATATCAAATGATCTAGATGAATTCCTAAGCAAGCAAAGAGATTATAATGACAAATGTGGTCTAGGATTTAAGGAGGAGAATGAGGATAATAAACCAGCATGTAATAAGGTAATTAAGACAAATCAATATGCACCTACAGAAATGAATGCTAATGTCAAGGATGTTAAGAAGAGATAAAACTTAAGCAAGAAATCCCATGTAATAAGGTATGATCACTCCTTCTATTTTTATTATTTTTGATGTAATATGTTTGGTGATATAGCCTATAATTTACCAGATAACACCCTAGTCACGCTGACACATCACTCAGCCTAGAATGAGCACTCACATGAAGTGCACAAAGGTACCAGGTCCCTCTTTAGGGTTGCTGTAACAGGATGTTAACATGATGAAGGAAGAAACATATAGATTCATAACTAATCCATCATTCTACAATGCATGCTACCCTCAGATCTATGAAAGAACAAGCCTAAACAACAATCATGATAGAATCAATAACATGCACTACTCAATTACACACAGATTTACACTTAAATTCAGCCAAATCTTCCATCTTTATTAAATATAAAAGCTCCTTATAATATTATCAATCTATACCAATGCATGTATGGATCTAATACAGTAATTCAGACATATGTGTATATTCTCTGTTACACACTCACACTTTCATACATCCAAGAGCACACATCCATCCATACATACATCTACTAAGTACCTAACATCATATATATAGGGTGGGGACTTTCCCTTCACTGCTTATCTATTCCAGAAATAGGCTACATGCTATTGATAGCCACACGCCGTTTACAAGCATAGCCACACATGCAAGTGTGCTATCTATAGTCCTCTTGTAGTTAATTGAAGTGTCAATTCTATTCTCAGCTCGTCTCCATGCAAAATGCTTCGTTCAGCTCCTCCAAAGATAGAAAATGCATGGCGTGCACGTCTCTGCATCATTGGTGTGTTCTGCACACCATCTACTAAAAATAGGTCTTTATGCTCAAAATCATCTAAGTCCTGAAATCTGAACTTGCCTTCCATTCGTGGGTCCTTCCTGTCCTTCCGCACCCTTGGTTCCAGGCCTTCTATCCCATGCAGACTCCTTGTGTGATATTTGACAAGTACTCTTTGATCAACATTACACACTAATCTCATTATCGTCCCAAAAATGGGTATATCCAAAAATTGAAGTAAAGAATAGAAGAATGGAAAGAATAAGAATGAAAGAATGTAGAAAAAATAAATAATTTCTATGAGGTTATGAGGTAGCCTCCTCTGTATCAGTTTGTAGTATCAACTCTGGTACTCCTCCTTTATTTCGGCCTCCAAAACCTACCATTCAGCGAGTGCCTGCTCTACTTTTTTGGGATGTCCATAGCAATGGATTCTAACTCATCCCTCACAATCTCTCCTTTCTCATTCTATAGAAATAACAAAACGCTGGACATTGATGTCATTCTTCCTTCTAAAACGTCCATCTTCTACACAATTAGCTTTCCAAGCTCTTCCAGCCAAGTCTTATGCGGCTCTTGTGCTACTGTCAAGGCCTTGCGCTTTTGCTTAACAATTGACAATATTTCTGCGTGGCCCAATGTCTCATATTTCATCACTTTCTGGACTTTGTTTTTCTCTTCTAAGGTCTTGATGTTGATAAGCACCTCTGGAGCTGTGCATATGTTTAAAGCCTAGCTTGGTTTCTTCAATACTTCCTGTAATACCTGCAACAACCCTTCATAAGATGTAATTTTTCTCATCACTGATGCTTTCTCCCATTCAGCATCTTATTATGATCTTCCTAATGCATGCATGCAAAGAGTTTCATCTTCAAGTACCAAGTCCACCAACTTTCCCACATAGTGTATCGCTGAAGGAAATGTCTATGGTGCTTTGGCCTCCAAGTGTGGCCTTGCTCTGATGACATTTTCCCCAATCTCCTCTGCGATGCTTATAAACACTTCATTCTTCTTCTACGTGAAGTCCCTTTCCTAAGTTATGTGTGTTATCTCTGTGTCCTTTGTCTTTAGATCCTCACACAGTGCTCTGATCATGGCATCTTTGTCCATGTTCCTTCTAGCCACCTCAACAGAAACTTTCACCAATGAATTGCTGACCTGCTCATCTGACATGACAATAGGCTTTACTGTCATATGTATCGCTTGAGGTGCCTTCTTTAGTCATCTTAGAATGCATGCCTCTTTGCACACATCAAAGTCAGGCTCATCCATGTGGATGTGCATTGACCACGATAGTTGCTTTCGAGTGCACATAGTCACCATATCCTCATCCATTATCTCCCAACTGAATAAATTCTTCTGTTCTATCGTGCTCTAGAAGTGGGTGCAGACAAATTTTCCTACATCCTCTACATACCCCATGGCTGGTGAAATGTTCTCTCCACTTGTTCTTCTAGATCGTTGCTGCTTAGGAACTTTAGCTTCCAAATTTGGAACTTGTGTCTCCATGTCCTGAACATTCTCTGCAGTTGTTTCCTTGGGTATTTTCTCATCCTCTTCTTTCTCCTTTGATTCCTCACCATGTTCTTTTGTGTTTCCTGGAAGTGTAGGAGATTTAGGTGCGCTCTCCTCTGACTCTTCCACCTCCTCATTTAACTTTAGTTTCCTCTTTCTCTGCGCTGTCACCTCCTTTTGTGGAGAGAGTCTGCGTGATTTACGCACAATGGTTGGAGTAGCACCTTGGGTCCTTATTCTCCTAAATACCCTCTTAAACCTATGCTCCCCTTGGACTACATTCAAGTCCTCATCATCCCCCTCTTGTGGCTGAGGTGGTGTAACTATGCACTCAACTTCACCCTTATTCGTAGGATGTATCCTACCTCTATGCTCCAAACCCCCACTATCTTTGCGCTCCTCCTCCTCATCCTCTACTTCAATTGGCTCTATGGGCTTAGGCGTTGGGATGTTCTCCATTGTATGCTTTCCCTTTGGTGGTACTAGAAGTGTGAACTCACCTTCCACATATTTATTATTCTCCATCTTTGGCTTGAACTGGAGATACACCAATGCTGCCCCCATATCTGCTACAACAAGACTTATTGGCTTAATATTAATGACCTCTGAAATGATTCTCTTTGTATACGTACTTTTGCCAAGATACACATACTTCTTTCTCAACGTATGGTAGTCGCATTCTACCTTATCTGCATTGAAGACTAGTCGGCGCATGTCTGTAAATCTATGAACAGATGCTTGGAAATACCTTACAATGAATGCGTAAGGCAACTTGCACCAAGGGCTCCAGAATCCATCTTTCATTGGGAAGCACGCAATGCAAAAATGTTGATATACAAAAAACTAAACTTGTTTCCCTACCACTACTGGTAGGCCCTTTGGTATGTACCACTCTTCCCCAAATGCCACACGGAGCCCATCATACCACTTCTCTACCATTTTCTTTATGTCATCTGGCATGCCCCCCTTGCATAGTTATTTGCTGAATCTTTCAGCTAGGGACTTGTTCTCCATGGGGTATTCCCATACTTTCTCCTTCGGTCCGTCTGGTACTCCAATCTCCATGAATACTAGTGATAGTAGAACAACTCCAAAACTGATCTTCCCTCCGGTGCACACTTCTTCGACTATTTCCTCTGTAATATAGCCTACAATGTTGTAGATTTTCCCTAATAACATCTTACACGCCACATGTAACCACATAGTATTTACTTGTGACCACCGCTCCTGATCATTCAACTTGGTAACAAGGTGTGCTGCAGCTTGTACAACTAGACAGTTCTTCAATTTGTCTATGTCCATTCCACGCGGACCCTTCAGGTAACCTAACTCTTTTTTGGTTTTTACAATCACAGCTTTATCTGCGAGATCTCCTTTTATGTCCTCTCCTGTGGCCTTCAGACTCGTAACTGATGAGACAAACGCATATGAGATTCTAACTTTGTGTCTTACAAAGTAGAAGAAGTCTTCGTGTACCCTGCTCATGAGCCATTGATACAAGGGCTCATACTTCCCAAAATATGGAAGCTCATACAATTGGTAGATCCCAATTCTCTTCAAAATATTCTCACTCGCATCGTCATTAACTGGCATGTCATTTGCCGTGCACTTGTTCATTCTAGGAGTGAGTAAGGAATCGAGATCCTTCTTGTTCTCCAAAGTCCTGTGATTGTATTAAATCACTTTGCTCTTTCTGATGGGTGAATCCCATTCCTGGCCAACGATGACTCCTTCTGGATATTGCATCTCTAAAAAATGGCTTTCGGGTGCCATCTCTTCCTCCTCGACGACCACCTTCTTCTTTCCTTTTATTGTTGTTATAGATGCCTTCTTCAGTGCCATTTTTACCTTGTAAATGTCTCCTCTTCAACTCTACAACTTTGTGAATCAACCCTATCTCAATCCAATCGTGCCCTAGGTGGAAACTTCATACGCTAACCCTTTTCTATATCCCTGCTTCACTCAAACCCTTCACCACCAAGGACGCAAGCTTCTTGTCACACAGATCTAGTTGTCGCACTTAGTTTCACACCCTTCACACCTTAACTTGATCACTCGGCTCTTCGCACTTGGCTCTTTCTTCAAATACTCTTAGTCGCAATCGTAAAAATGAATCCACATCCCATACTTATATATATATTTCAAATTTTGATGCATTTATTGCTCCTTCACCTACAAAATATCCCCTCATTCATTAACCAAATTTGTTCTTTCTACGCGGTACATCTTCGCGCCCAACTATAACCTTCTAGCGTGCCTTCCTACCCTCTAGTCACAGACTTCTCTTCAGTGCATGCTCTTGTGCCCGAGTACCTCATCACTGTACATTCTCCTGGTAGTTATCATGGCCTCTGCTTACCTCACATTATATTTTTCTTTCATTCATCTCCATCCTTGGTCACTTTTGAGAAGCAATCTTCTTTTGACTTAAAGCACACCCGTAACAGCTTATTCCTTTCACCTTTCAAATCTGACAAGTATTTTTCTTGGATAAATACATCCACGCCACATGAAATGTATGTGCAGTCCTCTATGCATAAACATTATTCATATATTAATTAGCCTCATGCACACAAGTGCGCTTATTACACAAAAATAGTAACTAAAATTGACAAAACATAGTGACAATGAAGGAAATATATAATTGAAAACCTAATCTAAATGGCTACTACCTTATTACAAACACCAAGAAGACTTATTTATAGAAGGGCTTCAGCCTACTTCCGTTAAAGTAACCGGGTAGGCATGTTCCATCAAGTGCTTCTAACTAGCAAGCACCTAATTCTAGTATAGAAGTGATAACATACGACCCCAACCAATGTACTTTGAGCTTTCCTGGATGGCGCAAGAACTTTAGATCATAAAGAAGTACCATTTCTCCAATCTCAAACTTCTTATCCCTTATGTTCTTGTCATGCCATGCCTTCTTCCTGGCCTTTTCTTGATTCTGAATCCATCGTGCTATGGCTCGGAACTCATCTAGTTGTATCATCTTTTCAATACGTTCTTCTAAATCCTACTCATCAGCTAGACCTCCACTGCGTGTAATGCACAAAGAAGGTAACATAAATTCTATAGAGAGAATAGCTTCCGTGCCAAACACCAACTGAAACAGTGTGTCTTTTTTTAATCTCTTGTAAGTTGTTCTATATTCCCAAAGCATAGCTGACACTTTATCATCCCAATCCTTTCTTCCAACATCAAAATTTTTTGTCAAAGTCTGGCCCAAAATCTTGTTAAAGGCCTCAGCAGTTTCGTTTGCCTAAGGATGGTAGGGTGTATTTTTATGGTGTGCAACCATAAACTCATCTAATAGGATCTTGATTGTCTCATTCAAAAAGTGTGTACCTCTATCACTTGTCAAGCTTAAAGGACATACATATCGTGTAAGAACATTCTCCCATAGAAAACTAGCTACTGTAGCTGCCATACAATCCTTGGTAGGTGTTGCTTCTGCCCATTGTGTGATATAATCTGTGCAAGTAATGATATACCGTGATCTAGTCCTACGCGCAACTAGCAAAATAGGTCCTACAAAGTCAATGGCCCATTTCTCAAAAATTTTGGCACTAGTAATCAGTCTCAAAGGCATTTCATCTCTTTGCCCTAGTTTTCCTAGGCACTGACAATGATCACATGCCTTATAATATTCTTTACAGTCTTTATACAATGTCTCTGACCATAAGCCAACAATTAAGATCTTCTGTGCAGTCACATCACTTGTATAATGGCCTCCTGCAATACCACCATGAGCTTCTTACATGATATCCTTACGCTCATGCTCTAATACACAATGACGTAATACTTCATCTCTTCCTAGCTTGTAGAGGTCACCACTGATTAACATAAACGGTGCCGCGCGTATAACAAGCTGATTCTTTTCTAATGCTTTCATTCCTTCTAGTGCCATACCTGTTTGTAGAAAGACAACAATGTCTTCTAATTCAATGGGCGCGCGTTGTAACCTATATAACTGTGCATATGACATTGTTTCTTCAATTGTTTGTGCATCCTCTCTTGAATTAAATCTAGATAAATGGTCTGGTCCACAATTGCTTTTCCCTGGCTTCACCACAACTATGAAGTCAAAATCTTGAAATAGGATCACCCATCTGCATATGTGCCCCTGTAAGACGGGCTTGTTTACCAAGTACTTCAATGCCATGTGATCTATATAAAACACAAATGGTATTGCTAACAAGTACTGTCAAAACTTGTACAATGCATAGATCATTAACAAAGCTTCGCGCTCTATAGTTGTATAATTCTATTCAGCAGGATTCAACTTCCTACTAGTAAAACAGATTGGATGATCTATAATACCTTCATCAAGTTGAGCTAGCACAATGCTAATGACCATGCAAGAAGCGTCCACATGCACATGAAATGTTTTATCCCATGAGGGAAATCGCAGAATGGGCGTGGTAGTGAGTTTCTCTTTTAATATCTCAAACACGTGATGTTGCGGTTCTCCCCAATAAAATGTACCTTTCCCCTTGAGTAATTATTCTAAGGGTGTAGTAATTTTGGCATACCCTTTGATGAATTTTCTATAATATCCTGTATGACCCAAAAATCCACGCACCTCACTTTGACTGGTAGGCACTTCCAGGCCTAAAATGACTGTAACCTTGGCTGGATCAACTAACAAACCTTCCTTGTAGATTATATGTCCTAACAATATCCCAAATGGCGTAGAAAATATGCACTTCTTGATGTTCAAAGAGATACTCAATTATCTGCATCGTTCAAACATTAAGTGCAAATTTTCACAATGATATTTCACAAGCCCATATACTATTCAATCATCTAGGCAGACCTGTAAAAAGTTGTGAATAAAATATTTAAATGCCTGAACAACTATGCGCGAGAATACATCAGGTGCATTTTTCAATCCAAAGGGCATCACCGTATAGGAAAAACTTCCCCATTCAGTAGTAAATGTTGTCTTTTCTTGATCCTCCTGAGAAATCCTAACCTGATGATACCCGAAAAATCTGTCTGTGAAGGAATACATCTCAATACAATCATTTGAGAAATAAACATGAGTTTATCTGATACAAATGTCAGAAGTATGGTCACATAGTAAGATTTTTCTACCATAAACCTCCAAAGCAAGACAAAAGGGTGTACATAGTGAAGTCAAATCTTATAAGGAAGAAGGAACAAGGTTTGATAGCCCAAACTACCTTTCATTCTCAAAGTGAAGACAAGGAGTTGTATATAGAAAATGGATGCTCATGTCATATGACAGGAAATAAGAGCAAATTCATCTCTTTAAAAGAAAATGCTTCAAGAACAATGATATTTGGTGATAATAAATTAGCTAGAATTGTAGGAAAGGGTACACTAAGCCTTGAAAATGGAAAGACATTCACTCATAATGTTTTGTACGTAGAAGGTCTGAAGCATAATCTCCTAAGTGTGAGTTAGATGTGCAAGCAAGGATAAAGTGTTGTGTTTCATGACAAAGGATGTGACATAAGAAAGAACAAATTAGGTAAGGTGGTTAGCAAGGATAAAAGAACCAAGAATAATATGTATGTCCTAAAGGAGATCAAAAAAGAAAAGTGCTTCACTAACAAGGTAGATGAGAGTTGGCTCTAGTATAGGAGATTAAGACATCTCAATTTTGACAATCTTGTTAAAATCAGCTCCATAAGAAGTGTAATAAACATGCCTAAGATAATCAAACTAGATGATAAACTTTTTAAATCATGTCTTCATGGCAAACAAACTAGGAGAAGTTTCAAATCCAAATAGTACTCTACTATAAGGCCTTTAGAGCTGATTCATACCGATCTTGTAGAACCAATCAAAACTAAAATCATTCAAGGTGAGAGCTACTTCATGCTATTAATTGATGGCTTTATAAGGATGAATTGGGCTACTTTCCTCAAGGAGAAATTAGAAGCTCTAGAAAGGTTCAAGGCATTCAAAGCACTAGTGGATAATGAGAAGAATGTAAAAATCAAGAGCTTGAGATATGATAGAGGAGGAGAGTTTTGGTCAAATGAATTTGATAATTTTTGTGAGACTCGTGGGATAAGAAGACAATTCTCAGCTGTAAGAACACCTTAACAAAACTTGTTAGTAGAGAGAAAGAATGGAACATTGCAAGAAATGGCTAGAACCATGTTGAATGAATCAAAATTTCCATATGGATATTGGAGAGAGGCAATTAGCATAATAGTATACATTTTAAATAGATCTCAAATCAGAATCAACAAAAAGAAGAAACCCTATGAGCTTTGGAGAGGAATATATGCAAGTGTAAAGCAAATACGAGTGTTTGGAAGCAAGTGTTTTATTAAAAAAGATGAGGACAATCTTGGAAAGTTTGACTCAAGGTGTGATGAAGACATTTTTTTAGGCTACTTAGCTATTAGTTTAACATATAGGTGCTACAATAAGAGCCTACAAAATATAGTAGAGATAACCAATGTTAAAATTGATGAATCATATTCAAAGAAGACTACAATTCAACCCAAGGAGACTCCACAAAGTACTGAAAATCAGGATTATGATGAAATTGTAGAAGTTGATCAAGAAGAAGAAGATAAAGATGAAGAAAGAATTGATACAAAATCACCTTCAAGGCAAGTCAAAAGTGATCATCCACCAAATCATATCATAGGAAACAAAGAAGCAACCATTCAAATAAGAAGAAGGTTGAAAATTATTCAAAATCAAGAAAACATTTCTCTCTTGTCTAAGATAGAACCAAAGAATGTTATGAAGGCTAGCAAGGACCAAAATTGGATCAATGTAATGAATGAAGAGCTGGACTAAATAAAGAAAAATGAAACATGGGAGTTTTTTCCTAGGCCAAATAACAAAAACATCATTGGAACTAAGTGGGTGTTTAGAAACAAGCTGAATGAGAAAGGTGAGGTTACAAAAAATAAAGCAAGGCTGGTTTGTAAAGGATATGCTCAGGTTGAAGGAGTGGATTTTGATGAGACATTTTCTCCTATGGCTAGGATGGAGGCCATTAGACTCTTCTTGGCATATGTAGCACACAATGGTTTCAAATTATATCAAATGGATGTAAGGTCAACCTTTATAAATGGTCACCTGAATGAAGAGGTATACATTGAACAACCTGATGGTTTTTCTCTCACTAATGACAAGGATTATGTTTGCATGTTGAAGAAGGAACTATATGGTCTTAAATAAGTCCCTAGGGCTTGGTATAATAGATTGGACAAGTACTTGGTTTATCAAGGCTTCAGAAAATGAGTGACTGATAGCAATATGTAAATAAAAGAGGAAATAGGTCACTTGTTGCTTGTTGTTTTCTATGTTGATATAATATTTGGAAATGATAATGAAACTATGTCACATGGATTTTCAAAGGTCATGAAGAAGGAGTCTAAAATGTCAATGCTTAGAGAAATCTATTTCTTCCTAGGGCTGCAAATCAATCAATTCAAAGAAGGTATCTTCATCTCACAAACAAATTACATCAATGAGATGCTCAAATGGAAAATTCAAAACTAGTAAGCACTCCAATGATTTTAGGATGCAAACTCAATAAGGAAGATAACTCACCAAAGGTAAATCAGACCTCATATAGATCTATGATAGGCATCCTTTTGTATTCAATAGGATTTAGACCTGATATCATGTAGGCAGTTGGTTTGGTTGGAATATTTAAGAATATCTTAGGGAAATCCATATTCAAGATGTCAAAAGAATCTTCAGGTATCTAATGGGGATCATGGAATTTAGACTTTGGTATCCAACATGTAATGAGTTTCAAGTCAAATGTTTCATTGATGTAGATTAGGTAGACAACATTGATGAAAGGAAGAACACAATTGATGGAGTGTTCTTTGTAGGTAAGTGCCTTGTGTCTTGGTTAAGTAAGAAAACTTCTTTTGTAGCACTTTCCACTTGTGACACTGAGTATGTAGCAGCAACCATATGTTGTACTCAAGTGATGTGGATGAAACAAACACTTGAAGACTATAAGATTGAGAATGAAGGTCATATACCTCTATACTGTGATAGCACAAGTATTATAAGTGTGTCTAAGAATCTAGTGCTGCACTCTAAGACAAAAAACACACTAATCAAGTACCATTTATTAAGGGAGAAAGTGAACGAGCAAAGAATTAGGTTTTAACTCATGTCAATAAAGGAAGAAGTAGCTATTATAATGACCAAGCCTCTACCAAAAGCATCTTTTGAGTAGTTACGATACAAATTAGGGGTAATCCCAACCCCTAACAAGCACTTAAGGTATCAAGTTATCTAGGGGAGAAGCTAAATTGCAATAGTTTCTCCAAGAATGCTCAAGATGTGTCTAAATAGGGGGAGCTGGTTCACTAGTTCAAAGAAAAATTCAATAAGACCAAAGAAAGACATATGAAAAAAATTAAGAGGTAGAATTTCAAGAGAATAGGTTTAGGGGGACCATTGAATTAGATTGATGAAGAAATTCATGTAGCTGTTTGAGTCCTATTTGACAAAGGAACACTTTAATTCAAGGGGGAGCCTCTTGAGGAAAGGTCATGTATTGTAATTTTTTTCTTTCATGTTACTGATGTTGTTAGATGTGTGAACCTTTATCGTATATGTCAAAGCGGGATAGGGTGTTGTCAGAAATAAGGATTGAATGCTTTGAAGATGTTGGTGTACTAGTTTTCCATAAAGGTTTCTATGTTTGTTGCCATCAATGATAAAGGGGGAGATTGTTGAACCATGTTACATTGGTTAGTGTTGTCATTGATGTCACATGGAATTGATAGAAAAGGAGGAGTGGAATTTCATGTAGGTTGGTGCCTTCTCAATGGTGTTGGTGATCACAAAGTGGTCTCATGGTGGTTTCTTGATCATTCAGGATGGTTTTGGGTTGTTATAGGCTTGGTCAATGAGGTTGGTGCCCACTGGAGGTATGGAGATGCTTGGTGTGCTTTGCTCAGGTGTCCCACATGTCTGAAATGGTGTTTTAAGGATGTGAAGATATTCTAGGGTGATCATCGGGTCATGTGTTGCAAGTCATAGTTGAAAACAACTCTTTTAGGCCTAGTTCTAGAGCATAATGAGGTGTATTAGCTCAAATCATACCATGAAAATCCTATGTAAGCATGGTAGGATCCTAAGAACACTTATTATAACATTTATGAGCATCTACAAGGAATAATTTATCTCTTGGAGGAAAATTTAAAGTTTTCACTAAAACTACCTTTGAGAACTAACAATGGAAGCATAGAAAAATGAGATTGGTATTGACTGTACAAGATCATTCATGAGAAATAAATATATTGAGCATGTAGAGGGAGGTGTTTTAGTGCTTAGGGTCAAGTTTCATGAAATTTTGAAGAAGATTGTTGATGATATCCAAGTTTTACTAAAACCAGATAAATAGAGAAGGGTTAAAACAGTGAACTGTCTTCTTAGCACTCAAAAAATTTTAACAATCCTTCTTAAGATAAATCATAAGAGGATATTTTGAAGATCAATCCAAGGCTAAACTTTTGTAAAAAACTTGAGGTCAAATGGTTAAGGAACAAAAAAGTTCTATTCATTTTTTTGTCAGGGTTTAAACCCTCACCAAACCTTCTCCTTGAAGCAATAGAAAATAAATGAATTATTTGGCCTCCAAATCACTTGGGAATGTCATGAAAACCACTTAGGGGTGTAGAGAGTTCCTCCTAGTCTAGGTTGATTACATTGTTACTTCTCAAACATGATTTCTCTCAATGGATTTTACCATGTTTTAAAGAATTTTGGCTATATAGTGCTGATTTGAATGTTCCAAGTTAAATCTCCTGCTATGAAAGATGGTATGTGATCTGATCTTAGGATTCATGAAGATATTTATGAAAATTTAGTGCATGTTTGGGGCGAACTCAAACAATCCTCCTCTCCTACTGCTAAAGGGCAGTCAAATCAAGATAGTCATGAGAGTTTGAAGGGTGAATCTGTGTATAAACCTAATATTGAGGTGAAAAATGGATGTGAACATCTTCTATAGGTACAAGATAAATTTTTGGAGCTCTAAATGGATTTTGTGAAGTGGTATGAAGTGCTAGCTCCCATTGGTCTTCAACTATCACACAATCCTAGTCAAGAAAATCTGAAATCTGAGGTGTATTTTATGGTTTCCACTTCATAACCATTGCCTTCAAATAGTTAGAGATGGAAAAATGGTATCTTTTGAGATATTGATGACTATGAATGGTCATACAAGTGAAGGTGTGTTATCAAGAAGCCACCAAATCAAACCTGTCCTATTGTGTATTAAAAACCATCACACACAATCTAAGAAATACTTATTTTTCATGACCACATTCATTGTTTTGGTGAGTGAATTTGGAATGGAAAGTTTCTTATGGATAGGATCTTCTCAAAAAGGTGTTTTAGATGCTAAGGTAAGAGTTTCACATATGTAAAATTAGTCATTATTGAAGAGTGGGTCTATTATTTTGTGACGGTCATGAGATGGTAAACATCTTTAGCCTCAAATCATGAAGTCCTATAATTTCATGCAAAAGAAGGCTAGGAAATTTTAGTAAGTAACCCTATTGAAGTGATCATACAGTCATATTGACATAAAAGTGAAGAATAATGTGTTGTAAGCCTTCAAATAGCGGACTAGGGTTTAAATCCCAAAACCTTGTCTGAGTACAGTTTTGAAGATCAAGAAAGTTTGATCTCATCAGTATGATATCAAAAAATTCTTTGACCTAGGGAGCTGTGTAAATGCCTATAATATTCTTGAAAGATGTCATTGCAATCATGCTTGACTGAGAAAGGTGTGGAATCGCTAAAACCTTGAAGATGTAACTCTGTCCTAAGAAAATAGTGTATACCTTGTCATAGTGCATTGTTTATGAAGGAGATTTGCAGTGTCTTGTGTCCTTGATTGGTGTAGATAACAAAATGCTCACAAACCATCTTATCCAAGTTGTTAAAACAATTGACCACTTGTTTTCCATGTCTTGACATGCTCATCCTTGACTGGTTTCTAGTTTTTCCAAGACTATGAGCTCTTGAATGTGAATAAGAGATGGTAAAATTGCTCCATATTCTATTTTGTTGATCTCCAAACCTTGATTGTTGGTGAAGGCTTCTTGCAGTTCTAATACCCTAAATGCAAGCTTGAGATGAGCTCATATGTATACTCATTCTTCATGCGCAAATATTTGATAACTGATCTAGCACCTAGTGCTCTTCCTTAGGCCCCAATGAAGTGTGTAAGATAAATGGCGAAGTATGAAGGTTCAAATGAGGTTATAAAGGATATTTGAGGTGTTTGTAATGTGTTTTCATAATGAAAAATCTGGGTGCATCCATCAATTAGCTACAAGAAATTTTCATTATGTAGAAAATTATGAAAAAGGTATGAGCATATGTTACAAAACAGTGAACAAAGGTCAGAAGAGAATATTGTAAACTGAAGAAAAAGTGTCAGGGAGTTTAAGAGTCTCAATCCCTCATCATTTGAATTCAAATAATACTAGAAGAGCTTGCAGATTATGAAGGCATAAGTGATGCATTTCATATGCAATAATAACAAATTTTGATGTAGTTTTATATGAGGAACTTTTCATCTCCTTAGTACGAGTCATCAAGTGAGCTGTGTGAAGAGTATTTGAATGTGAAGTGTAAAAGTCAGGTGTATGAGTCTATGTTGTTTACAAATAGCTCAATTTTGTACGAAAGTTGTTGAAGTTTATGAGAGCTTAGTGCAATTTTTAGAGAGTGAGAAGAGTGATAACATGTTGAAAATATTGCAAATTAGGAGATGATGTAAGAGAGTATATGAGCAAGTTTAGGATCATTATATGTTGTTTTAGAAACTAATTAAAGTGTGTGATCAAATTTTTTGTAAAATCTGAGTTGAAGCTCACCATGAACAAGATCTGAAAGTAGATGCTTTTATGCAAGTTGTAGCTTCCAATCAGTCAAGTAGGTGCTTGATTATATCTTGAAGTTGGTTCTTCATGTTGAGTGGGTGCCCAAAAAATTTGTAACCTTTGTGAGTATAGTGCATTGGTTTAGTGGGTTTTCTCCCATCTTGAGTCTCCCACTTAAAAACTTTGTCTCTCTATGTGTTATGCTTTCTAGATTCATGTGAATTGTGTTGCTACTCTTTCATATTAAGTTTAAACAATTTGATGGGTGTTGAATTGTACTACAAAGTTTGAATTGACATTGATTCACCCCCTCTCAGTGTCCTAATTTCTAACATGAGGGGTAACTAGCTCGACTGAGTTTGGGGCCAAGCTGACAGGGGTAGGGGATAAGGAATTAGTGAGGGGAGGGGGGGTAGCTAGAGTTTTTTTAAAATAGAAAATCAGTTTTTTTCTTATTGAAATATAATTTTTTTTTTGAAATTTTTTTGTGTGTTTTTCTCGGATGAAGAACCAAAAATATGCAAACAAACAAACTAGAAATTTGCAAACAAAAAAAATAGAAATCTGCAAGCAAACAATTCAGAAATCTTCAAACTAACAAACAACTGCAAAAATAGAGATGATTTTTTACTAATATAAACCAGATTTTTTTTTTCTAGAAATATACAAACATCTGTAAAAAAGTCACAAACTCAATTAAAACAACAAACAAACACAATTTTTTTTGTAAAGTTAATTTCTACTTCAAAGTTATCCTAAAATGCCCTTGCAAACACAACATAATAAACAACGAAACACACTAAACAAAAAATGTAAATCTGACAAAAACCAAACACACAATGGTTAGTGGAATGTAAAAATATGCACTACAATATGAATACCAGATGAAATAAAAATAAAAGAAGATGGAGGGTGCGGTCGCACCGGGTGTGCCAAAATGTAAAAAAGTAAAATTAACAAATAAACGAAGACAAATGAATATTTAAGACATTTATATCTTCACTTTAATAATCCTACAAAGCTTGAGTAAGATCATGGAAGTAATTAGAATTGTTTTGATCTTATAGATTTTGATTTGTGGATACTCGTGATTTAATCTCCAAATGGATTTGTAAATTCTACGAGAAGATTTCACAAGGATGTAAACGTTAAATTGGTAGAAGTTGGATGCAATTTTCTTTAAGTTCTAAGGATGGATTTACAAAGGAAATGGCTTGATTTTATAACTGAGGGTAGAGCCATGAAAGGTGGATGCAAGTTTGACTAAACTCCAGGTTAATGATTTGTAATCACCTGGGTTAACAAATAGACTGAATCTAGGAGTTACAACTTTTCAAGGGGTAATAGACATTTGGAATAGCTAAAGTTACATCCAAAAATTAAATTACACATACAATCTAATTGACCCCACACTTCTAGAAATCTAGAAGTGGAGTCTAAGTGGAGTAGGGCATTTGAGTTCCAAGTATAGTTGACTGGAATGAGGAAGTGGAAGCCAAGTTGAGTTAAATAGAATGAGGAAGTGAATCTCAACTGGGAGTTAACTAGGAATGAGGAAATGACAATTGACTAGGAAAATAGGTGACTTTTCCTAATCAAGTAATTAATTTAATTAGCTACCATGTGCAATATAATTAATTAATCATTTGTTTAATAAATAATTAACTTAGCTAAAGTGTGTTATGGACTAATTCAATTAATCCAAGGGGTATATGTACATGATTAATTAATTGGATTAATCAATCGTAAAGGGAATATGAGCTAGGAAGTGAACTGGGATGAACTAGGATAGTACTGGGAATAAGTATGTAAATTTGGGGGTGTCTACACAAATATGACATGTACCATATCATTGGTAACTTTTCAATATATCATTTAATTAATTACAAAGAATAGCTCCACCTTTCACTCATATGACCAACTGTTGGAGGGGCTCAATTATTGATGTTTATTAGACCATCCCTTACTTCCATTTAATTAATCAGGTTTATAACAGAAACATGACATTGCAAAGTGCTGCAAGAAGTAATCATTATGGTTCCAGGTTTCTGACATATAACGTATTGGATTTTCCCTAAAATTTTTGGGATTCTTTAGGTGTAAATGACACTCCTACAAATAACGTGAGTGATACCGAAATGATAAAGTGGAGTTTAGATAGCACATATTATCTTCATAGGAACTGTTTGAGCTATGGAATAGGTGTGGGAAAAAACTTGGGTTTCAAACATGGAACCTATTAGGTCTTCTTCATTTTTTTATTTTGGCTCCTTCAAACGCAAATTGCACTCATGTAAATAATGTGAGTCATAAGGAGATGTTAAAGTGGAGCATATGTAACATATATTATTTGGCTAAGAACTATTTGAGTCATGGTATAGGTGTGGGACATTCATGTATTTAATTTCCACCTACTTGAAAGTAAATTTTGACATGGCATACCTAATTATTTTACTTGCTACAAATCTATGACAATGATTCCAAATAAAATAGGAAATATTCATATATTACTCCTTAAATTCTGTCATTTCAGCATGTTTATCAATGCTTGTTAAGTATTGATTCAAATATTGGTATGTCTTGTCCAATGTTGATTTATTCTTACATGGAAAAATCCCTTGTAATGTATAGAGGGGATCAATTATCGATGATTGTTCGTGCCTCCCATGATTTCCTGAGCTTAAAAACGAAAAGGGTTGCTACAAAGGGGTACAAGAAGCAAGAATTTTGGTTGAATTTTAATCCTAGAACTTATAGGATTTCCCAATTTTTTGATATTGGAATCTTTAAGCACAAATTTCACTCATACGAATAATGTGAGCGACACTGAGACAATAAAGTGGAGTACATATATTAGATATTATTTAGCTAGGAAATATATGAGCCATCTAATAGGTGTGGGACATGAAATAATTTAATTCCCACCTACTCAAAACTATGTTTTGACATGACATACCTATATGATTTACTTAATGTATCTCCATATCAATGATTCCAAACAAAACAATAAACATTTTTATATTATTCCTTAAATTGCATCATTTTAGTCTGTTTCATAAATACTTGTCAAGTATTGATTCAAATATTCATATGTCTTATCCAACGTTGACTTATTCTTACATGAAAAAATCCCTTCTTCTAAATCAGAGAGCAATTTGGACTCAAGAAAGTTTTACCTTTTATAGAATGAAGGGTTCCTTTTTCTAACAAGATCCACAACTGAGGTGAAGGGTTGGACATATGATGAAGCACAAATAAAATTGAGTCATTCACATGGGTCTTCTATTCCTTTTAAGCCATCCAAACTGAGAATTTTTTTAGGCCTATAGGAAGTCAAATTAGTTCACATGGCCTTCAATTATTTTTTAATGGTTTGGGTGTTGGCTAAAAGATCAAGTGTTTACAATGGGCAAGCTCATATTTTAGAACTAAATTCATATCTATTACACTTGATATATCATGCAAGGACATGTATGATTTTTTGTAGGGTTACAAGGTATGATGGTTTATTTTTCGGTATGTACATGCCAATATTATTTAAATCAAAATATGGTAGCAGAGCAAGAACACATTTACTATGCCCCTTTTGGATAGCCAACCATAATTTTTCATAATTTTTTTTGGCTAACCATAAGAATTTGTGGCTTCGAGAATGCCATTGACTAGTGTTTTTTGTAGATGGAGGTAGTGAAGAGTTAGGATTGGCATGTATGTCAAGAAAAAATATGATTAATTTTCCATTTTAAACCCTTAAAGACATCCATTTTCTATTACTCTCTAATATTTGAAATATATTATAGAGAAGTGTGATACATTTGTGATTAACTAAAATATGAATTTTAGAAGTTAATTTTGATAAGCGCAATAATGCAATAATTGAAATAAACTAGAATATAAATACTAACTAATCTATTTGATATTTTAAATGAAATGAAATAATTGAAATAAGAGGGAAAAGGTACTAACATGAATACAACTTACCTCATAGTGATCTAGAGTTGGGAAAGATGATGAATACATGGAACCGTTTGTCATAACACACCTCAGGAAATTTCATAAGTGGTAGATTTGAACAGACTGGGGTGCCTAGGGGAGGATTAGGGCACCTGTGGGTGCTTTGGTCTGTAATATGGTCCCTTAGTCTGTAGAATAACTCGAAACTTGATTTTGATTTGGGTGCTAGGTATTTACAATAACTCACCTTTTGTTTCATGGATGTCACATTATCTTTGTTGATGACACTGTAAACCTACAATGAAGATTTACATGCAAAACCCCATACAAAGCATCAAACCCCTAAAAAATAAAGATGCATATGAAGGGGTCAGACTGTCCTTAGAAGCCACAATAGTGGTCTTACAACTAAATGCTACACTACATCTTAGACCCAATGTAGTTCTATGGATTGTGTGTGCAATGATGTGCCAATGACGTAGAGATAATGAGAAATAACTAGATAAAATGCAAAATGGTGGATGGAATATAATAGAATTCCCTTTATTATGCAGTGTGTAATGTAAAATAGTTCCCAAATGTAGTCCCTTACCTTGTGTAGATAGCTAGCCCTTAGTAGAAATATTCTGCTAATAAGATAGTAAGTAATGCTTATATAGGGATCTCTTGCTCAAATTTCGACACTAAAGACCCGAAATGTCAACTAGTACCTAGGGGAATGAGAGGGAAAATTACAAAGACCGACCTTGAAACTCTAAATGAGAACCAAGTGCAATTGAGACCAAGGTGCCTAAAAGTGAGGACCAGGGTGCTTGTGGGTGCCCCATTCCTATGCGCTTGAGTAAAAGACTAGAGACAACCATTGAGTGAATAACGAAAGCTAAGACTCCATGAGAGATGACTAGAACTGTGCGAGTAATTGGTGACTTTGCAAGACAAACAATGACAACAACCAACTAGACTGACGATAGGACTAGGGGATGGGTCATTAGTGAATACTTTTCTTACGTAATATCCATATATAAAACAACATACTTGGCAGTATAATGGTAGTATTAAGTGCATTATTTTGTGACTACAATTTGTAGCTACCATATTTGTAAAGTGTTTGTACTCTAGGAGACAAAGTAACATCGGATAAAATAAAGTAAGGAGAAAATATAATGTCATATGAAATTTAACCCTTTTAATAAGTTGATTCCCTGATTATTCCCCCCTTAGGCATGCATCATCATGGTTCCTTAGTGGCCTATGAAGAGTTTGATTTTGGAATCGTGTAAAACATTTTATGGTGTTGGCTCCTCTACTAGGCATGTGCATTTTTCTATCGGTTATGATTTCTAGTGGGAATGTTGGCTACCCCATTCATAGCATCTAGTGGAATGGTTTAGGTCCTTCATTTGTCTTGTGAGATAACATTTCTCTATTTTATGTGGGATTATTACAATAAATAATTGTTTTCAATATTCCTACATTTTCCGTGCTAGCCACCATGTAAAAATAGTTGGGGATGATGGTGTAGAGGTTCTCGGGCTTACACTTCCACATATCTTATACATAAGCCTTATTCTATACTGCAATTACGAATCTCATAACACTGAGGTCGATGCTGAGAGTTCATACTTTGTCCGTCCCGCTAGAACAAGACTACATCAATACATGATTTTCCATCATGGGCTCTTGCAATACCACATGCATTCACATTTCTAATTCGTCAAGTAATTTAATTGTTTCTTATATTTTAAAATAAATCCATGTTAGAAACTTTTGAATTCTAGATCAAGAAAATTTACAACACTTTATGAGAAGGTTAAAAAAACATTTGTAAGCTTCCCTATATGCAAGATTCCCTTTCTCATTTTATGGTTCCATCCATTTGTACCTCTGCTTCATGTTCTCCTTTATAAACTTCCACTAACAAATTTATTGAATTAAAATGCAACCCTTTACACCTCCTTTATTCTTGACTCGTCTACCTGATCCCCTTTGATGTTCACATTGCACTTCTTGCATGCGATCACTAGTTGATATACCTATTGAGGTGTCTTCTGGTGGGATTAAATATCTTAATGATTTAATGTTTTACATGACATCACAACTATTTATATATGTTGATGTGTCATTTTGTGTTTTTTAAAAATATGGGTTGATATATTATGTTGTATTAAATTTTGTTAGTATTTCAATGTTGTATGTTACATCATAATTATTAATAGAGGTTGATTTATCATTCGGCGGTATATATTTATTAAAAAAAGTTGATATGTCACTTTGTAATAGTAATTCCATTTTTTATGTTATCAAATTATTAATAGAGTTTGTTGTTTCCAAATCCCAACCAAGAAGGGGTTTCCAAATCAACGCGATGACACAACTCTAAATAGCCAGATTTCACGGAATAATAGTCGGTTTTAGATCCCATCCAAAGAATTTTATCCCCTTGTGGCAGGAAGGCCACTTCCCTCTTATTTAATTCAGCTCTATAAATGGACTTTGAAGCTTCAGAAAGGTTTTGGTTGGAGAGATATTTCAAATAAAGAAGGAGAACCATCAACAGTAGGGAGACCATAATCCTTGACAAGAGAGCCCCAAGAAGCCTGAGTAGAAATACAAACTTCACCAAGTTCAGGAATATCATTAAATGGAGTAAAACATTTGAAGTATCTTCCTAGAATTTAGCAGAAGCACCATTGCTTATTTTCCATTAGACTAGATTGGAAAAGAGAGATCTACAAGAGGAGAAGAAATTCCACATGTGCGACCCCATAGGGATCTCTGCTTTAGATACAATAAGTTTAGGGGGACTATTACCAAGATATATTTTTTTTCAAAATTTGGTTAAGAACACTACCCATATTAGATAGCAGGTTTCAAACATGCTTGGCCCTCATGGCGATGTTTTGAAGGCTGAGATTGATGATTCCAATACCTCCAATGGATTTAGGAGTTTTAACAACATTCCATTTAACCAGGTGAAATTTTCTTCCTCCAAAGTACCTTTCCATAGAAAGGATAGAAGATTTTTTTTGATCTTCAAAAGAACGTTTCTTAGAACATGGAGCAAAAAGAACATATATATGAGAATAACACTGAGCACAGATCAAGTGAGGAGAATACATAGATCAAGTGAGGAGAATACGCAGAACGAGCGTGAGCCACTTCCCCTTCCAAGATTGAAGTGGCTTCTCAAGGGAAGAGACCAAATTTTCCCACAAATAGGAACGACATTGCCCCACAAAAAGAGGGATACCAAGATAGATATGGGAAAGAGAGCTGATTTCAAAACAAATAACATTACAAATATGCATATGCAAATGAAGGGAAGTGTTGAAAAAAATATCACAGACTTACAAAGGTTGATGGCTTGACCAACGACTTTAACATAGAGATCCAAAACATGTTGAAAAGAGGTGGCTTCATTTAGGGAGGAGACACCAAATAAAAATGTATCATCAGTGAATTAGTGATGATAAATAGTGGTAGATGCATTAACAATCATCAATCCTTGAATGTCTCCTTAAGCTTTAGCAAATTTAATGGATCTACCGAGGGCTTCGACAACCAAAAGAAACAAATAAGAAAACAGAGGATCCCCTTGGTGGATCCCACGATTATTTTCAAAAAATCCTTTGGAAAATTCGTTGCCCAGAATAGAGAATCGAGGAGAGGAGATGTAATTGAATATCCAGCTGCAAAAATATTTGTAGAAACCCATCTTGAGTAGGGATAAGATAAGAAATATCCATTTGATTTTGTCATATGTTGTATTGTAGTCAAGTTTGATAAGCATTCTAGCCTATTTGTCGTAAGTGAGGGAGTGCATAAGTTTATGAGCTAAAATAATACCATCAAAAATATTATGCCGAGGATGAAGCTACTTTTCTATGTAGATATTATCCTATCCAAAAGAGGTTTGAGTTTTCCCGCAATGGCTTTAGAGATAATTGTATAGGAGGTATTGCAGAGACAAATGGGCTTTAATTCATCAAAAGAAGAATATTGTTCATTTTTAGGAAATAAGCTGATGAGGGTGTGATTCACACGTCCAAGTTTTTTTTTTGAGATCCAAGACTCTTCTACAAAAACCCAAACATCCTGACCCACGATCCCAAATGTCTTGAAAGAAAGTGGATTGGAAACCATTGGGTCCGAAAGCCTTCTTGCACTCCATGGAAAATACCATTGAGTGAATATCCTCCAAAGAAAAAGGGGCTATCAAAGCAACATTATTTGGAGCATCGATAAGGGCAATGTAGTCTTGAAGAATAATATTTTGGCTAAAAAAATCCAAATGAGTTTCTCCACTGAGAAGATTGGAGAAATATGAAATGGATTCATTACGGATCGAAGCCTGATTAGAACAATCCCTCCCTTCAACTATGGAAACTTTGGAAATGTAGTTAGAATTTATTTTAGATTTAATTGAGGCATAATTTAGTATTTTTATGACCATCTTTAAGCCAAACATCGTGTGACTTTTGTTTATAAAAGAATTCTTCTGGGAGAAGAATTTCCCTAAAGTTCAACAAGAAGAGAGTTAAGAAGGAATTCAGCTTGTTCCATGCCATGGGAGAAGATGACTGAATTAAGGGACTTAAGTTCAGATTTTACTCAATATTTTTCCAAAAAAATATTCTTGAAGTTAGAAAAATTCCAGGACTTGAGCTCCTCTTTGAGAAGTGAAAGTTTCTTAGAGAGAATAAACATTCGAGTCCCATGAACATCAAATGAGGACAACCAATTTTGAATGTTGTTGTGGAGACTGTGATCTTGGAGCCACATGAGTTTGAATTTGAAGGGAGAGTTATTAGGACCCATATTCACCATAAAGTCCAAAGTGATGAGGAAATGATCAGAACCAGAAATAGGAAGAACAGAGAAATTCATAATGATGTTCGGTTGGAACCATTCTTCATTACAGAGAAATTGATCCAATCTTTCAACAATATTAATGAAACCAAACCTCTGATTGGTCCAAGTGTTCCATCCAACTTTGTGTTCAATATCAAACATGGCAGCTCTATTCACAAAATTTGGAAAGTCTCGCTGGGATTGAGGATTCCTGATAATGCCGCCATAATTGTCCCTATTATATAAAATAGTGCTACATTCCCCTACCATTAGAGACAAAGAGTTGGGGAAAAAGGATATTTCCTTCTTTATAGTCTACCATATGCATTTTTTATCTAAGATACAATGAGGACCATATACATTGAATAAAAAGAAACAAAATTTAGAATGTAGGATTTGAACTTTACACCAGATCATATTGACATCTTATATAGAAGAGATAAATCTACTTTGGATGTTTTATACAGGATTCCCAATCCACCAGATGCACCACAAGAGTAAGAGAAAACACTTTTCCATCCTTTCAATTTATTGAGCCACTAAGATTCAACTTCAAAACAAAGCATCTTGGTTTCCTGGATCAAGAAGATATTCACTTCTTGCTAAAAAATGTAATTCTTGAACAAACATTGTTTTTCAGGAGCATTAGAATTCCTGACGTTGCAGGAAATGATCTTCATGAGAAGATGGGGAGGTTAGAAGTCTCTCAGCCCTTTTTTAAAAAAAAAAGCTGATGAGATTTTGTTTACCTGTTATAGCCTCGATGCGAGAGTGATCTTTGAATGATATTCTACCAAGTCTTCTTGAGGAACCATAAGCAGGATATTTCTCCAAGTAAGAAGTGGTAGCCAAATCTAGGGAATCTAGATGGGGAAGAGGGGGATATTCTTTATCACCTTCAGAAAACCCTTCTTCATCATGAAGGATGTGGTTTGGGTATAAATTTTCTTTCTCTAGAACCCACCTATTGAGGTCTTTAATAGAGTCTCCATATCCCACATCCATACCTTCTTGGAGGAGATTAGAGTCCATAACAAAAAGTTTGGTGTCAGCAAGGAAGGAATGCGGACACAAAGAAGGGCTAGAAGGGACCTCTTGCAAAGAAGGTGGGTTGGAATTGAATCAGGAATGACTGGAGTAGAGGATGACTTGCAAAGGGTTTGAGGTTTATTTTTAGGAACCCATTTTTCCTTGGGAGAGGGCTTTTGGGAGTGACCGTCAATTGGTTTATGACCCATATGTTTATAAAGAAAACACCAGAAAATGAGTTTCTCTACTTCATCAGGCCAAGACCACACACTGAAAGGAGAGGATATATTGATAACACTAGAAAGAATGGTGTTGGCTTAGACCAAAATTTAGACTCTGACAAAGGAAACAATATTTTTGTCAAGGTTTTTTTGGGTCGATACGAATGACTCTACCCACTATGCTCTCTTGAAAATGTGTTATCAAATCCAATTTTAAAACAAACCTTATATTAGTGATAAACACAATGTTTTTATTGCTTGTTATTTTCTCCATGTTGATTAACTATTTCGATCCCGTGTTTCACTTACTTCCCCTGACAATGATAATGACATTATTGCTATGCCTTTTCTACTAATATGCTAAGTGTATCTACATTCAAAGTGAAACAACATCACATTTTCTCTCCCCTAAAATGTGTTATTAACATGCATTTATGAAACACAAAATACGCCAATGATAAACACATGATGTTTATCACTTGACATTTCTCTTCGTGTATATACTATTTCGTTCCTACATTTCACTTCTCCCCCTTTATGAGGGGTTACACTTGAATTTGATCTCTATCTGTTGATAGCTTCTGAATGGTTGTCCATTCAAAATATTGGTTTCATAATATCAAGGGACTTAAACATTCTCTATAAGAATCACTTACACCAACCCCTACTTGAGGATCAATAATTGAAGTCCATGTACCTTACCTTATGTTTTTAACATTCTAGGTCTATTACTACTATATGTATGCTCTTGATACCTTGAACTCCAATGAGGCCTAGTGTATGCTCTTACATGAAAGACAAGCCACTAGAAGAGCTTACTTCATATTAACTGATCATAGAGGTGACCACTTTGTTATCATTACATCAATTCCTTCCTCAATATGTAAGTATCCTATAAATAACATGAAATACTGGTTTATGTTATAGATGTCATTTATGGCATATTATCTTACATACCTTGTGAATCCTTATTGAGTTATAACTTGCCTTAACAATGAAAAAATTCCTTAAATGGAGTTACAAGATCATTTTCCACCTATTTGAGAATGTTCAAAACATCAACCAAATATTCAGGCTCTTTGATGAATATTATAGCAATGGTATGCACTCCTAACTCTGAACTCTTCCCTCAAACTTCTTAATAACTTCTTAACACAACTCAAGGTATAGATATTGCAATGTTGATCCCTTCTATGGTATGTATCCATGTTTTCAAGCATTATTCATTCATGTCATAGGTGTTATTCAACTCCACATACTAGTTTCTAGGGTTATTTGGCTCAATGCACTCTCTTGTAACCCTTGAGGTGACTTAATACAGTCATATACCTTGCATAGTTAACATTTACTCTAAAAAATGATGATTTCTCCATAAACATGGGCCTAGAATCATGAAAACGCATCCATTATGCATGAATCCATCTTCCTTTGATGATCTAATGTCATATTATCAAGTATTAGAGACAATTCTACCTTTTATATGTCCATACTTGTGTACTGTGTATTCTTCTCGGAGCTCAAAACAACTGTCATGTGGATCTTTGACTGTACAACACCAATCATCAGACATTTTGGGGGTGTCTAATTAGGATGGAGACAGAGAAATCCTAAGAATTTTAGCTCATTTGATCAGTTCAGTTAAGAGATAATGGATGCCCTAGTACGGGCCTGAGAACACACATTTTGCTCTAACGATTAAACCTTGTCACCTGTAGATCCTGTCCAAGCTAACAGTTAAGATAAATTCAAAGCATAATTTCTCCTGAGGGTTTTCACACCACTTTCTTGACAGCTTTCTTAAGCACAATCTATTGAGACATGCATTTTTATTCAAAACATAGGTCTATTTCCACTTCAAATCACCATTCATGCTATAATCTTCATTATTCAACCTCAATAACATCTTCTCTACTCAATTATATTAAAAAACACCTATGAATATGTTTGCATTTTCTAAGTAAAGACTACTAACAAGCTCCTAAAATGACTCCTAGACTAGCCCAACAACTTCAACGACCTTATCCACATAGAAATCAAGTAGATATAATCTAAATAGACCCCTATAGTCCGTACAAAACAACTATTATAAGATGCCATGACTCTATTTGTCTATATTACCCCTTTACTAGGTCAAATTCACTCCTAAAAGCTTTTACAAGCACTCATTAAACTTTTGCAAACAAATATTCACTTTTACAACATGTTTAGCCTTAAAACACCTAGTATAACATGATTTGATGGTCTTCTATGACCTTATTATGCCTTATCACTTGATGCTCCTGCATCAGATTTCCCTTTAGAGAAAACAATTTGAGCTCCTAATCAAATACATTGTAGGTGTCTATCTCTTCCTTGTCTTCTAGTTCATTTTTATTGCTCTTTCTTATTTACTTTGTCTTTTGCAGTTATCCTTGCATTGTCTCTTCTTGATTTTGTTCCTCTTACTTGTTTCCTGCTTCAACTCTCTCTTCATGGTCTTTGTCTTCAATTTAGCCTCTTGTAGCTCTACTATCTCCTTACCTATGAACTCTAACTCTACCTTGTGTTCATCATTTCTTGTTGTCACAACTTCTTGGTCCTGGATAAGAATGTATTCATAGGACTTAATAGTATTATCCACCTACTTTATTGTCCATCCCTTTTCTCTTTCATCCTTGGCCTCTTGGTAGGCTTGCTGGATTTTAGAAATGAAGTGAAAGTCTTCAATACTAACATCCCATTCTTTTGCATTCTTTGAGAGTTCATGTGTTTTCTTAGTTGTCTTTTCATGCCACTATAACTAATTGTCATCATTATATGGTCCATTCTAGTTTCTATGGCTTCTTTGTACATTGGTGATTGCTAGTACCTCTATCTTGTTTTCATTACTACTTCCTCTCTGAATTTGCATACCTCCTTGTGCTATAATCATCATTTCTTGTTCTTGCACTGTAGTGTCTTTCAACTGATTCCTCCTTTGCATTATGCTCACTATTTCTTCTTAACTGTAGGTGGGTACTTTTTCAGTACTCCTGGCTCCTTGAATGGGCTTCACTCACCTGATTTGTGTCATTACCTTCATGTTTTTGAATAGATTCGAATGTCTTTTTCTTAAATACTTGATCTTTGTCACATATTTCTTCATTCTCTTCAATGCCCTCGAGTCTTCTCACCCTTGAAAATTTGTCCCTTATTTGTTTTCTTTTCTTGACTTGACTTTCTCTTTTGTTTCCAACTATGATGTGTTTGAGCCTCTTCTTGGTCTGAGTTAGATATATTGCTAGATCGTTTATCCTTGGTAGTATAGAAATCAGTTTATCTTCTTTATCATATTTCCTTTTCCATATTCTTTCTTGTTTCAGACCTATCTCAGTCCATAAATCCCTGATTTTTGACCTCCTTCCCTGCTTTTCATCACCTCTCATTTCACATACTCGCTCCTTCTCAACTGACCTTGGTCTAGAAGACTCATTATACAATGAATTTTTTTATACTTCATCATTGTTCATTATCATGCAAGATCTTATAACTGTCCTTGGAAGAATTAACACCTTAACACCAAAATTCCAACCTCTAAATTTTTCATAAAATCTGAAAATACACTCATGAGAGAGATTACCTATGCCTCTTGCTTGTGCTAAGTACCTAAGAGACTGTATTTGTACTAAGTGTTCCTTGCTACCCCATGGTTCTAAATACAGTATTATGCTTCTTGGAAACCTATTTTCATTCATCAATAACCTTTTGAACTTCAAAATTGCTTCTAACTTACTCGTTGCCCCTTGGTTTTGTGCCTTTCTCCATGAGATGGCTTGATTTACATTCCTCATGCCTTGACTGCTCCTGATGTTCATCATGTATGGTTCATCTACTTTAAAAGATGTCTTAAGGTACTTGGTGGGTTCTTGAGTCATTTCCCTATTCCACCTTCCACTGATTTCACTTATTCTTGGTCCATTTAAGACCATTATTGACACCTTGCCTCTACAACATGCATTCACACATTCTAGCACATAATTAGTTTCAAAAATTAGAACTTCATGGCCTTCTTTGATTGCTCCATACATGTTTTCAACTTGCTTGTCACTTGGATTCCTTTCTTGGCTTGTTTGTAAGCCTTGTTTCTTCCTTGTTATTTGTTGTTCATTCTTCATAGTATCTTTATCCAAATCCATCCCCTTATTATGAGAATCAATCCTCATGCTATTGATTACCTCAATGTTCTTCCTCATCAGTTGGTGTTATTTTTTATTGTATGCATTTATAAGGACTAATTATTTTTCATCCTTCTTTCCTCTGATTTATTATTCTTTTTCTCTTGAAGACTTGTTCTCCTCTTGGCTTGATTTCTTGACAAGGATTGATTGTCCTTTCTCTTCCTTTTATTGGTCTTCAAGAGACCCTTTTTCTTCTATTTTTTCCGTGACACCTTCTTGTGTCTTCTCATTCTCTATTTCTCTTAAATTTTTCATAAGATCCTCTAGGATCCAGCCCCACACTTTATCCTTCTCATCATTACTATGTAATTTTCCATTATCACTCTCAACTTGGTGACTCACTTGACCTTCTTAGTCTTCCTCATCTTTTCTTGAGAACTTCATGTTGTCTTTCAGCCTCTTTTGGGCTTTTACCTGATTTTCTTGATCATTTTCAATGGATCTTACTTGCTACAACTTGGAAAATTTTTTCTTCACATCTTGCTTCTAAGGATTCACTCATTCCTTCCTCCTTCAAGAGGTTTAAGACCCGGTTCTTGGTTTCCACCACAAATTCCTTTATCCCCAACACCATGCTCCTCCTTTCTTTACTTGCATCCTGATCCATTAGAGGTGCGAGAACATGCTCTATTCCATGCTTTGTTAGAAAAAACTTATTCAACCTGCTATTATAAAATACCTTCCTGTCATATTGCCATGGTCTGCCTAGGAGTAAATGATAGACATCCATAGGAATTACATCACATAAAACCTCATCATGTAAACTACCAATTTTGTAAAGTACCATACACTTCTCATTCACAAGAATTCAGTGATCCTTCCTAACCCATGCAACTCTATAAGGTGTAGGGTGAACTAATCTCTTCAACCCCAATTTACTAACCATTTCTTCAGACACAATATTATCAGTATTGCCATTATCAATAATTACCTGACATACCTTGCCTCTTGTCTTGCATCTTGTCCTAAATAGGCTTCTCCTATAGACTGGTTCCTGAGCTTTGGCTTGTTGTTGTTGTAGAAGTAATCTTCTCACCAACAATGAATTTGCATGTTTGTGATCACCACCTCCATTGACTAGCTTCTCTAAACCTGAGCATACTGCTTCCATACTTGTCATCCTTGTCTCTAGGTTCCTTATTTCATCCTTCATATCCATTTGGGCATTCATCATGTCATCCATTCTGACCATCACTCCTCCTTGGATCAATTTCATTATCCCCTATAATGATGCTTTATTTAAATTTTCCATGCTTCAACAATCACTTTTAGGCAATCAATCAAATAATCTCAATACTATAAACTTCTACAATATATCTAATTATCCCAGAGCAACATGCTCTGATACCGAATATGATGAGGGGTTACACTTGAATTTTATCTCTATTTGTTGTAGCTTCTCTAGTTACCATTCACAATATCAAGGGAATTAAAATTTCTCTATAAGACTCACTTACACCAACCCTTGCTTGAGGATCACTAATAACTGAGGTCCATACACCTTGTCTATGCTTTTAACATTCTAGGTATATACTACCATTTGTATGATCTCGACACCTTGAAATACAATGAGGCCTAGTGCATGCTATTACATGAAAGACAACTACTAGAAGAGCTTACTTGATCTCAATTGATCAGAGGTGATCACTGCATCAATGCCTTCTCAATATGTAAGTCTCCTATAAATCACATGAAAGACTGGTTTATGCTATAGATGCCATTCATGGCTTGTTAGCTTACATACCTTGTGAGTCCTTCCTAAGATATACCTTGCCTTGACCATGAAGCCCTTCCTCAAATGGAGTTACAATATTATTTCCACCTATTTGAGTATGTTCAAAACATCAACTAAACCTTCAGGCTCTTTGATGAATACTCTAGCAATGGTATGCACTCCTAACTCTGAACTTTGCCCTCAAGCTTCTTAAGGCCTTCTTAGCACAACTCAAGATCTAGATTGAAATTTTATCCCTTCCATGGTATGGATCCATGTTTTCAAGCCTTATTCATCATGTCATAGGTGTCATTCAACTCCACATGCTATTTTATAGGGTTATTTGTCTCAATGCACTTTCTTGTAACCCTTGAGGTGACTTAATACAATCATATACCCTAAACCATTAGCATTTACTCCAAAAAATGATGATTTCTCCATAAAATTGGGCCTAGAATCATGAAAACACATCCATTATTCCTAACTTCATCTTCCTCTGATGATCTAATATCATATTATCAAGTATTAGAGAAAAGTCTGCCTTTTATATGTCCATACATGTGCACTGTGTATTCTTCTTGGAGCTCGAAACAACTGTCATGTGGATCTCTGACTGTACATCACCAATCATCATAATATTTTGGGGGTATATAATTAGGATGGAGACATAGAAATCCTGAGAATTTTAGCTCATTTGATCGGTTCAGTTAAGAGATAATGGATGCCCTAGTACGGGCCCGAGAACACATGTTTTTCTTTAACAATTAAACCAATCAATTTCAAAACTTATAAAAATTATTATTGCAATACTTGTCATCTGTAGATCCTCTCCAAGCTAACAGTTAAGATAAATTCAAAGCATAATTTCTCCTGAGGGTTTTCACACCACTTTCTTGACAGGTTTCTTAAGCACAATCTATTGAGACATGCATTTTTATTCAAAACATAGGTCTATTTCCACTTCAAATCACCATTCATGCTATAATCTTCATTATTCAACCTCAATAACATCTTCTCTACTCAATTATATTAAAAAACACCTATGAATATGTTTGCATTTGCTAAGTAAAGACTACTAACAAGCTCCTAAAATGACTCCTAGACTAGCCCAACAACTTCAACAACCTTATCCACATAGAAATCATGTAGATATAATCTAAATATACCCCTATAGTCCATACAAGACAACTATTATAAGATGACATGACTTTATTTGTCTATATTACCCCTTTACTAGGTCAAATTCACTCCTACAACCTTTTACAACAAACATATATTCATTGTTACAACATGTTTAACCTTAAAACACCTAGAATAACATGCTCTGATGGTCTTCTATGACCTTATAATGACTTAGCACTTGATGCTTCTACATCACTCCTCTCCTTGACAACGAATACTATGTTCTCACTATGTAATTTTTTTTCTTGTTATTATGCTAATTTATCCTACATCCAGACTGAAACAACTCCACATTTTCTCTCTCCAAACCGCTTTATCAAATCAAATTGTGAAACTCACCTTAAGTAGTGATAGACATAGTGTGTTTATCACAAAATTTTTCTCCTCATGGATGCACTCTTGGTTCCCAATTTTAACTTCTTCTACCTTATCAATGAAATTGGTGTTTTTGATATGTTTATTTTATTTTTATTATTGACCTATGTTATTCTTTAGGTGGAGAGAAACTAACATGGTTTTGCTCTCCCCAAAACATGTTGTCAACTCACATTTCTAAAATAAACCTTTCAGCAATGATGATCAAAATGTGTTTATCACCACCTTTTTATCCTTGGGGATACAATATTTGGTTTCCATATTTTGCTTCTTCCACGCCATAAAAAAATGTAGCTTTTTGATATGTTATTTGTTATTTTCTATTAACCTATGTTATTCCTTATTTGGAGTGGAATAGCCCCACATATTTTCTCCCTAACATGTGCTAACAATGGAAGTTTCTAAAAAACAACATACAACAATGATAAACACAACACATGGCTATTCAAGGAAACAATTGCAAACATGTTTTGAAGGTGCTACAAGGGAATACGAGAAAGAATGCATTTTCATCAAGTTTTCCACATGTTGTTGAAGTTAATATTTAATATTTGTTTTTTTTGCCATATTTTATTGACAAAGGAAATATCTTTTTACATGGTATGTCTATAATTTAAAGATAATGTTGTTGCAGATGAAGATGCACGTGCAATTCAGGGTGTGGGGCTTTAGTAAGAGATTATAAATGAAATGAAACATGAGCACTAAGGTGGGGACAATGCTCAAATCAATGACCATGCACACACAATACAAGTTCTCACTAAATTGAGAGATTATTTGACAATATTTCTTTGACACACTGAAACATAGTTTTGATTTTAGAGGTTGTGTGCAATAATTTAAGAGGCTAATCAAACAATCGAATGTATTCACACATGATTTCATTCTAGATTACAGACATGTTTCAGTGAAAGAAAGAAATATGTTCATGGTACATAACGAAGGAAGGTGATTTCTGATGATTTGAATAATACAACAGAAGAATACCAAAAAAATTCAATTCCTAACACAAATCATGGAAGGAGGAAACAACAGAAGCAACCTTCGAGGTTAGGAAAAGTAATATGAGTGGAGTGGAGTGTCATTGTAAAGAGGTTGGACAAGTTTGACTATTTTGTAACCATTTAAAAAGAGTGTCTTTTGAATATTATAATTTCTCTTTGATCTGTATAATGCAGAGGCCTCACAACATCAACCATAGAGCTAACATCATTGCTTGTATTTTTTAGGGTATACACTAATAGAATAGTATGTTTTGTGTGTATAACACATTGTCTTACATTGTGTTAGGTAAAACCTAGTAATAGCTTAATTTATAATTGTATTTACCATTTTACTATTTTACCATAGGTAATTATTTATTACTGTGGTAGATTAGTTACTATGAGTAAATAGGTTATTTATTTGTTATTTGTGTGGTTATATTGTTATGACTAGATCTATTTGTATTTGGGAATAATATTCTCGTATGGTTATTGTGACAACATGTAGGTTGATTCGACTTCTGAAACTGTTTAATTATTTGTATGCGGCTATGAAATACTTATATTACAACCCTACCATTGCTTTATAAGTTGATTATTCCTTATCAATAAAATACTAACAGGATACCTCCTTATTTCCTCAAACATTTGGTATCAGAACTGGTAAGGAGCCCATACACAAGAAGAGAGTTGTGAGAGGTACTAGAGAAGAAATATGTATTTCTAGAGAGCCCGTATAACCTCCTGCAGCTTCCCAAATCCCACCCCTGTCCCCACACTATGCATATAAATTTCCAGTTGAAATATATGCAATTTTTTTTGCACTAGTGCCTCCTACACCAGGCAGATTATTTACATTCATGTTCAAATAAAAAAATAATTTTTTATCCTGTATTAGGGGTTCTACCTCTAAACATAGAGAAAGTCTTATCTGTAGTAAAATTTAGAGACACCTCCAAAATTAACAGTATGTGCAAGAAAAGGGGGTTTGTGCTACATAGCTCTGCATTGAGCTCGAGACCAAGTTGGGTCTTGTTGCATTGGCCGAGTTGGGATGATTTAACTCTTTTCCTACCGAGCCCACTAGTGAGCTTCATTGAACGAGTTGGATCCCCAAACTGATATGAGGCTGAGTTGAGTTATTAAGGCTAAGTTTTGTTAGACGAGCCATGCCAAACCATTGCTAAAGTAGTTGAGTTTACCACCAAGTTTTCTTCGTACACTAGTGAGTTGTGATTAAACCTTATTGTCCAAGCATTATTCAAATGAGATATAGGATAACACAAGCAAATGGATCGAGTCGAGCTCGTCGAGCCCTATCCCGAGTTATGTGATGATCCCAAACAAACACTACTTAAGTTTCCTACAGAGTTAGGCCATTTAACACCACACCAAGTATAACCTATTTGAATATTTGAGTTTGACTAACCATCGAGCCTTCGACACCCCTAAGTAGATCTTCTTCCTCCAAACCACCTATAACTCTGCAGAATACCAAAATGTTGTGAAATGACAACTAACAAAAATAAAACTTACAATGAAGCAATTACAAAGAAATTACAAAACAAAGATATAAGCGACGATGGTTTTTTAGGGAAACATCCATCAGTGCACCTCCAAGTGCTACGTGGCTATTTAACAACTTACCAGGTCAGTTTAAAATGTTAATGTTATCCAAAATACCCCCAGGTTATTTTGATAACTTGTAATTCCATATCAAACTTGGGAAAATAAAATTGATGAAATGCGAGCAAGTCCAATGCACTCCTTCCCCATTACAAGGCCTTACTTCTCAATACTTAGCCAAAAATTCTCAAAAATTGGGAAAAATTAGGTCTCTATCGGTAAAATTAGGCCTGGAAGGAACTCTGAGAATGTGTTGATGTTCTCATGGTTCGTTGTTTTATCAATCCAGCGGCAAGAGGTGTTGGGGGTTTAAATCGAGTGAGCTAGGTCCTTTAAGCACAAATGGAACAATGTTGGTGGGGAAAAAGTCGGGTGAGTCAGGTGAGGTAGGTACCTTAGGAATAGAAGAATCATTCCCACATTTCGTTGGTTCCCCAATTGGGTGACTTAACCAATAGTGAGGCATGAGGAAACAAAAAAAGTGGGTAAGTCAGGCCTAAACGTCACACTAAGAACTGTTCCACCCTTCCTCTAGTTCCCTAACTAGATGATCCATCTGTCCTGGCACCAAAAAACATTAAAGCATCCTGTAGCATTGCGCATGGAACTCTGTCACGATCCTTCCAAGATCCAGAACTTGAAACGACCATAACATTTACCTTGCATCTCCAAATTTCACAAAAATGGACTTGTTGGAAAGATCTCATCATGTACTACATCAAGAAAAATTGGAAATACTAAATTTGGTGAGGTTAGGTAGGTGAAAAAGGGGAAATACAGTCCCAACATTAAAATAGTAGTTCTAGGTAGCTCAACCACCAAATTTGATTAGGTATGGTGCCCATTCCTTCTCCTACAAGCAAAGTATCATGAGAGAATGGCCTTGGTAGGGTACCCATGCCTATTTTCTAACATTCTGTGCATGTTGTTGGTGGTTAAAGGAGGGAATTCAAGTTTCCCTCTTTTTTCCCTCCCCTCTCTCTATCATATTCTATAAATTGTAAAATGATGCCTATTTGTAAAGGTTGTACCCTCTTAGAATGCTAGTGCATCATCCTTTAAGTGATGCATGTGTATTTTGAGTTGTAGCCTTAGATTTAGACCTCTACATGGTAATTCTTGCCTTCTTACTTCATTGTAATGGACTGTGCATCTCTTTGAAGCAATACAATTCATGTTTTATGGCTATTCTCTACCTTACCTGGTATTTATTGCATTATCTTGCCTCTCTATTGCATTTACAAGTATATTGTACATGTTTATTCTCCTCTTGTAGGGTTTATTTCTATTGTGCTCAATGGAAATGAGAATTTGAACATGTTGTTTTGGATTGTGGCACTCATGTCTGCCATCTCTTCCTTCATTTTTCTCCCATTTTCACTCATCTAATAGTGTCTTTCCCTATCTTCTTGGTTCTACCACCTCTGTTAGTTTATGACTTCCCTTTTTCATGCACCTCTCTCTTCCCCCGGTCCCGTAGATTGTTAGAATAAGATTAGATAGGTTGTTTTCCTGTTATAGGAGCAGTTTTAACATTAGGAATAGGTAGAGGAACCGACCTTCTTTAGAGGTATATCTCAAGTAGCAAGTCCCACAACTTGAGAGACAGTCCCATGTTACCCAAAAACACTGATTTCTCATCCATTCATTCATGATAAATCAGAGGGTGCTATTTTTTGGTGATAACAATTAGTCACTTTAAAATTAGTTTATATATCAATGATCACATTTCATATGTTATTCAATTTGGTGACTAGCCAAGGGTTGATATTTCATTGGTGGAGAGGAGGTCAGGAGGTTGAACCCCCCACCCACTTTTTTATATTTTGAAACTTGGTAGTGTTTTTAGAGAAACTACCAACTATAAGAGAGAAAACTATCGATAAACCCCTTAGTCACCACTAAGCCCCCAAATTTAGTGACAAAAACACTATTTTAGGTAAAAAAAATCTCCCACATAGCCTAGAAATTGATTCTATGAATTTTTTGTAAAAGGACGGGTGCCCGAAAGGGTTGTTTTCTAGCTATTTTAAAGATTTTTTATGCTTTTTTGTATTTTGAGACATTTTGAGCTTTAGAGGCCACCAGGGCCTCGCAAAACAAAAAATGGACTATCATTCAATTTTTCTGCACAAACGTCTATAATATTATATTTTTAGTGTATTATTGCATTGATTTGTGCTAATGTGCACTCTAGTTGGGAACAATCTAACCACCCACTATGGAAAATAAATGCTCTAAAATTCTTCTTTTTTGATTTGCAACTTCTCCAAGGTGATAATTACGCCGCATAGAAGACCAAATTTTGAACTGAACTCAAGTTTGAAGAAATTTGGATGGTTTTAAATGGTTTAATAACCATATCAGCAGATGATGCAACCTAGTAGCGACAATTTGATAGGGCCAATCAGAAGGCCAAGTTGATAATTTTGTTTGTAGTTGTCTGATGACTTGTAAACCCATATTTGAGATACCAAAAGGACCAAAGAAGCATGAGACAAGTTGAGTACAATATACGAGGCTCGAAACAATAGTACAATATTGAATTTGCATAGTTTTTCACTTACACTAAAATTCAAGTTGAATGAGAAAGTGGAGGCTTTCTTGTGGAGAGTTACAGTATTAAGGGATTCATTACTAGCCCCAGAAGAGGAGGTTTCTAATATATATCTCATACCCAATGTTTTGAGATAACTTCCTCCCTCTTACTGCATTTTTTTTATGATACTTAACTTATTAGATTACACCATCAATTTTGAGAAGCTAGTGAATTTTTTGTAGTAAGAATTAATTTACAAAAAGATGAATAAGAGTAGGCACTATATTCTCATCTGAAAGAGAAATTGGCAAAGCAAAATCTTCCCAACATTCTAAAAAACAACATCAACAAGGGGACAATCAAATTAAGAAATGTCCTATCTACAAATGAGGGACACGAGTTGAAATATTGTTAGTACAATACATACATGAAAGGTTCATTGAGCAATTCCAGATATCAAAATCAACAATCCAAATAGGGACAATCACATTACAAGAAAGGGTAGAAGAAGGGGAGCTGGTTAAAGAAACCCCATCAGTAAGGGAACGTAGTTGAGTAAGAAGACCATTCAAATGATGAGGAATTCTTGTACACTGTCTATTCTAATGAACCATGCATGTCATCTAGTGCAAAATGGTATGTTGATTTGGGAGCCACTTGATACATGATTGGATGTAGAGAATATTTCACCACAATACGAAACACACCCTCCAAAAAATATTTTTCATCCCTCATTCTAAGGTATTAGAAACATCACTCCTCCTCTTGGTTCACAAAATTGTAGGTTATCAACTGTCTTATATGTACCTGGTTTGATGAAGAAATTTCTATCAGTTAGTCCAACTTCTAGATCATAGTCTGAAGATTGATTTTGATATTCATTCTTGTACTAAAATTTGTTTGATTTGAAATAAAGCTATGTAGACCCATCAAATATTTGTATGGCCTTAAATGGGAACACTAGGCTTGGTATATCAATATAAATGGGCATATTTTTAAACATGGATTTGTGAGAAATCCATATGATCCCAATCTCCACCTCAAGATGCAAGGAGGAGAGATTGTCATAGTTGTTGTATATGTAGACAATCTAGTCATAACTAGAAGCACAATGAAGATGATTGATGCTATAAATAAATATATTAATCTATCATTCGATATGACAGAACTTGGGCTCCTGCACTACTATCTTGGATTGAAATTATGGCAGAAGGAGAATCGTGTTTTTGTTTCTCAGTTGAAATATTCTAAGAAAATGCTCAATAAATTCAAGATGATAGATTGCACTTTAATAGCTACACCTATGGAGATGAGACTTGAGTTATCTCGTACAGATCCATATCCTCTGGTGAATGCAACTCTCTATCGACAGTTGATTATGAGTCTCATTTACATAACGTATAATTGACCAGATATCAACTTTGCAATTAGCTATCTTTCTTGGTTCATGCAGGAACCCAAATTTTGTCATTGGAAAGTGGTAAGGTGGATCTTGAGATATCTCAAGGGTACCATGGATCTTGGTTTAGAGTACAAGGAGAATGATCAATTCTTCTTGACTGGATATTTGGATTCATATCATGTAGGTAAAATTGATGACAGGAAATCCACTTCTAGATTTGTATTCTTTTTGGGATCTGGACTGATATCATGGGGAAGAAAGAAAGATTTTTTTTTTCTCACTCTTCTACATAGGCCAAATATCGTGTTGTAGATGGAGCTATCTATGAAGTGACATGACTACATCGCATACTTGAGGGTCTTGGAGTATCACAGGAGAAATCCACTACCTTTTATGTTGACAATGAGGGTGTTCTCAAACTTGTTCACAATCCAATATTTCCTGAGAGAACCAAACATATTGAGGTACATGTTCATTTCATTCATGAGCATGTTTTGAAAAACAATATACAAATTCAGTTTTTCCCAACAACTGAAAAATGAGTAGATATTTTCACAAAGTCACTTACATGTGATAAATTTGGGTTGTTTAGAGAGATCCTCTCCTCATATCTTAAGGTAATGCAAAATTAAGGGGGAATTTTAGATAAAACCTAATTATAGGTTAATTTAGCATTGTATTTACTATTTTACCATAGGTAACTATTTGTTATCGTGGTAGATTAGTTACTATGGGTAAATAGGTTGTTTATTTGTTAGTTGTATGGTTATATTGTTATAGCCATCATTATTAGATTTATTTGTATTTAGGAATAGTGTTCCTATATGGTGGCTGTGACAAAATGTAGGTTGGTTCAACCTGTACAATTGTTCCATTGTTTGTATGTGGCTATGCAATACTTATATTGCAACCCTACCATTTATCTGTAAGCTAATTATTCCTGATCAATAAAATACTAGTAGGATACCCACCTATTTCCTCCAATACATTGTTATATGTAAATTGTCTTCACAAAATGTAACTGGTGATAAACACGGTTTGATTATCACCTATACATTCATTCCACATGCTACATTATGTTTTCGTATATGTTTCTATTTACATTTCTTCCAAATGTCAAAGAAATAGGATGAACTCTCTAGATTTTGTGGATCTTTGTTTATGTTTTCAGATGGGTAGACTATCAAAGATGTAGAGTGTTCAACATATCTAGATAGAAACATCATAATGGAAACATTCTCATGTACCATTATATGAGTGTATCATTTTATGGTATTGTAATTATGTCCAATACCATGTATATTTGTATATATTTTCTTACATTCAATGTAAAAATAATGGAAAATAGATTTTTTCATTGATTTAGAGATTTTCACCTTTAACACAAAGCACCCGACGATAACCGAGCAGGACAACAAAGGAAATTATACAATAGTAGTAAACAACACAATACAACATTGCAAGAGCCATCATCACTCAATTTCTTGATATAGTGGATGTTATGAAATAAGACTAAAGGGTTGCAACATGAATACAATTTTGTAACCATTTCTAAAAATTATTGAAGTTTTGGATTTATGAATGGAAAATTTTAGTGATGTGTTGAGATAAGTGTTGTGTTCCAATTATCTCTCTTCCCTAAAATTCTAGTCATCTCAAACTTGGTGTGTTGCACTCCCAATGAGAAGAAATATTGGTTCATGATATTAAAAGCATAACCTAGTAGAGCATGAGAAATTTTCTTTATACAAATTTGTAAGGTAGCAATTACTCAAAATGTAGTGGTGGTTGTTGTCTAAAACAAATCTTACCTTGTTCTTTGTAATAGGGAAGATGTATTTTTTGTAAATTGAAATGAATATTACAAATAACTATTCTAGTATATTAGTATTGGAGTATTACTCCTCAGTTGGTCATGACATATCTTATCTAGTCTTGCAACCAATGGAGGATGATGTAACATTTGTTCACGTTCATGATAGAATGTTTTACTTATCTACGAAAATGAAGCATAAGAAAAACAACATTTGTAGATTACAAGTTCAGTAAAACTATGGACATAATTTTCTAAGGTGTACATTAAAGTAATTTGTTGCCTAGAATTTTTTTTATCCAACTGATCATATCAAAGTTGCTTCTAAAGTTTATGTTGATGTAGCCGTGTTCACACTACACTAGTTCTAGCTATTTCCCAACCAATTATTTTACGTGCCCACTTTATTATAAGATTTAATAGGGAGCTTAATATGTTTATTTGTTTTTATTAAATTTGTGAGTTGTTTCAAACTCATGTACATATATTTGGGAACTTGTTGAGAGATTCTCTCCACTCCTTTATTAGAGGAGATACACTTATCTCCTAGTTCGGACTTTCACACCTATTATCTAGGTGTGGATCAAAATTGTCCATTCTATTTATTCTCTTGTTCTTGTAGGTGGAACATAAGGTGTTGTAATAAACTTTTGCAAGTTATTTTCCTACTCTTCTTTACATTTGTCTAAGTTTTTTGGTTGTAGCCATTATTGGCTTGTCTGCAGTATCTTGCTGGTTACTCCATTAATTTGTTATACTAATATCTTTAGTACATCAGTTCTAAGCTTGATTCAAACCTTTCACTGTTAATGCTTTGTATTTTATTGTATATACATAAAATTTGCATTGAATGATAATTTTTCCACTATGACCAATGTTAAAAATGCATATCAATACCAAAGTTATACAATGTACAAATGAAGCATGTTTGCACTCTAGAGAATATAAGAATGTGTCATACACATGCAACATAGTTGTGGAAAAACATCATAGGTTGGCTACACAAAGTGTACCAAGTATGCAAACTATACATTAAAATTTATTATATAGTGTGATTTGATATGCCAATTATTGTGAAAAGTCTACTAGCACATACAAATCATTATTACAATAAATGCTTTTAAATATTAATATTAACAAACATGGCAGATAGGTTTATAAACCTTTTATTTGCATTTTTGACGACTGCCCATATTTGATAAATGATTTGGAAAGCTTGCAAAATGCTTCATTGGCTCATTTATTTCTAGTATGAAGAGTCATAAATATTTCAAATTTTAACTTGAACTATAAGGATAATGTTATTATTTGTTATGAGAAACTATAATTTTTTATGTAGGATGATTGGTAGAAGACTTGTGCATTTGGTTAGAATAGCCTCTAGTGTGCTTTATATATTTTTGGATATCTTATGTTGCTCGATTGATTGCCTTGTTTATTGGCTCTTTGTTGTTGGAGTAAGATGTACTCAGACAAGGTAATTTAATAGTGATATACAAGCTTGAAAAATGGCTCCATAATAGTCCAAAAATAACCTTGTTAATTAGTCCTTTGTTGTTGGTTTACAATATACCTAGGAAAACTAATTTGGTAGTTCTATGCACATTGGAAATATGGATTAACAATTGTGTATGTGCTGTTATCATCAATTCTAAATCCCAAAATAATTTGGAAAGTGCTTCAAACATGTGTAGCGTGAAGAAGATTATTGTACTAACTACAAGAACATGCATTATGGTAAAGAAAGAAAACCAAAACACTAGATTTTTGAGCAATCAAATTCTTGTGAGGTGGTCGATTGTTTAAATTTATCAATATCTTATTTATATGGTAGGGAAACATTTATTGTTATTGCATGCCATACTTAAAGGTGCTTCCATTTTGGATGTCATTTACAACTAACATCACATATTGCGGCTTTTATTGTAATTTTCATAAGCATATGCAAATAATAACATGCAACATAGAACGTTGTGGACTTACATCATAACTTGGCTATATCAAATATAGTATGCATTTAATTTTTAACAAATAGTGCATTGTAGACTTTACATAAATTTGCAATGTGTCGCATAAGGCACAAATAAATTATGAAATGTCACTTAATAGTGTTTCTTGGAATTTGGAATTCCATATGTTTGAACTTGATTTTTTTTAAGAACATGCAACATATAACTTTGTGGACTTACATAATAGCTTGTCTATATGAAATATAATATGCATTTATTATTTAAGATTTTTTTTAACTCTACATAAATTTACAATGTCATATGAAGTAGCCACACAAGGCACAAATAAAGTACATTAAGTACAAAAACTGAATCTTGTATTTTCAACAATGTCTTAAAAATGGTATCATCCAAGCCCTTTTCCTTCTTGTACATCCCCTTCCAATTATCCTTATGAAGTTCTTGTACACCCAAAATAAAAGTGACCTTGGCCAATTGATTCTCAGAAATTTTGATACTAGCTACAGATATTCAAATTTGGTAATTTATCATTTTAACACTACTAGTTATGATTGTGCTTCTTAGATAAGAAAAACATCCACATATTATCCCCACTTAATACATCTTGCTATTCCTCTCCCAACTTGCTTATTCTTGCACACTAATGTGTCAACTCTTTCTTAGTAATGAATGCATAGAATTAATTAGTAACCTCTGCCCATCATGAAGCAAATTTCATATTTCATTCACCATCTCCATGTCTAAAATTGTATAGAGGGTCCAGGATGTGGAATCTAGTCCTAAACAACATGTACATTCTTGTAACATCACATATTATAACTTTTTTTTCAATTAAATTATCTTTATTAGGTATTTTCATCTTCCTGGGTCAACCTTTACATGAAAATTTTTCTTTGGAGCCATATATAAGCAAGTTAAAATCACCTCATTTACTCACTTTACACTCGCATGAGCTCTCATTGAAAACACTAGCACAAAAGGCACGCAAGGCTCCCTAAATCTTCCCAAAGTTAATGTACGTATAGTAAGGTAATCATTATTATAGTTCTCAAGCACTAAACCCAGTCAAGGAGTTCAAATTCCCTCATTTCCAAGAACTTAAAGAGCCATACTCATTGTCTTAGCAAGAGCACAACCATCTCAAACATATTTAAAATGATTCAAGTTATCAACTAGTTAAATTCATATAAATATCACATTCTAGGTGAAGAACTATGTGTGGTTTAAGGCCTCTTTGGAGTAGTTTCAATGTAGGAAGTGCATGAATTACATTTCAAACCAAACATAAACCTTCTTGTAGGGTCTTCCACTATGGTTGGGGTTTGATTTCCATTTAGTTGATTTAAGAGGGTTTGAAGATTATACGACACACATGGTTTGATAATGAAGCATTTTTTCAAACCACTGAAGGGCACAAAAAGTTGTAGAACCTCACTTCTAGTAGGTCTAAGACTGTATAGAAGTTCCAGGACCATAAAAATGTTTTTGGTAGACTTGTATGATTTTGTACTAGTGCATTTTCTAGTCAAATTTTCCATAATGAAACATCTATAATTTCATTTATCCCACTTTTCCATCATGTGCATCTAGATATCTCTTAAACTACTTTGTATAGATAAGTGCATCTTCCCTCTCGTGTTTTCAAGATTTTAGTATATTTTAAACACTATTTGCAAGTACCAATACACTATTATGATATTGTATGATTGATTCTAGAATTTAATTGATCAGAATAACTCCTAACACTCTAACATTACTTTCATTTTTAGTTTTTTGTGAATCCATAACAATCTAATATTGAGTTAATCTTAAAAAGGGTGTAAAACTTTGGTGAACATGTCTCTTGGATCAAACATTTTGGATAAAACACTAGTTTCCCTAGGGTTCCTTTTCCACTCTTGGTGTTTGATTATTTTTTATATCTTAGCTTGTACATTGTTTTCATGCTAAATGTTTAGCATGAAAATTTGAATTTTTTTACAACAACTAAGCCCACACTAAAAAATCCTTGAACCGGGTAATGTAAACCTACCTTCCAGCCAAATTATGACTATATAAACACCATCACAGTCAAGGGGGACGTGCTAACCAGGTTTTTAAAGTTTGTTTCATGCGTAGGTAAGTTTATGGGAATCAATTCATGGATTCATTTTTATCCACTTTGAAGGAACTGCTCCTAGAGGCCCAAAAAGGCCTATTTTCAGGGTTTTTACACTTGGTAAACACCCTTTGGGGATGAACCAAGAAGAAATAATGGATCCAGGTAGTTTGGGACAGATTTATGAGTTCATCAGAGGTAGCTTAGGAAATTTCTATAAGGAAAAATAGGTTTATGAACAAGCTATGCAACACCGAGCTACTTATAACACTATACAGGGAAATGAAAGAAGTAAAAATGATAGTGAGATTGTTCTAAATGATTTAGGAGACTATGGATATTTTGTGAAGAGAAAAAATAATATTTGTAAAGATAAGAAGTCCTAATTCACATTGCAAAAGTTTTCGATAGATTCTACTGTTCGTATTTTGAGATATTTACCCAACAATATAGATGAAGATCCTCAATCTCGGTGGGGATTCAAATGAGAATTCCAAGAGTTATATGGAGATTTTAGGTATGATTCGAATCCCAATATGACCTATGCAATTCCCTCTTCACTCAAAATTTCTTGGTTGTTATTTTCATCGTCATTCTTTTTGGTGGCAGTCACTTTCATTGGCACACAGGCTTGAACAAAATAAAAAAGGGGGGAAAATTTCAAATTTCAGGCCTAATTGGCTCTTGAAACTTTTGGTAATGATCTCATAATACCTTTTATAGTCAAAATTATACAATGTTTTCTTAGGTAACTCCCAGAGAAGCTCTCGGGGGCAAAGAATCACTCTCCAATGTCTATTTTTGGTAGCTGTTGGTGAAGGCATGTTTTCTAAAAGTATCCATGGCATATTTTCACACCTTCGATGAAATTTTTAACCTTTTCACCTATTGAAAATGTGTATGAGGTGAAAAAACTTGTGCCACCAAGCCAAGGAGAGAAGGTAAGTTGTTTTTGTCACTTAAGAAGTCGCTTGGGTGGTTAAGTAAGTGTTATACAATCACAAGTTGTTTTGGCATCCTCTCCATGAAGCATGACCCATGGCACACCTGGAAGGATTTTATACACCTATGCAACTGGTGAAAAGTGCATGAGGTGCAAAAAAATGTGCCAATAAGGGAGAAGAGGTCTTTCGTCACATAAGTGATAACATCATGTGCCAGACAAAGGTTTTTAACTCACACCTCCAAGTTGGCCCCTCTCCATGACATCCCTCACCCATGAAACACTTTTACAAACCTAAGGCACATAGTGAAAAATTCCATCAGATTCAAAATAGCATGCCACCATGGAAGAATCCCCTGTCTCATCACTTAACAACTCACACTTACTTCATAGGTCTTGTTTTCCACTGATTCTACTCATCAAGCTTGTCCCCTTCCTCATGTTGGCTACCCCATGGTGGATTTTCACCATGTTTCTACACCTTTTCACCTATTTTACCCTTAATAAATGTGGTAAGGGAAATGAGATGCTCCCGGACCCATTTAGTAACCCCTAACTCACCCTCAACTCGGGTTAAGAAGGAGGTGTCAAAGGTGGGTCAAGGGGTTGGTTTCCCTGACCAGAGTTAATTTTTGAATATTTAAATTGTCATTAGTAATTTTTGAGCCCATTTTTTAATTTCTCCTCCCTCCATTACTACTGTAACCTGGTCATGTCAAGATTTCACCAAGAAAACCCCATGCTCAAAAGCACACTTTTGCTCATATCTCATAAACCCTTGCTCCATTCTCCATGAGATTTAAACTGAAGGTTCCTTGAAAAAATGCCTTTAAGAGGAAATTTTTAATGCCTCAATTAATTAAACCTGCCATTTTATATATTCATCTGAAACTTTCAGCCATGGAAAAATTCCTCCTCAGATATCCGGAGTTGCAGCGATCCAAATGAGCTAAAAATCAGAGCATGAGATCCTAAAAAATTAGCTTTCCAATGAGAAATTTATTGCCCCATGTAAATGAGTAGGATTGGAATGATGGAATATTATTATTTTTTTAAATTATACCCTATCAGATGAGGAAAACACAAATCTGAAAGTTCACTTTTTCTTTCATGAAGACTTGGACGAGAGAAACTCCTGAAAATTGGAGAAAAACATCCCGTCGAGATGCATAATTTTTGGAGACATTTTTCATTACGATCCATCACCCCGTGGAAAATATCTATTTTTAGTAAGTTCCCATGTAAGACACTTAATAAGGGTATTATGTCTGAAGGATGAATGGATTCAAGACACTAAGTTCATTCCCCATGATGAAAAGTACTCAAAAGAGACAATTACGTGAAATTGCCAAAACTAGCCACCCAGGAAGAACTTACTAAAAATAGTAAGTGTCTAGAAAAGGCTCAAAATTTTAATGGTTGTTCATTCTCCATTCATACATAATGTCAACCTTCATAGAGGAAAAAATCATCTTGTCAAAAGGGTGGATAATGGCTTTGTGTCTCAAACAAGAGAAGAGCCTTCTCAGTCTCGGTGTGTTTCTCACTTTGCCGGATGGGTTGATCAAAGTATTGAAGCATGTTCCATAAAATATCTCACCTTCACTCATCATTTGATCAAAGTTCTCTTCAACTCATCTCATGTATGGATCCACTTCCCCAAGGCCCTGGATCATCATGTTGGATTGTCTAGGTAATGGTCTCAAGTTGCATCAAGAACTTGGCATTTTGGGAGGTATTGCAGTGTTTCAAAGGTTTTAATGTTTGTTCAAGTGAGGTAAACCACCATTAATTTTATCTAATGATCAAAGGTTCACAAGCTTTCCTTTTAATGAAATTAAAATATGCTACAAAGGTGCATCGTTCTAGTGAGGTATTGAAGGGGAAAAATGTTAAAGAATCAATCTTCATCGACAGAGCATCACTGTGTTGAGAAGGTCATCATGGATCAAAATGTCATCTTCAACACCATCGGAGTTGATCTACATCGAGGGTAGATGAATATTCATCCATAATTTGGAGTATTTCTTCTTTTCTCTCGTCATTTTTTCTCCTCTTCTTTCCTCCTAATTCCTCTTTGCACATGATCATGATGTTTTGTCCTATTCATTTAAGTGATAATGAAATATTTGCAAGATGTAAAAGTAATTCCTCAAATTAAAAGAGGGGTACTTAATTTTTTCTTTCCTAGGATAATGAAAATTCATAAGTTGAATAGGAACATGAAAAGTCATGTGGGGGGGTAGATGAAGAGATGAATTGTTAAACTATAAAAATATATGATCTCCTCATTGTAAGGGGATGGTTAATTCTTGTTTATTATTTCCCATTGTATTTCTAGGAACAAAGTTCCTTCCTCTATTATCTTGTCTATTGAAATTTTGTCTCCATATCAACTTATACTCCAAGATCATTGTAAATTGTGCAACATGATGCAATAAAAGTTTTTGTTTCTTGTTGATGGTTCCTCTTTTTATGTGAATGGTTTCTTCTAATTAATGCAAGTGAAATAGTACAAATTTAATGAAATAAACTCAGCTATGCCATTTTATGGTTAAAATCACCCTCTCATTTTCCTTTACCATCTCTCTCTAAGTACTTTTTCTCCCTTATATTCCATACAAGCCACTGCCACAAGTTTAGGGAAGTATTCGTATGTGATCCCCAGTCTACGGGCCACCCCCATAAAATAGTTTAGTTTATATTCATTTCCTTTCTTTTAATGAATGGATATGCCCCATTCAAGTAGAGGGAATTAGTCCCAAAGCTTTGGTGAAATCCCATAATTTTCCCTTACGAAAAATTATTTCACCAACAGTTTTTGGTGCCCAATGTGCAACAGAATTTGCATATTATGCACCCAATATATGAACCACACAATTAAAAAAAATTCTAAAAACAAAAAAAAATAGAATTTTTAAATTCCAAAATCCCACAAAAAGAATGAGTATAAATATGCCTTGAGTTGAATATGAGGTTTCCCAAAATTGGATGATAGAAGATATACCAGATTGAATAGGTTGAGAAGAATTGTTGACCCTAATTTTGAAGCTTTACAAAATTAACAAGAAAAATTTAGAGATAATCCATACTACTTATCTCAAGCTTCATCCCCATATGATTCCTCAAGTATTTCTCCTAAAAATCCTATCCAAAATCCTACTGATACTCCTCTAGCAAACCCTCTTGATTCTCCCATCTTTCAACCAATGTTGAACATTGAATTTCCAAGTGAAGAAGAACCAAAAGAACCAGAGGAAGAATTTACAGAACAATAAGAAGAAGGAGAACTTGACATGGAATCACAAGGACCTCTTCCTTGGGGACAAAACATTGGCCCATTGGATTTATCTCTACCAATCCATGAACTTTTAAGAGGGTCACGAAAGAATTTTCCCAATTTCTACGGTGACGGAAAACAACATCCAGATGACCACATTGTAACTTTCATCACTACTTGTGGAGTGCTAGAAGTAGGATACAAATATGTTTTTGTCCATCTATTTATGGAATATTTGTAAGATGTGGCTGCATACTAGTTTTACCATTCCAAATAGGTCTATAATTAACTGGAATGATATGAAGACCAAGCTTAAAACTAGATTCAAGCGTACCAGAGATGCACACACCCTTTTAGATCAATGGTCTCAACTAAAGAAATATCCTTTTAAACCAATGAGAGAGTTTATATCAAAATTCAACAAAATTCTCTACAAAATCCCCGAAGCTACCCATCCTATGGAGAACAATAGGTTAATATTCTTCACAAATGCCTAGATTCCCGAGGTGAGATTTATGCTGAGAAGAACTCAACTAGCTAATCTGGATGAGGCACAAAAGTTTGCAATAGAGATCGAAGATGAGTTGATCATGTCAGGGAAGATAGAAAAAGGTACAAGAAAGGAAAAAGGTCCAAGTTCTAATTCTACCTCCACAGATCCCCTGGTTCAGAAATTGGAAAATGATTTGATGCCACTAAAAAATAAACTAACATAAAGTACTTTGAGAGATGCTCCAAGGAAGAGTAGTTTTCAGAATAGAAAGAAGAATTGTAACACCTCCCGAAATATTTTCTCTATGAGGATCCCACTATCAACGTAACCTGCGATACACAAAATGATGAGGAAGAAGAGATTATTAAACAAGATGATGATGAAGAAGAAGAGAACATGGGCTTGAAATTGAAGAAGTTTGATGATGTTGAGATCAGGTAATTCGAGTACTCATCTAGAGGATGAAAGTGAAGAGGGTGATGCACCAAGATTCTTCTTGTGCAGTTTTCACCTGTTCTCAATCCTAAAAGTAAACTTCTTCTACTGCTACTCCAAAGAAGGAGAAAGATGCAATATTTCTCCCACAGTGACTGTACCGAATAAAATAGTCAATAAAGGACCTGCACTTCTACTTTCTATAGACTCTGCTAAAGAAAAGATCCAGATCTTGTGGCAGCTAAATATACCTTAGACTGAAACAAGTCTCCTAGGCCTACCTTTGTTAAAGCATATTCTTCTAAGCCTTTTAATGTTACTTCTAAACCATGGTGAATGTTTCTATGCAAAACTTTTGAGGTACCCAATAAGCCTGCAATAGCTTCCAAACCTGCCTTTGTTGCTAAAGTAGCCCCCACTCCCAGAAGTATTGTCTCTTTTGACTCCCTAAAGATTTCACCACCTCAGAGACATCTACTTCATCCTATTTGATATTATAGATCATGTCAAACGGTCTAAGGTCCAAAATTTTGAGTCTGAATATTTGTAAACCCATCAAGAACAATTTGATAAACTAGTCTGATTTATCAAAGGTAGTAACCCAACACCTAATACTATCACACCCTCTTCTAAAGGGTTACTACCAACTCCTCCATCCTCTCATCTCAAAACATACTAGTATTAAGTGCATCCAAATATGATAAGATTGAACTATTCTATCTTTCTCTTCTTGTCATCTCAAAACATACTAGTATTAAGTGCATCCAAATATGATAAGATTGAACTATTCTATCTTTCTCTTCTTGTTGAAGGATACCAATTAAACAATTATACCATAGACTCCGGTGCTTTTAAAAATGTGATGCCAATTAAAGTAGATAATGCCCTTGTTCTCACCCTAACATGGGATAAAGGCTGATGTTATTCTATGGATACTAAATAAATCCCACTTGTGGGAAGATTAAAATATGCCCAAGTTGCTTTAGCTGATTTTCCTGACTAGAAAGTCTTATTGACTATTTTAGTGGTGGAAATTTTGGCCTCATACGGGATGTTGTTGAGTAGAAGTTTTTGTAGAGACTTGGGAGGAGAATTTAAAATGGAATGGTCTTTAGTAAATATTCCAGTCAAGGGCCAAATGAATTTTTTTTTTCTGATGAGAAAAATGAAATATATAGTCCAAAAATAAAAATATCCTAGAGATGATATTATTTATTAGGACAATGGACACAGGAACTACTTTATGATTTCCAGAGGAGATGATGATGTGCCTCTTATTTCAGAAGAAGATGAAGACAATATTTGGACTATGGATTTTTACGGAAGCTAATGTAGTTCAGGCTCCAGAGCCGGTGTGGTTTTGATTTCCCCGTTAGGTGAGTTGTTTCCTTTTTCTTTTAAGTTTCAATTTGAGAATACCAACAATACTGTGGAATATGAAGCTCTTCTTTTAGGCATGGAAGTAGTTGAGTCCATGGGAATTAAGAAATTAAAATGCCTAGGAGATGTGGAAGTAATCAGGAAACAAGTCTGAAATCAATACCAAGTGAAGAACTCATGACTCATAATTTATAGGATCAAAGTGTGGTATTGCATTGAATCCTTTGATGTTTTCTCTATACAATTTTTCCCCGTGAACAAAATGAAAAATCTGTTTCTCTTGTTATGTCACCTTCTCTACTAGTACCACACCCTTGTTTTGACAAAGAAAAATATTTTATTGAGATGATCTATAGGCTAAGTGTTCTTGATAATTCCAACCATTGGCAAGTGTTCAATGATGATAATTGTATCCTCTCTTTCCTCAAGAATCGAGATAATTTTAATAACCGTTTTTTTTAAGGAAGTACTTCTTCATCCCACGAGTTAACTTCAGAAGAAGGTGAACGTGAAGCTGAGAGGTTAATTTGGATGGAGTGCTCAAGCTAAAAGGTAATATGATTCCTAAGGGCCTAGTCTCACTTGAAGAATTGTTTGATAGAGCTGTCACATTTATGAAAGATAGAGCTAAGGAGTCTCCTAGGAGCACTGCTAATTTTGAGAAGGTAAATATCAAAATGGAGAAGCAACCTTGGTTCGTGAATATAGGAAATTATTACTGGACAGAGTAAAAGAGAAACTTTGTTTTGTTGTTTAAAAATTATTCACATGTGTTTACATATTCATATGATGAGTTGAAATATTTTAAACCAAAAAAGATGAAACACTCTATACCTCTAAAGCCTGAAGCAAAACCATTCCGAAAGAAACAAATTCAATACAATCCTAAGATTTTTGATACAATCCGAGAGGAATTTTTGAAAATGTTGAATGTAAGAATCATTTTCCTGATTCACCACTCGACGTGGGTGGAAAAAATTTTCCTTGTCCAAAAGAAAAATGGATAAATAAGGATTTGTGTAGACTTCCATAATTTTAACCAAAATCTCTAAAGGAAAATTATCCACTTGTCATCATGGGTTCAAATTATACAAGTAGTCACTGGTGCATAAATACTTTTTATGCTGGACGGATTCTTCGACTACAATCAAATTGAAGTTTCCTAAGAAGATTAATATAAGATTGCTTTCAAAAATCTACGTGGAACGTTTTCCTACAATCAGATGCCATTTGTTGTCATCAATGCTGGGGCTAATTTTTGTGAGAGAGATAGACTTTTCTTTTAAGGATTTGAATAAAAAATGTATTGTCATTTATCTTGATAATCTCACAGTATTCTCTAAGAAGAGGATAAAAATTTTAATACACCTTGAGAAAGTCTTGCTAAGGTGTCAAGAACATGGCATATCTTTGAATATGAAGAAGTCAATATTTGGAGTGAATGAAGGAAATATCCTCAGATACATTGTGAATAAAGAAGCAAAAAATATTGATCTGGAGAGATTACAAGCCATTTAAAAACTCTCCTTTCCCATAAGCAAGCCGAGATTTCATTCCTTATTTGGTAAGGTTAATTTTCTTTGACATTTTTTCCTAGAATTTGTTGAGTTGACCAAACATATTAAAAATATGATTTGGCCCAAAGAGAGTTTCAAGTCAAGTAAGGAGGGAAATGAAGCTTTGAAGAATATCAAGCAGGCCATAACCAAATCCCCAACCCTTGTATATCCCGACTTTAGTAAAGAATTCGTTGTGTAGTGTTATGCATCTGAAAACACTATTTTAGCAATTTTAGTTCAGAAGAATGAAAAAAGGATCAAGTCCCCTATTTCCTTCATGAGCTTATCATTGAAGAATCATGAGCTCAAATAATCTACCATGGATAAACATGCTTATGTTGTGGTTAAGGTGGTCAAGAATTTTAGATTCTACATCCTAAATCTCAGACCATTGTGATGGCTTTGGGATTGGCTATAAAATCTACCTTGACTCAACAAAACCTCAGATCAAAAATAGGTAACTTGGTATAAAAAATTAAAGAGTATGACCTTGAGATAAGGCCATCTAATTTGGTTAGAGGTAATGGATTATGTAGGTTAATGGATGATGATGAATTTGTTATGAGACAAAAGGAAAAATATGAATTCCAAAGCTTCAAGTGCTTAAGTGATGATATGCCTCAGGTACTTTTTGTGAATACCACTAATGAGTGGTACAATGATATTTCTTATTTCCTCACTTATGATGATTTTCTGAAACACATGGATTATAAGGAATCGATAAATCTCAAGCTCAAAGCTGTGAGGTATGTGATTTGGGAACCATGTACTATACAAGAGAGCCATCGATGGATGTTTCTTAAGGTGTGTTGACGAAGAGCAATAGGAAAAGTTGCTAAAGTCCTATCACAATCAAGCATGTGGTGAACATTTCTTTTCCATGGTCATTGCACACAAGATCCTTTAAGGGAGGTGCTACTAGCCTACTTCTCTTTTAAGATGCTAAAAAATGGGTATTTAAGTGTGAACCTTGTCAGCAGTTTGTGGGAAGACCACAACTCGCTGCATTTCCACTCATACTAGTGGTGATTGAATATACCTTCTAACAATGGGGTTTAGAATTCATCGGTGCTCTTAATCCATATTCAGGTGCAGGTCATCTTCATGCTCACAACAGTGTACTACTTTAGTAAGTGGGTGGAGGATATATTGGTCAAGCAAGTCAATTCAGAGGCGGTTTATAACTTCATCAAAGAAAATATTTTATCTATTTTGGAATTCCACAAATGATAGTTGTTGATAATGCCACATATTTCTATTTTATGGAATTAATTGATTTTTGATACGAATACAGAATATCATTAGCACATGCATCTGATTATTACCCTAAGGGGAATGGTCAAGATGAATCTAGAAGAAAGAACCTTGTGACAATTATGTAGAATCTCATTGATTAGAATAAAAAAAATTAGCACAAGAAGCTATATGATGCATTATGGGTTGATCATATCCCTATGAGAAAGGCTACTGAGATGTCTCTATTTCTGCTCTTGTATGGAATAAATGCAAAATTTCCAATCAATGTAGATTTACCGATTACAACTAATCATAGTATTGGAAGATGGTGAGTTCCAAGACTCACTTGATAAAAGAATTTTGTACTTAGAAAAGCTATGTGAAGATAGGGTGTTGGTGGTTGATCGACAAAGAGACCATCAATTGAAAGTAAAAAAAATATTTGACAAAAAAGTGAAGAAGAGAGATTTTCAGATTGGTGATCTTGTCCTACTATGGGATAAGAGGAGAGAACCAAAATGAATCCACCGAAAGTTTGATTCACTGTGGCTTGTCCCATTTCAGATACGAGACACATGTGGGGAGAAAAATTTCCAACTATCTTATTTGGATAGAACTCACTTGGAATTTCCTTGCAGTGGGAAATATATGAAACTATACAAACAATAAAGCGAGTTTTCCCCCACATGTACCATAGGTGAATATAGGTTTGTATGTTTCCCTTTCCATCACATGTTTTTTTGTCATGTTTTGTGTTTAGTAAAGAGGTTTTGTTGCATCCATCCTTGATATGCAATGAATCTATAGCCCAAAGGAGAATGCACTGGTCCTCTTAGTGTCTTGAGATTTTGTGGTTCCTACTTGCTTCGTTATCACTTTGTTCAAACCCAAAAAAGTCCCCAAGTTAGATCCAACTATTTTCATGCTGAATGTATCGCATACAATATTGAATTTTTTTACCATGACAACTAAGCCCACACTAAAAAAGCATTAAACCAGGTAATGTAAACCTACTCTCTAGATAATTTATGACTATATAAACCCCATCATGGAAAAGAGGGATGTGATAAATAGGTTTATAAAATGTGTTTCATGTGTATATAAGTTATTTGGAATCAATTCACGGATTCATTTTGATCCACTTTGAAGTAACTGCTCCCAGAGGCCCAAAAAGACCCATTTTCAGGGTTTTTACACTTGGTAAGCACCCTCTAGGGATGAACCAAGAAGATATAATGCATCCAAGAAGTGTGTGAAAAATTTATGAGTTCATCATATGTATTTTAGAAAATTTATGCAAGGAAAACCATGTTTAGGAACAAGCTATACAACACTGGGTTACTTAAAGTACAATGTAGGGAAATGAAAGAAGTAAAAAAGATAGTAAACTTATTTTGAAGGATTCAAGAGCCTCAGGATATTTTGTGAAGTGAAAAAATACTATTCAGAAAGATAATAAGGACTAATTCACATTGCAAAAGGTTTCTGGAGATTCTATTGTTTGAATTTTGAGATATTGGCCCGATAATGCAGAGGAAGATCCCCAATCCTGGTGGGGATTCAAATGAGAATTCAAGGAGTTATATGGAGAGTTGAGGTCTAATTAAAATCCCAATATTACCTATGAAATTAAATATTAAATAAAAATTTGTTGGTTTTCATTTCCATCATCATACTTTTTGGTCACAGTCAGTTTCACTGGCGCACAAGCTTGAGTAGAATAAAATAAGGTAAATTTAGAATTACAAGCATAATTGGATCCTGAAACTTATGGGAATGATCTCAACAGAATTTTAGAGTCAAAATGATATAAGGTATTTGTAGGTAACTCTTAGGGATGCTCCTGAGGTAAATAATCACTCTCTGATGTTTATTTTTGGCAATTGTTGGTGAAGGTAGGGTTTCTAAAAGTATCTATGGCGCATTTTGGAACATGTGATGCAATTTTGCACCTTTTCAATTGGTAAAAAGGCGCATGTGACAAAAAAAATTCACCACCAAGGTGAGGAGAGAATTTAATTTTTTTTCATCACTTGAGAAGTCACTTGGGTGGTTAGGTGACTGTTGTGCACTCACAAGTTGTTTTGGCCCCCTCTCTATGATCAACATGACCCATGGTGCACCTGGAAGGTCCTGCCACACCTTTACACCTGGTGAAAAATTTCATGAGGTGAAAAAATGTGTCACAAAGGGAGAAGAGATTTTTTTCACTTAATTTATAACCTCATGTTATAAGTAAAGGTTTTCAACTCACACCTCCGATTTGGCTGCTCTCCATGACATCCCTCACACTTGCTTCTTAGGTGTTGTTTTCCACTCACTCCACTCATCAAGCTTGTACCCCTCCTCGTGTTGGATATCAAAATGGTGGATTTTCACCATGTTGCTAAAAAATTTCACCTCATGTACCCTTACTAAATGTGATAAGGGACATGAGAGGCTCCTAGACCCATTTAGTAACCCCTAACGCACCCTCAACTTGGGTTAAGAAGAAGGTGTCAAAGATGGGTCAAGGGGGGGGGTTTCCCTAACCAGAGTTAACTTTTGAATATTTAAATTATCCTTAGTAATTTTGGATCCCATTATAAATTTATCTTCCCTCCATTTCTTCTGTAACTTGATCATGTCAAGATTGCACCGAGAAAACCCCATGCTCAAAAGCACACTTTTTCTCATATCTCACAAACCCTTGCTCCATTCTCAATGAGATTTGAACTGAAGGTTCATTGCAAAATAAAATTTAAGAGAAATGTTTCCATGCCTCCATTAATGAGACCTGATATTTTATACATTCATCTGAAACTTTTAGCCATGGAAAACTTCCTCTTCAGATATTCAGAGTTGCAATGAGCCAAATGATCTTAAAATCAGAGCATGAGATCCTAAAAAAATTAGCTTTCCAATGAGAAATTTATTTCCCCATGAAAATGGGTAGAATTGGAGTTATGAAGGACTATTATTTTTCTTCATTATTCCCTATAAGACAAGGAAAACGTAGACCTGAAATTTCACTTTTTGTCTCACGACAATCTGGACGAGAGAAACCCCTAAAAATTGGAGCAAAACATCCCGGTGAGAAGTAGAATTTTTAGAAACCTTTTTAGCCTGATCCAATGCCCCGTGGCCATTTTTATATTTTTAGTAAGTCCCCATTCAAGACACTTACTAAGGGTATTAGGTATAAAGGATTAATTGATTCAAGACACTAAGTTCATTCCCCAGGAGGAAAAGTTCGCAAAAGTGACAATTCAGTGAAATTACCAAAACTACTCACCCAGGAAGAATTTACTAAAAATAGTAAGTGTCTGGAAAAGTATAAAAATGGTCATGGTTGTTTATACTCCATTCCTCACTAATGTCAACCTTTTTCGAGGACAAAATAACGCTTTCAAAAAGGTGGATAATGACATTGTGTCTCAAGCAAGAGAAGAGCCTTCTTAGTTCCCAATTTTGGTCACAATGGAACATTCTGGTCTTGATGTGTTTCTCACTTCACCGGATGGGTTGATCAAAGGCTTGAAGCATGTTTCATTAAATCTCTCACCTTCACTAATTACATGATCGGATTTTTCTTCACCTCATCTCATGGATGAATCCATTTCTCTAAGGTGTTGGATCATCAGGTTGGATTGTGTAGGAAATGGTCTCAAATTGCATCAAGAACTTTAAATTTTGGGAGGTATTGCAGTGTTTTAAAGGTTTTAATGTTTGTTCAAGTGAGGTAAACCACCCTTTATTGTCTGCAATGATAAAAGGTTCATCAAATTTATTTTTTAATGAAATTCAAATATGTTACAAAGGTGCATCGTTCTAGTGAGGTCTCAAAGGGGAAAAGTGTAAAAGAATAAATCTTCATCGGAAAAGCATCATTGCATTGAGAAGGTCATCATGGATCAAAATTTCATGTTCAACACCATCAGAGCTGATATACATTGAGGGTGAAGGCATCTTTATCCATGCTTTGGATAATTTCTTCTTTTCTCTCCTCATTCTTTCCTCATAATTCCTCATTGTACATGATCATGATGTTTTATCCTATGCATTTAATGACAATGAAATATTTACAAGATGTAAAATTACTTCCTCAAATTATAGGAGGGGTAATTAATTTATTATTTCCTAGGATAATGAAAAGTCACAAGTTGAATAGGAACATGAAAATTCATGTGGGGGGTAGACGAAGAGATGAATTATAAAGCTATAAAAGGAGATGATCTCTTCATTGTAAGGGGATGATTAATTCTTGTTTACTAGCTGCCATTGTATTTCTAGGAAAAAGTGCCTTCATTTCATATATTCTCTTGTCTATTGAAATTATATCTCCATCTTAACTTATACTCTTAGAGCATTGTAAAATGTGTAACATGTTACAATAAAACTGTGTTTCTTGTTAATTGTTCCTCTTTATATGTGAATGGTTTCTTCTGATTGATGCACGTGAAATAATATTATTTTAATGCAATAAAATTAGTTATGATATTTGTTAGTTAAAATCCCCCTCTCATTTCCCTTTCCCATCTCTCTAAGGAATTTCCCCCCTTGTATTCCATACAAGAAATTGCCACATGTTTAGGGAAGTATTCCTGTGTGATCCCCAGTCTACAGGCCACCCCCAGAAACTAGTTTAGTTTATATTTGTTTGCTTGCTTTTAATAATATGAGATTCCCAATTCAAGAAGAGGTAACTAGTCCTAGACGTTGGTGAAATCCCATAATTTTCCCTTACAAAAAAATATTTTGCCAACATACACGCTTCTTTGCTATGCCCTTTTGGTGTAGCAATCAGATTAAAAATCAATCCACCGAGCCTATTGAGATTTTTCAAAGTACTCACAAGCATCATCTCACTATGTATTCTTATTTGTTACTTATCTCTAACATTTCATCTATAATCTATCCTTCTAGCAAGATACCATTGCATGATATGGAAACAATAGTGACCATTCTTATGATTATGACCATGAAGATGACCACACTATGGACCAAGAAAAAATTTAATCTTTTATCTCACTTTCATGCACAAATTCATGAAAATAATCATCACATTGAACCTATGAATAATATTCTTCTTGCTGTCAATATCGCTTGTGATAAAAAATCTAGTGAAAAATCCCTTTTTGAGAAGTCACCACCTTCTTCTATTATACATACATCTATTATTCCCACATTTATGATGCCCACATTCATGGGTGCGCCTCATATCTCAATAAATAATATATTTGTGTACATTCCTACATCTACCATTGTCCCTATATACAATCGTAGTAGTTCACATATTTCTTCTTCTAGCATGCATGCTCTTGAAACCATTGTTCATTCTTTATAAACACAAATCTTACTATTAAAACAAGGTGTATCTGCTTCTTCTCATATTATGGATTCTAATTGATTGCTTCATAAACATATAACATATAAAGTTTCTTCTTATCCCCTGCCTCTTAGTTTCATTTCTCCCAACCTTCCTATTTATGATGACAAAAGTGACCCCACATAACAACTTCGATCATTTAGTGTGGCATGTTTTGACTATGCATCTATAATAAAAATATCTTCCCTAGAAGCCTTAAGGACTTTGTGTTACAATGGTTATATGATCTTCCATCTCATTTTGTGTGATAATTTACTACTTTGGAAAATCAAATTCTTACAATTTTTTCCATCAATATCGGGTGAAATTTCCTATGCTCAAATTTCTAAAATCTGACAAGGGTCTAATGAGCACATCTATGATAATGTTTTACACTACAAGATTATTCTATCTAAAATTAATAATATATTGGTTTATAGAAAACTTTAGGATCTCTTCACACAAATCTTAATACACCCTTTGCACGAATCAATTTTGTTCGATAACTTCCCCTTAGTAGATCATCTGTCATAAACTCAAAAAATGTGAGGCCAAGTAACTATATATAAAAAAGCTTAAGTATGTCTTTTAATGACATTGAAATATTGTTAGAGGATTGAGATAAAAATATATAACAATAATAAGCAAGGTCTATCATGCAAAATACAAACAAGTGTAAGAAATAGTGAGATGAGAGTTTCTTAGCTTGTATCTGGAGATTTTGGTTGATTCTAGACTAGGAAATTAGTGGAACATGCTTAGTTTGGACTTAGTATGCTTCGTCTAGAAAATTGGGATCTAAAAGTTCTTTAGACAGAAACGTCAAAAGAAGGATAGGACTACCCTGGGCGCTAGTTTCCTAGAAAATTCTTTAGCTCTAATATTTTTAGGATATGATCATATCTTCTTCCTTTTGCTACTTTGTCACTCTTAGATTCAGTGTAGGGTTTTAGTGTCACACCTAAACCTGATAAAACAATCCTTAACAACTTATACAAGGATCAAGAAAACATTAGATAAAACAAATAATGTATATGCTTGAGTTTGGAATGACCTCAAAGGTCACCCCAATGTGATTATCACCAAACATTGTACTACATTTCAAACTCTATTTAGTTCTAGTATGTGTGTGATATAATAGTGTCCCTTGAAGTTAGGTTTCCCTTACACTATTCATAACAAGGTAGACAAGTTATAACTAATTTTCCCTCTAAGATGAATGTGTGAGATGGAATTCAGAAATAATCCCCTCCTATGCAATGATTTGATGTAGCCCAAATGTAGTCCTTAAATTTTTTTCCTTTCCCAAGTAATAAATAGGAAGTAATAAGTGAAATTGTCCCAGCCCCTAATAATAGCATGAATAATTCATGTATATATATGATTCCCTTGTTTAAATTTCATCATTAAAAACTGAAAAATGTTAGCGCAAAGTGATAGGTAGTAATTTCGATACAGATATTATTCGATGTGGCATTTCGAACATGAGAAAAGGGAGGGAAAAGGATGGGAAGCACCCAAACAGAGGATAGTAACGCCTGGGATATTTTGTCCCTAATGGGTGGTAATATCTTGGATGCTCAGAGGATAGATTGGAAAATAATGAGTTGGGTCACATGTTGTCCAATGTCAAAAAGTAAAGTGGCCATTCCAGAAAAACTAAATGATAAAAGTATAAAAATGATAAAGTAATGTAAAAGCAAAACAAGTGTTGTTAATGTCTAGTTTTCTTACTTAGGAATCATGCATATAATGACATACCTAGAGGCGTGATGTAAATATATAAGTGCATTATTTTGTGTCTACATTTTCCCCCACTTTATGTTGGTGAATGAATATTTTGTAGAATAAAGTAGACAAGAAGAGTGTACCTTGTGGAGAGTTAAAGGAGTTGTAACCAATAGCGTTTCAAATAGATGGAAAATAATAGAATGTTGAATCAGAGCTTGTAACATGTGTATTGTGGAATATAAGAGGGTATGATAGCCTTAGGGGTGACCTTATGCACATATTATAAATGATTACTTTGTTTATTCCTCGAATATTGCCTTTTCCTGAGCAGTCTTGTGCTTGAGATTACTCCTTGTTCCATTTGTGTGTTTCCTTTTTTCAGTGTAAGGTCAGACCCAAAAAATAATATAAGTGTAGTCAATGCTCATGATAAATGAAATTGAACTTTAATTTAGTAAATGTGAAAATAAAAATGTGTATTGAAAAACAAGTGAATCAAGGATAAAATACTTTTGAATGCCATGTGAGAGGAGATAGAATTTTTCATGTGTGTTTATTGCCTTGGAGATGGTTGGAAGAGTAATGAGGATTTAAGCATCCTATCACCATACTGAGGATTTAGGCATCTTGTCATCATACTAAGGATTTAGGCATCTTGTCACCAAGGGAAGAGTATTTGGGAGTCCTTTAGGTTTTCCCTCTAACCATTGACACTTCCCCATGAATAAGTGCCACTATATATGGTCACAAACCTCATAGAAACTGGTCACACATGACACATTGTTCCAGGAATATCACTGTCCTGCATATGCCTTATGTTTTCAATCCTTATTTGATACTAATAAAATAGAGTAATTAGGTTCACTTACTCAAATTATTTAACTTGCCACTAATTTTGTTCTTGTTGTACATGATAGTAACTTGTAACTGAGTACATGTTGTTGCTATTTTAGAAAATCCTGTCACTATAAACCTATTGAACCTATATTATACTTATTTCTTACCCCTAAGAAATAATTTCCCAAGTGGGACACTATCACCCACCATTCCTATCTATGTATTGGGTACTTCTGTCCCTACTACACTGTTTGGCCCAAGTCTGATTCTAAACTGGTATTTTTTAGCTCTTTTTTATTCTGATTTTTCGTGTACTAACCAGTGTTAGGTTTTTTACTGATGTGAGGGTGAAATAATCACCCAATGATTTCCCCCACTTCATTTGGGGTGACATGAGGTAAATGAATGTGAGTGGGGGGCCTAACATGAGGAAATTTAAAATTGATGTGCACATCTGAAATAGAAATCCTATAAGGGGAATAGGGAATATGCATGGTAACTACCATGACACATGAAAAATAATGGGAAAATCTAGTCAAAAAGTGTTAGTCACAAATAAACATGGCATGATGTAATAGAAACTAGTCAAAACACACAAGTACATGAAAAAATACATCAACGAGTATTAGTTGTTGAATACATGGAACACCACTTAGGATGTTACAAGACACTCAAGGCCTTTAAGGATAGTTCAAGAAAATAATAATCAAACATAGGTCATCACCCACAAACAATGAGAATCAAGACACAATCATAGAAAATATACCAGAAAATCATATAACCATGGTTGGAAGTAGGCCTACAAGATAAATGCTACACATGAAGCACCTGTTAGCATGTTAGAAAAATTGATAGTATATAACAATGTATATAATTGAAAATAGGAATACAATTAGTAGATATTTCAATGATAGAATTTGAATATAAGAGAAGTAGGAAGGGTAGATGCCCACTAGGAGCCTCAATGAGAATGATAGATAACAATTACAAGCATCATGCATCATGTGATAACCTGTAGATGGTCTGTATTCACTTAAAATCACCATGTGAACCAGTGCATGTGTGTATTGTAAAAGGATATAACATACTATGAATTAAAGTAACATGGTAAGACAATGTGCAACATAGAATAGTATAGGAAATCAAGGATACATGCAACCAATATCTAAGCTAATGTTTTTTGTATTTTTTTTCCAATATTCAAATGTTTATTTATTATTAGAATATGAACATACTATGAATAGGAGATGAGAGAGAGGTTTCCCCCAGTGTATGTGTGTAAAGTGAGGTCAATGTAGGTAAGTTCTGCCCTCAAAAACCAATTTTAAACCTATAAAAAGAGTGCACCATCATTGTACAAGGGGGGATAGTATGCCCCCAAGTGTGAATTCCATGGTGATCTATCCAATGAGGATAGGGGGTGAGAGCCCACTATCTTCTAGTGTGAAGGAGGTACACATGTGAACATGGTTTAAGAATCGATGGTCTCAAGAAAGTGCATGGGGCAAGGTATGTGGGGTAGGATTATATAGTGCATGTGCAGAAAGAGACCACGAAGTAGGCCTAAATGTGCCATGAAGAGTGTATGTCCTGGGTTGAGAGATATCCCTATGAGATGGGCTATGTGACCTATGTATCCATTGTGAATGAGAAACATAAGCCATATGTGGAGGAGATCTAGGTATATATGTGACAGTAACACTAGAAATGGTAAGATCTGCTAAATTATGGATGAGTGTGTGCTAAATCCATGGGGCCATCATGAAGAGGTACCAAAGTAGGTGCATTAGTGATATAAGTAACTAAAGGTGTAATATTAGTAGGAGCTAAAGACAAAGGAGTCCATGGTGGGATGCCTCAAATAGTGATAATGTGATGCTCATGTACAAACTTAAGGTATAAGTGAACTATGGGTGTCGTGGATTTGATATCCCTAAGCCAAGGGAGTTCTAAGACCATGTCATAATGTATAACTATAGATCCAACAAAGAAATGCATAGGAGATAGTGAGGGGCCCAACAATGATGGGAAGAATGACATTCCCGTGAGTAGGTGATTTATGGGTCAAACAAGGTGATGGAAAACTGATAACTTCCAAGAAATTTATTGAACATGTATTGTTATTTTAAGTAGGATGCACCATAACATTGTTAATAACATGAAGACCAAAAGAATTATCAATATGTAATCTATGTAATAAAAAAGAGGCATGAAATTCAACATCAGTAAAAGTAATGATAGGTGAAGGAAGATCAGTGGTACCAACAAAAAATCCAAAATCATGATCTGAAGATGGAGGAGGAACAACATGATAAAAATGATTTGAAGAATGATTCAAAAGCTGATTTTTCATGCTTAGGTGGTGGATCATTGAAGATTTTAAGCTTACCATTGTCATTAATAGATTTAGAAATATAAATAGTATATTCATCAATAATTTCATTAATGTCATGATCTAAGATTCAATCTAAGATTGAAACACCTGTGTAGTATAATTTCCATTTCATCTATGGTAATCACAATACACATTTTCATCAAAGTTCTTCCTATGAGGCCTATTATGATCTAGTTCAAGAGAGGAGTCAGAATCACATCGCTTTCTATGAGTTTAGGGCAATAACATATGTGGTGGATATAATGATCTAGTAAAACTGTACGCCATGTAGGTTGGATTAGGAGCTTCACGGGTTGAGATATAACATTGATAATAGGGTTAGATTCACTAGGCTTACCCTTAAATGCATATTTTCTTGGGAACTTGTTATTACATTGATAGGAAATATTAGCACCATATTTAAGTTTTCCCAAAGAAAGTAACTTGATTTCATGAATTTTCAAAGTATGACATAGACGATAAAAAGAGTGAACATAGTTAAAGAGCACACATTCTTATAGAGGAGGTAATAGGATTTGGATAAAAATATCTTATAATTCATATTCAACCAAGACATTGTTTATTTTATAAAGATTAATCTTATAATGCAAAAAAACATAGTAACTAAGATGTTCATTAGTTCCTTGCTTCATTTTAGCCATTTGTGCGTATATAATATCTTCATTTCAATATTCATATAAAATTGAGCTAGAAACAAATTTGCTAAAGGAGTGAAGGATATAATAAAGTGCAAAGACAAATCGTAAAACCACCACAAGGCATAGTCTTGTAAGCTCATAGGAAACAAATTAGCCAATAGTGTATCATCACAAGAATAATCAAAGCATGCAACATGAAATGATATAAGGCGCTCTTGGGGATCTCCATGGCCATCAAAGAGAGGGAAATTAGGTGAGGAAAAATTGGAAGGAAGTGGATAAGAAGAAACTTTGGGTGTACAAGGGATATGAAGAATTGAAGAACCAAGAGACAGAGAAGAATAAGAAGAGGCATGTTATAATTGACGAATTTGATCTTGTAAATCATAATATAATGAATATAAGGCTTGGGTGATTGAAGAAGTGTTGAGTTGGATATGGGAAATGAGAGGGGAAGAAAGGTGAGTGTTAGGTGCAGAAATAAGAACATGGCTAGTAGATGCCCCCACATTGGTTGGAGGGAAAGTAGAATAGAGTATTTAGAGGCCATAATGGGGATAACATTAGTGTATGGAGGAGTGGATGTAGATATCCGTTGGGATTATTCACGTGAAACAAACAATAATAGAACTAGGTTCTCAGGATGATCAACAAGGCATGTATTTAGGTCATTAATATTTTCAGTGGTAAACTCTTGAGAGGTGACAACCATGATAGGAAACAAAAATATCCGATAATAGAAGTATAAACATGATAAAACAATGTAAAATAAAAAAGTGTTGTTAATGTTTAGTTTTATTTCTTATGAATCATTCATATAATGACATACTTAGAGGCATGATGTAAATAAAAAGTGTGTGATTTCTTGTCTACACTATGTTAGTTCCTCTACTACATCTAGTTCCAAATTATAAGTAAAGTTACATTCAAAGGCAAGACTAATGAAAACAATCCAACTACTAAGGAAAATGTCAATGCTAAATTCTAACCTATTGAGATACAATTACAACCTACACTATGGTAATTCATGTGTTTACCTTATGCCCCACGCATTATGCTCAAACAATTACTTGAGAGAAATATTGTGTCTCCCCCTCCACTGCTTGAGCTTAATGCGAGCAAGCCTCATGGTAAGAGTTTTGATGTTAATTCCTATTGCAATTATCATTGATGCATTGGTCACCTCACCAATCGATGTACTAAGCTTAATCATGTTATACAAGATCTTATCGATACAAATGCAACTGTATGGGATGAGCCCACTAAATCCTCTAAACCTACCAATGATAATCCAAAGCTAAAAATATTCAATGATCCACATCCTAGTAATAACACTAATAAATATACTTTGAAAGTGCATGGTGCTCATTATCTGGTACCATCGTTTCCTTCATATGATCACCCATTAGATGTAAAAAATGGCAGTATTGTTCCTATGACACCTTATCCACTGGTTATTACATTTGATGAATCTTATATGGATGATGCACTTGTATCGTATACTATGTATATTAACATATTTATTAATCAAGTCCCCATACATAAAATTTTGATCAATCCACATAATATATATAATCTATGTACTCTCAAGCTACTTTTTTCTCTCGTCTATTCTAAAAGTCACATCACACACACTTCTAATTTTACCTATGGAAAGATTATTCTACCAATCATTGTTGACTGTATTACTACATAGGTCCCATTTCTAGTTGCTTCCACTCTTAGCTCAAGTGACACACGTTTTGGTCTCCCTTGGTTATGTGATCTTGGGTTTTTCCCATCTCTCATACAATATTGTGTCATGTTTACTCAATAATAGCAGGTTGTTGTTAGGATTATACCAGTTTTACAGATAAACGCACATGCAATGAATAATGCAGAAAACGTAAAACATTAATGAATGCAATAAAACAGAGACATATTTAACATGGTTCACCCAAAATGGGTTACGTCCACCAAAAACAACCAATCCTTTTATTCAATCTAGAAAAACTCTCTCACAATTCTGCCACTAATACAATGAGCCTCATACATAACGACCCTTTAAAGATATTGGGGTTTTTATCATTTTGGGGAAACATAGAAAACCACCCATTAGATCTGTGACCTAATAAGGAACGGTCCATATTTCAAAATGCATAAATACATATAAAATGTGGCTTTCGGGGGCACTTCCCCCGAACCCCTGCAGGGGGGGCCCATCCCCCTCGGATCCCACAAGGGGGGCGAAGCCTCCCTTGTAACCCCCATCGCTATCAGCCTCCACAACCAATAGTTGTCACAATCGTTGTATACCTCTTGAGGATCATCTTCCTATATTACCTAGTAATACTTATATAGTTCCTACTTGACATGCTATATTTAATGGATCTTTCCCTTACAAGTCTCCAACCATTCCTTCTACTTTATATTCCATATCTCATGGGTATTTCCCTCCTAGGTCTCTAGATAGGCCTTCTGATTCACAAGATATGTCTAGTGGCTTTCACCCTTTTAGGCCTACTCACCATTATTATAATTCACACATTATCTCTAGTGGATCCCACCCTTCTTAGCCTCCTCATCGATCGTCTAGTATACACATTATCTCTAATTGATATTTATTTTCTAGTCCTCCTTGTAGGTTTGTCCCATCACATATTTATTCTTGTAGGATACTCCTTTACTTTTGCACTCGGTTTCAGTTACAAATATAAGGCTTTGGGTCCATGAGTATCCATTTCCACCATCAATTTAACATCATACACACTTCTAGTCAGCAATAAGGAACCTAAGAATGACATGGGGGGAAACCATTATCTTTTATATGTTGCATCTATATATGGATAAGTTGGGCCTATATCTATATGAAATGTGGTTTGTAGGGTTATGGAAAGTATCAATGCATATAATATCCTCATAGGTAAACTTTCCTATCCTTATTTAAAAGGGGAAGATATCAGGGTTATTAAAAAAATTGATACACGATTTTCTTCCTTCATGGGGTGTATTGGTGTTGGAAGCACAATTGACTGAGAGGGGGGTCAATTACTCTTGAGAGGGGGGGGGGAGAATCATCCTATAAATTTCTTACTTCATTTACCATTAGTTATTTCATTCATTAACATCCATTCAATCATATACATTCAATGAGAGCTTATTACGTGTGCACCATACATTCAAATGAACATAACACATGAAAGAGAACACATAGAAATAATATGTAAGTGGGAAACTCTCAAGGGGAATAAAACCCACTAAAAAAATTGTTTATATTACTCATAACAAAGACTTAAGTGAATATTACACATCATAAGAAATTTCTTTAGTGAGGTACTAACCCCACAAGGAACACTAACCCCTAAACCCTTGTTGATATTACTCACAACAAAAGAATCCTATGTATATGAATCATCATAAGATATTTCTCAGAGGTATGACCACTGAAAATATGTTGATACCACATCTGATTGTGATCCCAAAATTCGGCTCCAAATTCCTTTAAACCCTCTTCCAATGTTCTCTCCTGCAACTCGCTTCATCTTGGTCTTTCATGGACTAATTTGGTTTCAAACCCTTGCACACATGATCTCTATCATTATTCAAATTTTTTCAAACATATTCAGGTCCATCTTCATGTATTTTAACATATTTCACACTCTCATGTAGGTCGCATTTTTCTGTCTTGTCGAACTAGTTCAAAAATGAACTAAATCTTCACTTTTATATGCTTATCTTCTTACAAATGAAACATCGGTTATTATTTCATCATTATTTAAACAAAAAAGAATCAAAAAAATATTAATATTATTTCATCATTATTATTTAAACTCATGTGCATTCATAAAATTGACCCATGTAGGTCTTCCATGCTCAAATGCACCATACAAGCTCAAAAACAACTCAAAACCCCATCACCTGGATCACCAAAGACCACAAACACCATCACCATGATATATAAATCTATAAAATTCATCAAAAATGTAAAATATGACATAAAAACACCATATATGGTCATATATTATCTTGCACCAATCAAATTCTTCATAACTCACTCAAGAAGGCTCATATCCTTCTCAAAACAATTTTTTCTAGGAACCCGTCTTCACCTATGGGCCTAAAAACATACCAAAAAAACTAAACTATGACATGTAACCAATAATTGGAAAGACCCTAAAATTTAGAACAAATCCATTATTTCTAGAGCTCATGAAACATCACACATGTAAACCACACCAAATTTTCTCTTCACCAAACTGAGCTACCCAAAAGATGTTTTAGAAACACAACTGGTTTGTACCATTTTTGCCACTTTCATGACCTACAAAGGTGTTAAAATAGGAAAAAAATCATCCCTCTTCACTCTCAATCTGATAGAAAGCATCATCGAATCCAAAAAATTCATCATCTACCTCAATCTTTTAGCCTGAGTAATCTTGCCCTGAAAACAAGAAACCCTCTTCTTCACAAACTAAGCTAGATGACCTATCAAATATCCTCATAATGAGAAAAACCATAAAAAATTGTAAATATATCATAATCCTATTTCTATAACACATTACATTTATTTCCAAATCCAAGTGCATGGCCCTCAACCAGGTCTATCTTTGAAACTGTTCTCTTAGGATTATAGGACTCAAGAACTAGTCTTGAGCCAAACTTGCTCCATCACCTCAAAAATAACTTCCAAGCTTAACAAAAGTATGGATAACCATTAGACATGATGTATAAGCACTCATAAAACTTCACCAAGCATGAAAAATATCAAAATAATCACCTTAAATTAGGAATAAACTCAAGACCTTGCTTAACTAACCATCCTTCAGATTTAACCCTCAAAGAATAGGTCATAACTTCTTGATACCTTATAAAAACACAATTTTGATATATTATTGGAAATATATCTGAATCGGGATCACAACACAACTTGAACCAAGTCCTAACTCAACATGTAGCTCATGAAATTCCACTTTTACTACAAACTGCTCCAAACTGACCCAAAAACCAGTCTTCATAAATAGGGCACACTTTGCCCTTTAGAACCTCAACCATGATATGAAACTATCATCGACCTCTAGAACAACTCCCTAGATAAAAAATGTAAATTTATTCATCACCTTCTTTGGAAATTTTTTCCTCAAAGTGAACTTCTTCAGAAACATGCATTTTTGAGTGGGGCCCACACATAGTCACAAAATCTATCTTACCTTTATGGAAATATGGAGGAGTCCTCTAAAACCTCCAATAATCACATTTAAAAAAACAATTAAGACAAGCTCAACATACTCCATTTTCTCCAAGTCTATTTTAGCTAGGGTTTAAAAGCAACTTATCTTCTTAACGATTAGTCATAAAAATGTGATGATCAAACCACATCATTATTTTTTCAAAATATTCATAACTGATCTAAAAAGATATGCCAAATATATCAGGCCACCATTCAAAGCACACAGTCTAGAACAAGCATCAGAAGGTCAACATTTACCTCAAATCTTCATTCTAAAAAACCCAATTTTGCCAAATTTGATGCATCTTGCAAAATCTTCTTCACTTTGACCTGAAACTTGTCATGAAGCATCATGAAAACATCCTCTAACTTTCCATGCTCACTATATAGCTCAAATATACTTAGAACATTCTATCCATTAAGAATTACCTATGTTAACTTGTTTATTCTTCACCTGCTTGCTTCCCAAGAACCATGAAACACTATCAAACCTCTGATAACTGACCTGAAACTCACCATACACCTTATGTAAACTATCATCATGCTACTACCATACTTAGTAATGAATGATAAAATCTAAAACTCATACCTCTATATCATTCTGCATGCTCCACGGCTAGGAATAGGCTTGGAATGAGATAACTCAACCATGCCATCACATCAACTGACTTTGCTAACCTTATATAGACATATGGAAACTTGCAACACACCTATAGGACCATGAATGACCTAATACCAACCTTCAATTTACTCTAGAGAGATCATACCATAACTATGCAAGCTATAACCATGCCAAGACAACATGACAACTCACAAAATCCTATCACTACCAATCAACCTTCATTCTTGACCTTTATCAATACCTCATGGAGAATCATACAACACCATGACATACTTTTCCATCAATGGACTTGAAATCAATGACAACACTAACCCATAATGACCAACATTTGGTTCCTATCTCTTCTTCTATCTACCTTCTATTTGGTGATGAGTTGCATGCACCCAATACATAGATTTATCCTTTGACATAATTAGGGATTGATCACCTGAAACCTTCAATAAGTTAAAAAAACAATCCAATTATTCAAATATAAGCAAGGATAGTGAGCTTGTCCCTCTATAAGACAAACAAGTGTATTCCTTCCATATTTTTACATCTCTTTATTTTACATCATATAAAGATATATTTGAGTCATAATTCAATTTCTTGTATGGGCATTGACTAGAATCTATGTTGCAAGTTTAATCATGGAGCACACCACCACCAACACATATGGATGATAAAAACTTTGAGTGAATATAAAGTGTGTCTACACACTCTGGTATCACTTTCCTTTAAACATGTAATTTTAATTTTATAATTATAGGGGGGAATATAAAATTTCAACTTCAGAAACTTATGACTTTGACACTGTTGGTTATGACTGCACTTCTTGGGTAAAAATAACAACCACACCCTATCACCACTCAGTACATCTTTTTATCTCTCTCCCAACTTATTTTTTCCTACACACTGATCTATTGATACTTTCTAAGAAATGAATACATAGAATTAGTTATTAGCCTCCACCTAGTATGATAAAAATTTCGTATTTCATTAACCATATCCCTATCCAAAACTATACAATAGGGTTAGGCTATGAAATCTAATCATGTCCAACCTGTATAGTCTTGGAATGACACATATTTCAACTCTATTTTCAATTGTATTATATTTTTCGGGTATTTTCATCTTCATGGGTCATCCTTTATATGAAAAATTACATTTTGAGACTTATATTATCAAGTTAACCTTACCTAATTTACTCACTTGACACTCTCATGATATCTCATTAGAAAGACTAGTACAAAAGGCACCCAAGGCTCCCTAAATATTCCCAAAGATGATACACGTCCACTACTAACATTATGAATTACTCAACCAGATCAAGGAGTTTAGAATCCATGATTTCCAAACTCTCAATGAGCCCTGCTCATTGTCTTAACAAGAGCACAAAAAATGACTTCAAATCCTGAAATTTCATGGCCTTCTTCATTTTTTTGTAAAAAAATAGAAGCAATATTGAATTCAAAGGCAAATGAAAGCATCTAAAAATATTTTCTATAGTCGGGACTAGCCAACACAGGATCAATTTTGATTACATCCTTTACCCATTTGATACATTGAAAGAAAAAATAAGTACAACTCCGATCTTGGCAATTCCAGATTTGTAACATGCATATGAAATTGAGATAGATGCCAGTGACTATGCAATGGGGGCAGTGTTGATGCAGAACAAATGACCAATGTGTTACTATTTAGAAACCTTCACAAGTGTGGTAAGAAATTATCCAACTTATGATAAAGAGTTGTATGATTTGGTGCAGAGTGTAAAAAAATGGAAGCATTACTTGATGGGAAAATAAACAATTATACATACTGATCATCAGCCACTTCAGTATTTGTAAACACAAACAAAGCTATAACAGTCTAGATATTTTCATTAGATGGGATTCTTAACGCAGTTTCATCTCATGATCAGGTATAAAAAAGGTATACAGAACAAGGTTGCAGATATGTTATCTAGACCTCCAGTAGTAGTTGCGTCTATTCTTTTACAACATAGTTCTTTGGCTCATCTTAGTTATAAGGAACAATATGTTGATGATGTGGACTTTAAATAAGTGTATGAGGATCTAATACATGGGAAACAAGTAGGAGAAAAAGATTATCATGTGTATGATGGGTTGCTATATCATTCTAGAAGACTTTGTATTCTAGAAAATGAACGTGTGCACATGATTAGGGAAGCACATACTTTTCTTATTTCAGGGCATTTTGGAATTAGTAAGACAGTTGCACATTTACATAATTATTGTTATTGGCCTAAAATAAAAGAACATGTAACCCGATATATTAAGGGTTGTGTTCTTTGTGCCACAAGCAAGCCAAGTAACCAGAAATTAGGACTTTACACTCCTCTTCCTATTCCGACAAGGCCTTGGGAAAGTATTTCCATGGAATTTTTTGGGAGCTTTCCTTTGACATGAAGGAAACATGATTACTTATATGTGGTAGTGGATAGATTTAGAAAAATGTGGTGTGTTGGTTCCATGTACTAAGAAGATAATTGGTGGGGGAATTTCCCATTTGTTTTTTCAGTTTGTTTGGGTTCATTTTGGTTTGCCTACTTCAATTATTTCTGATCGGGATTCTAGATTTCTTAGGGAATTTTGGTCAACATTGTGGGGGCTAATGAAAACAAAACTAAAAAAAAGCATTGCTTTTCATCCATAGACAGACGGTCAAACAGAGGTTGTAAACCGCACAGTGGGACAATTACTTAGGGGCTATTGTGGAAAACATCCTAAATTATGGGATGAACATTTGTATTATGTGCAACATGCTTATAATCATGCCTTACATTCTTCTACTTTGAAGTCTCCTTTTGAGACTTGTTATGGATATCTGCTTAATTCTCCTTTAGATGTATGTTATGGATAGGGAACTGATGTGAATGGTTCAAGTGATTCTAACAAAGCTAAAAGATTTGTGTAGAGAATACAACAGGTTCATCAGTATGTTCGTGAAAAATTAGAGAAAAGTCAGGCTAAATACAAAGTCAAGCATGATAAACATAGAACTGATCACAATTTCAAAGTTGGTGATTCAGTATGGCTTCACATCAGCAAGGAAAGGATGACAGGTGAAGGTAGAAAATTGAAACCTATACGGTATGGTCCGTTCCAAATATTGGTAACAATGCTTTCTGGTTAGGTTTACCTCCATAAATGCAAATTTATTCAGTTGTAAATGTTGAAAACTTAAGATTGTATGAACCGCCTATGATAGTTGATCAGGATGATGCTAACATAATGCCTTCCATTGATGATTTTGCTCCTGAGTATCTTGATGAGTTGTAGGAAGACATCATTTTGGACAGGAAAGTAAGAACTTCACAAAGGGGTGATGTTGAGTGTCTTCGTGTTGGGTTCAAAGGCATGCATCCTAACAAGGCAAAATGAATGGAAACCGGAAAGTTGAGGGAAAAGTACCCTCACCTTATCACCAATTAAGTTGACTTTTGGGGACCAAATGTTTCTTAGTGGGGAGGATTGATCCAGATGATTCTCACCGAGAAATGTCGATCTATGATCTTCTCAGAAGTAGTTACAGTCATTGGCATAGCGTGGAGAAAAAAGTGGACAATTCCGAAGATATCTTGTTTGTAGGAAATGGAGCTCGTTTGCAAAAGTTATGGCCCGCTGAAATATTTAGACAACTAGAAAAATTTGGGACTACGTGCAAGGTGGACACATGTGCGCTCACCAAGTGGGTGAATAAAAATGTGACACGTGGACAAATAAGAGGTGGAGAAAAAAGTTGTTTTAAAACACATGCCAATTAAAATATGCATTTAAGCCATGGCCCACACATTAACTCCAATACAAGCACATTTACATTATTAAATGTTGGTTTAAATCAACACATTCGAAACCAAATATGGTGCGCCCTCCACTTGCCCCACATACTTCCAAACTTGATGCATACGGTGGCTCCACTGAAACTACAAAAAGGCCACCCAAGAATTTTTAAATACTTTGATAAATGTGCCCACCATGTGAGACTAAAGTCATGCAAGGTGCCAAAGAAGGGAGATAGTGGAGGGATTTGAACCTCCACCTTTTTGATTAAAATAATATGCCCTCAACCGCTGCGCCATGTGCTTGGAAACATTATAAAAGGGGGGGTAATTTGTATTTGTAAAGGCATTCGGGTTTGTGTAAATGTTCAAATGCTCATAACTTGAGCTCGGAGAGGAATTTGAAGGAGATGCAAAAAGTAACCCTTGTTATTTTTGACAGAGGAAGACTGTGATAAGGTTAGAATTTTGTAGAATTCTTTGTAAAGAATTATTTTCAATATTTTAATAGATTGGTCCCATTTAATCGGACCTGGAGACGCAGGCCTCAAGTTCCGAACTCCGTTATCACGCCTTGTGTCGAATTACTGGTGAATTCTCTTCATTTCTCTGTATTTTTACACAGTACTTGCAACTTTCAATCTTTTATTAAAAATATAAAAAGATCATAATTACCTAATTTTTAAAACGAAATTCAATACAAAGTAAATTTTTTCCGCTATGAACAATTGCTAGTTAAAATTGATTTTCAGATCACTGGTATCAGAGCTAGTTTTGACTGATTTTGATTCAAATTAACATATTTTGGATTGCAAGTTGTGTGTTGGATGATAACAAGGTATCGGTCTAAGAAGGGTGAAGGAGAGTTAGTTGAAGGAGATCCTAAAATTGGTACAAGAAAGACTCAAATTCCTACAATGGAGGATCGTGAGGCAGAAGAATTTTGATGATCATTGCAACAAATGAGGGAAATGGTTGAAGAAATGTACCAAGATAGGCGAAGGGAAAAGAGAGCTAGGGAAGGTAAGGAAAAAGAAGGCTCTGGTTCTGATATTCCTAAAGGTGAAACTCTAAAATTTGATTTTCCTTCATTGAAGTTAGATTATCAAGTTTGAATTGCCAATGTATGCTGGAGAGTTAAATGTAGAGAGATTGGATAACTGGATCAAGCAAATAGAAGTATATTGCACGGTTCAGAGAATTGTGGATGATGAGACAAAAATTCATTTGGAAAATCTTTGAATGGGTGACACAACACTCATTTGGTGGGAGAGTAAGATTTAGGAAGTGAAAGAAACCAAAGGTATAATAATCACTTCCTGGTCTAAATTTGTTTCAAATCTTAGGCAACAATTTTATCCTCTTGGTTATAGGCAACAAGCTCTAATGGATTGGCAAACATTAAGACAAGCTAAGGGACAAAGTGTACAAGACTACACATAAGAATTTAGGAAAAGGGATTTAATTTTGGGAATTTCCTTAAACACAGAGGAAACACTGCTTAAATATATTGGTGGATTACATAGTACCTAAGGCATATGATTCTTTTTTTAAGGTCCTCTGAAAATATTTGGACAACTGGAAAATTTGGACTGCTGCAGGTGGACCACGTGTGCGCATCGCTACGTTGGTGAATAAAAATGTGACACCATTCGAAATAGGATTGAGGAAAAAAGTGGGGAAAAACACGGCTAATTAAAGATGCATTTACAGCCATAGCCAGCTTCACTCCAATCTCAAGTCCCATTGACATTATTTAAATGCTGGTTTAAAAATCAACACATGCCCACTAAATATGGTGGCAACCCTCCACTTGCCCACATACTTCAAAACTTGGACGTCCTAATGTGGGCTCATTGAGACTACAACAAGCTTCCCAAGCATTGGTAAATACTTCGTTGATTAATGCACCCACCATGTGGGACTAAAGTCATGCAAGGCGCCAAGAAGGGAGATAGTGGAGGGATTTGAACCTCCACCCTTTTTAGAGGAAGATAAGATGATGCAAGCAACCACTGTGCATAGGCTGGACACAATATGAAGGGGATAATTGTGGAGTTGGACAGGCCATATCGATTCCTGGGTAAAATTTTCACATTCCCGTACCTTGAGCTTGGCGATTAATTTGAAGGGAGATGTAAAAGCAAACCATATGATTTTGACAAGGAAGACTTTGATAATGTCGAAGTTGGGAGAATTATTTTCAAGATTTATCTCTGATCGTCCCCTTCAACCGAACCTGGAGACATCGGCCCAAGTGCCACAACGCCGTTATCACGCTTGTTTGAATTGCTGGTGATTCTCTTCATTTCTCTAGATTTTTTACATAGGACGTGCATCTTTTAATCTTTTATTAAAAATATAAAAAAATGGCACTTACCTTAATTTGTGAAATAAATGAATTCAATACAAAGCAAATTTTGTCACATGAACAATTGCTAGTTAAATTGACTTTCAAAGCATTGGTATCAAGCTGGTTTTGCGTCTTTTGATTCCGTTACACTATTTTGGATTGCAAGTTTTTTTGGGTGATAACAAGGTCTCAGGTCTAAGAGTGGAAGGACAGTTATTGAAGGAGATTCCTAAAATTGTTACAAGAAAAGACTCAAGTACCGACAATGAGATTGTGAGGTAGAAGAATGTTTGATGACATGGTAACAACTGCGGGAATGGTGAAGCACTGTACAGATAGTTAAAGAAAAGGAAGGAGCTAGTGAAGGGAAGAAAAAGAAGGCTCTGTTTCGGTATTCCTAAAGTGACCCTCTACAATCGATTTCTCATGACTTAGATATCAAGGTGAGTGAATTGCCATGTATACTGGAGAGGGTAACGAGAGAGATTTGGATAACTGGATCACTCAGTAAAGTAATAAATTGCAAGGTCAGAGATTGTGGATGAAGGAGTAGAAAATTCATATTCGGGGAAACTCGGCGACTGTTACACAAACAATCATTTGTGGGAGAGGAAGCTTCAAGAAGTGGGAAGAAACAAAGGTATACATCACTTCTGGTCTTAATTTGTTTCAATCTTATGCAATAATTTAGCCTCGTGGTTTAAGGCAACAAGATCTAATGGATTGGAAAACATTAAGCCAAACTAAGGAAAAGTACCAGACTACACAGAAGAATTTAGGAAAGGGGCGTAATGTTTTGGATTCCTTAAACCAGAGGAACATTGATTCATATATTGGTGTGATTTACATATTTACCTAAGGCATATGAATTCTGTGGGTTAGGTCCTACTAATAATTGGATCGCAAGGGCTGTTGCAAACAAGCTCCATTTGGAAGCCACAGGAAAAGGACAAAGAGTCCCTCCTTCTCTTGCTTTAACTAAATGAACAAGCAATCGAAAGGAAAAGGGGTTTAATACAGGAAAAGGAAAGGGGAAACATAGAACAACTCTACTATTAAGAAAGAAAATGAAAAAGAGCATTTTGCAAGCATTGTAAAAAGAACCATATTCGTCTCCATGTTGGAATTACATCCTTAACTAAACCTAAATGGAGGTTAAGAAAGGAGGAAAGAAACAAAACACTGCATTCCCTATCTTATAGGGTCAGATTTAGGTGATGAAACAAAGAGGTGGTGAATCTCAGCAAATTACTTTCCAATGTTGAATATTATACGTATAAAACTTTCAAACAATAATTCTAATTTCAAACTTATACATGGGGTGAATCCGGATTGTCATATGTGAACCCAGACGCCAATCTATCAACTGCGACTGCGGCTTCCTCTCATGGTACTCACATATTGATGAATCAAAAATTCAAGGGGAAGCCAGACTCATTGTTATATGCTTTTTGCCTGTGTCGTTCCGCTTTTTTCGTCATGTAATCAAGGGAGAACGGGCTTGAGCACTATTCAAGGCCCCCCCCGTAACCAGAGATATTTTTATCCCCAATTCTCCCAAGCAATTCTAATCCAACAGAGTTGCCTCATACGGGGGGCCACATTCATTGAGTGCATTCAAAATTCAAATCTAAAGGAAAAAGGGAAAGATCCACTATTAGAGCGTCATACCAACTCATGCCGCAGGACCACTATGGACATGTCCATCATGGTCATTTTACTATGAGACTTGCTGGTCTTCAAATTGGCATTTTGCAGCCATACAAGGGCCTTCAAATCAACATTCCTATATAATTCTCCATGTCTACATCAATAAAAAATACTGAAGAGGAGGCAGTGATGCGGATCCTCAATAGGTGCACCTTTTATCTTCTGCTATAACACTTAAAAAATTTTCCGTTCTAATGGTATGGAAGCATCGAACATATCCATTTGAAACTTTTTTCCCACACTATGGCCCACTTTCTTACAACAACAGCCCCCATTTGGCGGGGCACTCACTAATGACAAAATGCAGAATTTAAGGAATGTCCTGATGTGCGGCCAACTATACAATTAAATCATTTCACAGAACCACCACAGTAATTCTCCTAGATCCAGAGCGTAAGAAATACCTCCCAAAGCATACCATCTTAAGGGCGAACTCATTCAGGAATTCGAGATCCATTATGTTATATGAAATCCATCTCCAACCTCCAGTTTGGGGTAAAACCAGCCATGTAGAATAAGGATGTGAAAAGGGTTTCGAAATCCAATTGTGTTTCCACCAAAGAGTTCCAATATACCTCAGGATGAGTTTTCATCTCCCTCCTGGCGGCCTCGGGTACTCAACTTTCGCACCTGTAGGGGATAATTCTTTGTTAAAGAACACTGCATTTGTACCAATCTCATGTTCTTTAAAACCCCAGATACTCCAATGTCTGCCTTGTTAGTAGTTTTCATGGATCCTTACATTCCTACAAGGGGGAAACTGGAATCTTATTGATGCAAAAATCTAGGCCATGTCACACAACGATCGGAAGAGGGGCACTGGGGGGTTACTGTGATTGTTTTATCATATGGAAAAAGGGTGTTTCGAGTGGGTTTTTGGTGAAGAACTACGTTGCTTCCAAATGCATCAAAGTGGTCCATTTACCACATTATTTAAGGATAACCTTGGGTGATATTAGAAAGAATAGATCCTTTCTTTGTCTGTAGGATAAGTTCCTTTAATTTTCCTATTTATGAGATTGTATTCTTTGTCCTTAGAAACGACAACAGTATGAATAAAGGTCGGACCGCATTTGAGGAACATACCATACTACTTTCTTGATCACCAAGGATCTTTAAATATAAAAGAGGATGATGGTAACTCAAAAATTGGGCCATATAAGCCTCAACATTAATTTCAACAGGAGGGACCAACCTTTCCACAAATTCCAGAAATCACCACGGTTTACAGTGTTAGAGGAGGTCAATAGAAGAGCATCCCGTCACATGCTGGTTTTGACCGTTTCATGCATAAATCAACAAAAGTGACATCGGCATTTCATCATGCAGATGTGGTCACATGGTACAGGAGTAGTAGAAGTTTTTCACACTAATCAATAGCATTTTCTTTCCTCAATAACAACTACTCTTCCCGCAAGAGGATCGAGAACTACTTGAATTTCTCAACTCTAACATGGGGTGTTCGGGGGTGGCTTACTATGTGACCCATAGGACCTTTTCCCGATCTTATCCCATAAATCCCCGGTGGCTTGATTCCAAAATCTATTGTGGCTAGTGGTATGGATGTTGATTTGGGGTAGAGACATCCTTTCCAGCCTGTGTGCGAGCTTGGGAAGAAATTGGTTATACACCTATCCCAAGTCTTGACGACTTTCTCATGGCAAAGGTTACCTAGCTCGGGAAGTAGCTGGTTTACCTAATTCACAACACACACCCCTCTACATCCTCCAACACCCGCTCCTCTTTGGGTGCTTCCCCTCCCAACAATTTACTCGGTTGCTCGGAATATTGATGCCCTGTAAACTTATCTGTAGGTCCCCAGGATTTTTTCCCTCAAGTAATATGCTAACCTTTTTTATATCAAATGCTGCTGATACGGTTACTAGATAATAACGCATCACTGGGCCTTCATATTATTGGGAATCTAATCAAGTTTTAGGAATCTAGGATTGAATCCTTGACACATTTGGGTGGATTATTTTTTATATTTTTCAAACTCAGACATAGAAACCTGGAATTATTCTCTCACTCATAACGAACTCTGAATGCATTTCAAAAGCATCTCTGTCCAGGATGATGATCCATATGAAGGTGCCCTAAACCATTCACGCGCAGCTTCATAAAAATGGCAGACAAACCTTCACATACACATCCCAAACTCACCTCATTTCATCACCTACATTCTGAAACAATTTAAGGATGATCCAGCATTGATAGTCATTGTTTTCCATGGAACTTAGGAAATCTCATCCTTATCTCATTGGGTTTCATAGGGGAACCTCCATATCAGAAAATTATGGGCACTACATATACCCTGAAGGGTTCCCTCGGGAGGTCCCGCCATGGTAACATTGCACAGCAATTTAGGCGGAAGGATGGTGTAGCCAATGCTGGACAAGGGGTTTGCTAGTTTAAAGGATTTTTGAAATAAAGTATGTCGCAAAATTTTTGGGAGATAAATTTATAAAACAATCTCCTGATCTCATACTAAATAAAGGGAGAGGATTAAGATTACCAAGGGAATCAAGATCGGATATCCTTTGAATAGGATCTTGTGGTGTACAAAGGGTGTAAAGGATATTCAGAACAGATGCGTCAAAATTGCTCGGTGTTATAATGAGCCTTACCAATGGAATATCAAGCTTATTAACTTGGGTATATGTTTTTGTCAACTTCTCTTTAAAATCTCACCCATTATAGGTGGCCAGACCTGCTGCCTGTTGCCTTTGAGGAAAATCCTCTAGACTCAGGAAGTCATTTTATTTGTGGGATTGTATGGGAAAGAACTACTTTTTGACTCAAAAATGCATCAAAGGGGTCCTATTTAACACATTATTTTAAGGAGAACCTTTGGGGATATTAGAAAGAATAGGAATCCTTTCTTTGGCTACAGGAGAAGGTCCTTTAATTTTCCTATTTTTGAGATTGTATTCCTTTTCCTGAGAAACTGCAACATTAATGAATAACTTTCGATCCTCATTGGAAGGAATATCACCATAATACTTCTTGATCATCAGGGCTCTTAAATACTTGAAATCATGATTAGGTAACTCAAACGATTGGGCCATATAAGCGTCAACATTAATTTCAAAAGGGAGGGACCTAACCTTGCCAACACAATTCCATAAATATACCATGATTAGAGTGTAGAGGAGGTCAATAGAAGATGCATCCCACTCACATTCTGGTTGACCTTCTATCATGCATACATCAACAAAATTGACATCTTCAATTTCATCATGCAGAGGTGGATCACATGGTACATGGGGTAGTAAGAATTTTTCACACCAATCAATATCATTTTCTTCCTCAATAAAAGCTACTCTTCCCGCCAAAGGATCGAGAACTACTTTGTTATCTCTAAAATTTTGTTCCTTACTATTGTGACCCATAGGACCTTTTCCTCTATCTTATCCCATGAAATCCCCTTTGGCTTGATTCCCAAATCTATTATGTCTAGTGTTATGATGTTGATTTTGAGGAGTAGGAGACAATCCTTTTCCAGCCCGTGCTAACTTGTAAGAAATTTTTTTAATAACACCTGCCAAAGTCTTGACAACTTCCTCAAGGTCAAATGTTTTACTAGTATGAGACTTCTCTAGGTTAACTAATTTCACACCCTCTCTATTTGGTGGCTTCCCGAAAACTTTAATATTGTTCTCGATATGGATAGCCATGGTAAAAGCTTATCTTAGGGTCCAAGGATTTTTGTCCCTTGAGTAATATGCTACCTTGTTATCAAATGCGTCTGAATACTTACTAAGATAAGACTCATCACTGGGCCTTATATTATTGGGAAATCTCATCAGGTTTTATTGAATCTGTATTGAAATCCTTAACACATTTGTTGGGATTATTTTTAATATTTTCAAACTCAGACAATAGAAACCTTGGATCAGTTCTATCACAATACAGAACTCTGAATGCATTTCTCATCTCTTTCCATGAATTGATTGATCCATCAGGAAGTGGCCTGAACCATTCACGAGCATCTTCATAAAAAGTGTGCATAAAAAAATTCACATACACATCCTCAAACTCAACCTCATAGTCATCCATTACATTCTGAAACAAATTTAAATGATGATCATCATTGATAGCATTGTTGCCATGGAACTTCGGAAATCTCATCCTTATCTCATTGGGGACTTCATTAGGGTAACCTTTCATATCATGAAAATTAAAGGGTGCATACATATTAACCCTAAAGGGTTCCCTAGGAGGCCCAACCATATTAACTTGCACAGGAAATTTAGGTGGAAGATGGTGTAGCCAATGCTGGAAAGGGGTTTACTGGTTTAAAATATTTTGAACAATATGTCAAAAAATTCTGGGAGTAGAAATTTATAAAACAAATCCCCTGATCTCATTACTAAATAAATGGATAGGATTAAGATTACCTCGTATAGCCTTTGAATTAGGATCTTGTTTGTACAAAGGGTGTAAAGGATAGTTCAAACTAGATGCGTCAAAATTGTCGGATATGATAGATTAGTCCTCAACCAATGGAATATAAAGCTTATTAACTTGTCTGCAACTTCTCTTTAAACTCTGACCAATTATAGGTTTCTATACTTGCTTCCTTTGTCGAAAATCCTCTAACTCAGGAAGCAATTTCTTTGTGGGATTGGATTTGAAAGAATACCTTAATCCTTCTAGTTTTGAAAAATGAAGAGCAAACTAGTAAATATAATTGGATCAAACCAATCTATCCCAGCTTTATTTATAGGAGTCGCTACTAGAATATCAAATTATAGAAATAGATGGAACTTTTAAGTATATAAGTATTCTTTTCAACAAAAATCAAGTTACAAGAACTCAAAAATAGTAATGAGATAAATGTAAGCGTCCCCAAAAATTGTGCCACTTGGTTGTTGGCTCCCAAAATCGCACCCCATTTGAGCAACTAACCAAAGTAGGTTGGCTTTGAGGAAATGATGAACAATGAAAAGTTTTGTTGTTGATAGCTGCAGATTCGTTCAACACTCAACCTACTGACTTAAAATATGATAAGTGATCAGGAGACACCTTAACTAAGGGGATGGCTTGACCCTGCTGCTTCTGGCTCTACCTGGACCAAGGTGAGAGGACCTACTTGGAGGATCTGAATAAAGTAAATGATACCTATTCTTGGTTTCCTTTCTAATTGGTGTAAATTAATTAAAATCAAGTGCATCCACAGATACAATACTCACTCATTAGAGTTTTCACTCGAATATTATACGCACTTGACATGTCAAACACATATCAAAATAGATAGATAGTGAACGATTTAAGAAATTATTTCTGCGTAATAGTATCGACCAAGGGTGATTTAGGTGGTATTGGGTTATAGACTTGGTATAATTTCGGCAAAGCATACTTACTAGTAATGATCAAATTTTAAACATGGCTTTGCAGAATAAACATATAAATAATATACAGGTATGATATACTTAATAGGTGTGAAGATAATTGGATATTGAAACTCAAGGCTGAGAGTAATTTCTTTTATGACTTTGGTATGATAATGTTCCCATGGAAAGAATCCATCCTTAACAATGATGTTTAGAAAGAACAATCAATTCAACATAATTTGTTAAATATCATTTGCATTCATTGATACTCAATTTGCACAAATGTCATCAGTCCTCAAAATCCTAACCGCAAATTCTTGAATTAAAGTTTAGATAAAGCACTCGCCATATTTATTTCATACTCCCAAAATACCATTAAGGGATAACGATAGCTTTTCAAAAGTAACGTTGCCCTTAGGATTCAAAATCAGATTGAAATATTGTAAGGTATACACTACTCTAAAGTATTCTGACAATGACCAGAGGGATGCAACAAATAAAGAATGACATTTATGTAATCGACAAATTAAAACTAACACAAGATTGTAGCATAAATTATATTGCCTCATTCATACTTTTAAAAGATAGTAAATAGGAAAGTATAGTTTTATAAAACAAAAGATTCCATTCGTGTAGGTTTTGATAAGGAGACATAAATGAATGCCTTCAAAACCTGCTAATGGCTATACAATGCAACCACCTTAGAATTTCCTTACAGAACTAGACAAGTACATAATGCTTTACAAAAAACTAGAAATTGGAACTCAAATTGAACTTGATATACAAAATCTCTACAATTAACCCCACCCTAGAATGAGGACAAGAATCTCATTCTTATACAATTTCTTGCAAAAATATCTTCTTAATTTCCCCCCAAAAACATTTATATAAGGAACCCTCAAATCCTCCTTTGTGTAACCCAAGATATTTCCAAAATAAGGGAAAATATTCTAACTGAAAAGATTCCCCTTTCTCTAATTGGGCTAAGTGAAGTGATGAAACATAATGACACTTAAAGGAAAGGAAAATGGATATTCCTTTATTTTTTAACAAAATTTTTGTCCTTTAGAAAACTACACCTTGTTTGGATAAATCTTCTTACCAAAATATCTTATCATGAGGGAAAGTTTGCTTTAATTTCTTTCCTCTTTTTCCCTTAGCTTGCTTGGTCTACATCTATGGGCTGATTTACCAAATTGTCCCTTATCTTATCTCTACAGGAATAAAACTTCCCGAACATTTATATGATAGATTCTTCATCGGGCCTTGAATGGTAATGGAAGATTATTTCTCGCATGACACCTACATCATTAAGGTACACAAGAACAATTATTCCCTTCTTTATAATCTTATTCAGTTTGGAAATTATCAATTCTATTTGTACTCATCATTGAATAGTATAAAAATTGAAAGTCCTCAATTCTCCAGGTTTACCAAGAGCATGATCTCTAAAGAGATTGATCAAATTTTATATATTTTCCACTATGAGCCTTTCCCCTCTATTTGTTCCATTTAACTTATCCATAAAAGAATGAAGACTATCAATACATTCCATCACTTTATCCCTTGATTCACTGATAACTTTGATAGAATTTATCAAAATATCTATCCTTACCTTCATAGCCTTGCGGTACTCATGCTGATTCCTTATAGACTTAAGGGACACAATTCCCTCCCTAAAAACCAAGTCATCATCCAAGTCCGTAAAAAAATTCTATCTTCGGCAACATATCACTCCAAATTTGTTTTTCAGCTTCACACTTTTCCATTAATGCTCTTGTTGTTTCTACTTTATCGAAGATATGGGAGTAATGTTTCATGCACTCCTTGATCACTTCCTTGCCTCTAATGACTAAATAATTTTCCCACTAAATAGTGGCCTCCCCTCTTTCTCCCAAATCACTCACTCTTTTGATATCATCATGGGTGATCTCAGGGATATCAAACTACCCTTTATTTTCAGCCTAAGTTAATTTTTTGACTAGGTTGGATAAGCCTTCATTTTTGGCCTTCAAGTCTTTATTAGTCTCGTTAACCTCATCAATCTTCTAGAATAATCCTTCCGCTCCCATGGAAAAGTCATGTTTAATTTATCTAGTGGAAGGTTTACCCAATGTAATTCTTGTGACCTAGAAATCAGATAGAGATGCTTCCCTTTGGAGTACATTGGTCTTGGGAGTTGAAAATTCTACAAATATTTACCCCATTCTTATTTAGAACTTCCCTTGAGACAAACTTTTTCCTTCTTGGGTGGCCTGGTAGGATTAAGAATGACTAAACGTTATAGATCATCATCATCCAATTATATCTCCACCTTCTTCTTCTTTAGGAGAGCATCTTGTATCCAATCCCCCACTGACAACTCTTGTTCATAAGGTAGTTGCGGTACTAAAGCTATAGGAATAACTGTAAGGGATTTGGAAGATGAAGGAGTTTTTAGAAATACCTTCTACATCCACACATGATGGTTCCTCCTGAGCAACTGGTTCCACCAATCCATTGTGACTGTCTATTTTATCCATAAGCTCAGATTGATCTCTTGGTCCTTCATTCCATGGAGATGGTTGGTTATCAATCCCTCCTTCTGTTTGGGGCAAGCCTCTAACTACTTTCTCACTAGAGACATGGACTACCTCACAAGGTCCCTGGGGAGAAAAATTTGTTACATGAAACTGAGTTTTAGGAACTACTACAACCACCTTAGTGTCTTGAAGTGTTTTTGGGAATGTGATACTAGAGATATCCCCATGTAATACTTCCACGAAAATCTTCTCTGTGTGAGACTATGCTTCTGTGTCTTCAATTGTTCTGCCAGTGTCCTACAATTCACATTTACTATCTCGCTCTTCCTCCACTGTTGCAATACTTGGCACTTGTTCCATGGTGGACTCAACTCTCACCCCAACTTTTAAAGTGTCAGGTTCTATTGAATGTTGCTATATTATTGATGTGTCAGTGCTCTTATGTAGAGTAGGCCAGATATCAAATGTAAGAACATTCATAATTGGTTTGTTCTTTAGTAGGTGAAATAATCGGGGCCGGTGGGGTAAAAGGGGTTGGGTTACTAGGTACTGATTCCATAGCAAGTGGAATCACTGGAGATTGGTAAATGATGGGTGAGGGGGTAGGAACATGAGGAATCATTGTTTTATTGACTATCTTTGTTTCTTCCAAATCAACCCATTCGAATACCTTGGTCCATATTCTCCTTTGCAGGTAAAATTGTTTCTCCTTCTCTTTCAAGTCTTGTGGACCTATCTATGGTGTTGGTACCTTATGGGGTGCCTCAGATAAACTCCCTCCTTTATACTTTATTGGAGTATATGACACCACATTTTCTTTCCCCTTTGATCCAAAATCAGATGATGGAACAAAATATAGAGGGGTAACATGGACAACAAGGGCCCTACTCATACTTTCTCGAAGTACCTCCTCAACTCTTTTTGTCAACTGAGTAAGGGATGTTCCAGTATTGCTAATTTGGGCACTCACATCATCCCTTTCTCATGTGGATGTCAACTTCTTGAAAGGGACTGTCGACACTAAAATTTTCCTCCGTAATTTCTATTTCATTAATGTATGTATTAGGAATAGGATGTTGTTAAGTGTAATTAGTAGTAGCATCTGATAGAAGATAACGGTGCCGTCAGTACGGTGCCGCTAATAATGTAGAGTACGGTAACAGTCAAAGTACAATAGGAATGTTGTAAAAAGTAAATATTTGTCGTAAGTGGTCCGGTAATGTTAAAATGTCAAAGTTGGGATAAGTAGAGAAGTAGGGTCTACATGATTAGGAATTAGAAATATTATATTGGTAATAAGGACAAGGAGTGAGGTCATAAATATTTTGTGTATTTTATTTGTAAAAAGTCTAAAAATGTGGAACCCATGTGAAATGATAAGGTTTATCTTATCTTAAGAGATAAGCTTACATGTACAGATAAGAGTTAAGGTATGGAATATGATTCGTCATAGTGGATTTCTTATCCTATCTTAGAGATAAGATGGATAAGCCTAGAAGTTCTATAAATAAAGAGGCCACCCCCCTCATTTAGCATAGAAAGAAGTAGTGAGAAATATTGTATGAAGTGTGTAAAGGAAGCCATCAGTTTAAAGGTGTGTTGAAGAAGCCATTAAGAGGTGTAATTGTAAAGTTTCTCCCATAGTATTGGTGGAAGGCAAGTGAAGTCAATAACACTTGGAGTACCTCATGGGTGAGATTGTAACAATTTCATGTTAGTATTATAATTTACATTGATATTTCAGATTTGTCATCATTCCGTCTTATCATAGTCGATGGTATTCTTGTGTTATGTTTGTTGTTTTGTTTCCAGATTACATCCACCAAACTAAAGGCTGTGCATTAGTAATTAATCATAGCACGAGGAGTTCCCGGTGAAGAATTATCATAGTGTTGGATTGGTGATGACATTTTGGTTCCATTTCCGGGACCATTCCTTGTTGGTGGATTGTCTGGAGAAATATTCCCACTTAGTCAAAAATCAATTGGAGGGTAACCTTGTTTTTACTGTGCATAGTAGTTACCATGGTAAAGTCATTTTTTCCATGAATAGTAGTTACCATGGTAAATTCATTTTTGCTGTGAATAGTATTTACCACAGTAAAGTCACTTTTTACCATGAATAGTATTTACTGCAGTAACTTCACTTTTTACTATGAATAGTGTTTACCACAGTAAAGTCAGTTTTTACTACAGTAAGTCAAGTTTTACCATAGTTTACCATGGTCATTTCTATTTTCTATTATAGTGATTTTAATTATTGGTGCACATAAGTCTTGCTGATTGTACTTTTGGGTTGGTATTTCACTGTGGTTACTTTTGAAAATGGGGAAGATTCCTGTTTTTTCAGCCCAATCTAATGAATATGCTTCCTCTTTCATTCAAGAGTTTAAATGATCTTGTATTTGTAATGGCCTTATAAGAAGGGAACAATGGACTAAATTTTTTCCTACCTTTTTGAATGGTTCAGCCCTTAGGTGGTTTGAAACACTAGGTGATAATGTCAAAAACTCATGGTATTTATTAACTGAAAGTTTTCTTGAAGAATTTGGTGAACAATAGAGATATGCAGATCTCATGATCGATATCACAAAGCTAACCCAAGGAGAGAAGGAGAAGATAAGGGATTATCATGCTCGTGTTCTAGAGCTAAGGAGAGAAGCTCAACGCCCAGATCCGGAAGGAAGGATTAGTGGATGGGTTGATGAATGGTGTGGATAATCTCCTATGTAAGCACTTCATTCTTGGAATGAAGCCAGAGATCAGACAATGAGTGAAGTATGACCACCCAACTACCATTGAACAAGCAAAGGAGATTGCAAGAAGGCAAGAAGAAAGCATGGAAGAGGAGCCCAAAGAAATTGTTGCTAAAGTAGAACCTACACCAACACCTTTGCTCCAGAATCCAAAACCACTCTCGGGTGAGCACAAATCTTTCTCCTAGTACATCTACTGAGTATGAAGATCTGCTTTAAAATATGGGTTAGATAATTATTAATCTTCTTCAAGGAAAATAATTTAGTTCTCAAGGAGGAGATAGAGGTCCAAAAAGAAATATTTCTGAAGTTGTATGTTATGGTTGTTATAAAAAGGGTCATTATAAGTATAATTGTCTAGATAGATCTTCTACATCTGGTAAAGGAGATAATGATAATGGAAAAGCACCTGTAAATTCTTTTGATGTAGTAGATAAGAGCAGAAATAATGAAGTAGATGTGTTTGTAACAAAAAGAAAGAAAGAAAAATATAATCAAGATGGAAACGATCCTAAGAAAATGAAAGGAGAAACTAGTAAGAAACATAGGAGAAGAAAGTTGGGTGTGCAGGATTTTCTAATTTCACAGGGGCAAGGACCATACTCCATCTTGGAAGATCTATCCAAAAGGCCTATAAATATTACATATGGTCAACTCTTGGCTATGTCTTCTGAGAAGAGGAAGGAACTGCGAAGTGGACTCAATGCTCGATGAAGAAGGGAGGTTGAGGTCCCTATTTTGGAGGCAGAGGCGGATCCCTATGATCCACAAGCTGAGGTATTATGTAATGGTATTTCAATTCATGATGTCTTAGTTGATGGAGGTGCTGTAGTTAATGTAATGACCGAGTCTGTAATGAATATGTTGGGGTTAAAAATTGATCGCCCTTCAACACTTATGTTAAGGTCATTAAATAAGGGAAAAACTAAACCAGAAGGTGTAGTTTCAAATGTGGCAATATCTGTTATGGGTGTTGTATGTGTGGTATACTTTTAGGTGATGAAAAATGGTACTGTTGCGTACCTAATGTTGTTGGGAAGACCATGGCTAAGGAGAGTTCATGCAAGAAACTACTGGAATTCTGGCTTCATGAAACTTGGACGTGGTAGAGAGAGGGTGAAGATAAACGTAATCCCTCGACATCATAAGGTAGAACCTGTGGATTCAAGTGATGAAACTGATGATTGGACATCCTCTGATTACTCTAGTACCAGTGAAGTGGACACTAAAGATGAAGAAAGTGAGGTTGATGTTTCAGTCATGGATATCCTTCCAGTCACACTGACTCATGACCCCATAAAATTATCTGAAGAAGAAGTTGATGATCGTCTCCAACAAATAAAGATTGGTGATGCTGTGATGGAGAGTGAGAAGGAATCCTACCTCCAGCTCTTTCGAAGGTACATACACATATTCACTTTCGATTACAAGGAACTCCGTCAAGTAAGCTAGGTAGAACATTCTATTGAGTTGGTAGATGGTGCTAAGCCTATAAAGTAAATGCCATATAGAATGAATCCTAATTTTTCCAAGATTGTAAAAGAAGAAATAGATAAGTTACTTGATGTAGGATTCATATTTGCTGTGGAGAATTCAGAATGGGTTTCTCCCATTGTGATCTCAATTAAAAAGAATGGGAAGCTACACATTTGTGTTGATTACAAGAAGCTCAATAAGGCAACAAAGAAGGATCATTACCCTCTTTCATTTTCAGATCAAATCTTGGATGAAGTAGCTGGCCAGGAGTGTTATAGTTTTGCTGATGAATATAGCGGATACAACCAAGTCCGTATAGCGGAGAAAGATCAGCTGAAGACCACGTTCACCACTCCTTGGGGAACGTTTGCTTATAGAGTTATGCCTTTTGGGTTGTGTAATGCTCCAGAAACATTCCAGCGTTTGATGAATAGGGTGTTCGAAACCTACATTAGGACCTTCATCAGAGTATTTCTGGATGTTTTTTGCATCTATGGGAGCAAGTTGGACCACCTGCACTAGATGGAGATAGCATTTCAAAGATTATATGAAGCACAAGTCTCACTAAACCCTACAAAGTGTGTCTTTGGATGTTCTAAAGGTGTTTTGTTAGGGCATGTTGTATCTAGAGATGGTATTGGTACTGATCCTAATAAAGTTTCAAAAATCAAAGATTTACCATTTCCTATGAATATAAGTAAGTTGAGATCATTTTTAGGCCATGTGGGTTACTATAGAAGGTTCATCAAGAATTTCTCAAAGATTGCACAGCCACTAACCTAGTTTTTGAAGAAGGATGCTACATATGAACCAGGAAATAAGGCACATGAAGCTTTTGGACAACTGAAGGAAGCCCTGGTGTCTTCACCTATTTTAAAGAATCCAGATTGGAGCAAGTCATTCATTGTGTACACTGATGCCTCAGATGCAGCACTAGGAAGTACTTTGAGCCAAAAGGATGAAAATGGGAATGAACATCCAATTTACTTTGGGAGCAGAAAAATGAGTAGTTGCTGAGGTAAATTATACTGTAACTGAAAAAGAGGCTCTAGCTATCATTTTTGCTATAAAGAAGTTTAGAAATTACTTGCTAGGGCAGAAATTTATAGTTGTAACAGATCATCAGGCTCTAAAATATATTGTCAATAAGCCTAACCCATCAGGGAGGATAGCAGGATGGATAATTTTGCTACAAGAATTTGAATTTGATAGTATAGATAGGCCAGGAAAGAAGTATGTCAATGTAGATGCACTCTTTCGAGCCTATGATGGTTTAGGATCATCTTGTGATGATGATGATTTCCCCGATGCATCCTTGTTATCCCTTGACACAATCCCTAGTGAATACATAGATATTTGGAATTATCTGAATGGATTCAAGTTTCCTAATGGTGCCAATGCAAAGACTAAGAGAAAGATTACTCAAGCCAGTCATCCATATTCTATTCTGCATGGAGTATTATTTCGAATAGGACCTGATAGACAGTACAAGAGGGCAGTTGGACATGATCAAGGGAAGGAACTGCTAGAAGAATTCCACAATGGTACATGTGGAGGGCACTTCTCTAGACAACTTACAGTAAGAAGGATTTTGGATGCAGGTTATCACTGGCCCACTCTTTTTAAAGATTGTTATAATTATTGTAAGACATGTGATATTTGTCAAACACATGATAACCGTAAGACTTCATCAGCTCCATTATTTCCTATTCTTCCACTTCGTCACTTTGAAAAGTGGGGAATAGACATTGTAGGTCCACTTCCAACTACCTCACGCCAAAATAAGTATATTGTAGTTGCCACAGATTATTTAACCAAGTGGGTTGAAGCTAGGCCATTGAAAACAACTTCCATGGATGAGGTTGCAAGGTTCATATATGAATGCATTGTCACCAGATTTGGTTGTCCATTAGAAATTGTAACAGATCAAGGAAGCCACTTCATTAATGAGGTAGTAGAAGCCCTAGTCAATAAATTTTCTATTAATCACAGGAAGGCAAAAACATACAAGCCAAGCACAAATGGACAGGTGGAACGAACAAATTTTGTGTTATGTCAAATTCTAGCAAAAGATGCAGCCTTGCAGGTACATAAGTGGGATAAAAGGATTCATGCAGCATTGTGGGCATATAAGGCAACATCAAAGTCAGCAACATGATACTCCCCATTTTAGTTGGCCTATGGCATTGATCCAGTTCTTCCTATTGAGTTTGATATTCCCACTGTGAGAGTTATGAAAAATGAAAGGATGGATGAAAGTGATTCAGTAAAAGAAAGGTTGGTACATCTTCATCTGCTAGAGGAAATGAGGGAAATAGCTAAGGATACAAGCTATAAGAATAAAATGAAGCAAAAGGAATACGTTGATCAAAATATCTAGTGGTATCCATTTCATGTGAATGACTTGGTTCTAGTATATGATTCCAGATACAAAAAAAGAAGACAGAGAAAATTTCTTCTAAAATGGATGGGACCCTATAAAATAGTAGTTGTGCATGAAAATGGTATGTACCAACTGGAGGAATTGGATGGCACTCCCATTACAAAATGGGTCAACCACGACAAGTTGAAGATTTTCCAAGCACCAGAATAGTCTACTCCAAGGACGGAGTAGAAGCTAGAAAGGGGGAAGATGTCGACACTAAAATTTTCCTTCGTAATTTCTATTTCATTAATGTTTGTATTAGGAATAGGATGCTGTTAAGTGTAATTAGTAGTAGCGTATGATAGAAGATAATAGCGCCATCAGTATGGTGCCACCAATAACATAGAGTACGGTAATAGTCAAAGTACAATAGGAATGCTGTAAAAAGTAAATATTTGTCGTAAGTGGTCCGGCAATGTTAAAATGTCAAAGTTGGGATAAGTAGAGAAGTAGGGTCTACATGATTAGGAATTAGAAATATTATATTGGTAATAAGGACAAGGAGTGAGGTCATAAATATTTTGTGTATTTTATTTGTAAAAATTCTAAAAATGTGGAACCCATGTGAAATGATAAGGTTTATCTTATCTTAAGAGATAAGCTTACATGTACAGATAAGAGTTAAGGTATGGAATATGATTTGTCATAGTGGATTTCTTATCCTATCTTAGAGATAAGATGGATAAGCCTGGAAGTTCTATAAATAAAGAGGCCACCCCCCTCATTTAGCATAGAAAGAAGTAGTGAGAAATATTGTATGAAGTGTGTAAAGGAAGCCATCAGTTTAAAGGTGTGTTGAAGAAGCCATTAAGAGGTGTAATTGTAAAGTTTCTCCCATAGTATTGGTGGAAGGCAAGTGAAGTCAATAACACTTGAAGTACCTCATGGGTGAGATTGTAACAATTTCATGTTAATATTATAATTTACTTTGATATTTCAGATTTATCATCATTCCGTCTTATCATAGTCAATGGTATTCTTGTGTTATATTTGTTCTTTTGTTTCCAGATTACATCCACCAAACTAAAGGCTGTGCATTAGTAAATAATCATAGCACGAGGAGTTCTTGGTGAAAAATTATCATAGTGCCGGATTGGTGATTGCATGACCTTAACCCCCTGCTTCCCTAAAACATCCTTGGTAGCGCAAATCTTTCGATATGGTGGAAGGATATCATCAAGTAACTTAGTAGCCCTGCATTCCCTCAACACAAGGGTTTTTTGGTAGCTTACATCCATGCCTTTTGAGGATAAACACCTTAGAGAGAGTCTAATGACATTCAAAGTCCTATCTCTATTGTTTCTCCCTTCATCAACTCCCCAATCAACTGGTGACATAGGTTGAGTTGAAATATTCCCTTTGACATAATCATCACTAATTACATTTTTATCATCTTCTAATTCCTCAAGAGCCTGAATAACCCCAAAATCTATCATATAAGACAACATCATCCTTGAATAATCCCTTTATCTAACTTCCCTCTCACCACCACAATCCATCCAGAAGTCTTCATAATGAGCCACATGTTCCATATGAGTAGGTAAAATAATATGAATAATTTGTTTTATGTCATTTTGAGGTCTGACCTCAAAAATATCTAACATACATCTACCCATTTCTGCCTCCAATGTTTTTACCTTTTGGATGTTTGAGTAGGTGTAATTACTAATAGTCATGAGAAACTTGATAGGGGATGTGAGATGTTTGTTGGCGATGATATGATGTATTGGTAACCGTTATGTCAAAAAAGTAGCACCCTAGGACTTGCACATTACAAAACCCTACTTTTGACTAACATGGTATTGTTTCAAGGTGTGGGACCCTTGCAATTGAGACAAACCTCCAGAAAAGGCCAGTTCCTCTACCTATTCTAATGCTAAAAGCTACTCCTAGGAAGGGAAATGTAACTATTCTAACACTAACCTAGAAATTCCAAGGGACCAGGGAAGAGAAAGATGAATAAAATGAATGTCCTAAACTAAGAAATATGATAACACAAAGAACAAGGGGGGTAGAGATATTCCAAGTGAGTGAAAATGAAAGAAAATGAGGTAGAAGAGGGCAGATGTAAGTGCCACAGTGTAATGTCCCCAATGGACATTATTTTACCCCTAAATGGATTTTAGGCAATCCCAATTTTAAATATGCAAAAATACAGACAAATTGCAGCCAAACAGAAATCTAATTTTTGCAAAAAATTAAATCTAGGGCAGGGAACAGAAAATTATGGATAACTCCAAAAATAATTACTTAAATCTCTTAAAATTTTAAATGGAGCTTGCTAATACAATAACTGATATTATAGAACTGTTTTTGGAAATTTACGAATAACAGAATGCTGCCAGAAATTTATAGCGTGCCCTAAACATTTGAAAACTTCTACAATTGATATTTTTTGCTAGAGAAGTCCAAATGACCTGAAACTTTGGATCTTGGGCCACAAAAATATGAAGAATAATAATTCCAAAAATAGTTTTCGCACAGCAAACACGAAACCCTAATTTTTGCCCTAAAAATTACGTCACCCAACACATTTAGGGCATCAATTCAGCTCCAAACTTGACAAGCTAGGGTAGATCTCTCACTACCGAATAATGCCCTGTTAGGTAGGGATGGATCTCTCACCACTGAAGCTAGGGTTCTTGTGGGATCTTACTCCACAAGCTGGATATTTGCAAACAGCAGTTGCACATGAAAAAATATGCATAAGCTACAAACTTGAGACACAAATTAGAAAATATCAAATGGTTATACAATATCTCTCCCTTCAAGTCGACTTCTCCTTATAAAGGAAGAAGAGACCCAAAACAACCTCTACAATATCCAATTAGTTCCCAAGGATTTTCCCTATGCAAGCATTTAATATTTTCCCATATTAAATGCTTTTTCCAACAACTTTTTCCCTCCTAATGCAAGTCACATTTTTCTAGGGGAAATACATAGTAAAATGGGCATTTATCCTTTCTATGTTCCCATTCCCCCTTTTTAAGGCAAGTCGCCTTTTCACCTAGGATGGATAACAATTTATATTTGGGCCTTTTCCATCCTTGATTTAATAATTATTAAGTCATATAAATTATTATAAGTGCTCTATATATTTTTTTCTTTTATTAATGGCACTTTATAATAATTAAATATAACTTAAGCCACCCTTATATTTTTCCTTTGGCCGTCGGGTTGACAAAATAGGCCAAAGGTCTTCGAATGGGAAGGGGATATTACAATCCTCCCTTCCCAAAATTGCTTGCCCTCAAGCAATTCTGATCTTGTTTTTTCCAAGTGTCATGCACAAGAGACAAAACATGCTGAAGTGATCCGCAAGCCTAGCACATGTTCCTGTCAAGTGAACTAAAACTTGCCACCATATATCATCCACAAGATGCTCACATACATATACTTGGAGCAATGGTTCATCAAACTCCATAATGTAAACTTTGGCATGCATCTCATGATGAAAATAAATAGGCAACAATAAATAAGACACATTAGTATGCTCTTTATACCTTGGAATATCACCAACATCCTCGCCAATCTTGGTCTTCAAAATGTCTTGACTTTGCTGCCCCAAAATCTGAGTATTCGTGTCTACAATGGGCTGAAATTCTTCATAAATCAGCTGCTGCAATAAATGAGATGACATACTTTCTTCCACACCATCTTTAATTTGTGCAATCAGCCCTTCTTTGAAAGGTATTTCCATGCTCCCGGCTGCCCTCTCTTGAGAAATGTACATTCCTCAATACCCTGCTGCCCACTAAGTGAAGACATCTTTTTCCTTGAATCCCTCTTGTAGGTGTTGTCTTGTTTGAGCAGCTATCAATTTAGCAGCTCTAGCTCTGCTATTCCACTCCTCACACCTTTTTAGAGTTTCCATTACATCCTCCTTACTTGCATATACAAATTTCTTCTCTTGAGCTGGAATAATTTCTCTAACAAGAAATTTTTCATTAATGCAATTATTTTTCTCAATGGAAATCATACCTTTTTCTCTAGAAGCTTCTTCTTCTTCAAATGAGTTCTTTTGTAATTCAGGTACCAGCATATGATGACCTCGCTTGGGCTTGCTACCAATCTTCATCATGCAATAATCTGGAAATGGCATATTATCTCTGCAAACCCTTACTCAAAGATTGGTATTTCCTCCAACAAGAATCCTCATCAATCACCTCTATTGGATGCCCTTTATTATTGTTCTCACATTTTTCCTGATTGTCCCAAGACCTGCTTTGATTTAAATTCTGAGTGAGCTAGCTCAAATAAAGATTAGTGGTTTCCTGTTGTTTCACCATGTTGGTGAACATTTCCTTCATAAAACCCATATTGAAATCTTTCCAATTTGCCATTTTTAACCCACATAGGCTGGAGGAACAACAGCTCGGATACCATTTGTAATGTCCCCAATGGACATTATTTTACCCTTAAACGGATTTTAGGCAATCCCAACATTTAAATATGCAAAATTCAGACAAATTGCAGCCGAACAAGAAATACTGATTTTTGCAGAAAATTAAATCCCCCCTAGGGCAGCGAACAGGGAAAATACATGAATAACTCCAAAAATACTTGCTCAAATCTCTTGTAATTTTAAATGGAGCTTCACCTAATAAAATAACAATATTATGGAATTGTTTTTGGAATTGATTTCGAATAACATTAATGCTGCCAAAAATTTACAGCGTGCCCTAAACATTTTTTCTTTGAAAACTTCTAATTAATTAATATCCCTTTTGCTAGAGGCAGTCCAAATGAGCTGAAACTTTGGCAATCTTGGGCCAAAATCTAGGCCAATATGAAGATATAATATTCCAAAAATAATTTTCACACAAGCAAACACGAAACCCTAATTTTGCCCTAACTTCACAAGTAGGTCGCCCAGCACATTGAAGTGTATCAATTCAGCTCCAAAATTGACAAGATAGGGTAGATCTCTCACTACAGTCCACAGAATGCGCTGCTAGCTAGGGATGGATCTCTCAAACCACCGAAGCTAGGGTTCCCGTGATAGATCTTACTTCACAAGCTGAGAAATATTTGCAAACAACAATTGCACATAGAAAGAATATGCATAAGCTACAAGCTTCGCCACAAATTAGAATATATCAAAATGGTATGAATATATTTCCCTTCAAGTATTCTCCTAATAAATGAAGAAGAGACCCAAAACAACCTCTACAATATCCAATTAGCCTTCCCAATTGGGATTTTCTTCCTACCATCTGCAAGCATTTAATATTTTCCCATATTAAATGTCTTTTTCCAACAACTTTTTCCCTCCTAATGCAAGTCACATTTTTCTAGGGGAAATACATAGTAAAATGGGCATTTATCCTTTCTAATGTTCCAAAATTCCCCCTTCTAAGCCAAACAGTCGCCTTTTCACCTAGGATGGATAACAATTTATATTTGGGAACCTTTTCCATCCTTGATTTAATAATTACTTTAAGTCATCTTAAATTATTAAAAGCTGCTCTATATAGCTTTTTTTCTTTATATTAATGGAACTTTATAATAATTAAATATAACTTAAGCCACCCTTAAATTTTTCCTTTGGCCGTCGGGTTGACAAAATAGGCCAAAGGTCTTCGAATGGGAAGAAGAAGGGGCTATTAGAATCCTCCCTTCCCAAAATTGGCTTGGCCCTCAAGCAATTATGATCTTGTTTTGTCCAAAAGTGTCATGCACAAGACAGACAAAACATGCTAAAGTGATTCCCGCAAGCCTAACACATGTACATTAAAGTGGTCAATTGAACATGCCAAACTTGCCACCATGTGTATATCATCATACAAGATGCTCTACTATAGGGATATGACTTGGAGCAATGGTTCATCAAACTCCATAATGTATACTTTGGCAAAACATCTCATGATGAAAATAAATAGGCAAAAATAAATAAGACACAAATTAGTATGCATATTTTTATGCCTTGGAATATCACCAACACCCTCGCCAATCTTGGTCTTCAAAATGGACTTTGCTGCCCCAAAATCTGAGTATTCAATGTCTACAATGGGTTGAAATTCTTCATAAATGCAAGCTGCTGCAATAAATGTGATTAAATGCTTTTCTTCCAACACCATTTTTAATCTGTGCAATCAGCCCTCCTTTGAGGGGTATTTCCATGCTCCCTGGCTGCCCTCTCTTGAGAAATCTATGTTCCTCATACCCTGCTGCCCACTAAGTGAAGACATCTTTTCATTGAACTCTTGTAGGCCTTGTCTTGCTTGAGCAGCTATCAATTTAGCAGCTCTATCTCTGTTATTCCACTCCTCACACCTTTTTAGAGTTTCCATTACAGACCTCCTTACTTGCATATACAAAGCCACCCTTCTCTTGATCCTTTGAATAATTTCTCTAACAAGCAAAGTTTCATTAATGCAATTATTTTTCTCAATGGAAATCATACCTTTTTCTCTAGAAGCTTCTTCTTCTTCAAATGAGTTCTTTTGTAATTCAAGTACCAGCATATGATGACCTCGCTTGGGCTTGCTACCAATCTTCATCATGCAATAATCTGGAAATGGCATATTATCTCTGAAACCCTTACTCAAAGATTGATATTTCCTCCAACAAGAATCCTCATCAATCACCTCTATTAGATGCCCTTTATTATTGTTCACACCATTTTCCTTATTGTCCCAAGATCTGCTTTGATTCAAATTCTGAGTGAGCTGGCTCAAATAAAAGTTAGTGGTTTCCTGTTGTTTCACCATGTTGGTGAACATTTCCTTCATAAAACCCATATTGAAATCTTTCCAATTTGCCATATTTAACCCACATAGGCTGGAGGAACAACAGCTCTGATACCATTTGTAATGTCCCCAATGGACATTATTTTACCCTTAAACGGATTTTAGGCAATCCCAACTTTAAATATGCAAAATACAGACAAATTGCAGCCAAACAGAAATCTGATTTTTGCAGAAAATTAAATCTAGGGCAGCGAACAAAAACCAATGGATAACTCCAAAAATACTTCTCAAATCTCTTGAAATTTTAAATGGAGCTTGCTAATACAATAACAAATATTATAGAACTGTTTTTGGAATTTTTGAATAACAGAATGCTGCCAGAAATTTACAGCGTGCCCTAAACAACTGAAAACTTCTAAAATTAATATCTTTTGCTAGAGAAGTCCAAATGAGCTGAAACTTTGGATCTTGGGCCACAAAAATATGAAGAATAATATTCCAAAAATAGTTTTCGCACAGCAAACACGAAACCCTAATTTTTGCCCTAAAAAGTAGGTCACCCAGCACATTTAGGGCATCAATTCAGCTCCAAAATTGACAAGCTAGGGTAGATCTCTCACTACCGAAGAATGCCCTGCTAGCTAGGGATGGATCTCTCACCACCGAAGCTAGGGTTCCTGTGGGATCTTACTCCACAAGCTGGATATTTGCAAACAACAGTTGCACATGAAAGAATATGCATAAGCTACAAGCTTAAGACACAAATTAGAAAATATCAAATGGTATGGAATATCTTTCCCTTCAAGTCGACTTCTCCTTATAAAGGAAGAAGAGACCCAAAACAACCTCTACAATATCCAATTAGTTCCCAAGGATTTTCCCTATGCAAGCATTTAATATTTTCCCATATTAAATGCTTTTTCCAACAACTTTTTCCCTCCTAATGCAAGTCACATTTTTCTAGGGGAAATACATAGTAAAATGGGCATTTATCCTTTCTATGTTCCCATTCCCCCTTCTAAGGCAAGTCGCCTTTTCACCTAGGATGGATAACAATTTATATTTGGGCCTTTTCCATCCTTGATTTAATAATTATTAAGTCATATAAATTATTATAAGTGCTCTATATATTTTTTTTCTTTTATTAATGGCACTTTATAATAATTAAATATAACTTAAGCCACCCTTATATTTTTCCTTTGGCCGTCGGGTTGACAAAATAGGCCAAAGGTCTTCGAATGGGAAGGGGATATTACAATCCTCCCTTCCCAATCAAGCAATTCTTTTGATTGTTTTGTAGTGTCATGCACAAGAGACAAAACATGTTGAAGTGATCCGCAAGCCTTGTTTTGTCAAGTGAACTAAAATTTGCCACCATAATCATCCCAATGGACATACATAATCCTGGAGCTATTTTACCCCTAAACGGATTTTAGGCAATCCCAACTTTAAATATGCAAAATACAGACAAATTGCAGCCAAACAGAAATTTGATTTTTGCAGAAAATTATCCCAATCTAGGGCAGCGAACAAAAAAAAATGGATAACTCTCCAAAAATCCACTTGCTCAAATCTCTTGAAATTTTAAATGGAGCTTGCTAATACAATAACAGATATTATAGAACTGTTTTTGGAATTTTTCGAATAACAGAATGCTGCCAGAAATTTACAGCGTGCCCTAAACAACTGAAAACTTCTAAAATTAATATCTTTTGCTAGAGAAGTCCAAATGAGCTGAAACTTTGGATCTTGGGCCACAAAAATATGAAGAATAATATTCCAAAAATAGTTTTCGCACAGCAAACACGAAACCCTAATTTTGCCCTAAAAAGTAGGTCGCCCAACACATTTAGGGCATCAATTCAGCTCCAAAATTGACAAGCTAGGGTAGATCTCTCACTACCGAAGAATGCCCTGCTAGCTAGGGATGGATCTCTCACCACCGAAGCTAGGGTTCCTGTGGGATCTTACTCCACAAGCTGGATATTTGCAAACAGCAGTTGCACATGAAAGAATATGCATAAGCTACAAGCTTAAGACACAAATTAGAAAATATCAAATGGTATGGAATATGTTTCCCTTCAAGTCGACTTCTCCTTATAAAGGAAGAAGAGACCCAAAACAACCTCTACAATATCCAATTAGTTCCCAAGGATTTTCCCTATGCAAGCATTTAATATTTTCCCATATTAAATGTTTTTTCCAACAACTTTTTCCCTCCTAATGCAAGTCACATTTTTCTAGGGGAAATACATAGTAAAATGGGCATTTATCCTTTCTATGTTCCCATTCCCCCTTCTAAGGCAAGTCGCCTTTTCACCTAGGATGGATAACAATTTATATTTGGGCCTTTTCCATCCTTGATTTAATAATTATTAAGTCATATAAATTATTATAAGTGCTCTATATATTTTTTTCTTTTATTAATGGCACTTTATAATAATTAAATATAACTTAAGCCACCCTTATATTTTTCCTTTGGCCGTCGGGTTGACAAAATAGGCCAAAGGTCTTCGAATGGGAAGGGGATATTACAATCCTCCCTTCCCAAAATTGCTTGCCCTCAAGCAATTCTGATCTTGTTTTGTCCAAGTGTCATGCACAAGAGACAAAACATGCTGAAGTGATCTGCAAGCCTGGCACCTGTTCCTGTCAAGTGAACTAAAACTTGCCACCATATATCATCCACAAGATGCTCACATACATATACTTGGAGCAATGGTTCATCAAACTCCATAATGTAAACTTTGGCATGCATCTCATGATGAAAATAAATAGGCAACAATAAATAAGACACGTTAGTATGCTCTTTATACCTTGGAATATCACCAACATCCTCGCCAATCTTGGTCTTCAAAATGTCTTGACTTTGCTGCCCCAAAATCTGAGTATTCGTGTCTACAATGGGCTGAAATTCTTCATAAATCAGCTGCTGCAATAAATGAGATGGCATACTTTGGAAATTCCACACCATCTTTACAATTGTGCAATCAGTCCTCCTTTGAAAGGTATTTCCATGTGCCAGCTGCCCATAGAGTCTTCTTGAGGAAATGACATTCCTTCATACCATTTGCCCACTAAGTGAAGACATCTTTTCCTTGAACTCTTGTAGGTGTTGTCTTGCTTGAGCAGCTATCAATTTAGCAGCTCTAGCTCTGCTATTCCACTCCTCACACCTTTTTAGAGTTTCCATTACATCCTCCTTACTTGCATATACAAATTTCTTCTCTTGAGTTGGAATAATTTCTCTAACAAGCAAAGTTTCATTAATGCAATTATTTTTCTCAATGGAAATCATACCTTTTTCTCTAGAAGCTTCTTCTTCTTCAAATGAGTTCTTTTGTAATTCAGGTACCGGCATATGATGACCTCGCTTGGGCTTGCTACCAATCTTCATCATGCAATAATCTGGAAATGACATATTATCTCTGAAACCCTTACTCAAAGATTGGTATTTCCTCCAACAAGAATCCTCATCAATCACCTCTATTGGATGCCCTTTATTATTGTTCTCACCTTTTTCCTGATTGTCCCAAGACCTGCTTTGATTTAAATTCTGAGTGAGCTGGCTCAAATAAAGGTTAGTGGTTTCCTGTTGTTTCACCATGTTGGTGAACATTTCCTTCATAAAACCCATATTGAAATCTTTCCAATTTGCCATATTTAACCCACATAGGCTGGAGGAACAACAACTCTGATACCATTTGTAATGTCCCCAATGGACATTATTTTACCCCTAAACGGATTTTAGGCAATCCCAACTTTAAATATGCAAAATACAGACAAATTGCAGCCAAACAGAAATCTGATTTTTGCAGAAAATTAAATCTAGGGCAGCGAACAGAAAATAATGGATAACTCCAAAAATACTTGCTCAAATCTCTTGAAATTTTAAATGGAGCTTACTAATACAATAACTGATATTATAGAACTGTTTTTAGAATTTTTTGAATAACAGAATGCTGCCAGAAATTTATAGCGTGCCCTAAACAATTGAAAACTTCTAAAATTATTATCTTTTGCTAGAGAAGTCCAAATGAGCTGAAACTTTGGATCTTGGGCCACAAAAATATGAAGAATAATATTCCAAAAATAGTTTTCGCACAACAAACACGAAACCCTAATTTTGCCCTAAAAAGTAGGTCGCCCAACACATTTAGGGCATCAATTCAGCTCCAAAATTGACAAGCTTGGGTAGATCTCTCACTACCAAAAAATGCCCTGCTAGCTAGGGATGGATCTCTCACCACCGAAGCTAGGGTTCCTGTGGGATCTTACTCCACAAGCTGGATATTTGCAAACAACAGTTGCACATGAAAGAATATGCATAAGCTACAAGCTTAAGACACAAATTAAAAAATATCAAATGGTATGGAATATATTTCCCTTCAAGTCAACTTCTCCTTATAAAGGAAGAAGAGACCCAAAACAACCTCTACAATATCCAATTAATTCCCAAGGATTTTCCCTATGCAAGCATTTAATATTTTCTTATATTAAATGCCTTTTTCCAACAACTTTTTCCCTCCTAATGCAAGTTGCATTTTTTTTAGGGGAAATACATAGTAAAATGGGCATTTGTCCTTTCTATGTTCCCATTCCCCTTTCTAAGACAAGTCGCCTTTTCACCTAGGATGGATAACAATTTATATTTGGGCCTTTTCCATCCTTGATTTAATAATTATTAAGTCATATAAATTATTATAAGTGCTTTATATATATTTTTCTTTTATTAATGGCACTTTATAATAATTAAATATAACTTAAGCCACCCTTATATTTTTCCTTTGGCCGTCTAGGTTGACAAAATAGGCCAAAGGTCTTTGAATGGGAAGGGGATATTTTCCATGAGTTACACTCTTCTAGACTGTACAGACTGGCATGGCCTGTGGGGTACCCTTAATAGGATGTTGGGCCCGTATAGATGATTTAATCTATGTTATTATGGGTGGTTAGATAACTCATGTTTATTGGGAGCTGTTATGGATTGTATTCTTGGCCCATGGTTTTGGTAACCCCGTTTTATTGTAACACCATTGTGATCGATTACCTACTGATATGCTCATATACACATAGTTGGAACAATGGTCCAACAGGATAGGGCATGACTGAGAGATCTTCGTCATCTACCATACCATGTATGTCATGGTGGAAGTAAATTGGAATAAGAGACAATAAGGAAGATACAGTTAGTGTGCATTGGGTTTTTACCCTTCAAGGGTTTTCCAAGATAAGTCCTAGTGTATTGTGTTATCTTGTGTAAGATCATTTCTTATGTTGAGCTGCCCCCAACATTCTATGAAGTATCACTGAGTGCTTGTATTTGTTTAGTGGATCTAAATTCTCTGATCAAGATCTAAAAGCTGGTTTGGAAGCTTACATGCAAGCTGAAGACCTGGGACACAAGTGTCCATGTGAGGCTCCTTTTTATGTGCCAGAACAAAGCTCACAAGTAGGAAGTCTGAATTTGTGGGTGTAGACTTCCTTGCAAAGACATTCCCAGGAGACGATCGTAAACTGGAAATGTGGCACTGTTTTGATCTTGACAATAAGAAATCTGGGATGCCAAGCTAGCATCTGTATGCTTTGCTAGGTTCCCTTCCTCACAGCTGATACCAAGAGTTTTCATTACACCCTCCTTGCTTGCACAAACAGGTTTCTTCTCTTGAGCTGGAATAATTTCTCTAACAAGCAAAGTTTCACTAATGAAATTATTTTGCTCAATGGAAATCATACCATTTTGTCTAGAAGCTTCTTCTACAAATGAGTTCCTTTGTAATTCAAGTACTCAGTATATGATAATCTCGCTTGGGCTTGCTACCAATCTTCATCATGCAATAATCTGGAAATAACATATTATCTCTTAAACCCTTACTCAAAGATTAGTATTTCCTCCAACAAGAATCCTCATACAATCACCTCTATTAGCTGCCCTCTGTCACTGTTCTCACCATGTTTCTTATTGTCCCTAGATCTGCTATGATTTACATTCTGAGTGAGCTGGCTCGAATAAAGGTTAGTGGCTTGCTATTGTTTCACCATGTTGGTGAATATTTCCTTCATAAAACCCACATTGAGATCTTTCCAAAATACCATATTTAACCCACACAGGCTAGAGGAACAACTACTTTGATACCATTGAAATATCCCTTGTGGGATACCACTTGAAAACGCACAAATTATATGAAAATGACAGGAAAGTAAAGCAATCTTTATTGAAAATGCTCTCAGCTAGGACAGCGAAATTATTTTTTATCACTAGAAATATTTGCCCACAGTGCAAGAAATTTTGAAGGGATGAGATTCTCAACAATAGTATTAAATTGATATCACACAAGCAATATTTGCCCACAGTGCAAGAAATTTTGAGGGAAGATCCCTTGGAAACTTAATCAATTGTAGAGACACTTTGGATCATTCATTTGGAATAATATATTGCTGCCAAAAAAATTACAAAATGCCCTAAGCAGTTGGAAAACTTCATAGGTTTGTGTCCCTCTAAATACAAGAGCAGTAATAAGGGTCTTTAGAAATAGCAAACATTGAGACAGGATATAGGTAGTAATAGTTCCCACCTTCAGATCTGAAAACAGCACTACTGGAAAACCCCCAAATAAAGGTTGTAAGTCACCTCGCTTGGAATAGGGTTGAAAAATGATGGAGGTTCCTTCAACGAGATGTCATTCCCATCCCAAATGGCTGTTGTGAATCTGATCTAGAGCCCTCTACTTATCTTCCCCAAATGCCCCCAAGACCCTCGAGATCCTTCCTCTAAAACCTTTAGTTCCATGTTTATTTCACATGGCCCTAAAAGTGGCATCCAAAATGATACACTAGGGTAGATCTCTTTCCTATCTAGGGATGGTCTCTCTTCACCGAAGCTAGGGTTCCTATGAGATTTTGGTAGATGCGCTGCACAAAAGGGGTCAATAAAAATGTAGACTAGGGTAGATCTCTTACTAAAGAATGCCCTGTAACCTATAGGATTCTCTCCTAGCCTCCTTAGTAGCTAGGACTTCTCTATAAGTTGATTAGCAGTTCCCAAGCTAGTAGATGCCTATGACAACAATTCAGCTTCCAAGAAGGGGTCGATAAAAATGTGATGAAAAGGCCCTTCCTATTGGTACTTTCCTCCTGAGGCTCATGGTCCAAAACTTGACCCACAAGGCAAAATGTGATCCCATGTAGAACCTAGATCGCGTCTTCCCAATAGCAAATGTCCACTGTGACTGGAGCCCCTTGGGTCAGTGAGCAACAGGGAAATAAAACCCTTAAGTTAGCCTTTGCCCCTGTGAGGCAAAAGGGGACAGTATCATCAGGCAAGTAAAGTGATTGATCAGTCAACGCTAATATATTTCTATTTTAGAACCAGCGTGCCTTTAGAATAGAACTACAGAAAACCCTTTGACTACTCAAAGATGAAGATACTTCTAATGACCATAAGCAAGTCGGCCAATAAATCCAAGATTACTCGACCTGGAATAAAAACATATGCGTGTAGCCAGATTAAAACAGGGATATGAGCTAGTAGGCTATTTTTATCAACGAAATAACTTTCAACCTGTGCATGATGTTGGGTAGTTTTTTTGCCGAGAATTAGGGAAAAAATGTCTGCATGATCTTTCAAAGATGATTTCTTGATTGTAAAAGCTTAATTAGTTTTCCAGGATAGATAATTGAATATGCGTGTACCTTCTTTTAGTTTGAGGGTATGAGAGAAGAAAATCGTACAATGGTTTCTGTATGTTAGTTCTTCTTTAATGTCTGCAACAAAAGAAAGAGTAGCTAAGTGAGGGAAAAATATTGAACATCCTGTGAAGTGTTGGAAGACAACAGATCATCATTGTATTTCCTTTGTAAAGAATTGAATAATAATATTAGCCATTTCTTGGTGGACGTAGCCCACACTGGGTGAACCATGTTAAGTATGGTGTTATCTTTCTCTTGTTTATTTTATCTTTTGGTTTATTTCCACATTCATTTCTTGTATGCTTTATCTAATTTTTAGATATGCGCAACACTGTTATATGGTTAACCCCCAACATTGAATGGTCATCACAAAGAATTATTATGAATCACAAATTTACCATGGCAATGAACATCGTATATATTAATTTCATCACAGACTTCAATCTCATATGCACATCAATTATGGAATTTTTGTTGATGGATAGGATTTTTTTTCGTAAATTTCAATATCAACTTGTACAATCTTTGATGACTAATTTAAAGCCAACAGACTTCAATCTCATATGCACATCAATTATGGAATTTTTGTTGATGGATAGGATTTTTTTTCTAAATTTCAATATCAACTTGTACAATCTTTGATGGACTAATTTAAGGCCAATATAGTATATTACTCATATTAGGGGAGCAGTTAGAATTTCTCACATTGAAAAAATCAATCAAAATAACATGATCTACTCCTTTTCAATGATTTTCAGATGAGTAGAAAATTGAATTTGGATAGAAAAAAACACATATTTATAAATCCAAAAGTTTGACTAAATCAAAACCTAATATTAGACCTAGTATCTTTCTCATGATGGGTGGGGTCTTTGGCATTGTCATCTTGTCAAATCTCGATAGAACTATAAACCTTGAAGTGCAACTTAATTTTCTCCTAGAGCATAAGAAACAGGGAAATGATGTTACATCCATGGTTTTTAAGAACAATCACCTCTAAGGAGATATAGGGCATTCATTTCTATTAAAAATGAACATTTATATATCGAAGAACCTTATTTCTCATAAAATATAACACAAATGCATCCATAATAACCAACATAAATATTATTCACAAACAATATCTTATTACTTACATTTCATGAAAAATAATTGTTTTTAAGCCACAATTATGCATCCATAATAACCAACATAAATATTATTCACAAACAATATCTTATTACTTACATTTCATGAAAAATAATTGTTTTTAAGACAAATTTTACTATGTTTAATCGCACATTCAATATATCAAAATTTAAAGTAATATAGTTAGAAGAAAAACTACATGGTTGCATCAAACTCATATTTTTCCAGTATCAGTATATCAAAAAAGAAATAAAACATCCTCTTAATTGTAAATAAAAATCAAATAAAAAAGCCATGTAATTATTTTATTAAAAAGAGTGTTCAGTAAAGTAAAACAGGTGCTAAAAAAACCACTATTTACTATTTACATAAATTTCCAAAAATTTGTTGTTTGAAGAACGGAAATGGAACCTACATGGAAAAAATTGGCCTATAGAATTTCAAGACAATTTATATCGGCATGTTTGTGCAACATAATTTCCCTTAGATAATTACATCCATGAGTGTTATGGTCATAACACTTATGGTTGTAATTAGTTATAGATGTAAAAAATTGCAGATGTTGTAATTTATTGCCATGACTAGTTACAATCATAACTAGTAAAAAATTGCAGATGTTTAATTTACTGCCATGACTAGTTACAATCATAACTAGTTAGTGTCAAACCACTTATGAACATAAGTATTCCATATATATATGCTGATTTTTATTCATTATTTCATGTTTTTTTAATTAATTTATTATTTAATGCATCACGATAGTAACTTGTTATGGCCATAATTTATCAATCCACATAGGACCACATACATTGCAACCATAACAAGTATGGTCTATAACCGAGTCAAAATCCACACACCTGAAAATAATCACACAAAATTAAAATAACTTGTCAAAAAAATTGCACTCATCCATATATTACATACGAGGAGGGTATCCCTAGATAATAATGAAATTTAAAAGAGTTGGAAAACATTGTATGCTTTCTTTTATCAAAAGAATAAAGGAAGGATATTTTACAATGTAAGATGATATGATATTCCATAATATAGATATTAAATAAGGTGAGTGGATGTGGAAGGACGAAAAAAACATTTCTACATATTCTAAATGTTTGGAAAAGGTAGTAATGTGCTATAGTATTAGGAATTTATATAAGAGAAAGAGGGAAAAAAATAGGAAAAAAAGTATCAAATTAAAAAAGGTAGTAATGTGCTATAGTATTAGGAATTTATATAAGAGAAAGAGGGAAAAAAATAGGAAAAAAAGTATCAAATTAAAAATGACATAAACCATAAAAAATTAACCTTCATCAAAAAAATAGAAAAATAAAAAAACACTTATTAAAATGAAAAAAATAATAAATGATTTTGAAACCAATGACAAAAAAAGAAGCAAAAAAATAAAAATTAAAAAATATAAAAAATAATTTTGAAAAATAAAATAAAATCAAAGAGGATCTAAGGTTGAAAAAAATGAAAAAACATAAAATAAAGTGTCGCTAGATTGAAAATTAGAAAATGGTAGTTTGACAAGGTGAAAATATTAAAATTTGAAGGGTTGAGTTACCGTACATGGAAAAGTTAGAATTTATTATCAAGTGGGATAAAAAGAGAATACATTAAATTTGTAAATCAAGAAAGAAATGATAAGATATATGTCACAAAGGATAAAATGACAAAAAAAGAAAGGAAATATAGCTTATGCGATGTATAGGGTGAAACTAATTAGTGATCTATAAGGAGTAGTATGAGCATCCCATAATTTTAATCAAGAAATTCAAAAAGGGGGTACCATATATACCTGAAGTAATAAATATAGCTTTTGCGATGTATAGGGTGAAACTAATTAGTGATCTATAAAGAGTAGTATGAGCATCCATAATTTTAATCAAGAAATTCAAAAAGGGGTACCATATATACCTGATGTAATAAGCTTAATTTTATTTGGGTTGATGATTGTTTAGGTTCCTTCCAGGAGCCTAGAAATACTTAATGGAAGGAATATATTCTCAAAAAATTGAGTTTGTTTTAGTGAATGACATTGTTACTCTTCAAAATGACCTCAAAGAAAACATGAATGTTTATGTTTCAAAGGTGAGACAAGAAATATTATATACCATGAAATCCCAAAGTATATTGTAGGGATGATATTAAAACAAATAACAATTGATATTATAACATTTGTGTATCTTATAGAGCTTATTGGTGACACAAGGATGATGAAGGAATGATTATCAAGGTTAGATAGCTAATCATGAAGTACCACAAGATCCAATAAATGTAATGCAACTTAATAATGCCTAAATGATGTGGGAGCATAACTTGCAGAGACCATAACTCTTGATCCGACCATTGGATCATTTTGAAATTTTACAGGATAGTAGATATACATTAGTAATATGATGATTTTACAGGGTAGTAGATATACATTAGTACTATGATGGATTCAAATTTTCATCCAAGGTTGTGGCTCTTTCGGCATATTTTTGGGCCTGGATTCCTTCATCTAGTGGCCAACAATTGGCTCCGAACATTTTATTCACTTTTGACTAGGTCTTAGAACTTTAATAACTTTTGTTATGCTAGTTATAATAAATAAAAATTTCACGTGAGCCTTAATTCATGAAGGCATATTTGGCACACAAAAATTAGGGCCCATCTAAGTTGTTTTTCCAGTAGATAATTTTTGGGACATTTTAGGGTTTTTTTGGCAATTTATGGTTTTTTGGCATTTTAGGGTTTTTCGTGTAGACGTGAAATAAAAGGTGGATTGTAATGATGTAAAATATTAGTGTGAATTCCAGATATGAGAAGAAAGATATTTTGAAACTCCTGGTTTTTATTTGTAAAGTTGTTTATGTGTGTTTTCGAGGTATTTCAACCTTTTGCAACTAGATTCACATCAGTATAGATAGAGAAGAATAAGGAGAAAATATTATGAGATTTTTATAGCACTTGCAACTAGATTCACATTAGTATAGATAGAGAAGAATAAGGAGAAGAAATTATGAGATTTTTATAGCACCATACAACCTCAACAACATATTATAAGGACATATTTGATGTATATAAATTTATATAAGGAAAATATCCCCTCATATTATAGCATATTGAGTTTCTACTGTAACATATTGTTGGTGAAATAATTTTCCGCATTGTAAATTATTAGTTTCCACCAACATTCATAGGGGATAAGCCCCTTCTTCTTGTGTATGAGGATGCTCCCATTATTGAATGTAAACTACCTAAATCAATGGGGTGGTCGTTAAGTCAAGGATCACATAATAGTAATCCATTAAATATGTGGAAAAGTTATTATACATAGTACAAGGGAGGAATTTGAAGGAGATTTAAAGGGGAGTTAGGGAAATAAGGAGAGAGAGGGTTAATGTTTTGAGTAGGCTTACAAAAATCACATACATCAACTGGATCAGGTTCACATTCAATTATAAGATTACAAAATTCTAACAATCATAAGACCAACGAATCATACAAAAATAATTCTATTGATTCATTCATCAAAGGACACAAACTCTATGCAAGAACACATTATGTACTCATTTTACATTCATCTCATTAGCTACATGATCAAAACTTCACGCATCATTAATTGGCATGACAACAAAAAACCATTCAACATCATCATCATTACAACATTGTAGAGCAATTTCATTTATCTATGCACATGTCAATTATATAAAAGTCATTTAAAAAAAAATGTCTATATTAATAACTAAAATTCACATGTAAAATGAAAGTCATACATAAAACAAGGTACAAACTAACTACTATCATGGCCAACTAAATATTAAATTGTCATCACTGTAACAAAGTGGTAACATTTAAAGTGTTAAAAAGCCATATTAAAACAATGGAAATAGAGTGTATTCATTCATAGTATTTTTTTCTTATTTGTGTGTCCTTATGCACTAACAAAGGTGTAATTTTGAGGGTTGGAATGGTGGTAGATGATCACATTTGGGGACGGTCATCAGTGTTGCCTGCTCCTCTACATATTCCTCCTACATAGAAACCATACAATTATTATAAAATTGAACTAAAATAAAGCAACTAAATAATACCAAGGAAAAGTAAAACTTATACAAAAACAACACATGAACAAGAAGTAATGAATGATTAAGATACATTACTTTTACAAGGTAGTGATTATGAGAGAGTCAATACTAAAGGACAAATATATTTATAAGTAAAAAAAATATAAGAAAGAAAAAATACCGGTTGAGGCTAGTGTCCTATATCTTCCCCATCGACATTGTTAGGGTCATTGACCTCTTTCATCACTTCTATTGCTATCTCCCCAATCATGTCAAGGTCAGATGTATAAGTAGGACACACATATTCATCAACAAAGGTAAAAAATTTCTTAACTTTTTCCTCCACTCGTATATCTTTACCCTACAAAATGTACCAATCGTTATTAAAGTGAAAAAATTATACTCAATATTTCATTGGCAAATGGCATTTTCCAAGTTATACTTTTGTTAACACTTCATCATCGAGAGATTTCCTTTCTCCACACAAAATCCTTACTATTTTGAATAATTAGCTCAAAGGAATATCATCTTCATATAAAAAAAGGTTTCAAGACACTTAAGATCAATGATCTTGTGAGAGAAATGTACACATCTGACACCATTCTCAAACACAGAAGGAAAAAAACATCTTCATGAACACATTGCATAATGATGTAAAGCATTGAAAGAAAAACATATATCTTCCTCTTCCGCATCATCATGGGCTACATCACCTGCACCACTTCCTTCTTCTCGCTCACTTTGTGATGGAATGAATGATAAAGTTAGTTGTAATTCCTAATCATAACACCCAAAACTAAACAAAAAAACAACACCATAAGAAATGATAATTGATAATTACCATATTGCCATTATATATATTTTTCTTATATTTTGTCTTCCCCAACAATTTCGTCATTCTCTTTTCTATTTTCCCTTCAGTCTCATAGTCTTTCATTTTAGCCATTACTTCTCTCTTCGGTTTCCTACTCAAGTGACCAAAACTATCTTTTCCATCCCTTTCTCAAATTATCACAATTATACACCTTTGCTACAAATGCAACCACCACTTCAACACTTGGCCAATAGTTGATTGTTTCCTTTCATTATAAATTTTGGGTTTTTAGGTCATTTTTTAAATTTTTCCTAAAGACTTACGTACATGCTTATTTGACAGATCGAAAGGGATATTATTTATACTTAACCTATGGAGGCTCAACCTTTGCAAGTCCCAAAATTTCACACCCCCAACTCTCCACACAGATCATGTTCACAAAAGTAAATCAATCATTTGCCACTTTGGTTAGATCTATAGTCAAGAGTGGCCTACAAAATCAATGCCAAATACAATGAGAAAATACACTAATAAGAAATAACCAAGTATGTCGTCAAATGAAAGGAAATGATAACCATTCTAAATAATCAATTTTTACCTCCATTGTAATAACATCCTCTTCCTCAACACCCAAATAACATTATGCCAATGATGATTCTCAATCAACAAAACATATGATATCAACAATACAAAAACATTATACTAACCCAATATTGATGTTGTTAATGTATATGTTAGGAAAATAATGTTTACATTATATTTATGGTGTCAATAATTATAAATGTAGAAATGTAATTACTATTGTAATAGTGAAGTTGTTAATAAACAACTCACTAATATAGGTTTGGATGGTTAGTCGTATAGGTTAGTGGTTGGAGTGTTATACTCGTGAATATTATTTGTTATAACATCTCCCTAAATAATTGGTGGTTGTTTGGCTATTTGTTTGGCTATATAATAGCCATGTATTGTGGTGGAGAATATAGAAGAAATATTATTGTGTGAAATTAACAATCGTGTGATTTTTTCCTGTGAAAACTCTGTACCAAAATTATATTTGGTATCCGAGCTAATTGATAATCTATCCAATGGAAAAATGATTATCTTATCAGGGGCAGACTGCGATAATTGCCTCTCCGAATGGTGTTTTGTTTTTTGGTGAAAGATTTTGTTTATGAGTTTTTGGTAGCAGATTTAATAGATTTTTATGTGAAGAATTTGTAAAACTGAGAAGATCTGCGCCCATCTATCAATAATTAAAAGAGCTCACATATGTGCATGATGGATCTACCTCTGAGTTCATGCCCTTCAAGTTTGTCATTTCTAACATCCTGGATTATAGTTGAGTCACAAGGAATGCACAACCATAACATTGGAGCATAGTTATTTGGTGATTGGAAGCACATCTAAAGTAAGGCTCTAATAGAAGAAGCACAAATTCAATTTTTATTAATAAGTGATTAGACAGCCCGAGAAGCATTGGTATGATATTCCAAACCTACACAAGAGAAAAGAAGAACTTTTATATTTTCTGAAGCAGACAGTGGGAGATATGATAGTCCCAACAAATCCATGCATCATTTAGAGATCTTGGGTGCTTATAAGAGGGGGCTTGGTGATTATCATCAACAATTTTATTTCTGATAATCTGTTATGCAAATCCATCCACCGTGGCTTCACAAACAAATCAACGAGTGGACTGCAGCCAAAGATGCATTGGATTTGCCTATCCCCCAATTTATTCCAACAGTTGTCCAAGCTCGAGCTGGATGCTTACTTGACAACGTTTGCATTGGATTTGATGCCATTGAATGGCCTTTGCAATTGCCCCAACTGCATTTTATTCACAACCGTGTTGCATTAATCCTCCATTTCCACGTGGACGTCTTCAGCATTGTGAGTCTATTTTGTCTTTACCATATAAGAGTGGATTAAGTTTCATAGTTATGTTAATTTAGCATTGGTCAAAATATTATAAGTTCTTTCTTGTCAATTTAGTAAAGTTTTAATGAATCCTATGGTCATAGTAAATGCATGTTGTCAATAAATAGATTACATATTTTGTTTTGAGAGTGGGGACTCAGTGTTGTCATTACGCCGAAGGCGTTCTTGTAGTGAATATAGACCTGATAATTCTGACAATTGTCAGAAATCAGACGCACTACATTCTTCCTCACGGGTGCGTTGAAATCCAACGGATAACCATATTTCAGGGATTTTAATGGTTTTTTTGTGTGGATATTTTCTATTTTTACCGTTGCATGGGGAAACAGGTGGCTGGCTGCATGCGTTTTCTTCTTCAGGCTTCTGCCACCACTCCCAGGTCTCCCGCCATCAAGAATCAAGCTGCGGAATCGTCAAACGTGGTATCAACGGCTAAATAAACGTGCATGCGAATTTCAGGCGAGTTTGGAGATGGAAACCTAGGGGCATCGCGTGGCAATGATTTTGCTTCAAAAACCCTGATTTTATTCTTGATTGGATTCTGATTTCTAATTTGTATGTAACGTTTCATCCTTTACAGTATACACAAACTTATTTGAATCTTTGGGAATTTTATTTTGATCAGAAACCCAAAAGCTTAATCCGTCCAATTTCTTGAACCCTGTTGGGTAATAGGGTTTTCATTATTTCAGTATTTCAGAGTTCTTTGGTGTGGAGAAGTATTTCCAATTATTCTTTTGGACTTATACAGAGTAATAACAACATTTATGGATTCTTTGTGATAGAGACAAATATCTATTTAGGCCATTAATAGTTTGATGAGAGGTTGTAGTATTTATATTGGATTAATTGATTGTGGTTTGTCTAAAAATTGTCTATATTTTTCAGAGGGATAAAACTCCATCGTCTCCAGAGCAGATGGTTTAGATATTTTGGGCTAATGCTGATCTTTCATTTGATTTGTAGTCTTGAACTTTTTTTCATTGTATTTTGGCTGGCAGGCTGTCACTCTTGCGGCTCAGGGACGCCGTTGTCTTGACCATATTTCCATTGGGTGAATAGAGCTATTTGTTTAAATGTTTACAGTAATTTATAGTCAGATTTTGTTTCAACACGAGAGAAATTGGTTTTTTTGGTAACAAGGTAATACTTTCTGAAATTTTGCCAGGAACTGAAGGCCTGGCAAGATGGCTTCCACACCAGTGCAAGGAAAATGTATCTGCATATTTGAGTTCCTTTCTTGAGGCTATTAACTTGTGTATTATATTGCATTAAATCTTTGAAGTTGTAGCAAAAAACATTATTTTATGCAGGAGTCCCTAACCAGAAGGGATCACATCCAACCAAAAAGTAGATATATAATGCTCAATCCCCCTTCTTGTGTTATTCAGGGCATGAGTTGTGTGCCAGATTGCATGCCTTCTCAAATGGAAATCAATGACAAGATGAGGGCAATTCTGTATGACTGGCTGGTAAGATCTACACTTGGGACTAGCATCTTTTATCAGCCCATTGTAAATTTATATTAGTTGTCATTATTCAAACTTCCTATGGTTGGTTTCTGTGTTTGAAAGTACATTTGAAGTTAAAGTTGATGCCGGAGACATTGTACCTGATTTGGTTGATAGATACCTTTACATTGAGCATGTTTCAAGGAGGAATTTACTTTCCATTGATCCTGGTTGATAGATACCTTTCCATTGTCACTGCTATGCTTTTAGCTTCCAAATATGAGGAAATTTGGGCGCCTGAGATAGGTTATTGATCGATTTCTTCAACAGAATACAAATTAATATGGTATTTGTGTTATTGATCAAGTGGCGTTGCTTACAATTACTATTGTTGATTGCAGATTAATGACTTTGATTGCATTGCGAACCAGGCATACACAAGACTGCAGATAATCACTATGTAAAAGATCATGCTCAACAAACTTAAATTCCATCTCACAGTCCCAATTTCACATGTATTCACTGTTTGGTTTCTGAAAGAAGCAGACTCTGATAAAGAGGCAAGCAAGGACAAAGAGGAACTGATTCCTTTTATAAAGTATTCTCTGTTTTTTATTAAATTACTTTTTTGGCCCGCTCTAAAAATCATCTTTGACATAATTATCAGATGGAAAATCTTGTATTCTTCCTAATTGAACTTAGCTTGCTCCAATATGTGACTATCAATTTTATTCCATCAATACTTTCTGCTAGAGTTGTATTTGCTGCCCGGTGCACTTTAAAGAAGGAGCCAATCTAGAATGATCTACTTAAACACCATATAGGCTACTCTGAAACAAACATCATGTAAGATAATATTTCTTATTCTTCTTTTAAGAAAATGGAACACAATTTATTTAGGTGCTTTGAAGTTCTGAAAGTTCTGCATTATTGGGCTTAAAGGACTTTTGGCTAGGCTTAAAGAACTGACATCATCATTATTTTATGGATGAGTTTATGTTTTTTGCAGGGAATGCACATACCCAATTACATCAAAACCGGTTGCTGCAGTGCAATATGCATCTGATTGGTGGGACTTTAACATTAGTTGTGTGTTTATTGCCGATAGGAATGGTGTTACTTCTGCTGCTCTTAACTGGTGTGAATATGGTTGTGGCGAAGGATCCCCTGTTTCCAAATGACACCGTCATAATGTTGTACGCCTCACTTTTGATTAGTTTAATTGATAGGTAATTTTGGTTTAGCTATGTAATTTTGGTTTACTTATGCGATTCGTGTTTAGCCAAGTGTTATTTATTTGTTTATGAGGATTTTTACCTGGACCTCTGTTATGAAAGTGCTGATGATGCTGATGATTTACCAATTAATTTTATTTTTATCACCAAGAGTATTAATATTATTTGATAATATGAATTTGCAAGAAAACTAAATTTGCAAGAATTTTCTCATTATGTATACAATATTTCTTATTTATCTTCATAAGATTTGTAGACATACATTTGTGCTATTGATTCCCAACAAAGTTGAGCCCACTAAGAGAGATAGCAGAGAAAGCAGGTTTTCAATGGGACTATTCAAATCTCAAGGTAGAATTCAGATTCCTAATTTTCATTTCTTTTCCTTCTCAGTTATAATGCTCATTTCATTTTTAGCCATAACCACTAACTGTTTTTTAGTAGTGCAGGATGCTTTCAAACAGAAGCAGAGTTCCATATCTTCCCAGAATAGGTTTGTTTCGTCACATCTTGATCTACCATCTTCACAAAAATCAAATTTAGATAACAATGTGGCGTATCCTGTGAAAGATGGCATAATTATAGACCATCAATGCTTAAGTGATTTCAATATAAAAGAAGCTTCAATGTCCAGTAGAAGGGAAGTCTTGCGGAAAGTAGGATGGAAAGAAGATACATATGAAAGAGTTATCCCTGTTATTTCAAGTAGTGTCAAAGAAATACTGTTATTTCAGATAAATGTGACACCACTTTTCAAGAAAATCCAAAGCCATTTTCTAGCTCAAGGAGAAATTTCCAGAAGATTAATGTTGACCTTTTCAATCGGTTAGATGGAGTCGCATCTTTGGCTACTGGTTGCGAAAGAACTTCAATTAAGCAGCACATCAAAGAAGAGGTTGTTGACCATTCTTTCAGTACCAGCTCAGAAGCTCAGGAAGTTAATGAAGACCTAAGACAGGCCTACAATATATCTTGGCAAAATAAAAATTCAATGCACACATCTGTTGGTCGATGTAACTATCCTTCCATAAAATGTGGAAATGGGCATCCAGATTTTACTTTCCATGAGGAAAGAAAATTATTTCATCCAAAATATACAAATGAGTGGGTATATGAGTCTTTTACGGAAGAAAAAAATGACTTAAATACAAAGTATACACATGAGCACGCTAATCCTTCATTCCTGGAAGAAAGCAATGGGATACATGGGAAATATTTTGGCTTGGAGTCAGGTACACTATCGAAAGCAGAAGCAGTTCCCAGAAGTAAGCATACACGTAGAGCATCGTATTTAAATGTGGATGGGGAACATTTCCAGGAAGTTTCTGAGGGGCTTGAGAACAAAATGTTTCCAGACAACTATAAAATAGTAAGAGAAGGATCGGTCAGGACTAGCAAGGGATCAACTCAGCATGGAGAAAATGGTGTACAACATAGCAGATATGGGGGGCACAATAGACCACCTAAATGCAGAGAATCCCGTGTTGAAAATGAGGAGGTCAGAATGTTTGACAAACCTTGTGAAGGAACTCTATACTAATTCTAAAAAGGGAGGTAAGCCGGAATATCAAGACTAGTCAAAAACTAAAAGCAACACGAGATCAAAATCAAACAAAATGCATTATGGATCTACTTTTTATGACGTTGAAAATGGTGATATATACCATGACAACAACACCAACAATTTATGTAGGCTTCCCAAAAATGGGTCGCATTATCCATCTGTTGAACCATCCATAATGAAGACCACTGGAAGGAAAGTGTACAGTGAAGGATTTTTGCATCCTCTGTAAGGTTCCATTCTTAAGAAGGTTGAAACTTATCTTGACAAGTGGCATCCAACGTCAGAGTATGTTAGAGGCCAATTTGACAATGAAGTGCATAATATATATCGCAGATCTGATGGCGATGAGGAGTATTATAATGAAGTAGATTCAAGTGATCTGAAATTTGTCTATATAACATATGGAGCAGGATTTGGTTCATCTCTGGCATATGAAAGGATGCATAGCAGAGGAAGTGTTGCTACATTGTATCATACTAATGAAATGAACGTGCATGACGAAGTAACCTGATAAACGAATTGCCTAATAAACCACGATTACAAATCCAACAAAATCGCCTCATTCAGGGTTTGATGACAAAAAATCTAAAATCCCGCGTGTAGGATATCAGAAGTTAGAAAAGGACATGTAGGAAGTGGGAAACTCTTTGTTGATTCTCTTTTAACGCTTAGGCTACTCATTTCCAAGGTATGACATGACCTATTGGTAATAGCATTATGGCTGCTATGAATAATTTCCTTATTTTAAGGTCTATATGATTTGGGTTTACCTGTGCACTGGAAATTAGTACGAGTTTCATTTTCTACTAGGATTTTATTGTTTACATGGACATTTGCCTTTTTTCATAGGTCGGGAGTGCAGATTCATTGGCTTTCTTTCTGCCAGGAGTTGTTAGTGGGGTTAGAAAAGGTCTTGCATGTCTCCAAGTTTGCAATAGGGGTTTCCTTACAACCAGTGTCTAGTGCAGCTGGAAACTTTGGACGAATTGAGCAAGCAGTTAAACGTTTTAAGGATTTACTAAATTTCTTTTTGGTCTGTTTGGTGCATAGGATTATTTTTATAGATATCTGGTTTTCTGTGCTCAAATAATTGACCACCTCTTGCATAGTGCCAAAGACTCTTGTGTTCATTTGTCCAGGCTGGCTCGGCACTGGAACCCAACCATTCCTCTATGTCCATGGGTTTTCACCTTTTCGGTACACATTGTTTATTGACTAGAAAAATAAATTTGATGTGCCTACCGATCCGTTTTTCACCTTGGTGCACATTGTTTTTTGACTAGAAAAATAAATATGATAACACTTCTGTGTGTGATCTGATGCGTTTCTGTGTGTGATCCAATGCTTGTGATCCAATGCTCTTCTGTATGTAATATGATGATTTGAAATGAATTTATAGCACTATTAGTATATGTATTTCTTGTTTTCTCTACATTCTAGCTGTGTTAACTGAGCTCATTTGGAGATATGCTTCAACTAACCAAATTTTTATCCTACCATTAATAATATGTGTTGAATGAAAGCTAAACACCTTATTTCAGCCATAATGTTTTTTAGATTAGGTAAGTATCCAATTTGAAGGGATTAGAAAAACCTTTGCATGAAAGATAAGCATCAAGGATCAAGAGCAAAACAACAAGGATCGGTCCAAACGACCATACAAGAAATCGAGAGACAAACCAAGAACAACATAAATGAAGAACACGCTAAAGGAAAGAGAGGCATCAACACAAATCGTCCTTGATGTTGCCGATACAGTGTTTTGAGAGCTAATGTTCTTGAAGTGCCTGAAGGGAATGGGTCTTCGGAAATAGAACTTATTTACTCATCTTTGTACCATTGTTTGTATACTAAAATTCTTGAGGCAGTCGTAACATACTAACTCTAGCAGATATGCTTTGACAGAATTGTCATGTTCTTCTTAGACAGTAGACTTTCAATTTCTTTCTCTTCTATTTTTGCCACCCTTTTACTTCTCCACCTCTCACTTCTGCATCCTCTAACCCCTTCTTCTCCACCCTTCTTCCTCTCCTATTGTTTCTCTCTCTCAAATTTGACTCCTTCAAAAGATCCCCTTCGGCGTTCCCATGGTTGATAAATTACTTTTGGTAAGTCCCTTTTTTTGGGCAATGGCAGAAGGGTTCAGTAATTAGTGATTACTAGAACTCACTTGATGAATTTTTTTGTTTATTTTCTTGGTTTGGTTATCACTTGGATAGACTAGGTTAATTCATTGAGAGATGTAAGAGATGTAAGTTTTGAGCATGTCTTGTTGAGGCGTTGATGGTCACAATCTACCGGTCTCCTCTATCAATTCTGTCCTCGTGTTTCTCACCTCTATCAACAAAATTCATTTGTGGATTATACAAAACGATTCGTTCAATAATCGTGCTCACTCTTATTTCAAAAATTGTTTACTTCTCCCTTAATAATGTTCATAATTAGGTCATTTATGACATTTGCACCAAACGTAGAAATCCTTGTAGTTCCTCTACATCTCATTTCTATACAACTCTGCCAAAGGTGACATAGAAAATACCCAGACTGAACTTCACATGATCTACACCAGTCATGAGAGGTTGCACAGAGGATAATTCTACAACTATTTAAACTAGAGGGATGCACTCAAACTACGTTGCAGATTGTAAAACATGTAATTGAATCCAATACAAGATGCGTAAACAACCATTACACATCTAAGCACATGGGATTGACATAATAGTGTTCATGTTTTCTTCCATTCCTTGCTAAATTGAAATATTTTCACTATTTTATCTTCTTCTCATTCACATGACATATGTTATTCATTATTGCATAATTTTGGTTTACCTTTTAGGCTTCATGTGGCCATGTTTCTTCATTGTTTAGGTTTTTTTGTTTTGTTACAGTCTTGAATGGGCTTCACCGTTTAGGATGCAAGCATTTGTTTGGGGCAAGAATCTTTTTAGTTTTTAGGGCTTGATATATCAGTGTTTGCTATGGATCACTGCACTTTATAAGAAGTGAATGCTTGTTTTCAATCATTTCTTTCCTATCAAAATCGACTACAGGATGGTAGGTTTTGGCAGTGACATTAGTCATTATGCAAAGAAGTTTTACTAGGAACTTGTTTAGGAGCAGGCACTGTCAAAATTGATTTTAGAACTCTACCAACTTCATGCATGGTGGGTCGATGAGAGGGACGTTTCTTGGTGCAAATCAAGGCCAACTAGATCATTTGTCTTGCAATCTTAAGATCCGTGTAGGTTGCTACAAATTTTGTATCAATAGTTTTCATGACTGTGTTGTTGTCTGCTTTTGATAGAAACTGTGTTCACATGCCAATGTCAAAAATAACTCCATCCACATTTGATGACATATAGCTTCCGTATAATCATGATATGTATGTAAGTCAAAGGTGTTGCGTATGGTATATTGATATATGTTCATAAAATTTAGAGTTATTTTATTTTTATTTTTTAATTTACTTTGTTCCTTTAAATAAATTATCCTTTTGTATTTCTTCTGGTGTGAAGTCTGGTTTTGAGATTTTTGATTTTTGCAATGTTGCCAAAAAGCTTGACATCCTTAGTGACATTGAGCTTCCGTATGATCATGACATGTATAGTAACTAGATACATACTTTTATTTGTTTCGGCGTTTCCATCGTACACTTCACGTACGATTGCTAGTTACTAAATCAATTTGTCATTGAGGTTATATTGTATCCATTATCATTAATTAAATCAAGATTCTTCAGTATGGTTTATTACTTATCAAATTTATGTCTTGTAATATATTTGTCTCAAAATTATTAGTCTTGCAGTTATTTAGTTGTCATCATGAGTCAAAAATAAGTGTCTTCTAGTTAAATTTGAGTCATTGTTGCCTTGTCTGCACATATCATTGGTGAGTGTCTCATCAAAATTTCATTGTGAGTTAGAGTCAAAAGTATGTAAAATAATAAAAAAATTGCCTTATAGACGTATTTTTGGTATTACCCGACGTTCAGAAAAAAAATGATTTCACATTGATTAAGGGAAGAAAAGAATAAGTTTAATGTGAAAACAAATGTGCTTCATATTCGCATCATGTTGAGTTAGCAACATGTAAATGGAGGTCAGAGGCAACGAAGGAAGGAGGTCAAACAACGACCTCTCGTCAGTCATCAATGACACGACCACACTTTTGGTATGATGACATTTGTTTCAGTTGTTTTTTTCAGTGTGACATGAAAAATAAGAACAGATGATGTAAATTCCTATTCACTTGTGTGTAATCCTCATATAACCCCATTTGTAGAAACATTGTAGAATATTGATCAAAATGTATTGTAGCAATCATGATGTGAAGGTTATTGGTAAATTAGGAAAACCAATTGTGTAAAATTTTTGGTGAACCTGTAAAACCAATATTGTAAGGTTTTGTGTGAACCTCTAAAACCAATATTGTAAGGTTTTTTACGAACCTCTAAAACCAATTGTGAAAGGTTATTGGTACACATGCAAAACCAATTAGGTAAGGTTGTTAGTAGAATTCGGAGAAAAGCATCAGTGAAGGAAGAAATGTGCATTGGCACGTGTGTGAGTTTTGTGCATGCCCGATGCTGCACAGTTGAGAAGTTGATCATGAGCACACAGAAGTGGCACACTACAATCAAAGAATGAGATATGTTTTACCATGTAAACATTAAGGGGGTAATGTTATGAAAATAATGTTTACATTATATTTGTGGTGTCGGTAAATATAAATGTAGAAATGTAATTACTATTGTAATAAACAACTCACTAATATAGGTTTGGGTGGTTAGTCATATAGGTTAGTGGTTAGCGTGGTATACCCGTGAATATTATTACGGGTTATTTGTTATAACACTTCCCTAAATAATTGGAGGTTGTTTGGCTATTTGTCTGGCTATATTATAGCCATGTATTGTGGTGGAGAATATAGAAGAAATATTATTGTTTGAAATTAACAATCGTGTGAATTTTTCCTCTGCAAACTCTATACCAAAATTATAGTATTTGAAATGAGGACCATTCTTATAGAAGTTGTTGGTAGAGTATTGTTTGTTCTCTCCATTTGTGAAGATGTTCTTGTAACAATATTCTTCTGTAGATGCAATCGAAATCGAAGGATGGAATCAATCAAAATATATTTCACAACGAAGGCAATTATGAATTGTTGACCTCCCACGTAAAAAATTGATGTATGCAACAATAAACTAAAACATCATTCAAAGACTATTTATTAGTAAAGGAGATGCCACATTATGGTTATTTGTTCTCATTAGTGATGAGGTTGTCATTGACGTCTTCTCCCACATATTCTCCCATTCATTCTATTCAAAAATTAGCGACATAAGCAATCAAACAACTTCACATAGAAGGAAATTTAGAAATAAAGTCAAAGAAATTGGCATAGGGAATTGTGGGGAGCACCTCATAGATGACGTTGACGTGTTCTATTCGAATACAAGAAATACAACCATATTATAAAATTCAACATTCTAAGATAATTAAGAGACTAGAGAAAATAATGACATAAAGCAACTTGAGATGAGCAAGGAATGGAAAAAAATAACTCATAAAAAAAGAGTACCCAAATTCGGTGACTTTAAACATATGTCCTGCTATACCTGCCCTCTGCCACCTCCTATCACGATTGAAGGATTATTTTTTGTTCCAATTACATACACACAAAGGGAATTACACTAAATAAAAACAAACACTTGTATGCATGATGATATGACTACAGCTTAATGAAACATTTCTATCATGCATGAAATGTCCACAAATTGCGCATAGATCCAATAATTAGGAAACATTTCCACTTATAGCTCTTATTGTATCATCAAGTGTGTTTTTAAGTCGAGTCATGTTGTCAACATAATTAATACTTAACATACACACCTAAAATAACTTATTCTTCTTAACATCTAAACATACCACAAATGGAAGAATCAACTAAACTTAATTACTTTCTAACCAAAAAAATATTATCAATAAAATATCAACTAAACTTAATTACTTTCTAACCAAAAAAATATTATCAATAAAATATCAACTAAACTTAATTACTTTCTAACCAAAAAAATATTATCAATAAAATATTGTTTTTACAAAATAATAGGCTAATTGAGGTAGGAACATCATTCCATTGTAAATGTCCATTTTTGGTTGTCATTATTATTTTGGAGTGAGATAGGTTTTAGAGGCATGGTTTAGTATGTTTGTATGGATCGTAACTCATTCGGGTCCTTTCATGATTGTAATAAGGTCATTTGAGGTTTTCCCTCCAAAATGAACCATTTCAAATATTTTAATTTCATAAGTGGTGTTTAGTGGTCTAGGTGTTAGGTTTGCAAGTTGAAATGTTGTAGAGTTTTCCATCTTTCTTGTAACGCTGATTAATCATGGTCACTTCTCACTATGGTTTAGTTAGTTTAACTAATGTGAAACTACCTCTTTTATGGAATTTTAAGAGAGATATTTGAATAGGTGAGTAGTTTTTAGGTTTGGAAGGAGGAGAAAAAAAGTTGAGAGAGGTGTTAGAGAGCCATCATGGCTAAATAAGATCTATATATGATCATAAGAATCCTGTATGAGAGGTCTTATAATGAATAAAGCTAGAGTTTCATGTAATATGAGTTGAATATATGATAGAATGGTTATGTATTCATATGAACCTTCTATTTTGAATGCTTGGCATGGCTAATTTAGTGAGATTTATGAATGGTGGAATGACTTGAATGGTATAATTATTCTTATGCTTGGAAACTAGGTGGCATTTGATACATATTTATATGTTTAGAAGAGAAACCCTGTGGTTTGGATATATATTATGACTATTTAGGTCTAGAAAAGTGTTCAAGGGCATAAAAAATAGGAGAATAACGGTTCTAAGTTATAAAGTCCATGGCGAATTGATTTAGTTCATTTTCGATGAGGTGTGCCAACTGTTTGTGATATTTCATGTTGATTTGGGGAGGAAAAGCATTCATAAGTTGAATTCTATTCAACATAAAAGGAAAATATTTGGTGAAAAGGTGGAGCTAGACAAGAGAAATAATTTTATAAAGTTTCAAGGGATATAAGTGAGTTTTGATAGAGAAAATGTTGAAAACTCAGACTGACTATGCATTAAAACCCCAGTTTTGTATAGCCAGTCACCAAATCTTATGGATCAGGTTGATGGAGGCATAATTTCTTAAAAATTGCTAAAGTGGAAATTTTCTACTCATGAAAACAAAACTTTTGAAAGTGAAATCAGGTTTTAAGACATAGATTTTATCAAGTTATGAACAATTTTTTATCGCAACCTCTATATGTCCTTGTTCAAGAAATTTTTTCTAAGAACTCAACAATTTTTATTTTATCACTTAGGTTCTTGTAAAAATTGGATTGTAGGGTATTTATACCCTCAATAATATGTGATAATTTTTTTATAATGAAATTTACATGTGGGAGCAAGCTCATACGAGGGTTGTTCCCTTATTATATCTTGCATTCACTTGAAAAATTGATTAGCGAGGTTCAAGCTCATACGAGGGTTCTTCCCCAACATCAAGGAGTGATTTTACTCCTGCATCACTACTTTCTTGAAATGGTTGCACATGAACCTACCCCCCCTCTGGCCCCCCTTCCTCCTCCACAGCTAAGGATTCAAACCAAAAACTCAATGTTAGAGCACCCTTGTCTGATCCTCCTCCTGCTAAAAGAGTCCTCCATAGTAGCTTTAAGGGTAAGGAAACCGTGTGAGTTGAAAGTTTGTTGGAAATCAGTCAAGCCACCCATGCCCCTATTACTAGCTCAGGCTTATATGGTCAAATCAAATAATAGGTCAAGGCCCTTAATGGAATTCAAGATAATGCGAACTTACTTATTAAAGAAGGCATTAAGACCTATTTAGACCCCTCCACTCTTTCTAACCTGGAAGAGAAAATTAATAGTCTTTCCACTCAGCTCATAGACCTAGAAGAAAGAGTTGTACAAGTGGAAGACATGTAATTCAACCAACTTTCAATTCATAGGGCACTACTTGACTATATTCAGAAAAATTTTCAGCAGGTTTGTGAGGCTTACGATATCCCAAGGTCTGCTTGGAAGAAAAAAAAATGAAGAAGAAGAAAATCATTGAGAGTAGCAAGGATCCAAAAATACAAACTACTATTAACCTCTATAAAGCCCTGAAGATTTCTCTAAAAGTTTATAAAAAGTATTTGAATTAGTTCTATTTTGCTATTCTGTTGCTATTTTGGTGCTTCAGTTTTGTTGTTTTATGTCGTTTGTTGGGCTCTTTGTAGGTAGTTGGTCCATGCCTAAGTTTTTAATTTGAATATCTAGCTCCTAGGATTTTTTAGGGGTGTGATCCCCACGTATAAAAAACCACTATCTTGATATTGTCTTTTTTGGCTATTGATCCTTTTGTACTACATGGTACATGGTCCCTTCAAAACCATTTACCAATATTAAAAAAAATCACATGTGGGAGAAAGATATTATCAATTTTTAGTTTTGAGATCTCAAGAGACCTAATTTAAATGGTGACAGTCTAGTTGAAGAAATTATCTTGAGATTTGAAATATGAAACTTGGTGGTGACTGATAACTCAATAAATTGTGTCTAAACATGTAATTAGTTCCTAATAGAAGTTTTTTTTTTCGATAAGGTAAAAAATATTTGATTTTGAAGGGATAAAAAAACCCTGTACAATAAAGAAGCAAGACCAAAGGAAAACCACCAAAATAGAACACAAAGGTCTTGGCTAAACAAGCTTGACCATGAGGACACCCCAGAGAAAGGCATGACCCATACCAAGTCTACATAATTAAATTTTTTACGATAATAGAAAAAAATCCATGGAATAAAAAAACCAGTATAATTCACTAAACAATAGTGCATCCAAAGTGTCACTGTCAGTTCACTTTGCTAGAGGAGGCCCTGCTTCTGATCTTAGCACTAGGACCCCTATCCATGGCTCCACCAAGTTTGTCTTTCCAAGAAATGATAATTTTTTAGGAAAATTCTCAGTTAGAGTGTTACCTTAAGCTTCCATGTGCTTTTCATCCTCATAACTACTCATCTCCAGTCTCATTTTTTCCTTACCATTAGTAGCATTAGTCTTGAAATTTGATCCTAGAGGATGGAGATTCTATGCTCATGCATGAAAATTTCTGCATTAACTATGCCAATTCTCTTATAATGCACATCAATTTTTCTATGGCAATCCCTAATCTCTTGTACAATATTTTTGTTGACCATAAGGATCGTGGCGACAGTGAACTCGACCCTCAAAACCCTAGCTTCCAAATCCACCATATTTCTATCCCTCTCCTTGTTAGAAAATCTCTCACCTAAAGATTTATCACCATATTTAATATTACAGAGGATATCCATAACTATGTCATCCCGCTTATCTTGGGACTTACCCTATTTAGTGTGCCTTAGATGGTCGGAAAGGGTTTCATTATCTGAATCCACCTCCATATGAACACGGGGTTGGGTCGAGACCATAGGTTTAAATTTCTGGATTAGTAACAAAATCAACCCATGGAATAAAGGCATCTCCACTTTCTCATTTTGATAATCATTTATGGAAGAAGTGATGGATCTCAGGAGAAAGAAGGGAAAGCTCGTAGCTTGGTTTCTGAGCAGGTAATTGAGGATGAAGACATGCTAAGATAAAATCTTCCTAAATTTACCTTCCAAGGTAAGGTACTTCATAACAACCATGCACACAATCGACCAACGCTCAAGGAGACATCTTCTCACAATATCATAATCAAACATTAGAATACTTTCATTCGGTCCAAATAAGGTAGTAACTTTGTGCCTTCACCTAGTTTTATCCTTGAAAAGTTTTAGTCTCTCCAAGGACAAACCCGTGGCCTTAACAACAGACTCTTTAGTGACATAAATCTCCATACCCCTCATTTGGAAAAAACTCCCCTCCCAAACATTACCAAATTCAATCTAGCGAGTTGGGGTTCATTAGCTTTTAACCTCTTAATGTAGTCAGAGAAGCCACCTATTCTCAGCAACCTCCACAGAGTTCCATCCCGCTTGATATACAAATAAGTATTTAGATTAGTGCGGACCATATCACCACCCATTTTTAACCCAAATCTCTGTGTGAACTTGAAACGAGTATAAAATAAATTATCCTTCCCATGAGACCTGTCACATGAGCCTAAAAGGTAATCATGAAAATTACAAATCTTGGAAGGTCTTATCATCATTAACAAGGCTTAAGATATGATTCCATGGTATAAGCCCACCATGTCAGATCATCTTTTCTGATATGTTATTTCTGAGATCAACTAATCCACCGATAGGTTTATTTCTAGACCTATACACATGTTATGATCCTCATGTGCATATTTCACCAATACCTCGAGGTTTTGGTGTAATAGTTTGTTACATTTAGTATTAGAGTGATCACCCAAGTTTGATTCTTAGCACAGGTGGCTATGCCGACATTGTAGTGTTCACTCGGGGCTCGTATACGGTAGGGTGGGGTCCCACTATACGGGCGTAAATCTAGCCCAGGGTTTGGGTTGTGAAAGTGTGGTGGGGTGTTATGATCCTCATGTGCAGATTTCACTAATGCATCGAGGTTTTGGTGTAACGGTTCGTTACAACACATGATTAATTTCCACCTCAAATGAGGTTAACAAGATCCTACCTTCAGTGATGATATTATTAAGTTTCTAACCAATTACACCTTTTTATTTTAAAGCATTAACAACACAGAAAATCTCCCTCTATAATCAAGGAATTGGCATTCATGGAAACAAACATCTCAATATCCCATAACATGGCCATAACTTTGTCAAATTTATTCTAATGATTAACCAAGGGGATGACATAGGTTTTTAAACACACCTAAATGATCTCGAATTAAACCACCTCCCCTTGAAAATCCCTCCATAGTTTTAGCATATCCATCAAAATTTAATTTGAGACCACCCTTAGCGGGCATCTCCATTTAATATTTTTATTCACACCTTCATTTTTTCCATTGGACCACTATGTGGGACTAAGCTTCAGATTACCTAAGATGGTGATTTCTAAAGTAGGGAAATGTTTAGAAGATTTATTTTTGATAATATGTGAATTCTCTCTTAGAGTCTAACATATTTTCCTGACAACCTTCTTAATACTAGAGTATTGGTTACGAAATATTTGATTGTTTATTTCCGCCCAAATGCCCCAAAGAGTGTGGGGAAGAGCACATTTCCAAATTTATTTGGTGATGTCATGATGTAATTTAAAAGACCATTGATCCATGAGGTGAGACACATCCCCAACCCGAGAACCAATTGCACATTATAAACATCAAGAACAATTGAAAAGACCTAGAATGGAAAAATACATTCCAGGAAAAGATGGTTGACTATTTCTTCTTATTTTTTACATAGGATACATATATTAATGAGTATCATAACCTTCTTCCTTACTTTTTATATTGTCAAAATTTACCTCTGGACAAATTCCCAATGGGATAAGATTTTTATTCCAAATTTTCATCCAATAACCATTTGGTGCAATGTGCTCAAAGCACGATAGATAACCATACTTAACTTCATAAATTCCTGAATCCATACTACGCTAAATAAATTCATCATGACATTGTCTATGAGGAATGTGGCATTCCTTTAGTTCACTATTTAAGCCTTCAAAAGGGAGTTCATGACCTGTATAATTCAGAGGGGGGATTATTTGTAACCATATTATCTCAGCTGACCAATAATCACACACTAACTCATCATATCCATTCCTGTAGAATTTGCTGAGGTGCCTTAATGGTTTTTCTAGATTTATGGGTTTATTTCTAATCCAAGGATCATTCGAGAATTTGTTTTTTGGTTGTTCCAGAATTGGATCATGGAAGTTTGTGAGTTGGCCAAAATAATAAGGTTTTCATAAAAATAGGGCTACAAGAACTAGGGTATCCATTCTTCTCTAAAACAGGAAAGATGGATAGGGTGGCATTTCCATGGTTTATAAAGGGCTGGTACTTGAGTATTTCTAACGTAGGTAAAACCATGACACTTTTTAGTATAATCATTTTGATAGGCTGGTCTAGTGATATTTTTTTTTAATGTTTGAGAGGTGACAAATTAGGGAAGATATTTTAACATATATTTAGATAGTCTAATTAAGTATTTTCCATATCAAGGAGAAAACATACAGAGAATATTTTGAGGGTAGTGCTTTGGTATGATGAAATAAGTATTAAGTAACATGAGCCAACTTAATACAAAATACTATCAAGATTAACAATAACTATTGTATTACATCCCTTTTACCCATTAGGAGCATTCCCTCAGTTAGTACCATTAAATTGTTTTTTAGTTCCAAGGCACTGACAACATGGCCTTACATAACTTAAAGAAATGGAAAATTTTGAGAAAATATGGGGAAAGAGTGTTTTGTTATTTTTTATATTGTTAAGATTTTTGACTAGATAACGTTTAATTTGCTAGATAAAGTGAAGACATGAATAGAAAGTTGGAAAGAAAAATGTGGAAATAAAAAATTTGGGAATTAAATACAAGCATGCCACATACCTATTTCACGGTTCAAATAGTTCCTACCAGGATAATATTTGCTAATTATGCTCCAATTTATCGTATTGATCTCGCTCAAATTATTAATGTCAGTACACTTTATGCTTCAAGGAGCCAAAATAAAAAGAATAAGGGTAATCCAATATGTTCCATGTTAAAACTATTTTTTTCCACATAAAAATTATTAAAACCAAAATAGACCACATAAAATATAACAATGTGACCAATGTCTGTACCTATGAAATAATGCACAACTATTGGAAAATATAAAACTAAGTAGCAGTTGTGAGGAATAGACCATCATTTTTTGTCCTAATACGTAAGGAATTGCAAGGAAGAAACATCGTAGGGTCAAATCACAATCAATGGGCACGTGGATGATTATGCAAGCATAGTGCATCAATGACAAAAAAAATCTAGGTTGTCTGTCCACATGATACTGGTAAGAAACAACAACCTTCATCTCACTTAAAAGATGCATTTGGTGTAATAACAAGAGTAACATTGTAATGAATGGACTCACTATAGTGTATTATTGGTGATGTTGACCTAACACTCAAAATATTTTGAAGAAAATAAATTAAAAATTCCTTGCTTTGGGTATTCTTCTTCAATTAAGAAAATAATTATTTGTAGTTTCCTTCGCTTACTTAATAAAGGATTTTATCCCAAACAAACATGTTATGCTCTAACATACCATGATCGAAAAGGCTAAATAACAACTATACCTAGGCAAAGCACTGGAGATACTGATAGGGAGATGTTGAAGAAGTTAAAGTTAATGGATAATAGGTGAAACATTGGATGAGGGAAGATTCATGATGGAAAAGGGGATTGCGAGAGGAGAATTTATAGGTTGGGGAATATTTTGGGGAGAACATAGACAATCCTTTATTTCCTAACAAGTTATAGTTGTTAAACATTAAATCTATCTTAACAACCACCAACTTAAAAATTCTTATTTTTTTTATTGGATTTGTAACTTTTATTGATTAATGTAATCACATTATTATGTGTTTCAATAACGTATGAATGGAAGATAAAGAAAAAATTGGTAAAAACAAGTGAAAATATGGTATATACTCTACACAAGAATACCAACTCAAAGGCCTTGACATATATATCTCTAACAACAATGATGATTGCTTTTGTTAACACTTTTTTTTCTTAACAAAGAGGATAAACTAGATGATGAGGATGCATTTTTTTCCCTTCTTAGTAGTTTCCTGGTTTTAACATCCAACAAATCCATAACATGCACAGAGGAAGGCCCCTGTTAATATCATCTATTTCTTGTTGTGTATAAATACTCAATTTCTTGAGATTATCTATTATATATAGATTTTAGTAATTTACATACAAAAATACTCAAATTACTTATAGAGGTGTTTGCATGTTAAACTACATAGTAATTTTGTAGGTATAGACTATACCAAATGCCTTAAATAGAAATTTTTTACATCTACTTTGCAATTCCTTCCCTATTTTAAAATGTGTTTCAATACCTATTTAGGAAATTCTACAACAATGTTTTATATAAAAAATTAGTGCATGTTATCTATATAGTTTGCATGCAACTTGAATATGTTGTTGGAATCACGACTTCATTCACCCTTCATAGTAACTCATTGCAATGCTTGGTGTTATTTATATCTATGCTCTAACATGTGGATGAAATATCACCAATACATAGTGTTTGAGCTTAGGTTTGTCTCAAATCCATAAAATAGTCACTTCATGTGGATATCCACTGATGATTATGCTAAAATGTAAAATAATAGCCTAATCTAATGCAAGTTTGTAGTAAATAAATGAGTAATGAAATACTGAAATAATACCCAAGCAACTAAGCAATAAAAATATGAAATTGTAAGTGCAAAGAGGGTTAGAAAATCCTTAGCTGATTTGAAGGGGTTGTTGAACTGTGTCACAGTGGATATTGGCTCAATAGAGATGGAGGAACATCATACAGAAACTTGGAACAATGTAGATCCGATAAATTTGACTAGATTGGAGTGCCTAGAAAGGAATAGGGGCGCCCATGGACACCCTGGTCTGTGTAGATGCTTAGAGAACCTCCTTTAAGGTGTCACAAGATATTTGCACTTGTTCACCTTTAGTCTAGTGTATGTCACTTTAATATCGTTGAGGTCCCGGTAAACTTGCAATGAATAAAGCACCTACAAAATCCTCAAATAGACATCAAATCCTAAAAAAGAAAGATGCAAAATGAGGGGTCAGACTATTCTATGCCGCCATAATGGTGGACTTACAATTGAGCATTGCACTACATCTCGGACCTAACATAGTTGTGTGTGTGTGTGTGTGTGTGTGTGTGTGTGTGTGTGTGTGTGTGTGTGTGTGTGTGTGTGTGTGTGTGTGTGTGTGTGTGCGTGCGTGCGTGCGTGCGTGCGTGCGTGCGTGCGTGCGTGTGTGCGTGCGTGCGTGTGTGTGTGTGTAGAATTGTGCCCTAGGTTTCTCTTGTGCATGTCTCACTTGAAGTAGTGAGCAAGTAGATAGATGTAGAATATAAATAATGTGTGTGTGGAAATAATAAATTCCCCTCCTATGAAGTGTGATATAGATGAGCCATCCTTTGTCCCTTGTGATGGAGCTAGATGGATGCAAATGGAGATATAAATGCCTTTGATGGATGCAACCTTATGTGGAGATAATATATGCTTAGTGCTTGGTACTTTATTATTGATCACATAAATTTATATTTATATGATTCCTTTGATTGAATTTCATAATTAAACTCAAAAAGGTCGACTAAAAAAAAGATAAGATGCTCAAATGGCTAAAAAGGACCAAAAAATTGTGACCAAAGTTCAAAGAGGACAAGGGTTCCCAGAGGGGACAATGGTGCTTGGCGCTAATGTCCTGACTGGGTGCTAGTGTCCAGAATGAAAAATGCCAAAAGGTGAAAAGACAGTGAGAAGGTAAGAGTGCAAGACTGAAAGTAGAAGCAAAAAGCAAAGAAAAGTGGCCAAAAACATGGGTTAATCATTACTCTTTGTACTTGGGAATCATATGAATAGTAGTATGTAATCATTACTAGATAATTACCCAAAGTACACAATTTTACGTCTACATTTACCCCCACTTTATGTTGGTGAGCGGAAATCTTGGTAATATAAAGTAGATAGAGATATGTACGTGATATCCATGTATATCAATGTAGAAAGCATTTCGAGAGACTAGATAAAAGTGTGGAGTGATAAAAATATGGAGCATGGAGACTAAAGATGAGAAGTGTAAAAGGTGATGAAAATGAACCTAGGGCAGAAATGCATATGTGAATGTGGTGTTGTACCTATTGTTGGTGTTGATGTGTGTGTGATGTTGTTGTTGATGTTGAATACTTGCTTCCCATACGAACATACCTGTAAAAGAGAAGACGATCAAGTAGTCAAATACACATGTATATGTAAAAAAAGCATGCAAGGAAGTATGTAAAAGAAAATGTTGAAAATGTGAAAAAAGTAACACGTGCACTTGATCTAAGATGAGAAAAGAGTGTAGAAAGGATCTTGCAGATGATGTCAATGCATGTGATTTTTTCAAGTGATCTCACACCAATATAATGGAAGAAGTGTAGGGAGAAACTGTTTGGTGTCATCCTCCAACCTTTAACTACTTCCCTCTATATAAAACACCACTACAAATGGTGTGTATGAGTGTTAAGGATTGTTTTCCCTATAAATGTTGTTGTGTATGGAGTTCTGTAGAATGTGATAAAATACCAATCGTTGTGTGATATGCTCCCTATTATCAAGTAATCTAGGTAAGGCCATTGTGTGATATGCCCCCTGGTTTCAGGAAATCTAGGAAAGGCCACTATGTCATGGACCCAAGTCTAATTCTGAGCTCTGAAATCTAAAAATTGTATTGTACCATTATTATATTGTGTTGTGTATAGTATGTATGGGGTAACTCATTCACCCAAATGATGTCCCCCTTGTTTGGGGCGCATATGACGTCGTTAAAGGAGAATGTGGCCCAAAGGAGGAACAACCACTGAAACAATGCCTTGCAGGGGGAAAGGGAATGTGCTTGGTGGAAACCAAGGCACACACAAAACAAGTGGCTATGAAAACAAGTGGTAGTACAATAAAATACAATCACTCATGTAAAATATGACATGTAAGCTAAGAAGACAGCGTATATGCTAAGATACGTAAGAAAACAATGTATTCCACGAAAAATGGGTTGCAAACATGGGACATCACTCATGATTTCACAAGACAATCAAGGCCAACGAATCCAAAAGAAGACAAGTGCACACAAGAAAAAGGGTAAAGCTCATAAACAATGACATACAATGACAAACAAGTATAAGCAATATAATGTATAACCATGGTGGAAAATAGTCTTGCAAAACAAATACTGCACATGAAGCACCCATTAGCATGTTAGAAAGATAAAAAGTGTGTCAAAGAATATATAATATGATAAAATAGTGTGCTATGAAACAATAACACATGTGGTGTATGACACTGGATGACCCTAGGAGCCGTTTTGGGACTGGTACCAGGTACTACGCAAAGCGTCATGCTATGTGTAATGGACTTATAAAATCTGTGATCATAACTAAAAAGAAAGTGAACGTGTATGTGGGCATACAAGATATCTATCTAGTATGTGTAATAAAGTGAACATTTAATAAGTAAAACTAAGCAATACTACGTGCAACCAAGATATGCAATATGTTATGGATGAGGTGGAATGGAATGTAGTGTGAATGATGGGAACAACATGCCCCCCAAGTGGATGGAAATGTATGCGTGAGGTTAATTTATTTATGCCCCCTCAGTAGTCAATAATGAACCGTAAACCAGAGTGTGTCATCAAGAAATGGTCAAACTTTATGTTGTGTGTAGCATGATGCGATGAATATGTAATGATGATGTAAGACATAGAGATGAGGTGTGAGAATGTGTGGTGATTTAACCTAAAACATATATCCCAACAAGATAACAGAAGAAGTGATGATTTATCCTAAAGCATATATCACTAAAGGATGCTAGAAGAAGTGATGATGTAGCCTATAATGTATATCACTAATATAAGAATGTCACATGATAGAAATATTGAATGATGAAAATGGGAGTGTGATGAGGTCCATTTGTGATGTATACCCTTAACAGTCCAGTATGGAGTGTGAGACTAGAGTGCATCATAGGGAAGTACGTGCAACATATAAAAGTAGATGTGTAAAAATGAGTAATATGTGTGATAGATGTGGTGATGAGAAATGTCATGTGATGTGCAATTTATAGTGTGTAATGTAGGATGTATAATATGTAATGTAAGATGTGTATATGAGATAAAAATGTGTAGATGCATAGTAAATTATGTATGATGTAAGATGTAGGATGTATGATGTATGATGTATGATGTATGTATGTATGATGTGTAAAGATGTGTGATGTGTAGTGTCTATTGTGCAGTGTGTGAGGTTCATGTGTATAGGATGCCATTAACAGTCAAGTGTGAACCGAAGGACAAGAGTGCATCATTGGGTAGTGAGCATTGATTTTAGGTGTAGTATTTATTAAGATGCATGACATTGAGTGGTTTAACCAAAATGGTGGTGAGAGGATAAACTCCACCACTGAGTTTGTCAGTGATAATGTAAGGACCAAGCCAATTTGGCTTAAATTTACCTTTAAGAGGACCTTCAACATTTGTATTTTTATGATTTTCTTTTAAGATGAGGTCACCGATGTTGAACTCTCAAGAACATATTTTACAAGTGTATGCGTGCGCAATGTGGGATTGATATCCATGAAGGTGTTCGAGTTCTTGAATGCGATGCAAGTCCAAAATTTCTAACTCATGTAAGCGGTTTTATTAATATTCATTGCCTTTAAGAATTCCTTTTAGAAAAACACATAATGAAGGTATCTCAAGTTTGAGGGGGATGATGACCTTAACACCATAAAGTAAGGAAAATGGAGTAGCATTATTAGGTGTGCGAACACTAGTATGATAGGCCCAGAGAGAGTAGAATAGTTGATTATGCCAGTCATTACCACTGGAAGTAATTTTTTTACGTAATATTTTTACAATGGTTTTGTTAATGGTGTTATCTTGACCATTACCTTGTGGATAATAAGGTGTAGAAAATGATTGTTTAATTTTGAATTTAGCACAAAACTTTTTAACGTCCTTATTTTTGAAGGAAGATCCATAATCAACATTTATGCCAAAAGGCACACCAAAGTGTGTGATGATATGGGTAGTGAGAAAGCCACAAATGTCATTACCAGTGATATTTCGTAGGGGGATGCCTTGACCCATTTAGTAAAGTACTCGATAGTAGTAATAATGTATTTTTTTCCTTTGGAAGATTTGGGATTGATCATGTCGATGAGGTTGAACCCCTAAATAGAAAAGGACCAAGTTGGCGCAATAGGTTAGAGGTCATATGGGGGTGCATGATGGAGGTTACCTTGATTTTTTCATTTCTCACAACAAGTGGAATATTCAAGGTAATCCTTCTTCATTGTAGGCCATTAATATCCTTGGTGCAAAATCTTTTGTGACATAGTGTTTCTAGAAAAATGAACATCGCACATGCTGTAATGTATTTGTGAAATAGTAGTGGGAATATCTATGAGTCTTAAGCAACGTAAGAGTTGACCATCAATTACACGTTTAAAAAATTATGTTCTAAGAATGACATAACGAGTAGCCTCATGTCGTAAGCGATAAGCTCTACGAGGTTGTAGATTATTAAGAATGGGTTGTTTATATAAGTAATTGTAAATGGGTGTAAACTATTTAGAATTGTCTTGAATATGCGTTATGGTGCAAGCTGCAAGAGGTAATGCAGAGATACAAGGATTTCGTAAGTGCATAATGATGAATGTGGCTTGTTCGTCAGTAATCTTGTGGGATGGGTTATGACACACTAGCCATAAAATCTGCATGAAAATTATCATTGCGAGGAATAGTGGTGATAGAGTAAGAGTCAAAGGTAGCAAAGAGATATTTTACAAGCTTATTGTATGGGATTAAGTGCTCCTCCTTTGTGTTATAGGTATCAATTACTTGATTTATGACTAGATGAGAGTCACCATGGATGCACAAGTTACGAATGAGGTGACTTTGAGTGCTGAGGAGATCAAGAATTAAGGCTTCAAAATTAGTGTTATTGATATAGGAAAATCCCAAGCGGTATTATACCAGCCTATGGAATGATGAGTATTATACCAGCCCCAATGCTAGAGCAACAACAAGAGCCATCAAAATATATTTTCCATGTATCTGGATCAACCTTATAGGTAGTGAGATCATCACGAAAGGAATAAGAGATTGGTGATGCATCTATAAGGGGTGCCACATCTAATTAATTGGGTATATATTGTACTTTAAATGCTTTCTGCGGTATAAAATTGAAATGAAATTTGGTGAGAAGAATAACCCAACATGCTAGACTTCCTGATATATGTGTATGAGATAAGAGGTATCATAATGGGTCAAATTTTGTGATGATATGTACCTCATTATTAAGAAGATAGTGACGTAATTTTTCAGCAATGAAAACAAGGTCAAGACACAACTTTTCGATATAGCTATAGTTACATTCGTAAGAGAGTAGCGTCTGAATAATGTAATAGATTAGTTTCTTGCGGTGATAATCCTTATGTTGCACCAACAGGGATCCTAAGGCATGAAATGTAATAGAAGTGTATAACAAAGAGGGTCGTTTAGCGAGTAGAGGAACTAAGATGCGAGGATTTAAAAGACACACTTTTATTTCATCGAATGCTTGTTGACATTTCTCATGCCATTTGAACTTAGTATCTTTCTTCATGAGACATGTGAATGGTTGTGTCTTATCAGAAAGTTGTACAATGAGTCACCAGATAACTTGAATCTTTCCCTGTAAGGAGCAGAAATGATGCGAGTTTCTAGGAGGCATGTCCATAATGGCTTTAATCTTGTTGGGATAAATTTCTATGCCACGTTGTGAGATAATATATCCAATAAGATTACCCATGGTAACCCCAAAAACACAGTTTTTTTGGGATTTAAGTGCACATGATATTTATGTAAACATTTAAATAGAATTTGTACCTATCTTCAGCATGGGTGGAATGTTGTCTGGATTTAGCCAAGATGTCATTAACATAAGCTTCAATAATCTTGTGAATATAATTATGAAATATGTGTTCATTTCCTGTTGATATGTGGCACCGGTTTTTTTAAGGCCAAAGGGCATGACAATGTACCAAAACATTACACATGGGGTGGAAAAAGAGGTTTTTTCTTAATCAATGAGGTTCATTTTGATTTGATTGTATCCCACAAAGCGGGAAAGATTTATTTAAGTCACAAAATTAATGCAATAATGGACACGCCCATATGGCTTCATAATTGAGAAAATATTAGATACCCATTAAGGATAATCGATAACATAGATAAAATTAGTGTTGAGTGATTTCCGGATTTCTTTTTTGACTAGGAGTGCTACTTTGAGGTGCATTTTTTGGATTTTCTGTTGGATGGGGTTTACACCAGGGTTAAGGATAATATTATGCATTAAAACATATGGGTCAATACCTGACAAATCACTATAGCCCCATGCGATATTGTCATAAAAATCATGCAATATTTGTTTGATATATTATTTTTTGTTAGGCATGAGCGAGGTGGCTAAAAAAATTATGCATAGATTTTCATTCATCCCAATATATATTGGATGGTTTCTTCATTAAAAAGGGCAGACCAATCTTTGATGTATGGATATGTAGGAATATTATCAGGAGGATCAACGTCATCAGTGAATATATTGAATTATATAAAGTAGGCAATAGTATCGAGGGACAATGGAGAATTTCGTTTATGGTGAAAGGGATGTAATTGCTAATAAATGCCCATGTGTTCCAAAAGAGTATCATAAGTGGAAAAAGTATCTAGACTATCCCAAATGAGGGAAGCATTATCACTAATGAGTTCTGGATGGATAAGAGGAAGCGAAGAAGTATACAAGGCAGTATAAACATCCGTAGAAGCGAGAGATGGGGGATGATATCCTCATCTGAATTTATTAGGTTTCGTGGGAAGGTCCCAAAGTATTGTTACACCTAGTTCTTGTTGAATTACGCTTTTCTTAGAGAATCCATAACAATGCAAAAATTCATATCCTACCCCATATTTAGAGAAGTCTTGAGATTTTTCAGGAGAACTAGGGGTATCACTAGATTGTTCGATATAGTTATAGTACACGAAAAGGGCTGGATCAGCCAAAACATCATAAACAACTCCTTGGTAATGAAATTAAGTCATGTATGTAGAGTAGAGGGGACCACATGCATGACATGTATCTAGAGCCACCCAAGAAGAAAATTCTAATTAATATTATTGGGCATGACATGGCATGGAATAGTGATTATACACAAACCAATGGTGATAGGGAGACTGATAGTACCTAAGACACATTTAGGGATATTGTCAAATCCTTGAATGGATACTGAAGATAAAGCTAAATCTAACTTTACAAAATACCTAAGTGATAAAGAAAAGATACGTTATAGATGTTAAGACCAAGCCCATTGTCAACTAAGGCATGCTTGACCGTAACATTGTTAATGCAAGCCTAAATATATAAGGGGGGTCATGCTCTAGCATAGCCTGAAGAGGTAGATCATCAGACGTGAAAGTTATTTGATCCTCATTGAGAGATAGTGCGGATGTAAACTTATGATATACATACTTGGGTGACGTGTGAGGAGGAATATAAGTAGTAGCTAAATATTATTTGAGCTTATTGATACATTCAGGGTGATTTTTCATATATGTATGGATGGAGATATTCATGATCAAGAAACCCTAAAAAGAATGAGGGTCCTAAGAGTGTACAGATTGAGTTCAGTATCACCAAAATGATTATGATAAAATGTAAAATAGTATCTGAATCTAATGCAAGTTTGTAGTAAAAAAATGAATAATGAAATACTGAAATAATACCCAAGAAACTAAGTAATACAAATATGAAATCGTAAGTGCAAATAGGGTTAGAAAATCCTTGAATGATTCGAAGGGGTTGCTGGAATGTGTCACAGAAGAGAAAAAACTGAATAGAGATGGAGGATTGTTTCTCAGAAGTTTGGAAAAATGCAAATCCAACAAATTTTATTGGGACTAGGGCCTGTGGAGAGGGATAGGGGTACCCGTGGGTGCCTTGGTGTAGTTTTTTGGGTGCCCTGGTATGTATAGATGATTAGATAACCTCCTCTAAGGTGTTGCAAGAGGTTCACACTTGTTTCACCTTTACTCGTATGTATGTCACTATAAGATTTTTGAGTTCACTATAAACTTGCAATGAAGAAAACACCTTTAAAACCCTTAAATAGACATCAAATACGAAAAAAGAAAGATGTAAAATGAGGGCTCAGACTGCCCTTAGATGTCACAATAATGGAATTATAATTGAGCATTGCACTACATATCAAACCCAATGTAGTTTTGTGTGTGGTGAGTGCGTTGATTTTTTCCCTAGGTTTACTCTTGTGTGTGTTGCACTTGAAGTAGTGAGCAAGTAGCTAGATGTAGAATGTAGATAATGTGTTGCGTGGAAACAATAGCCTCCCCTCCTCTGAAGTGTGATGCAAATGAACTAGACTTTGTCCCTTGTGATGGAGCTAGATGGATACAAATGAAGCTATAAATGTCTTTGATGGATACAACCTCAGGTGGAAATAGTAGATGCTCAGTGCTTGGTCCTTTATTATGATCACATAACTTTAGGTTTATATTATTCCTTTGCTTTAATTTCATAATTAACCTGAAAAGGCCAATTAGCAAAAATATAAGATGCTCAAATGGTTGAAACAGACTGAAAAAGTGTGACCGAAGTACAAAAAGGACAAGGCGTCCAGAGGGGATGGGGGCATCTGGTGCTGGCATCCTGGCTGGGTATTAGTGTATAGAATGATAAATGGCAAAAGGTGAAAAGATAGATTGAGAAAGTAAAAGTGTAATACTGAAAATAGATGCATAAAGAAAAAAGTGGCTAAAAACATGGGTTAATCATTACTCTTTGTACATAGGAATCATATAAATAGTTGAATTTAATCAGGACTAGATAATTACCCAAAGTGCATGATTTTTCACGTCTATAATTGATATGTTTGGCTCCATCTTATCTATATTTCACTTTCACCTTAACTTGCCCAATGAGCTTGAGGCTTTTTATATCGTCCTTGTGTAGGACGAGTGTTCTTTTCTTCTTTTGTAAATGTTTTGACTTGTCACTTTTTGTTACCATTTCCACATCATCTATTTAATGTAATGTTTGTTAAACATTAAACCTATTCTTAATAGTTGCTGACTTGAAAAACCCTTTTTTTTTATTGGATTTTCTACTTTTAGTGATTAATGCAATCACATTGTTATGTGTTTTCATGACATATGTGTGTAATCAATTTTCCTAAAGATATTATGCAAGCTTGAGAGAAATGGCATCTTCATTTCAATTTTTGTATGCTTATGAAATTATGGAAGCTTTTCTTCCCCCACACCATTTAGAAAATTTCAAAGGCTAGAAATTCTATCATTATCAGGAATTGTAAGAATCCCTGCAAAAGAGTGCTTAACGAACTCACTATTGAAGTAAAGGAAAATGTCCTCAATTTTAAACCTCCTAAAAAGTAAAGCTTTCCTAGAGATGATGATAAATTTCTACTAAGTTGGAATATTATTATGGGATATTTTCATGACATAATTCCTTCCATTAATCATTCTATTATTCAACGGATTCCTCCTCTAATGAATTGGTTCAAATTGAAATTTGATGGTGCCTTTAAAGGAAATATAGGAGATACTGGTGGGGGTGGTATCATTAGAACTCATCATGGTCATCTTATTATCACCTATGCAAGTCCTATGGGTACTCAATGTAATCACTATGTAGAAGCACTTGCAGATCTTTGGGGTTTAATAATGGCTAAGTAAGATAACATTACTAGTCTCATTATTGAGGGGGATTCTTTAAATATTATCAATCATCTCAATGGAATCCACCCTCCTAGTTGGACTATAAAAGAATTTATCATGGATGCCACTAGCATTTGTAATACCTTCTCTAATTACAAAATCTGCCACACTTATAGAGAAAGAAATAATGTGGTTGATTCCTTTGCTAACTTTTCGATAACTAGTAAGCACCTCAATTATTGGCATGTCAATGAAAGCATCCCCAAAAATTTTAATGATATCATCATTAATGAAGAAAATGCCATTTATACCAGGGTATAGTTCATTCATTTGATGAGATCATGTGAAGTTATGGAATCATAATGACTCCACATGCCTATACCAATATTCCTCCGTGCCTATTAATAACTGCAAACAAAGATCAATTTACCCTTTTGGATATCGAGTTGTTGTGAAGCATTCTAGGAGCCTACAGAAGACTGATTTTTGTCTATTAACGAGCTTCACTACTTTAAGCACTGCCATGGGAGGTGACCCTTGTTGAGTTGATCCTATTTACGAACTTGTTTGGAAAAATAATGAAGACCTTTAGAGGACATTTAATGTTGATGGTTTTACAAATATCATGCAGATAATCAAAGGGAAAAACAAACACATTTTGGTATCTTTTTCCAAGAACTAGAAATAAAGGATAGTCACATATAAAGTTGAGATTTACACCATAATCGAGAATACCATTGCTTTTATGACTAGACTTTGTATGGAGGAAATTAAATTTTATAGAAATAAATTTTACAAAGAAGCTAAGGAAAATAAATTTGAAGGAACTAAAACCCTTTATTTTTTCGAAGTTGGTCTAGTTTTTCCCTCCATCCTAGCTCCATATGACGAGGTTGTTCGCATGGTGGTTCATTATTTTACTCTTGAGGGTCATTACATTAATCTTCCCATGCATCATTTAGTGTTTCTAAATCACTTCCACAGGAGCCCTAGGGTGAGCATTCCATACTATATTTCATATTCCCTTGAAAAATCAATTTAAAAAGTGCATACCCACCAACCTAGCCTCCTTCTGCATCAAGGTGTTATATTTCTGCTTCACCAATATTTCTATACTCACTCGACCAAAATTCCCACACAATCTATCTCAACTCCTGAACCCCCTAATAAGTGTAAGGTGAAATCATAGAATCTTAAAACCCCTACTCTTCTCCTCCTCCATCTAAGTGCATTCTCCGTGGCAGTGACAAGGGGAAGGAATTAACTATTGCTGAGAGTATTTTTTCCATTGGTCAATCTACTCATGATTATGTTATCCCCCCTAAAATTAAGGAACATATCATGAAGCATGAGGACTGGATTAGGGATCTGAGGATGGGTGTTACTCAATTATACAAAGAAGTTTCCAAGGGAAAAAAATCTCTTGACAACTCTCTTCCTCTTGAGGCCGAAGTTGAATAAATTTCTAAGAAGCTGGATTCTTTGAAGGATTCTATTGGGCACATTAGGAGTAAGTAAATTAATCATTTGGCCATGCATAGGGCCTTCTTGGATTTCATTTAAATTCAAGTTAAGAAGGTATGAAATATCCACAATATTCATCCCAGAAATTGATCATTTGGCCATGCATAGGGATTTCTTGGATTTCATCAAAATCCAAGTCAAACAGGTATGTAATCTTAGCGATATTCATCCCAGAATATGGAAAGGTGGAAAAGATAAGAAAATTGCTAATCCCAGCATTAATATGAATGACCCCTCAAAAATCATGGCTCTCAATCTATTTAAGGGCATGAAGTAGGTCAAAAAATGTTTTAACAAGGTGATCAAGTGAAGGTGAACAAAGTTTCTCTTCTATTCTCTGTTTTCTCTAGTTCCATGTGGTTTTGGGGTTGCAGTGGTGCTGCAGCGTTGTTGTTTTCTTGCTTTCTTAAGGTAGGATGCTCCTTGCTTTTGTTCTTAACTTCTATAGCTAGATTCTAGGCCCTTTTACTTTAAGGCGTGGTCCCCACTTGTCAAAAAACCAATGATACATATTTGTATATCTGGTTTTTGAACCTTCTGTTTGTTAGGGTATAGTCCCTCCCAAAAGACCATTTATCAATAATAAAAAAATATATGCAAGAAAGATAAATAAAAAATGGAAAACACAAGTGAAAACATTGTATATACTCTGTGTATGAGCACCACTCAAGGGTCTAGACATCCATAGCTCCAACAAAAATGATGATTGATTTTGTGTACACTTTGTTGGAGGCTCTTTCTAGCACATTAAGACAGGTCTAGTGTTATTTTCTTATTGTGTAAAGGCTTTGGCTTTATAATTCTTTAAATTTTCCTTACATGTAATCTCTCCAAGATTATTCCATTTGCTTAGGTAACTCATTAAAAAATCTTGATCACCTTGAATCCCTTATCATCAATCGCCGAACATGCCTCCATTCAGGGCTAGATTGATTCTTGGAATAAAATGAAACAAGCTAATTTGGGGTGAGATTCATATGCATCAACTAAATCAACCTCCTAGCTTTATCCTTGTGTAAAATGGATGATACAATTTAAATAAGTGATGGTAAATTGATGATATGCTATACCTTTATCATATTTGTCACATTTTTATGATTGTCGTCACCCTTATTAAAACTTTATCATGAGCTTGAATCTACACTAAAGGCACAAACATGGTTACTTGAATTTTTTTACCAGGAACCATAACCATGGTCAAAATGTGCCTGTTGTATTGTCTACAACATCCCATACTTAACCATGCTTTCCTTACATAGTTCAAGTTGATCCCCTTTATGATTGTCTGCCTCAATCTCATTTCTTTCATTTGCTTCACATTTCCTCATCCATCCTAGGAAGCTTAATTTGTCACTTTTACCATTCAGAAGCTTTGTTTCTCTCAAAATTAAGGCAATTTGTTTGTAACAATGTGTTGCCAATGATTTGATGTTAATAACCTAGATTAGATCAATAAATGTTCCTCACCACGAATTGTCACTTGGCGTGAATTCTTATGTATTGCACACTAATATTGTGAGATCTTGTGAGTTGTGTTAAAAATATCATCATCCATGAAAAACATGAGAAGAATCCTCCACTTTCATCTCATTATTGCCCCTTCAAGATGGCCCTTCAAGACTTGTTCAAATTTGAAATAATTAAATTTGACTATATAATCAAGCGCCATAAACAATCCTGGTTTGTTGTCATCTCTTCATCTCGATGTGATATTATTTAGCTCTCTGGAACCTATGTCTTCTCAAAAATCCTTCTCATGTCTTTATCGACATGTTTGTCTTTTTCAATTTGGGTTTCCATTGCAGATTTGTAGACATGTATAAGCTCTTATCACATCAATGTGTTTTAAGAGAGTCTTATTATCCCACAACTTGTTAATGTTAGGTTAGGCATCGACTGCTTAGTAAATGCAAGTTTCCTTTTTTAGGGTAGTTATGATGTGCAAATCACACTTAAACCTCCAATTATCAGCCTACATGGTAGTAATCATCCAGAACCTCCACAAGCCTCGAGTCCTTTAGAATTTTTAGGTATCATATTTTATGGAGTTGAGAGCTTTTGAAGTGTGATTTTAGACACATAAGTGATCAATTGAGTGGATTTAAGTCAATTTGTGAATGCTACATGCAACCCAAGAATACATGGAAGTTGTGTTCTTTAGAAATGAATGGGACTTTACACTTTTTAGGTGCTAATATAAAACCTAACCATCGTGTTTATATGTGTGTTCCAAGTTGAAACGAGGCAGGTAAACACTTACAAGTTAAAACGTCATACATAAATTTTATCGTCGATATACTATTCTATCACATCCATCCACATGGTGCCCATAAGCATGAGAAAACACAATAGAGTGCCCAACGTATGGCTTTAATGTTTCTTTCCACATTCTCATCCAATGAAATTTGATGTGGCCTTTTATGCCACTTTTCACTATATTGAATGTCTATGCTTTCAAATTTGACATATGTTACAAATGCAGTTGATTTAAGCTTTATTATCAATCAAACTATATTAGTAATTGATACAATATTTTATTTTTTTGTGAGGAAAAAAACCTTGACCCGCCATCACTTTTTCTACCCCTACACTTCTCCTCCCTCAATCCTCTTCTTTACCAGCCCTCTTCCTCCTACATTATTTCACTGCTTCAACTTTAATTTCTTACATGCATCTCCTTCGGCATATCCATTGGATTGATCACATATAATTGATAGTAACTAAAGTAGAAGAAACAAAAAAAATCACCTTATTTTACATTAAAATATAAAAAAATATTAATAATCTTATTGAAAAAAAGAATAAAATTTATTTTTAAAAACAGTTATTTCAATTCATTCAATATTCTTAAAGTGTGGGTTTATGATATTTAATTGGTGGGTTGCATAATGAGTTTAGTGAAATATCACTAAACTCGTTATGCAAATTTCACTAACCTTGTTATGCAACTGCACCAATTAAATACCATAAACCCACACTTTAAGAATGCTAGAGGAAACAAATTCAAACTAATCCAATTGAATTCATCCCAATTTTAAACTATTCTCTCCTTCCATGTTGCACTCTTATCAAAAATATTTTTAACTTTCAAAATATATGGTCAGAAATGATGGACCCTTCATCTAACCTCTGTTGGGCAATTATAGGCCCTTTTCCTGCCCCTCATTTTGGCAATGATAGGTGAACCATGTTTCACACCTCTAAACAAAGCACTCCCATTATAGTCTTCCTTCCACCTTGATGGTTTTATTCATTATATTTTGTAATCCTATCTTGAATAGAATATATCTCTTCCCAAAAATCTTTAAGTTATGCCATGAGATGGGCTCCAATATCCTCTGATCCTGCACTCAATTCATTGATAAAGATAAAAGAAGAACCTTCTATTTGGTTATCTAATTTTTATTTTTAACTTTTAATAATGGGAGGAAATAGAGATTGGTCTAGGGTCACAATAATAAATTAAATATATTTATTAATTATAGTTAAAAAAATATTTTATGATAAAAATTTCAATACTTGAGAAAATATTATCAAAAGAGTCAATGGTTAATGAAGAAAACAAAAAACATTTTGATTATTGTAAGGTAAAATTTATTGAATATTAGTTAAATTATAATATTAATTGAGTTGTTATACTAGATTTAATGTGAGCGGTGGATAAAGATGAGTATTTATAAGCTTAATGTTATAATCTTGCGCAGTTATATGCTATAAGGAACTATATGCAAGCCAAGGTCAATAGACTTATAAATATTATTTCCTCTTACACATTTGCATGCACCTTTAAGAGAAAAACATGAATAGCCAAAAAAATACATGTTATGATAATTCAATATTATAGCTTAGTTATATGATACGATGTTTAGTAGGCCAATGCAAACTTTTATTTGATTATGACATATGGGTGCATGCATACATTATGACAATGATCCTATGTATCTTTTCTTGATTATAACAGTGAAAACTTTAAGGTAGATTGCAAAGTAGGATTGAATAAAGATGGTAATTTATGGTCTTTGGTATATGAAACTTTATGATATCATTCTTGAACAACGTTTTTCTGTTGGGAAGTGCAACGAAGTGTTAAAAAATTGGTAGGAAAAACCGAGTTTGGTTGAAAAATAAAATCAATACTTTAACATCCATACTAAAATGACCTAGCTCATACACTATCATGAATGGAATTAGAATTTAAATGAAATATTCTTTGTTGCATGTATTCTTGCAAACTCTACAATTATTGGTATTGTCATTGCTTTGTTGAGGATTGATTTCATTATTATGGACCTAAGTACATGGATCATAGTCCTAAATTTTATGGACAAGTTTTTAGAAACAATTAAAGATGTGAAGATCGGTTTTATAGACTTTTGCACCAACCTATGGAGCTTAAGTGCCATGCTAACATAAAATGGATTGCCTTGTCCTTTAGTATTCTCCTTTCCACACTTCATTAGATTAATGGCTCAGGTTTTTATCATAGATTCCTCTACGAATGGAGATGTGGTCGAGTTTAGGAATGGTCATAGCAAGCGCCATACTCTTCATCAAAATAATAGGCAAAAAATACCTCCTTTCCTAACTTTATGAACAATTCATAGCCCTCCTACACAAACTCTCAAAATATTTATCTTCCTAAATTACTAAAAAATCCAACATGAATACCAAAATGAGATTTATCTTCCAAAAGTACCAGAAAATCCATCATGAGTACCAAAATGAGAAAGTTTATGATTGATACCACTAACAAGTCCATTATTGTGATTGAGAACATCAATTACTCATTGGATCTGTCTCACCAGAAAAAGGACATGAAAGAGAATAATGAGAACCAAAACACCACCATTGGGAAGCCCGAGAATGATACATCGGAAAGTAAGGTGAGTCTTGTTTATGAATGTCAATAGGACATGACATAGCCACCTGCACCCTTTACATTAACATGTTATAAATTGCAAATGTCGTAAACATTCAATCCATAACAAGATGTCTTACCAAAAGAGGGAACCATGTCTTAGTGTTGAGTGCAAAGCCAATGAACTAAAAAACTGATCTAAAGAATGATGTGATTTCCATGCATGAAACAATACAAAGAGATTGAATTAACGATAATATAAAATAGATGTGGAAGTGGAGAGAGTTCAATGTGGAAGCACACATGCTTGTTTGTTACTGGAAATGTGTTCTACCAAAGTGTGTTCTTGTGATCACTCTTGCATCGAAAATCATGCATATGTAGAGAAGTGCACAATAGAGTTTATTTTTTAAAGAGTGGAGGGGAGACACAAAATAAAACATATAAACAAATGACATAGAGGAATCTGATAAAAAAGAACCAATTGTATAAAACAAATGAGAACTTGTTACCCACTCAACAAATATCAAAAACCATCAACGAAGGAGGAGCAAAGCTTACCATATATACTTTTCTCCCTCTTGACACTCTCTTGCTCGCCACAAAAATAATGTATTTGGTTGTGCTTTCCTAATTTATTTGTTATCCCTTGTTTCCATTGTATTCCAAAATTTACTAAATGTTTCACATGCCAGTAAAGTCACTTAGAAATCAAGGAACCATAGAAATATAAATTATTTCTAATATTCATTAAGCATGTAGTATATGCCCATGAAAATTGTAAAAAAACATCTATTTCAATAATTATCCATAAATTTCTCTTAAACATATATTTAAGTTTTATAATTTGAAAACACTAAACTTAAGAAGGAAATTATTTATTTTTAAAAAAATGTAAAAAAATTGAAAATGCGAACTAATTAGAAATTAAAAATTAAAAAAATAGAATAAAATAATTTTAATCCTTCGTTTTTTTCCCTAATACAGTCCATTCAAAATAAAAATTACAAAACAGGTCATGCAAGCTACCAATTAAATACCATAAACAAAACAAATTTAAACGTGTCTCTATAGTCCAATTGAATTTGTCCCATTTCTAAACTATTCACTCTTTCCACGTTGCAATATTATTAAAAAAATTTAAAAAAATTAATAATAATTTTGTTATTCATTTTTTTTTAGCAAGTTGTGTTGATTTGATAACCATGGAAATTGTTTGACAAAATAAATACCTGCACAAAATGGAACAAAGAACTGTTTTGGAAAAGGTTCAGGTTCTTTTTCTTTTGTAAAATCTTCTTCCTCTCTTCCATTTCCTAAAAGATTTGTTATAATTTTCCATTTCCTTTGAACAAAATAAAGTATACCTTAACATATTCTCAGTATTATCCAATGCGGTAACCAAAATTTACTTCCAACTATAACAATAGGGGATCTTCTTTGTGAGACAAAATCAAATTAAAGTGGGGGTAAATGGGATAAATATTTTCTTTGTGACACAAAGGGATTGAAGTTTGTGTTTTCTTGTAGATAAAGTATTTTATGAACTCAATATTATTTAATGGGGTATCTAATTCATTGATAAAGATAAAAGAGAACGCTATTTTTTAACTATATTAACGAGGAATTTTTCTGAGACATATAGAATAATTGTGTTCTTTGTGAGATAAAGATCTACAACAACAAAATGACATCATGCTTGCACAAAAAATCTGTTCACACCATCAACTTATTAATATAGACTCAATATGTAACAATAATGTGAAGATGTTATATGACTTTACATAATTTTCAAGATCATAGTCTTCAAATCTGTTAATCCATAAATATTGTTATTTAAATTAGCACTCAAGAAATTGGGATGTGCATTGTTACATGACATATAAACATTAGTCTCTAGTGATATGTGTCAATATTTTTATTTTTTGGTAATTCAAAGGAAATCAAAGTTTATCCAGTGGGTCACTCATCACCCTCATAAGTAAGTCAAGAAATGAACCCACCACATATGAATGGTGGATAATGAAGAAGACCAAAACATTTGAATTGTTGCAAGGTAAGTTTTTTTTACTATTGGTTATGATATTAAGTGATGAAATTGGATTTAGCATATGAATGGTGGTCTTGCATGCACTTTTAAGTGTGAAATCTTGGAGGAAAATGTGAGTAGCAAAAAAAATACAAGTTTGATGATTTAATATAATTTAGCTTAATACTATGATATGATATGATATTTAGCAAACTAATATTAACCAACATTTGAATTATGATATTTAGGTGTATGCATATAAAAAATGACAGTCATTTTATGTATTGTCTTGATTATAATAGTTAAATTTGTAAAATAGATTGTAAAATAGGATAAATAATGATAATTATTTAGGGTCTTTGGTATACAAAACTATATAATATTATTAAGTTTAACTAAAGATAAAATATTTCATATGATATCATTAATGAAAAATAATTTAAATGAAATATTCTAGGCTACGTTTGTACCATGATCATTACTTAAATTACAACTATATACTAGCATGTATATATTATATAATATATGTCGAGAGGTATATATTGCATATATTTATATATTATATAAATATATAGTTCGACAAAAAATTATGTCACACATCTAAAATAGGTGCTTCGTGAACTTTACCTCTCAGCATATTTTGTATATCATATTTTGATTCATATTATATATATTATTTTACTTACAGTAATATATGTAAAATATGCCGAGAGGTATAAAATCCTCTTTTACTTCTTGAGGAAAAATTATCGTGTGACCTTTATATTTATATTGACCTCCTATTCTGTTATTAGCTCCCTCCCCATTATCTGGGTTGGCACTAAATGGAGATTTGGGAATGGTCATCTTATTGACTTCTGGCAGGATTTTTGGATTGGGGACGAGCCTCTTGATCACAATCCATCTTGGGACCCTGTGAAAAGAAGCCTCATAAATAAGCAGAGAAGATTAGTTTCAGGCTATTGGGCTACGGTGAACTCTATTCCCTCCTGGGATATTCAGGTCTAGGATGACATTAGTGACCTCCAGAGTAGGCTCCTGACTTCGCTCAAAACTTTGCTCGTCTCCATCTACATCCCCTTCTCCCAAAACGAGGATGAACTAATTTGGCCCCTCTCCCCGTCTGGCTCCTTCTCGGTTAAGGCTGCTTATCTTTCGATGCATAGTGCTGACTCTGGTACCCCACTCACCAAATTCTGGCTGAAAGAGATCATCCCCAAAATTGGATTTTTTTCCTGGCTTTCTTCTAGGAATGCTTTCCTCTTTGGTGAAAATCTGAAAAGGAGGGGTTTCTCTCTTCCCACGAGATGTGTTCTATGTAGTAAGGAGGCAGAATCTTCTGCCCATCTTTTGATCCACTGTCCTTTCTCGCAGGTTATCTGGCAGTGGATTTTATTGAGGATGGGCGTGCTTTGGACCTTCCCTGAGTCCATCCAGGACACCCTCTCTCAATGGAGTTCTCCATTCACTCACCTGGATCTGGTTTTGGCTTGGAAACTCCTTCTTCCACATGGAATATGGGGCATCTGGAAAGAAAGGAACAGAAGAATCTTCAAAGAACAGAGCCTTGAACATGATTGAGTGGCTACCCAGATTGCTCTTACTTTTCAAGATAATCTCAACTCGCACCTATGGTCCAATTATCAACAAAAAATCCAAATTTGTAATTCTCAGGAGTGGCAAAGTTTGTTAGCCATTCATCTTGTCAGTAAAGGCACTTCCTCTGCTCGAGAAAGTGTTCGTTGGTTGCCCCCTCGTAGGGGCTGGAAAAAACTCAACACAGATGGAGCCTCGAAAGGAAATCCTGGCAATTCTGGTGGTGGAGCCATTCTTCGATGCTCATCGGGATACATTGTGGCTACTACTGCTCATAACCTTAATTATGGTACCAACCATCGTGCGGAAGCCTTGGCCATCCTCAAAGGCCTTGAGCTAGCTATCAAATTTAGTGATGATCCCCTCCAAGTTGAAAGTGACTCCCTCAACATCATCAAGCTTTTGCAGTAAGCTGATTCTGGTCAATGGTCGATTCAGAATATCATTGTTGATATCAGAATTATTCAAAGATCTTTCCAGCACATCGAGTTCCAGCATGTCCTTAGGGAGGGGAACAAAGTGGCTAATCACCTTGCTAACATTGGTGTTCTCCTTGAGAGTCAGCAAAGATGGACGGACAACTTCCCGGTTGATCTCTTCCAAATTACTCAAAATGATATATCCCAATGCTGACTGGTGGAATGGGGGACTGATATGGGTTTAGGCTAATCCTTTATGGCACCCTCAAAATGTGGCAGAATTTATGTCTGATTTACTTGATTTGACCCTTGGCGACGAGCCTTTTGATGACGGTGTTGTGTAATGATGTGGAGGATTTACGCATGCATGGGGTTAATCCTCTCTTAAATCATTTGATGATCTGGCGGGAGGACAATGATAACAAGGTCGACTGCTCCCACGACCTGGCTGGGTTGTTAAATAAACCTCATTTCTCACACTTCTGTATTTTTTCAAAAAACTTATATGATGGGGGGACAACTGAAGCGTCTGGAGCCTGTTGCCTGTGATTCGGTCAAAAATGATGTGGAGGTTTGGAACATTTTGCTTGAGAATGGAATTACGACCTTCCTGGAGAGAATGGCGGGATATTCGGCTCTGGTTTTGTATGCGATTATGGCTTCCTGGTCAAAGGGTCAGGTTCATATTGGCACCACGTGCTTCACCATCTCCACCAATGCCATTGCTGATGCCACTAGTCTTCCTGCCGCCGGAGACATCTACTTCAGGCGCTCACTACATGCAGAATTGCAGGATTTTATTGCTCCTAGGGACAGGCCGGTCAACCTCTCTGGCTATACTCGAGACTCCCTGCCTCCTCCATGGGACAAAGTTACGGAGGTTATAATGTGTTACTTTACCATTGACAGTCGGTATCGGCTTGTTTACGGACCTCATTTCTTCATCCTCTCTCATCTGCGTTGGGGGAAGAGGATAAATCTGGCGGCTTTCCTTTTTCAGTCCTTGGAACACTCTGTACAACTGGCACGTGATGGGGAAGGAGCCATTCTCCACCAAGTTTTGCTTTACCTACTCTTTTCTGATGCTGCTTCACATGCTGACCTGATTTGTTTTCCCCCCAAGACCGGTCGTCGCTGCCGCTCTCCCTCACCTTCCCCTCGCCCCTCTTCCACCTCCCTCCGCTCTTCTCGGCACCGTCTTCGTCTGCACCTTTCATTCGATTCCAACTTGGATGTTGCCATTCTTAGCCCCCCCTCATTATTTCCGAGCCCCCTGTCAACCCTGTCTTCCCTCCGCACCTCTCTTGCTTGTTTTTAGAAGGCACTAATACCAAATTTAAAGCTGTCTCTTCGGTCTCAAGCCCTAATTCCTCTCTAGCCGCTGACATTTTTGGACTCTCTAAGCTCTACCCTGACTCCCTGGACTCGGACCAGCTGGAGATTATCCAACTAGTGGACGTTCCCACCACTCAGGCTGCGGGTAACAATCCTGCCTTCGAAGACATAGATCCTCCTGCTGACACTAAGCACTCTTCTCCATGTCTGAATCCAACACCTGCTGAGCCTGAGACTCCTGACACTCAAAGGGATGATCGCAGGGTCAATATGGTTTCTTCTATTTTAAACAAACTTCAGAGTGCTTTCAAGGCTTTGAAGGCCTTGGAGGCTTTCACCGAGTCCACCAAGTGTGCCATTGCCAATGATTTCTCGGAGCTTATCACCCTCGCTGAACAACTCATGGATGATTCGGGTTCACCTCATGCTAGAACTGATGTCGCTGAGCTGAAAAAGCTCCTCTGATGTTTTCTTCTTTCCTTCTGTTGTCTTTTTCGTCTTCCTTTTTTGGAATCTTCATGGGTAATTTTTTGTTATGCTATATATATTGCTAAATCTGGCCTGATGGGCTCTTTTGTATAAGGTTGGGGGACCTTCTAAAACCCCCTTTTTACCCTATATATTCCAAAAAAATATTGACCTCCTGTTGCATGTGTCACCTACAGGATTGGGTTGACACGGGCTATCAACATTTCCTCAATTTGAGTTAAGTTTGCAAGTTCTAGTGGTTGTGGCCCATGATCTATATTATTTTATGTCAAAAATCAATGATGACCTTTCTCTTGTTGACATCTAGTACACACAGGTCCTTGAGGTGTTTGAGAAAATTTTATTCCAATGTAGCATTCTTGACAAATATAACAAATGATCAACGAAGCAAGGTTATCAAGACCGTGTCGAAAAATCATTTGGACCATATCGAAATCTCTCCCAAGCATTCCATTGGGATAAAATATATTTTGTTCTCTCGCAATATGCAAGTCTTGCATTCTTCTTCTTCTTCTTCTAGGTTTTATTGTTGACTCCTCTTGTATATCATTATTTTGCATTCTTCTTCTTCTCGTTGTTCGTATTAGTTGTAATGTCATCTCTTGTTGCACACTGTCACTCTCTAAATTATTTACAATGTCTACATCCATTATATCTTTGGCCAAGTTTTCTAGTGTTTTGAGCACATGATCCATCGATACTAAATTTCCTCCCTAGAATTAACTTCAAAATTACCAACCATCCTACGACAATTCCTCTGAGATGCTTTGTGGTGAAGTTCTTGTCTATGTAGTCTTTCTTCCTCTTGCAAATGACCTGAAAGGATTTGACTTTGTAACCTTGCTCTTGATACATGTGAGTCATCTTGAGACGATCGTTCACGAATTGTTGTCATGTTATTTCAATGTTGTCATCTTTCTGCATCTAATTCTTCATGTGTTAATTCAGCCCTCCGTTTTGCGAACCTTTGTCTATCGTTCTCATTTCGATGTTTCCTTTGTTCCTCTCGTTGTGCATCTGTCATTTATTTTTGTCTCCTTCTGCGATATTTTCTTTGATATTCTCTTCAATATGCTATTCTTTCATCTTCATTTTCAAAATTTAATTGTGGTCTAGCCATACCTATAAAGTATTTTCAACAAAATTTCTAATTATTTATATAACTAAAAAATCCATGTACATGTAATATAAATCAATCATACAATATCCAAGTTGTAACAATTAGCAAGGCTAATTGAAGAATGATATGAAATAAAGAGAATAGGAGATTAGAAAAGTGGTTTCTTTTCCATATCTATGACCTTTTGTTTGATTTTTAATAGTTTTTTCACCAACATACTCATAACACTATGCAATTTGTAAAATCATTTATTTAAATAACGCAATCAAATCCTTACATTCTCTTCTTTCTTCCTCAAGAAACTGATCTGAACGAATATGTCCTTGTATTCTTAATCTTAATACATGTGAGTCATCTTGAGATGATTGTGCATGAATTTTTATCATGTTATTTGCATCTTGTTGTCTCTCTGCATCTATTTCTTCATTTTTCAATTCAACCCTCCATTCTGCAAACCTTCTTCTATCATTATCATTTCGACGTTTCCTTTGTTCCTCTTGCTGCACATCTGTCATTTCTTGTTGTCTTCTTCTGCAATATTTTCTTTGATATGCTTTTCTTTCCTCTTCATTTTCAAAATTTAATCTTGGCAGAGCCATGCCTATGAAGTATTTTCAAAAAATCGTCTAATTCTTTATATTGTTAAAAACTCCATGTACATGTAATAGGCAATAATCATATAGTATAGAGATTCTAAAAATTATGAAGGATTATATAAACTAAAGCGAATAGGATTTTATATAAACAATTTTTGTTTCCATATTTATAACCTTTTGTTTGATTTTTTAATAGTTTTTTCACAAATATACTCAAAACACCATGAAATTTATAAATTCATTTATATAAATAACCCAATCAAATATCTACATATTTTCATAATAAAATTCTTCCTGCCAAAGGAGTCACCACAGTGAAAAATTGTACATAAATTGTACACAAATGATCACATTTACAAATAACAAACAATACATCAATTCTTTGTTAACACAACAAGTCTTCATCAACGTCTTTGTATAAATCGTTATTATACCGACAAGTTGTGGCAATTCAACAACGTCCCTCTCATAAATAAAACAATAGTGAAGACAAAAGTATCAAACGAATAATTATCAATTGCGTATTCAAAAATCAACTATATCCATGTCCTTCGATGAAAGAAACGTAGACCACATGTACATAAATGTTCAAATGCACATATCCACGTTAATCATTGCTTGAAAAATCACAACATACAAATGTCAATAAACTAACATCTCATCCACTCACAAAAAATGAAAAACGATATGATGGAACCACAGTTCCTGGGAATTTACACCAAAACACTTTGTCAAGCACACACAAAATACGATTTCACGATTTCGCTATAGAAATATAAAACATTTATATTTGACATTTCTTATAGAAAAACCACATCGTTGCAAGATGCATGTGTTCAACATACATTGGGGGGTCCCTCATTACGTTGCTTTAATTTTTTTTTCTTTTGAAAACACAGAGTAACATCCAAATTAGGACGTGCTACTAAAGCATAACAAGAACTATCCCATTTGCAAATCCTAGCTCCCAATATAAAAAAAGGTATGTGTAACGATAGATTCCAAGTTGGACAAATGTCCGCAAATGTTCCCCAATGAGAATAATGTAAATATATATATACACACACACACACACACACACACACACACACACACACACACACACACACACACACACACATACAAACATTTCTCATAAACATCACATTATTTTTTTTAGAAAGTTTATATTTGTCAATGTATTCAAATTATAAATTTACAAATATTCAATTTCCAAATACACAACGCAGACTAAGATGTTAAAAACTATCTATATAACACAACCAAAATCTTAATAATTGAAATATTCTACAAGTTTCTATAATTTTTAGATCGATACAAGGATATTGCTAATACAATTTCTATATTTGAGTACCATAATACATTTCTAATTGTAATGTTTCCGATTGTGTTTTTAAAATAAAATTTTGTAGAGACATTATCACATCTCACTCTAAGTTACTACTATTATAGATTACATATCACTTTGAATAATAACTATTTAAGAAATTTATTTAAATAAATTGTTAAAGTAAAAATAAATAGTTTATATGGGTTATTAAAAATACAAACATTATTAAAGTTTTAATTGTCATGCACAAATAGAAATGTTGGTTTTCTATGTCATGGAAGATGGAAACCTATATTAAACATGAAATAAATGTTTGATGTGTTAGGAAAATTATTATTCAATACATGGGTTGATAAAAATACTGTAGTGCCCACTTCCCTTCGACACTTCTGATATTGATCATGATACTGCTGACTATATTATGGACATTATTATAGTTTTGATTTAGTATGGTGTTTGATGTCAGATCATGGATTATTGTTGACTTTGATTCATATATGATGCATGATGATTATTAGAGACATTTTATATAGATGTTGACATACTGTTGGACATGGTTATATATATATTTATGGATGTTGTTAGGACATGTGATATTTGGATATATTGAGTAGACCGAGAAAATTGAATTTAAAATTGATGATTATATAGTTACTGATGAAATTATAAGTGATATTGTTGATTTTCTGGATGTTATTATGATTCATATATATATTGATGATTTTGAAATTATATTATATTAATTTGGATGTTCTGATATGGCCATGAGGCCGAAGGGGTATTTGTACTGCGTAAGTTTAAAAAAAATATCACAACAAACATTAGGGGATTGGAGACCAATCACATTGGAATTCTAGATGAATGCAACATGGTCACCATGTACAACTTGTATTGTTCATGTGTGTGTGTTTGATTTTTAGGGATTCCAATGGGGGGGGATCACCTTTAAATGTGACCAAGGGCTATGTGTATTTATTTATTTGGTTCCTTTTTATTGATGTTTGTATGTGTTTATTAAGTGACGTGCTTTGACCCCTTTAATTATTTATTAATTGGTGTGTAAATTAATGTGAGTAAACATGTTGTTAAAAAATTAATTAATCAAATTGGGACATAAGAAAGTAATTATTAGAGTTGTTGGCCTAAAATTGAAGTGTTGTAAGAAATGTGTTGACAGTGATGTGTAAAGTATATGTGTAAGTGATTTTGTAAGTAATGTGTCTTTTTTTTTGGAGTATGAAAAAACTCCACCTCCTTCTTGGATATTCGAATTTGTCCATGGAAGCTGATTTTGGAAGCTTTTGGGACAAGTTAAACTTGTCCCATACCTCTTAAATTTATTTACCAACCATACATATGGTTGGAGAGTGGAATTTAGACCTTCTTTATGCATTTTTGTAAGTCAAATCATATATTTTAATTGCACTTTCTTACATGATTTTTATTTTAGTCCTTTGGGGTGTGGGCTTGTTTTAGAGTGTGTAAGTAATATATCATATTATTCACCCACGCCTATTTAATATGTATTGGAGAATGAAGTTGACTTTTTGGGTTGGGCTTGAGGATGTGTGATGTGGCGTCCTACATGGATCCACCTCATTCTCTTCCCTTCCCTCTTCTATAAAATTTAAATTCCTTGCCTTGTTTTGGGTTGCTTCACATTGTAAGAATTCATTCTTGGGTGAATTTGCTTGCTATTTTGGGAGCTCTTGATATTGGAGAATTTTCAATATTGTTTCATGCTTGTTGTTTGGTGGATTTTTGGATTATTTGTTTGGAAGCAATTGCTGTTTGGAACTTGGGAAAATTCCATCATGGAGAGGTAAGAGCTTGGATCTTGAAATAATCTTTTTTTTATGAATGCAAATGTTATTGTGTGAATTTTTTGGCATATTTGTGAGTTTTTGGGAAGATGGCCTAGGTATGGTGTAGGAGAAGACTATGGGGTTCATTTTTTCAGAGGCACAAGTGTTTTGGGGAGGTATAAGTTTGGAGGGAATTAGGATTTGGGTTCCACCTTATAAAGAAATAGGTTGCATTTCTTTACTCATTATGGGGTGCTATAAGAGGTTGCTGAGGCATAAGTAAATGTGAGGAATAAGGGAGTACTTGGGGGAGGCATAAGGATTGTCAGGGTTTTGATATACTATATTTTGGTAGTTTATAATTCAAGTGGTGATACCCATTTTCCCTTTTGAGAGGGATAAGAAGCACCCCCCATAGTTTCTTGCTCCTTTGGCTTGCATGATGAAGCCTGAGTAATTTTTTGTCATGATTTCATGTGGTTGCAAACTGCATTATGTTTTGGAATGTGTGTTTTATTGTGAAAGATGTTGCTTGAATGTGTTGTGGAAGGCTTGTTGTTGCCATGAGTTGAATAAACATTTATTATTGCAATATGGTTGGGGCTTGGGGGCCAATGAAGAAGGATGGCTTATCCTTTTCATTGAATGTCTTGGTTGGGTGGAGCGCCTTGCGTTACCCCTACTCTTTTGGTGATCAAATTAGAAGAATAAGAAATCTACATGTTGCTATGCTCTGGAGCTAAGAAAAAGACAAGTTTGACAATCATTGTTGAGATTATTCTTATTGTAACCCCTTCCCAATTTGAAGTGGATGACCTTGTACATTATTTGTGATGGAAATATGTGTTGTATTGGATATGAAAGTTGTAAATTGAATTGTGAAAGAGATATACTATGTTCTTTGTTTTTGAATAAATGTGGAAGAACTTGCATTCTTGTATATTGTAATCGAGGAAGAAGACAAATTTCTGATAGTCCCTTGCTAAACTACTTTTGTAAACTATTTCCCCACTTGATGTGGATGACAATTTAATATACATTTTTTGTTGAAGAGTTACTATGTTTTGGAAATGGAATCCCCTTTGAATGAGAAAGAAACATACTCAGTATTCTTTTTTGTTAAAAGGAATGTAATGTGAAGGAGTTGTGATTGTAAAAGTTGTATTTGATAAAAAAAAATTTAAGAGAAGTTGTAAAAGAAATCTGTTCAATCGAATAGATGTTTTTGTTACCTTATACAATGAAGTTATTATTGTTTTAAATCTTCTTTGAAAATGTTGTACAACTCTTTGTTCGAATGTGGAAAATGTATTCAAAATTATTGCATCCTCTGTGTTTGAAAAGCATGTTCTTTTTTTTTGGAAAGGAAATAGAAATTGCTTTCTTGTTTCTCACATTTTGATTGAAGGAAATTGAACATTGTAATATTAGATTAGAATGAAATCATGTTTTAAAGTTTGGAAAATGTAATGGATCAATTCAAGTTGAAAGTTGTAGAGTCTCTGTTAGATGATTTTCAAACTGGTAAATAATTATCAGAAAACGTACACAATGACCTTGCAGACTAGGAAAGAAATATTGAAACATTAATACAAGCTAAGAGAGATTAAAACAATCCCCGAAAAAAACTATAATACTTAAGAAATTTTCAAATAACATTACAAAATTCGAGATCAAACAATTTCTTAGTTGTTTTTTCTGTTAAATTAGAGAAATTTGAATTGATCTTCAATCAAAACAATTTAATCCTTGAAATCTATCCTAAATTATTCCAAGTGAAATCCATCTATGTCTATTTGGCATGTTGAGAAAGAATAAATGGCGGATTTGAACAAATAATTGATAAGATAAAAATACGAGTTCAATTTCTAAGTGATAGAAACACATTTTCTCTAATTTGACCCCTTAAAATTTATCAAAATCAAAATTTAATGATTCTTATGTAAATAGGACGTCAAGATATCTTTCTAAAAAGTTCTTGTTTTCCCGAAAACCGAGTTCTCTATCAAAAGTTACGGCCCTTATGAATTTTTTCTTCATTTAGCATTAAAAAAATAATTCTAATTGTCAAATTTTTTTTTTTTGGGAAAAATTTCCTTAGCGGACCTGTGAGTCTGAGATTTTCCTTGGTACTTCAGAACATTTTTGGGAAAATTTTCTAAATTTTCCCCGCTGCCCCACCGGGCCCTGTAGGCAATCAGAGGCTGCAACATGGCTTCATGAGGTAATGACGGTGGAGGAGTGGATTCCTTTTTAACTTTTACATTTTTGGAAAAAAATTGGGGAAAATTTTCTCCTAATTTTCCCCGCTTCACTCTGCCAGCCCCTGCAGCCAATCAAGATACTGCCACGTAGTGCCTCACGAGGCAATGACAGATGGAGTGGAATTCCTTTTTTACCTTAGTAGTTTTTAAAATAAAATTTGGAAAATTTTCTAAAGTTTTCCTCCACCTCCCCACTGGCTCGCAGCCAATCAGGAGGTTGCCACGTGGCATCACAAGGCATTGGTGGAGGTGCAGGATCCCTTTTTATCCTTTTAACCCATTTCAGGAAAATTGCTGGAAAATCTTATAAGTTGCCTGCTGCCTCCGCTTTCGGCTTGCAACTGGCAATTAGGAGGCACAACACGTGGTGCCTTGTGGCACTCAGCAGAGATGCAGACCATTTTGAGCGCTAGCACTTTTAGGAAGAAAAGACATAATGGATTAAATCACTCTGACGACCTGATTTTCCGCCGGGGAAATTGTAAAGCCAACACATGTTCCTCTTCGAGCTCGTGGGTGTGTGGAGTCACCTCACATTTCTACCCTGAGTAAGGATAATGTTCAAAATTTCTCCTCCGCGGCCCGCAGGACCGCCTGCATAGGGCAAATTTTCTCCCCAAGGCCCCGTAGGCCCGCTCTTGGGGAAAAATTTCACTCCCAAGGTCTGCGCTGCCCATAAATTGAGAAATATGAGGAGTTATGAGGAATTATTTATGTAATTGGAAATGTGAGGAAATTTTCTATCCAATGAGAAACAATTTCAGGGAATTTTTAAATGCATTAATTATGAGAAAAAACAGGTTTAATATTTTAAGAGAGTTCTGGGAGTGGGTAAGTAAGAATTTACTTTAATGATTTTAAATATGTATTCTTTTCCCCCTCTAGAATTAAACCTTTCTCTTATCTCAGATATTTTGGAATTAAATAACTTGGGTTATTTAATTGTTTTAATCCCTTAACCCTAAAATTTTAATCAGGGAGTATTTATCTTAATATATCAATATAATCAATGATTAAATTAGTCCCTAAGGAGATTTGAGCTAGGTGTGGACTTATTAAACTTGTTGCTTTATAATGTGGAATTAGTACTTGTTTTGATGGGAAAAGTTATGAGTTGAATTTAATTGTCCTTGAGACTTTGGTAATTAACACTTTAAACAAAAAAAAAATTATTCCATAATTTTTTTCCTAACTAAACCTAGGTCGTTCTTGGGGTCTCAAGTGGGAGATTTTAGCTGGTGTTACAAATACAAACATTATTAAAGTTGTAATTGTCTTACACACACTGGAATTTTTTCCTTCAATTCAACTTACAATGTTTACAAGTTAATTAATAAAAATATGTGTATCATGTGTGAGGGTATTTATGACTAATTCGTAAACAATTCAACTTACAATGTCTATATTTTTTAAAAAATAATCAAATTTTCAAGTAGAAGATTTTCCTTAAAAATTAGTAAAATTTACCAATTCATAAAGTAATTTTTAATAATACATCTCAATTGGAATTTTTTCCTTCAATTACCTATTTAAACATATTTACCTATTTAAATAACGTATTTACTTATTTTAACTTATTTAAAAAATACATAATTTAAACTTATTTAAATAATTCAAATAAATAATTTATTAACTATTTAAATAGTATTACTTATTTAAACTTATTTACTAAATTATGCATACATACATACATACATACATACATATGTAAGTATGTATGTATGTATGTACGCGCGCGCACACACACACACACACACACACACACACACACATATACACATACATATATACATATACATATACATACATATACATACATACACATACACATATGCATATACATATACATATATATGTATATGTATATATATATATATATATATATATATATATATATATATATATACATACATACATATATACATATATATATACATATATATACATACATACATGTATGTATATATGTGTATATACATATACACATACACATATGTATATATGTATATGTATATACACATATATACATGTATGTATGTATGTATGTATGTATGTATGTATATATACACACACATAGTAGTACATATATATATACTAAATAATTTATTTACTTATTTATGTAATATATTACCTATTTAAAATTATTTACCTATTAGTTAACCTATTTAAATAATTTTTTTACTTATATATACTTATTTACCTAGTTCCTATTCAATTAAATAATTTATTTACTTAAGTGATCGAATATTTTCATATTTACCTTATATATACTTATTTACCTTATATATTACTACCTGTTAACATAATTTATTTATTTTACATGTTTAAATAATTTATTTAGTTTATTTTTAAAGTGATTTTTACCCCTTTAAAAAATTTATTTACTTTAATTTTTAAGTGATGTCAAATGTGTGTAATTTCCCCGCACAAATTTTACAAATTAAATTGGTAAAGTGATTTTTTATAAATATCATGGGCACAAATTTCAAATTTCATGGGTATACCATTAGACTCCTCCATTCAATATATATAAATGATATCACGGGTACAAATTTCAAATTTCATGGGTATGCCATTAGACTCCTTCATTCAATATATATAAATGAAGATGCCTCTCGACATAAATAAATATATTTAAATGAAGATGCCTCTCGGCATAATGATCTCCCTATTTTCTTGTCAACTATCAATCTAAATTATTAAAAACTTGAAATAATAAATAATGTAAAACAATTTTTTGCAAAATGCTAATAGATTTTACATACATGTTGAAATAATAAGTAATGTAAAATAGTTTTTTGATGTATGTAATACACGAAGTTCTTATGGATTTTATTAGTAACCGTATTATCAAGTTAAAAAATTACATTTTTTTTCATACAAATCGAAATGCGTAATGTACATCACATGTAATGAAAAAATCATAGAATGAAATATGTGTTGCACAGGGTACATTATTTATATTCCAAGGACACAAGTCTTTTTCCTCTGCCTTCCGTTTCGAAAGTAGTTTTCCGTTCTTCATCTTTGCATAGCGCTCATATGAAAATGGCAGAGATATTCTTAGACTCTACAATGACTTCACTCGAGAGATAGCCACAAATGTTAACTCCATTGTTTCTCTTTCTTCAATATCAACTATAGCCTTGGAAAGAGTCAAACCTTGCAATTTATGTATCATCAATGCCCATGCCAACCATAAGGGTAATTGGGATTGTAATGCCCTGTTCGACGTTACCCCAATTCTTGACTCGACGACCCTATTGCTAAGCATGGTAAGGTTGTGTTTGTGCTCCTGTTGATAGTTAGTTGACTCCGTCTTTGTTGCAGTGAAGATTTTACACCATCCCCCTCCTTCTTGCCTTCTCGAGTCATAGTCGGCACCTCCAACTGTGGACCTTGTAGCATCCTGTATGATTACCCTATTAAAGGAAAATCTTGTTCTCGCTTCTTCGTGATTGTTTGGCTGTCATCATTAATATGATTAATAATTTTTTAGTAGTAAAATAATTAAAATAATGTTAATAACAATATTATAATTTAAATTATCGATTGATGATCATTGGTTTTAATACCTTTAAACTATTTTATTTTAATGTTAATTTCTCTCATGCATGAGTCTCGTTTGTCCTATTGAGGAAGGGCTTGTTTGTTGGTGGTGGCACGGTGTGGGAGAGGTGTTCACGTTATTTATTTTATTAAGTCTTCAACCACCACTTTCCACCTTGACCGATCGACCCTTCATGTTTGGGATTGTTTTAATTGCAAAAATTTTAAATGTGGATTTAATGTGCCCTCCCACCGACCTTGCCTCTCTTTTGATATTTTGTTTTTACCATGCTTGGCATGAGGGGAGGGGGATGGAAATCTTAATTGATAAATTTTAATTCCTTGGTTGGCTGCATGTGGGTGGATTTGATGGCCACCTCATTTAAACCTCCTTATGCTAGGTGTGTTGGTCTTACCTTATGGGTGGCCACACTTTCCTTCTTTTATTGTTTTATTTGCTAAATCTGCTAATATCATTGTTTTCTACCTTTACCTAGTCTGCCTTGGCTGTGTGATCTCCTTTTGTGAAGATTGGTATAAGGAGTGGTTGTTGAGACCTTTAAACTTCATGAATGTGGGTGACCTCTTGCTTTTCTGCACTGCTATTTTGTTGTACGCTTTGACTCAAGAATTTGGGGATAAAAATAATAATAATAAAAATAAAAATAAAATAATAAAGGAAAGAAACTCTATTTTTTTTCTTCTTTGTTGGCCGCACACATGGGGATCTTTCCCAGGTTGTTCTTGTGGCCTACTCTTCCTAGTTCTGGCTATGTTGGACTAGTTCAGAGCCTTCTGTTCGTGTTGCACACTCCCTTCCTGTGCTCAACATAGAAGTGAATGAAGTTGGACGCCTAGCAAGCAAGGGAGAAGGAGACGTGTTGTTTGTTTCTATCCTGGTAGATGGGTGTGCGTGTGGAAGCTTATTGCAAGCATGTTAAGCCTAAACTCTGCAATTTTCTACTACCATTTCTATAATTCCATGAAATGTTTGTTCTCTTCCTGAATGGTGTCATGGAGTGGTTTGGTTTGTGGTTAGTTATTGTTTTCTTTTGGGAGAGTTCGAAAGGAAACGTTTCTGGTTGTCTCTGGCTGAAAATCTTGAAGTTTTCGTGAAGGAAGTAAAAAAGGGAAAAGTCACTGAGATCTCCTCATCAAGCATGGTTTGCTTTTCCTTTATTCTAGTTATTACATTTCAAAGTAGATGGGTATTTTCTGGATGAAATTATTTGGTTCTATCATACATCTGCTAGGGCTAATTTTATTAATGAAATTTTGGGATCGAATTGCATTCAATTTGGTATAAAAGAAAAAAAAAACGTGTTACGGTGGAACTAGCTATGTGGGTATTAATTCTTCCTGAAATGATCTGTTCTTGTGGGGTATGATTAAATACTGAACATGTGGTTCTAGGCACTAATTTTTTAGAACTTTCTTGGATGATATTTTGTGTGAGTCACTTGTTTGAAATTATGACTTCTCACTCTGCTAATCACGGCAGGAGATTACCATCTATGGATGAAAGGTGGGTTCGACTGGAACACCATTCATCTCTGGGTATTTTTCTTTGAGTAAATCCTTTGAGGGGATGATCACTTATTGGTTAGATTTATTTTTATGAATTAAATAATTCTGAGTCTTATTGGTAATGTGTGGAAAATAAATACATTAAAAAAATTTCCTTTGAAATCGACTATATTGGTTTGAATCTTGCATGAAATAATCTATATATTTTTTTGGGATTTTGGGTAAATTCCGAATTTGGGGATCTGGTGTCAAATTTGTGCTTTCTTGTTAGGGAGTTCTATGTGATTTTGGTTGCTAAATAATTTTTCCCTCTGCTATAAGCTGCGACATTAGAGTTGTCACAAGTGGATGAAGGAGTGTTTGAATCGAACCCTTCTCACCTTTAGTTACAAGAATGAGGTGCCTAAGGGTAATATTGTATGGCATTAAGTCTTGGATGTTAAATTATACTTGGATTCCCCTTTTTAATTTGGAACCTGTGATTTAACCGACCTTCCCATAAGAAGACTAGTACAACTGATACAGAGTGTTTTATTCGTTGTTCTTCTATTAGAGGATTGAGACTTATTTTTTTTAAAGAGGTATTAACGATCTCCTTTTTCGAACTCAATTTGAGTTGAGTGTCTTGAAGATGTTTTTTTCATAAGTAAAATCCTTATCAAAAAATTTGGGAACATGTGGAGGACAAATTAGTCTTATTGATGAAGTTATATAAATATGTTTCCCCTTAAGTATTGTTTTAACGAATCTTGAATACTATATGTTTGCATGGGTGTGTTATACCTATCTGATGTTGTGTGATTTATTTGCATGCACATGTGCACACACACACATATAAGAGGAAAAAGTGGAAAATAATTACAGTGGCAATTAACATAGTACCTGTTCTAATATAGACTCTATAAGAAATGATTCAAATACCTTTCTCTATCTCTATGGAAAATTTAAGGTTGGTATTTATTATTGTTTGTATGGAGTGAATAGACCTTAAAGTTACTATTGGGGGTTCTGCTAATTAGTGGAAAATATAGGAAAATTGGATTACCACTTGTTGAGTGACCTTAATGGATTATAGGATTTCTAAGCATAGTTTAGTGTTTCTTGGTCAATGTTGTTACTTTTTGTTCCCTTGTCAGGGTTCCCTAGAATTGTTTTGTCTCTTGGGTTCATATACCGTGTCGAATACTAATGATATAACTATGTATAGTTTTCAAAAGGAGTAATGGTGAGATTTTCTCATGAGGTAAAAAAAAATGTTGCGTTGTAAACCCTTCTTCGACATAATAGCAATGTAATTTTAAAACATTTTAGCAGGGTGGGTAATCCTTTTAAAAGTTCTTTATGAGTGAATTAATATAGATGTGACCTACTTGATAAAAATCACTCCATAAGTGATCAAATAGGGAACAATCTCTTGTAAAGTAAAATTATATACCTTGTTATCCCTAACTAAACTAATGAACATTATTTTTTTGGGTGAAACTTTAAATGATCATGAGGTAAAATCAATGGTAATATTTTTAGAAGATAATAAGATTTAATAAGTAGGAGGAAATAATCTAGAAACCATGCAATCTATCTCTCAGCCGTTTGCAAGGTAAATTGCCTTCTTTTGTAAAGGTCATCTAGTGAAGCCTAAGTGAAACCTTTAATCATTATGGATAAATTCTCAAGCTTCAACAAGATCTTGGTTGTTAAGTGGTTTGTGCTTGGGTCCATTCTTGAATTAGAGCATTCCTTTCATGATATTGTTAAATGTTAGCTTACTGTTGCAATGGGTAGTCTTAGCATGCTCAGTTCTCATGAACTGACTCAAGTTAATACTTGTGTAGATGGATTATGCAAGTAGATAAAAGGAAAAAAGTTGTAAAAGGGTTCTGTAATGCCCACTAAAACAACCCACTTGAGACCCAAGAACAACCTAGGATTAATTAGGAAATTTATGGAATAATTTTTTTTGTTTAAAAGAGTCTACAACCATATTACAAGGCAATAACTGTCACTGACAAGTTCCAGAACAATTCTAATTCACTAGAACATGATTTTATTTTATTAAAAATTATTAGAAGTCATAAGGTCCAAATTCTAGGGTTAGAAGGTTCAATAAGGTTCAGAGGGTAATTCCTCACCCTACCCACTCTCTAACTGGCTTAAAAGTTCAACTTGATTTTTCTCAAACTTAACACATTCAAAATTTCCCTAAATCACTCCCATTGGATAGGAAATTTCCTCACCTTTCCATTGATATAAATAAGTCCTCCTAACTCCTCATATTTTTCGAGTTATGCGCTGGCGGGCCTTGGGGTGAAAATTTTCCCCAATAGCAGGCCTGCGGGCCCAGGGGTGAAAATTTACCCGAAGAGTGGGTCGGCGGGCTGTAGGGAGACTTTTGGAAATTTTCCCATGTCGGGAAAGAAAAAAAAAATTTGTGCTCGTGCACCCATGGGTCCACAAGTCCACTAGGGACACGTGGCGCCTCTTAAGTCAGTGCGGGGAGAGCTGGGCGACGGGAGAAATTCTAAAAAATATTCCCATGTGGGGCGAAAGCTAACTTTGTGCCTGTTCTCCAGCAAGTCTGTAAGGGACACGTGGCATCTCCTAAGCTAATGCAGGGAAGGAGGGGTGGCAGGGAGAAAATTAGTTTAACGCCCCAAAGGCTAAGAGGGTAACATTCACCCGCGCCTCCACCGGCACCTCGCGATGCCAGATGACAGCTCTTGATTGGCAGTGGGTTGACGGGTGGTGGGGAAAAATTTGGAAAATTTTCCCAAAATTTTCAAAAAATGTACAAAGGAAAAAAGGGAACCGCTCCGCCATCGATGCCTCATGATGCCACATGGCATCACCTGAATGGTTGCAGCCCGGCGGGGCAGCGGGGAAAATTTGGAAAAGTTTCCCCAAAAATTTTTGAGGAGTGCTAAGCTTAAAAAGGGGAACCGCCCCTCTATCGCCAACACCTCATGGTGCCATGTGGCAAGCCTATGCTTGGATGCGGGTGGGTCAGCGGGGAAAATTAGGAAATTTTTCCCAAAAATTTTTTGAAATTCTAGGAAAAAAAATTTGGCCAGCCAAGGAAAATTTTTCCCCAAATTTGTTTTTTTGACTCCAAGTAAAGGAAAAACTTGAGAAGGCCATAATTTTTTATAGAAGGCTCGGTTTTTGGAAAACGAAGGAATTTATGGAAATATCTTGATGTCCTCTTAACATAGGGATCAATAAGTTTTGATTTTAATTAATTTTAAGAGTTTCAATTTCATTAAAACGTTCTTACATTATTTTACAGTGCAAACTAGTAAATTTTAACTTGTTAAATTTGTTAAATTTGTTCTTTTCCCTCTCTCAACATGGAAAATAGACATGGAAAATTGTTCTTAGGTTTATTTAAGAGATATTTTAAGATTCAATTTGTACTTGCGAATGATTTGTGATTTGAACATTTACATTTCTTAACAACAGCACGGCTGCAAAATGCTTGAGCCCGATTCTGCTAACTTTTAATAAGAATTTCCTTAAGTGTTAATATCTAGATGAATTTGATTAGAACTTACTATTCCCAAATTAATGTTTCATATTGTTATTCCTTTTTTGTAGATTTAGTTCTGAGCATTTGGGATTAAATAATTGTCAATAGGAAATACAAGACATAGTTTAATTTTTATTTTTTTTAAAAGGTCTATTTGCCATTGTCTTCTTCAAAGTATTATAATGTGCTCCAAACCTAATCTAATGAATTTAGTTTATTGAATCCAACTATTCAAAACTAAGATACATCTTTGATTTCTAACTATCACATATTTCAAAGAAATAGAGTATTACACTTCCTTTCAAACAAAGATTACAGCTCACATCTAAATGGTTAAATTCAACACAATGATACAATTTGAGGAAGGTTATGTAATCCTTTATATATTCCAAAAGACAACTTTACAACTTCCTTATTTTATTCTTTCTAAAAGCATATATTATATACACGACAAAATAATACATTTTCTTTTCATGTGTTTCACTTTTTCACTTTCTAAAAAGGTATTTCAGAGATCTTGTTAAGTACAGATTTACAATGGAAATAATATCATATGAACAAGGCAAAACACTTCCATTAATTCAAACGAAACTCTTAAAACCTCCTTTCCATTTTATTTCAAAATACAACATACAAAACACGTATTAGTCGTTCACATTCTTTCCAACACATAATAGACAGTGTATAACTCTTTTAAATTTAAAATTTCAACTTTCATTGCCAATACATAGTATTTTTAAATGATAATGAATACACAGATCATCCACTTTAAGTGGGAAAGGGGCTATAATAGGATTTCATTTCACAAGGGACTATCAAACTGTCTATATCTCAGCTCTAGAAGAACAACATGCATATTTCTCATTCTTCCAATTTTATCACAACATAAAGTAGGGGAAAGGTAATGCTCTCCAACCAACCAAAAAATCCAATGAAAAGGAGAAGTCCGTATCCTTCTTCATTAGACTCCGAGCCAAAACCACAATGCAATAAAAGATGTGATCCAACTCACAGCAACAACATGCTTCCACAACCACACAAGTAGTATAATCACAATAAGAACAAAATCTAAAACAAAATGTAGTTCTACAACTACATTAAAACATGACAAACAATATTAAGGATTCATCAAGCAAGCCAAATGAGCAAGAAACTATAGTGGATGCTTGCTTATGCCCCCCAAAAGGGGAAATGGGTATCACCACCTGAGAACAAACCACCAATATATATATATATATATATATATATATATATATATATATATATATATATATATATATATATATATATATATATATCATTTCAAATCCCTGACATGCTCTTATGCCTCCCCCAAGTACCCCCTTATTCCTCAAATTTCCTTATGCGTCCCTAACCTCTTATGGTACCCCATAACAAGTAAAGAAATGCAAGCTATTTATTTGTAAGGTGGAAACCCAAATCCCAACTCCCTCCACTCTTATACCTCCCTAAAACACACTTGTGCCTCCCACAAACTAACCCCATATTCTTCTCCTACACCATTCCTAGGACATCAACCCAATAGCGCACAACCATGCCAAAACATTCATACATTAACACTTACATTCATAAAAGGAGAGCATTTCAAGATGTCAAGCTCCTACCTCTCCATCATCGAGTTGTTCCAAGATCCAAAACAATAAGATTTATCCCAATGTAAGAAATCCAAAAATAACCAAGCACAAGCATGTAACAATCTTTCCAAAAATTCTTCAAGCAAGAGGTCCAAAATAGAAAAAGAATTCTCCTAAGAAAATTAAGTCTCCAAAGTGAAGCAACCCCAAAACAAGGCAAGACATTTGAATTCTATAGAAGAGGGAAGGGAAGAGAATGAGGTAGATCTATATAGGATGCCATATCACATCTCTTCAACCCCAACCCAAAGGTCAACTTCATCCTCTAATTCAAAATAATTAGGTGGGTGAATAATATGATAGTTTACTTACAGACTCAAATCCAACCCACACTCCAAAGGAATGAAATTAAATCATGTAATAAAAATGTAATTAAAACCTATAATTTGCCTTCTTAAAAAACATCACAAAAGTCTAATCTCAACTCCCCAACCGTATGTATGGTTGGTAATTAAATTTAATAGGTATGGGACAAGTTTAGCTTATCCCAAAAACCTCCAAAATCATCCTCCAAAGATAATTTTCGAATTTCCAAGAAGGTGGAGTGTTTCACACTCAAAAGTTAACTTACACATCTTTAATGATGGACAAAAACTGTATTAATTACATTCTTATGACATGTTTTAATTAACTAACGTAACAACATGATTACTTACAATATCTACACCACCATTTAATGAATAATGAAATGGGTAAAATCACCAAAAAATAAACACATGCAAAAACATAAACAAATGGACCAAAATTAAAGCAATACATAAGACCCCTTGGTCACAATTAAAGGTGATCTCCCCCATGGGAATCCCTAACACACAAAAACACGCACAAACAAATACTGGTTGTCCATGGTGACCTTGTTGAATTCATCTAGAATTCCAATATGGTTGGTCTCCAATCCCTTAATGTTTTTTGTAATATTTAAACCTTGTAATACACAAATACCTCCTTCGGCCTCGTGGGCATATCAGAACATCTAAAAATAATATAAATATAATTCCCAAAATAAAGGGGATGTATGAATCACAGCAACATCAAAGAAATTTAACAATATCATTTATGGTTTTATCAAAAACTATATCATCATCCAATAATTTCCATTTCTAGGTCTAATCACAATATCCAAATATCACAAGTCCACACAATATTCATAATATAGCCATGTTAAACTGTATATCATCATCAATATCCAAAATGTCTCTAATAATCATCATGCATCATAATTGAATCAAGTCAATAATGATCCATGATCTAACATCTAACATCATACTATAATAAGGTCCATAATCATGTCCATAATATAATTAGAAGTATCATGATTAGTATCAAAAGGGTGTCAAAGGGAAGTGGGCACTACATGTTCATCGGGTTGATTTATGAGGTTTCTTGTACAAATGTCAAATGTGTTGTAATCTTGTAATGGTGCTTGTAAAGGAGTTTGGAAGGCCTCTTGCCTTGGTTGTTCGGTAATTATGAAATGAAGTTGTCTTGTTCTTTTGTTGTCAAACTTGTAATTATCTTGGTGAGTAATAATATTCAATCTTTACATTGATATGATTATTCTTGTAGTAATATTAGTTATCAGTCATGAAAATGTCATAGCATGGCTTGGAAAAAAATTTACCTCCTTGCTCTTAGAAAAAGTTATATTGATTCTTTTGGTTCCTTTGTTATGTGTGTTATGATGAATAGAAATTTTATAAATGTGTTTAATTCTCTCGTTTAGCCATGGCAGTTTCTATTTTTGAGTTATAAAACTCTCATGCTTTAATAACCTCCATGATCTAGACGTCAGTGCAATCCTTTGTATGTTTTAGGGAGTGAAAATCCTTCTTCTAAAGTTAAACAAAAATAAAACAAAATGAATTCATAGATAATTCAATAAATAAAATAACAATGAAATTAGGTTCTTGTTAAATTTTAAGAATCTTAATTGGGAATGAAATGAGTTTCTACCAGTGTAAAGAAACCTACTCTCGTTAACCTTAACTATGGATTAAAATTTATTCTCATTTTTGTGAAACCTTAAGTTTTGTACTTCCATTTTAGGAACCCCATGTGTATCCTTTATCGAACTTAATCAAGATGATTAATAAATGAAGCCTTTACCCAAATCTAGTTTATCCCTTAAGTTTCTTTGAAAGGCTGGTTAATAACTAAATAGACCATAATGAAATAAATTGATTCTCTCTCTCTAACTGTTACCATAGTACCTCGTAATCCTTTTCTAAGTTATGATAAAATGTTAATCCTGGAACAAAGAAGATTATGGTTCTAAACCTAAACACTACTCCACTTCTTTTGAAATTATGCTTGCTTCCTTTGCAAAGGAAGTATGAAAAGAGTTTTAGTAGTGTGGGTTCGGATAGATAGCCTTGTGGATTTGATGAACTTATTTTTTTGTAAACGAATTAAACAAGTAAATGTCATACTAGAGATGACCTTAAGCTAGTTACGCAATAGTTTAAAAGAAAATAAATCTAGCCCTATAATAAGTATGGTAAGAGTCATAATGTGAATCTTCTAGACCGCAAATTCAGGCCTCGAAATACTATTTTAGTGCATACATAACCTTAAAGGATTTTGTTGTGCAGTGTCCTGAACTATAACTAGGTTTTATGGTTGGTCTTTTGTGGTGTCTTGTCAAAGAGAGAGTGAATTATCCTTGATGGGTGTGATCATTTCTATTTTTCCGTAGTGGTCATCCTTGTACCAAGTTGTTCATAGAGTTAGTTACAACCTTGGTGACGACATGTTGTGTCGTGTTATGTGTCAAGCAAGTCAAAAAAATATTATCTTGTGTTTTTCCTATGTAGTCTTTTGCATCTGTATAAGTGGGTGTTACAGGGATGGTACGTAGAGTTCTATGTTCGAATGGTATTTTGAAGTAACTATCAAATTCAAACATTACATATGTTGACAGGTTCAGTGGACCACTACTAGGTGCATATACTATGCTTTGAATATATCCAAGAGCTCCATTTACAAGACCTGCTTCTATCCAAAGATTGGATGTTAGCATAACCCTCGCATCATTAAAAATTAATAATTCTAAATCAAGTTTGTCATTCAGACCTCCTTTTAGTGTGTTGGCGGTACTTGTTATAGTTGCAATGCTACGTGCGACAGGTATTTTCAATGAATGAACATTTTGTTGTGTTTATTCATGTTGATATTTGTCTCCATTAGGTGAATATTATTATAGAATTATTCATTGTTATCTTTGTCTAATGAAGAACTTGTTCTACTCAGTAACAACATCCAATCATCTAGTGTAAGATTCACATCTATGAGATTTGTCAAAAGTTTTCGAAAACATTTTTGGTCTTCATCTTCTCCTCATTGCCTAAATACCTTATCCAATGTAAAAATTGTTCCGAATGATTCCCATAGCAACTTTGCGCATCTATTACTATCATATGGCTGTTTATCGGTAACAGGAGGAAGTTGCCCCAATTATCCTACCAAAATCATAGAAACACCACCAAAAATCATGTCTTCTCTTCCAGGGAATGCTTGATGAAGTTGGGAGTCCATTTTTTCTATAAAAAATTGTCAGACGAAGGTCATTTCATCAATCAATACATATTTTATGTGGCAGATCTCTTGTTGGAATGTTGCAAGTCTCGATCCTTCCAATTCTAGAAAATCTATAACAGGGATTCAAAGTTGTGAATGGATCATCAAGGCACCAATATTAAAAGTTGCAACTCCTATTGGCGCAAGTAATAGAAGACGAGAACTTTCTGGGAATGATGCATTAAAAAGTGCCTGATGAATCGCACCAATCAGATAGGATTTTCTTGTTCCTATTGTTCCCTGAACTATCATGAGCAATGGAATGTTATTTTGACATTGATTATAATGTGTCATTATTATATCAAGTGCTAGTTTTTTTTTAGCACCCAAGGTGTCTAATTGAAATTTGGGGCTAATTCATTGTCTATAACCAACCCATTATCTTTCATGTTTCTAATTAATTTTATTACTTTACTTGTGAATTATTCACCTCGATATTCATCACTTGTCTATCAATATCTCTCCTTCCCAACATATCGATTTCCGTCGCTTGCAAAATTTGACCACGATGAATCCTACACATGATTTCCCATTCATGTTCTATTGTATTCTGTTGAACATGTTGATTAATTTCATATTCAAAATAAATGTTATTATCAATGTCTTTTACTGTAGTCATCCTTTTGACATCCCATGGATTATAATGGAATGAATCCCAGTTTGAACATATTGAATCAGAATCAAGTCTAATATCTCTCTCTATATCCTAAAACAGTGTGTAAAGCAACAACTATGACTAACAAAAATCAACCCATTTATGATATTCCCACGAAGGGACATAGGAAAACCTTGGGAAAACTCTCACAATAGTTTCCAAACTCCTGACCTCCCACTTGTTATCCCGTTTTCTCCTTGGATTATATGTCCAAGATCTAGCGGCATCAATAAAAGACACACTTTCCATGGAAAAAGGCCTATTCTTGTACCCATCAATGAATTTTTTTTGCATGTTATTCATGGTCATCTTCATTAGTTTTTGTTACTTTTTTGAACACCTCGCGTGTAACATTCAAATTGACAAATACTCTACTTCTCTCTACTAAAGGGAGCTCCAACAACATGTGACATGTTTCTTGTGTGCCAATGTCTCTTTCAACAATTGTTTTAGTTAGAATTCTCCTATATGTTGTCGCTGGCATTTCATTCGAGTTTTCAATCTTTGTAATCCACATCAACATTTGATGATAAGTTTCAAATATTTTCTTTGCTTTCGTTGTATACTTTGCATTATACTTAAGTACGACATGTTTGGAAAGAACAGGTTGCCAATCTACGTTTGCTCTGCACAATTTTAATATGTAGCGATTATGTGCATTTACCCTATCATCATTTCTTGCAGGATCAAAATTTTTATCTCCCATCTCTGAGACTCGTATAACTTTGATCCGTCGAGATTCAATGGCCACGGTGCATTATACCTGCAAAATGTAATAATCAATTATTAGTTCTTCCACATATATATTTTTAATTTCAATTTAACAATTCAAATTTTTGAACATCTTACCTACAAACCATTTTTCTCCTTTTCTTATGTAGGTAGGCACCCTCTCTACACATTTCATGTTGTTCTACACTATTGAGAATATCTTCGTAGTCACGTTCCATATCGACTTGTGTCAGTTGTCTTGTATTTCAAAGACACAGATGCTGAATAAAATTTTGGTAGACCTGTAACATAGAACATAAGAATATGTAATATATTTTTAGATTGTAAAAATTCTATATGAATCACAGACTCGACGAGAATCGATAAATTACCTGTATGTTTCGCTGGTGCGGGTCCTCTCGAGGATTCCATGCATGGACAATAGAATGGAAGTATTTTTCAGCATTTGCATGTTGAAAATCATCATTCCAATTAAGGTTGTCCATATTTGTTGCCCCTTCTAACCATATGAATCCATGCACATGCAACAAACTTGTATGTTTCCATTCATATCTAGACGAATAATCTTTAACTTTCATTCCTTTTTGTAAGACCTCCTTTCATAAAAGTGTATGTCGTAGGTGCATATAGTGTGCCACTATATGTGGATATTTGATGATGATATTTTTCCTTCGCCAATTTTTTTGCTTCTCCTGGATTATCCAGTGGTGTTCCAGGCACTAATGCATGTAGATTAGGCCAATACATATCAGTTGCGCTCAATGTGAAAAAATGGTAGGTAATCCTATTTGATGCAACACGTCAACCAATTCACCACGACATTTTTCCCGATAAGACCTTATACCCCTCAAGGATGTTCCGAACCGCAAGCAATTATAGAATTTGTTGGCTCTTGTATTAAATTTGGTAAGTGATGTGTAAAAAATGTGTAACTTAGATATTGGAGTATGAAACACTCCTCCTTCTTGGAAATTTAAATTTGTCATTAGGGGCTGATTTTGGAGGCTTGTGGGACAAGTAAAACTTTCCATACCTCTTAATTTTATTTACCAAACATACCTATTGTTTGAGGGTTGAATTTAGATCCTCTTTATGCATTTTGATTTGACTAATTGTAATTTTTAATTTCACTCTTCTTACATTTTATTAAATTCAATCCTTTGGGGTGTGGGGCTCTTTCGAGTGTGTAAGTTTACTGTCATATTATTCACCCACCTCTTTATTGTGCATTGGAGAATGAATTTGACTTTTTTGTTGGAGTGTTGAGGATGTGTGATGTGGCATCCTACATGGATCCAACTCATCCTCTTGTCTTCTCTCTTCTATAAAATTGGAACTCTTTTCTTTGTTTTTGGGTTGTTGAACTTTTGGAATGCTTTCTTGGGGTGAGTTTTCTTGTTTATTGGAGATCTTGCCACAGAGGAGATTTTTGGGAAGATTGTTACATGTTTGTGCTTGGCTATTTGTATTGATTGCTTTGGGATAGAGCTTACTATTTTGGAACATAGACAACTCCATCATGGAGAGGTAAGAGCTTGGATCTTGAAATAATCCCTTTCTTTATGAATGTAGATGTTATTGTGTGAATGTTTTAGCATGTTTATGGGTTGTTTGGGTAGATGGCCTAGGAATGGTGTAGGAGAAGACTATGGGGTTTATTTTGTGGGAGGTATAAATGTGTTCTTAGGGAGGTATAAGTGTGGACGGAGTTGGGATTTGGCTTCCACCTTACAAAGAAATAGCTTGCATTTCTTTACTCATTATGGGGTGCCATAAGAGGTTGGGGAGGTAGAAGGAAATGTGAGAGATAAGGTGTACTTGGGGGAGGTATAAGGAATTTCAAGGTTTTTGATACACTATATTTGGCGGTTTGGAAATAGGTGGCGATACCCATTTCCCCTTTGGGAGGAATAAGTAGCATCCCCCATAGTTCTTGCTCCTTTGGCTTGCATGGTGAAGTCTGAGTCTTGTGTGATTTCTTTCACGTGGTTGAAAAACTACTTTTTTTTTTTAATGTGTTTTTTATTTGAAATATGCATGTTAAAAGATTGGTTTGTGATGTGGAACCCTGTTATTGCCATGAGTTGAAATACATTCCTTATTTGTATTGTTGTTGGGGCTCGGGGGGCCAATGAAGAAGGATGGATTCTCCTATTCATTGGATGTCTTAGTTGGGTGAAGAACGTTGCCTTTCCCCTACTCCTCTTGTGATCAAATTGGATGAAGGATAAATTCAAGTTGTTCTTCTGGAGTACAGGAGAAAGACAATTTGATAGTCCCTTGTGAAATGAAATCTCATTGTAACCCTTCCCACTTTGAAGTGGATGATCTGTATATTATTGTAATGGAAAGATACATTTTATTGAGATATTGAAAGTTGTAAATTCAAAATGTGAAATATATATATATATATATATATATATATACTCTGTTATATTCATTTGAAAGAAAGAAATTGAAATTTGTTTTTTGCATTTAAGAAATTGAAAGATGTAAAGTTGTATATTTGAAATCAATAAAATATTTGCACTACCTTTATCAATTTACATTGTTGTATTGAAATTGATCATCAAATTTTTATTTGAAATCTCTCTTTAGAAAATTGAAATGAGGAATACGTATGAAGGGAAAATATATGTAACTCTGTTCTTTTGAAATATGTTAAAATTGAAAATCAGACTTTGCATTTTAGCTATTAAATGGTTTTTTAAAAATAACTAAATGTATTAGACTAGAATAGACATGAATTTCCATATTTAGAAGATGAAAAATGATAAACAGATCCCTTAGAAATTGACCTCTGTTTTGAATTTTAAACTAGCAAATACTTCCTCTAAAATGCACAGTTTGAACCTGCAAACAACTAAATATATTGAAACTTTGAAATCTAAAATTTTATGATATAAATGAACTAAAATAGGTTTAAAAACTTAAGGAAAAAATCCTTCAAACATTGCAAAATTGGGCCCAAACCTTTCACAGTTATTTTGCTATCTAAAGTTGTAAAAAAATTCGAATTGGAAATCAATCAAGCAAAATTACCTTCCTAATACATCCTAAATTATTCTTAGAATAATCATACGTGTCCATTTGACATGTTGAGAGAGGAGGAAGATCAAATTGAACAAAATTTATAAGTTAAAATTTACCAGCTTGCTTTTAAAAATCCTTCAGGCCATTTTCTTAAAAATGACAACTTAAAATTTAAAGAAAGATATAAAATTAATGATTTTCAGTGCAATGAGGGCTTCAAGAGATTTCCAGAAAGTCCTTATTTGCAAAAAAAAATATCTCTATCAAAATTTTTCCTTCCTTGGTGGGTCCGCAGCCAGCCCGAATTTTTCCCTTAAAACACTTAGGAAAAATTTAAGGAAAATTTTCAAAAGTTTCTCCACCACCCTGCTGGCCCATAGCCAATCAGAGGCTACCACGTGGCACCATGAGGTGTCAATAGATGGGTGGATCCCCTTTTTAAATTAGCACTTTCAGAAAATTTTGGGGAAATTTTCCAAGTTTCCCCCACTATCCCCACCTTCTCGCAGCCAATTAGGGGCTGCCATATGGAATCACCAAGTGATGGAAGAGGAGCGGAGTTATTTTTGACCTTGAAACTTTAAAACTCTTTTTGGCAAGAATTCTAAAGTTTCCCCACCGCCCCGACCACCCGCAAACCAATGGTAGACTGACATGTGGCCATCTTAGGCTTCGGAAGAGGCGCAAAATGCGTTTTAACTTTGAACTTTTAAACCTTAAAATATTAGAACCTAAAACTACTCTAACAACTCAACTTTTTACCCGAGATTTTATAAGCTGACACGTGTCCTCTTCTAGCATGTGGGCACGTGGCAAAGGAAAATCACACTTTTTCCCCCGAAAAGGGAAAAAAATTTCCAAAACTCTTCCCTGATCCGCTGACCCGCGCAAGGGAAAATTTTCACCCCTTGTCCCACAAGCCCCCTCTTGGGGTAAAGTTTTCAACCCCAAGGCCCACCGGCCCATAACTTGAAAAATATGAGGAGTTAGAAGGACTAATCTATATCACTGGAAAGGTGAGGAAATTTCCTATCCAATGGGAGTGATTTAAAAAAAAATGAATTTGTTAAGTGTGTAAAAAATAAAGTTGAAACTTTAGGCCTGTTAGAAAGTGTGTGTGGTGAGAAATTTCCCCTTGAACCTAATTGAAACTTCTACCCCTAAATTTTTGACCATGTGACCTGTAATAAATATTAATAAAAGAAAAGTATACTCTAGTAGATTAGAATTGTTCTGGGACCTGTTAGTGACAAATTTTGTCTTGTAACATGGTTGTAGATTCTTTTAATAAAAAAAAATTATTCCATAATTTTCCTAACTAATCCCATGTTGTTTTTGGATCTCAGTGGGTTGTTTTAGTGGGTGCTACATTATTGGCTTGGTACGATATGGTTATCGTTCCTTTTATCCTCAAACCAAACATAATAACTTCTTTGGAATTTAATTTATGAAAGAATGATGTTTTTAGAGTTTAGGATGAAATTTCAAGATGCATATCTTACGTGCAATAGTAAGGTATGTATTTAGAAGAAAATAAATTATTTTATTTCTAGATTATGAAGCCATGGATGAAGATAGGGGAAGGGGAGAGAGAAAATATAATTTAATCTTGCAATCAATTAAAACATCGAGGTTTTTAGATTATGACATCGCTTATGGCATCATCCCTATTAGATAAAGAATCATAGATTCTTGGGATTTATAATTTATACAACAAACCTTCCAAATTTAATTTGGTATTAATATTTTTAATGTATAATGATTTTAAAGAAATAGAAGGAGTTCTAAGATCCATTGAATTTTATGCATATCCAAGATATGAGGTATTTGCACAAGGACGGGTCTAGGTTAGAGGTAATAAAAGACATTATTTCCCTCACATCTTATGTTATTACCATGGGAATATAGAGATTTATATAGACATTGAGAAATATAATATGCATGAATAAATAAAACATCATCTTGACGGTTAATACTATCAAAATATAGAGAAGAAGACCTATCCTCACCTGTATCTAAAATAAATGCATGTAGTTTGGTTAAAAAAATTTGTAGCCTAAGGACATGCTACATTATTGGGTAACAACTTTGAAATAGTTATAGTTGTTTATTTTGTTGAGGCATACAAATATTAAACACTAACAAAGAAAGACTTGTCAAGTGAGGATTATGTCTTAAATCCCATTAAATATTTCCATGGAAGATTGAGGTGGAACTAATTTACCTTTAGCAATAGACTTTCAGAACTCAAATGGATGTAGTTTATATATATGATAGTGGGTAATTTATGCTCCTTCAATTGCAACTATTTATGCTAGATTTTTGGATATCTCTAAGGTTCTTTAGTTTGTTAGGGTTAACTATGATCCTCATAGGATAATCATACACTCAATCGTGGAAATATTGACATCCTCATTTCAAGTACAATATCGTTAAAAGGATTTGGTTATTGTCCTTCCATAATAGTATTTCACTTATTTTGAACGAGAGGAATAGTAGCATCTTCAAAAATTAAAAAACCTCCTTTTGTAGGTTATTTAATCAACTTCTTGAAGACATCAAAAAGGCATTTGAAGGCTTAGGCCCAATGAAGAAATTTATATCAGACTTGGGTAGAAAGGAGACTAAACTCCGTACCAGAAGTGGAACCATTATATTAGTAGGGTGATCACTTTCATTATAGCATCACCTCATCAGTAGGGTTTGACAAGTCTCTGGTTTCTTAGATACCTCCTATTTTTGGCTAACTAATGTCAAACTTAATATTTTGAAGTGCATCTAAGGGCAATCCTAAGAACTCAGGAGGAGGAAGGTTCATAATACAGAGGTGAAGGAGGCATATTTCATTGGTTCCTATATCAGGCCAATGGGAATTAATGCTGAAATCATTAATTTCTAAGCGTTAGTCCACTCTCTAGGGTATCAGACCTGAATGCTTGATAAGACAATTACAAATTTATAAAATATGATCATATGAGGGTGACTCCATGAACTTAATCAATTTTATAAGAGGATCATCTCAAGTCAGTTAGACCATATAAAAGAAGATTCATTTAATAGAAGCTACTTATTTGGCTAAATCCTTTTCTAGTTGTACCTTTATTCATAATTATAGAGAGGTTACAATGTATACGTCCCAGACTTCCTTTGGCCAATTTAGGACTTCCTTTCTAATGTATTTCAAAACTATGGAATCAAGCCACCTCCTTACCCAACAGGTGTCCAATGCCAATCATTACATAGGGTAAAATTTTAAAATCAAAGGGTTTACATTCCCAGTTTTTAGGTCTCTTATTTCCATTTCACACACCGCCGAATCTAACCTCATTGATTTGATTTTGGCTCTTGGTGACTCTATAATTATCACTTCTACCACGGGGGTGATATTTACATATTGCCATCTGATTACAAAACACACCAATGGAGGCCCAAGGAGTACAAAGAAGCTAGGGATATTCTCAAGAGAATGTGGTTATTAAACACTTTATGAACGTTTTCAAGGTCCATGATCTCCACCTTTCGCAACAGCTCAGACACATAAACTGTAATAATTTCAGGGTGAATGGTATACAAAAAGTGAATTTTAGATTACTTAACCGATATAATTTCATTAGTCATATGGCTCCACCCTAAAGGAATCTAGTTCTTCGTAAACAACCACCAATTGAAGGGTGACATATTTGAGGGCCACCATGAGTTCTTGGAAGGGCACCATAGAATGTATAATTGAGAGGCTTTTTCACATTTTTTTTTCTGCTGATCATCGCTTCCAAACCATATAATACAGTTTAGTTATGCATGATTGTTGAAATATCTAACTTTGGATAGCCGGTTCAAACTTACTCCTCAAAGAGTTTGAACTGCAATGATAATGGTCTAATTTCCTTTCATTGTCTTCTCTAATCCCTTGATCATTTGGTGAACCTGACCAAACCCAAGGGAGAATGATCCCAGCCTTATGAGAGATGGACCTTATTGTGAATCCTTTACAAGCAATTTGAAATGGATTATTTTTAACTGTACCCTATCACCCCCAGATAATTCATCGCCCCCTGTTCCTCAGAACTAAACCCCCCTTTTTTTATCACTCCCCCACCTTATGACCACACCCCTGTCGTAACAAGAATAGAAACACCTGAGGGTCACCACAAATCCTTCTCTTCCCTCTTCTCCTACTAGTGGGGGAGCTGCTACCCTTAGACTTCTGACTATGGGTGACAAAGAATGTGCAAACAATGCTAAAAATGGGAGCATGAGAAATGATCTTGAGCTTCAAAATGACATGATTATATGGCTCAGGAAGGAGTGTAAATTCTTGAAAGATACAGTTAGTGGTTGTATGATGTTCCATTGAAAGTGGAAATAATGATGAGAAATTACTGGAGGAGATGGATAAATGAATCAAGTCTATAGAAGATGAGTAAGATTAATGCTCAAAAATAGAAAAGGTGGCATCCTCTGCCTACTGTAATGGAAATGTGGATTTACAAATTCTGCATTACATCACCATGGTGCTAGGAAAGAAGAAAATGGACAGGAAAATCCCTTCAAAGATGGAACGTCATTCTACAGGATATCAGATTAGATAAAGTTTCTGGAGAAAATCAAATGTGAAATTTTTAAAGACCACAAAACAATGGGATTATTAGACACTTCTCATCCCAATGTATCACTGTTGACTCATGGTAGATGATCTCAAAACTTTTTTTTTTGTTTTTTTCGTTGTTTTGCGATGGTATAGCTGGGGTTTAGTTGTAGTTTTTTTTTGGTGTTGCAGTAATCCTTGTTTCTCCATCTAAGAGATTCTCCTTTGTAGTGATCTTTGTTTTTTTTATGGCATGTATCTAAATAACTAGGAATAGGCCTTTTGTATCTTGGGTAGGATCGAAGTCAAAAAACATTTTTCCTATAGTAAAAAGAACTGGGCATATGATATGAGGTTTTTTTAATGTTTTGGTTATGCAAATTTAGCTCAACCTATGTATTTTTTGAAGTTTTGATCTTTGAAAAAATTGTGGCTTTTCACTATAAAAAAACATGAGAATAGGTTTTTTTGTAAAAAGCATTTAAGGTTTTTGAGTATTCCAAATTAGAATCCTAGTATTTATCGTTATGATTTCATAAAAATAAAATACACAAACATAAATAAAAATAAGGGTTTATTGTGTATCTTATTTACAATATATTCAACCGTAAATACTGGTTGAAACTTATCTATCATAATAGTTTGAGGCCTTTCATTTAAGTTATTAGCTCTATTATGTTATTGCATTTGCTTCAATATTGAGATATAATTCAAGCAATATCTCACCCCACGGGCATATTAAAATTCGCGCTTACAGCAATTGAGCTATTTTTCTCCTCGGAATACTTTCTTCATTACTTGTTACAAATATGATTCTTAATAGTGTAACACATCTTAGTTCGCATGATGAATCTATTTATCTAATATGAAAACATTAACCTTGTTTCTTTTCATACATCTATATTTGAATGTGCATATTGTTAGTGTAGAATATTTATTTTCCTTGTATTTGTTTATTTACTTGTAGATTTCCTTCTCTCATGGGATATGATTTCTTAGTTATAGTAGTTGCTTGACGTTAGTCTTAACAATTAGTTATGAGTGGCATCTTAGAACTTGTGTTCAATTAGTGGTCACTATGTTTTGTGGATTCAAGGTCTACTATACTTTAGCTATCAGTGCAGTGAGATTTATTTCCCCGCTGATCTGGGATTGAGGTTACACATTCACCAGTTATATGTACTTTGACTTGCATTTGTCTATCATATCGAATATGGAATATGGAATATGGAGCATTGAGTTGATTTGCAGTCATTTTTTCATTGTGATTTCTTGATCATATTGCATCTTTTTGTTAGTTATGACAATTTCTATGATTTCTCGTGCATTCATTTTTAATCAGAGATCTACAAACTCTAATATGGTATCAAAGAAATTATAGTAATATATTTTCCATTATTGATCTATTTAGATTTTTTGCCACATACTTTGTTTGTGAAACTAAAAATTCATGTTGTAAATAGCTCTAACGCTCGTTTAACAAGTTGAGGTTTGTCATAATATTTAGCAGAAAAATACTTAAAAAATATTTAAAATAATGTCGCACCTTATTTGTCAATTTAAAATGTAGTCCACATTTTTAATGTAGATTTGTATGTACCTTGTATTACATTTTTTTAAAGTCGTAAAATACTTGTAAATATTTGAAATAATTGTTGTGCGTTATTTGTAAATTCAATATGTGACTGACATTTTAAATGTAGATTTGTATGTAACTTGTATTACTATATATTTTAAAAATTAGATAAATATTAAATAGTTGGTATGAATAACATGAATTTGTAGTTTTGAAGGAAAATACTAAATTATTGTCGTCTCACAAAAAATGTTGGTCATGTGTAGGTGGTCGTTAAATTTAACCCCTACTTCACACCAGTGCAACATTAAAGTTAAATTAAACTTTCGAGTTTTGCCCCACGAACGCTCTTTTTTGAATGATTCGAAGGGCACTTGTGATTTTGGTCATGTTTTTATATACTCATTAGGCCAAAAGGAGTGTTTACAAAGCAAAATTTCGAGGGGCTCTGACATAAGATTTTAATCATTGTCCTCGACAAATATGAATAATGGTATGACAGGTGTATATATTGATACTAATTTTTGAGCAGATGATGAAAATGATAGTGGTGTTTCCATTCCATTTCCAGTATGAACCCAAGATGTGGTTTTCTAGTGCATATACAAAGTGTTTTGCGATTCCGTTGTCGTTACAGAAATGCCTAGATGTGGGCGAGTTATCTTTCGTACCCGAAATTCCCAAATGTGGGCATGTTGCGTTAGAGTGTGGAGACATGTATTTCCTACAACGAAGAGTTGAGGTAGTCATTTCATGATTAGAAATTATCTTGGAATATTTATTATCCTCACGTACAAATGATTTGCATAGTTACTACTAGGTGAAAAATGAATATGTAAACCAATCACTCTCATTATCTTTTTTTATTTCAATTATTAAGGGAAGATAATTGTGCATTCTTTAACATGTAGAGTTACACCAATGTTTTCTATTTTATCATATATCCTTTTGGCTACATGTCTTGTATGTAAGTTATTAACTTGATGGCCATTGGTTGTATGGGCTTCTTTAACTATAGTTATTGTCTCCAACAAGATACATTGCCATGTGTTATTACACATAAAAACGTGTTTACAAAGGGAAAGCCCGAGGCGCTCTGACAACATAGTTTAATACTTTCCATCCATGAGGCCTTTCGTATCAAGGTCCATGTATGAATGAAAGCTTCACCATGCACGTCATCAACCGTATCAACATCCAAGTAACTATCATGTTTCTTGTTTGACCTTTGAGAACTGTGAATCATTGTTTGACATTGGCATGTGTTATTACATGAAAAAAACGTGTTTACAGAGGGAAATCCCAGGGCGCTCTGACAACATATTTTAATCCTTTACATCGATGTGGTCTTCTATGTCAAGGTCATGTATGAATGAAATCTTCACCATGCATGTCATTAGTTGTATCAATATCCAAGTCAGTATCATGTTTCCTGTTTGACCTTCGAGAAGTGTGAATCATTGTTTGACTTGTGTAGATATTTATATTAATTTTGGTTGTTGATTCAACTAAACAAATGATGTACAATGATTTTGTGGTTTATATTTTTTGAAATGATTTAAAATGAAATACGAAAACAAATCTATCAATAAGTTATTTGAGCCCTTCGAAATCAGAGTAATTTTGCAACTACTGAATAGTGATCTCTCAATAGTGATGCCAATAATTCCTAAGGGCTCCGCCTTTGGGGTTGTTAATACTGACAAAAAAAAAATCCTTGGCTATCTCTGATTCACAATTTAATTGCCCATAGGAATTAAAACGAAGATCGGCGTAATATTAAAGTTTCAATATTGAATTTTCTGGGAAAACATGATTGATTCCTCTTAGAATGAGACCAAATTTGAATTGTATAAAAAATTTACTTTTAAAAACAAAGAGACTAATGTATATATCTGAAAGAGCATTTCCTTTCGAATAATCAGATACAAAATCAACCATTATAGTGATAATCACAACAACAAAAATTCCCTGACATATTAACATAAAAAATGAAAAAAGGGAGTTTGTTTGTTGTAAGGTGAAAAATGCATAGTTTGAATTTTTTGATTAAGGTTATGTTGTGGAAGATATATTGCACATTCTTCGTTATTGACTATTGAATGTACCTTGCAATTGTGAGTTCTGATGACAAACTATGAGAAATAACATTATGGTTCTAAATTTGCATTGAGTTTATACAACTCATAGCTTATATATCATTGCCTTTCTAGTTAGTAATATTTGTAAAATTTTCTTATTTGCTTTGTAGTTTGGAATTTATATGTCACCATTAAAATCCTAGTGTTAGTCACCTATTATTTCATTATACCTTCATACACACATTCATTGCAAATAATAACACAAAAGGAAAGCTATTCACGTTGATTTATCTACAAATAAGGCATGAATCTCGTCAAATCAGCTTCAATAGGACCCACGTCCAATTGATTTAGTTGTTTACATATGTATTTAGTTGTTTCATTTGAATAGATTTTGGAGATTTCTTAGAATTGAGTTTTTGAGATTTGTTTTAACAAATTTTATGCATATGAACCCTAATTTAAATTTGAATATTATTAATAGATTGCATATTTTTAGTAACTAATTATTCCATGAAAATAATTTGCACCACATGAACTAATTAAACACATTTATCTTAAATTAATAAATTAAGCAAACTCTTTCCACCTATACATTACAAAGTACATTTTGATGGTTTTATTAGTTCGAATCTCTCTTTCAAATGGAAATAAGAACCATCTTTCTCTCATTTGGCCAATTGCTTGAAGGTTTTGAATATCATTAACTTCTTTTGCATTGACTTTTCTCATGTGCTTGCTCAAACTTGAAAATTATAAGAGAATCACACTGTACCCCCCTTTCCCTTTCTAACTATTGACAGTACGTACACCGGTTACATATGTGCCTCATCATAACACTGATGGCTTCCACAAAATGGTTCCACCCAATATTTTCCTCTCCCTCCTACTTCTCCTCCCTCTAAGTCCCTCTTCTACTCCCATTTTCCTCCTATGTTTTGCTTCCTCACAATCAACCTTGTCTTATGCTACCCCTTTGGCGTTAACATCACACAAATCACGTGCAATTGCTAGTTTATAAGCAGCTCATTTTTTTAACAATTAACTTTTTGGGTGTTAATGAAATGCTCAGTGGCCACATTATCTTTAGTTAAGTTACTTGGTTCATAGAGAGTCAAACTACTAGTTGTCTTTTGAATATATATATAGGGATTAAAAGGAGAGTAATAAAGTTGTTATGTGTACAAGTTTGTATGATAAAAAATTATTTATAATATATTTGTGTAACTTTTATTAAAAAATAAATTATTTTTTTGTTAATCTTTCATCTTTAAATAAAGTATTCAACTATAAAGGTTTTATGACATATGAGATGAGACTGATTTTAAATCAGGAACAACCTGATAAAAATTGATACCCTTCAACTAAGTATGAATTCAGAACGACTTTGGGTCGAACTCCCTGGCCTTTTGCTTCCTTGCATGCATTTTCTTAACCAAATCACCTCCTCCATCAGGTGAGTTATTTGTATGGAGCCGCACGCTTTTATAGCGCCCACCCACATAAACATTTTTTTGTTAAGGTTGATCTCTCACAAGAATTAAAAAAGTTTGTGGAGATTTAATTACATGATACTCTCTACTCTTGGAAATTTCTTTACATCAATCTTCTTAATACCTACTTTCATTGCCACGCTTCCGATCATAAGATCAAGGATTGCTTGTTATATGTTTCACACAATCACCCGATGGCTAAAGTAGCTTCCAATTCCAATAAACCCCCACAAGAGGTTGGCTCTCCTCATAATATATCATCCTTGATATACTAATATGGGCTGCTAAACACTACACCACACACATCAAGGGGAACCACATCCAAAGTAACTTCATCAATGAATTTATTATCAATACCAAACATAATTTTACATTTCTTGGTAACCTTGATGTCTACACCTTTCTTCACCCAACCCAATGAGTACAAGATTGAATGATTGTCAGTTTCCAACTTTAGTCTATCCACTAACTCTTTAATAACCAAATTATCTTGAGAACATGTATCAAAAAGAGCATCCACCTTGGTTTTATTTACTTGATTTTATATGAAAATATTAGTTAGTTTCTTCTCTTGAACAACACTATTACTACCCAAGCATACTTCTTTGTGGATAGACGTACAACCCATATTATCATCCACATCTTATCTGTAAAATACTTCCTCTCCCTAGAGGGCATCTATGGCCTTCTTCTTATTTTTATTATTCTTGAAGCTTGATATAATTACGGGTGAAGATTCCAACATTTTTCCTCGGGATGAATGTCAACATCACAATGCCCATAGTGAACATTAGTATCCTTCTTGGAAACAAAAATATCATTCTTCTTTCCTTTTCCTTTTTCTTTCTCCTTCTACTTGGTGTGATCTTGTTTTCTTGAAGCATGCTGAGAGGTAGATGAACTCTTCTTCTTGTCCATCTCTAAATAGTGGGCTTTAGAACAAGCCTCGTCTACATCCACTGGCTTGTCTAGGAGAGCTGGTCTCCTCAAATGGATATGGAATTCACCAATGTACTTCATTAGAAGGTCCCAGGCAGCTACATCTTTTCCCATTTGGATAACTTTCTTCCATAACTCACTAGTGTATACTCTTCCATGTTTTGGCCTTGTTTTTGGTTACGATATAGCCTATTAAATTCATCGCATTTAATAAGAGGAGGAAGATTTGTAACAACCAAAGAATGAACATAAGTTTCAAACCAAGTTAAAACATGGTTGGTTAATTTAACCTTGCAAATGAAATTTGTTGAATCTCATTGATTTGATGAAAACTAAAAAATACCTTAAGTTGAGCTAGCCAATGGTCTAGTTTCTCAGAATTTATGTCCCCATCATAATGTTGAATTGTTAATTTTTCCTATGCTTTGAATGGAGGAGGTGTAGGGTTGGTATGGGGCTTCTCTTCCTCGTATTCATGAGAATCTTCTTAATGGACTCCTAGTACCTTGTTCAAAACACCAAGTTCTCCATGAGAAATCCAATGATGGACTCTAATTTTCCCATAGATAAGGAAATATTGCCCACATCCTTAGATATCTTGCCACACCCACCTCCAACTTGTAGAAATGTTCTTCTCTAGTCAACCCTACATATTCTCTACGAGTCATGTGTCAAATTCGTTGCTTCCACTTCTTGGTGGAAATATCTTCTTCAAAAATAATGAGGATAGCTTCACTGATTTCACTTCCCTTTTGGGTATGGGGCATCTAACTAAAAAATTTCAACACTAGTTAAACCACACAAAAATAAATATGATTAACTGTTATGATACCAATCTGATTTGTAAACTAACTTTTTTAACAATAAATAGATCATGTTCTAGTGATAATTGAATGAAAAATGACCAAGTTCCTTTTAACCAATATAATGTGCATGAAACATTCAATTTGATATTTCAAATTGAGAGAGAGAAGATAAAGGAGACAAAAAAATATCCTCGAGAAACCTAATGTGGGAAAAACTCCATTGGGTAAGAAAACTGCTTCCCTTTCACTATGTTATTATCCAAAATACAAAGATACTGGGGAAGATTGGCCTTCAAGAAGGATTAAATACTCCTCCTAATTGTATTTTATTAGATCCTAATTATATTTATGACTTTTAAATTTCCTTACTTTGGTATCATCGGGGACAAGACCACTGGTGTCCACAAAGTAGAAGTTGCACAATTGTCGGTCCTTGCAGCCAACGGTTGCATAATCGTCAGGGAGGTTGCGTAGCCGTCACTCTGTGAAGAGTAGATGTTGCATCTTTTCCACCAAGAAATATCTAGAACAAAACAAAAATGACCATTTTTATCACAAAAAAGTAGCACCCTAGGATTATCTAATGACATATCCCTAATTTTTGCTAGCATTGGACCATCTCTCAAGTTATGGGACTTGCATACTTGAGATGGACCTCCAGAGAAGGTTGGTTCCTTTACCTAATCCTAACACTAAACTACTCCTAAGGAAGGAAATGCAACTGACTACTCCTAATCTAATAATTCCAAGGGACCAAAGATAGAAAAAACATGGAAATGAAGAAATCTTGCACGAAAGAGGTGGTAACACTAAAAAAAGGGTGTAGAAATACTCTGTTGAGGGAGAAGGAGAAGGAAAATGGAGTTGAGAGAGGCTAGACCAATGTGACACAAACCTAGATCTTCATTCACCCTTTGCACTCCTTGAAACACAAAAACAAGAACCTGTAAATGAAAGAAGCATACACATACTAAAATAATAATAATGGAGTGGCAAGGGAATGCGAGAAAAATTAGAAAGGGTTGGAATCACACCACAATATGTAATGTCCCTCTTTCTCAGATGATTTTTATTGAAGACGCTTGGACTATTTTGTCTACCCGATGGCTAAAGCGTGAGCTCAAGGGTGGCTTAAGTTTTATTAATTTTATTATACTATGCAAAAGTTAAAATATAACATTATAAAAACAAATATAATAGATTAATAGAATTAACATTAAATTAGAACTTAGGAAAGTGAAATACATTAAAATCACTTAATTAAATTGTACTTCCTACGAAAAAATGTGATTTTCTCAAGGGAGTTAAAATTTTATAAAAGTATGTCTAAGGCCCTTTTTAAGAAAGTGCGACTTGGCCTAGGAGAGTACAACAAAGGGAAAGAAGATTGTTGGATGTGATGGAGGTCCCTGTATGGATGAAAATAGAAATACGACCTTCAACCACACCCAACTCCCCGAGGTCGTGCCAAGGCAGTCGGTGTGGAAATATGGATGGATAAATGGTAGCGAAATGTGGTAATGGACGAAAGTGTGTGTAAATGATATGGAAAGGTTGTCAAGGCAATATGATGTCTTCAAATCGTAATAATGGTATCTGCTCATCAAGTGTAACAAAATCCTGTCCAACCTAGATGAGTCAAATGGATGGATCAGAAAGGATAAAAACACAGGGTCTCCAGTCAATATCAAGCTATGCGAATATCCTATGTACCAGTTGTAAAATTCACGGGAAACCAATGGGAGCATCATAAATATGTCCAGACAGGGTCATGGAACAAGTGAGAAAGGCTTGGTTTCATGGAATCCAGATCCAGTTGGCGGGAGCAGTTGAAAATGTGAGGGCTCGGTGAGCTTCCTCATTTAGAACGTTCAATTGTGATACAATATTGGGTGGTAATGATGATGTATGCAAAACCAATGTGTGAAAACTCATGTCAATGTCTGTGATAAGCTCCGACACATTTGGTTATGAGATTGTAGGATCACTATTAAATGTTCTTGGTTGTTGGGATACTTGTATGGTCATGTGAATGATTAAAATTTATTTCTAACTATCCAATACTTATAAGATTTTTCTGCTTCTATGTTTAAGACAAGGAGTTGTGTAATATTCTCACAATATCTCACTAGTTTTCTAGCAACCTATATGTGTAATCTTGTATATATATCAGTAAGAAGGTCTCATGTGTCTAGTTGCGAAACTAATGGGTCACAGCCAAATGTGTGTTCTCTTTTGGGTCTATTTATAGTCATATGGGCATTTGTGCATCTTGGTTTTGCTCCTTGATGGTTATTTGAATGTTTAAATACTCTCAAGGCAACCTATAGTTGGGTTGGTTTGACCAAAACTCATACAATTTTTCATCCTCAATGTTTAACTCTCTTAATTGTTCAGTGTTTGTTTGTGGATCTATGATTGTTTGGAAGATGTGAATTCTAAGACCTTGATCTATGCCTGCTAGTGTTATCAAAAGATTTGGATGAGATACTACTGGTTCAAATATGTAATCCCTAGGATCTCTAAGGCCCATAATTGTCATGCAATGTGTAATTGAATTAATCTAGTGAAACAAACTAAATAAACAAGGGAAATGTATGATATGTTTTTGGTATTTTAAAGATATAAACTGAATAAAGCAATAAAAGAAGCTAATATAATAAAAGTAAATATTTTTGGTTCTTTTATGATATTATGAAAACAAAGCTTCTAATCTAAAAAATAAATATAATACAGACAATTAACCGGATGTAGTTAATTTCCTGTGCAATTGTGTTAATCTAAACCTAAAACAATTAATTAACTAAAACCTTATTAAGCAAACTCTCAATCATGCCTTAGAGGCACGAGAAGAAATTAGAGCTTCAAAGAAGCTTTTCTTCCCCTGTAACTTCCCTGACAATAATAAAGAGAGATTTTACAAGGGCTTTTTAATATGATCTGATCTATTGTAATTACTTGATGATTACAACAATAAAATACTTTCTCTACTCTATTTGATATGAATAATTTGAATGCATATGATTCAAAATTGACAAATTTGAAGAAATGAAGGAAAAAAATAACAAATTCAACTTGGAATACAAAATAGTGGAAATCCGATTGGGTGGTACTTGGTCCCCTCAGTTTATCCTTTCAGTTCCTCATGTCCATATGAGTCAAGAGTTTGGAAATGTAGTGACAAAAATAGTGGGAAAGTGTTGTTATAATGGGTAGCTTGAATTGGTAGTTTGGAATAATGCAAGTGGAAGAAAGATAACACAATAGAATCGAGATTGACTATTTAGTTTCCAAAAAGAAAGAACGCAACTTAGAAATTTCAAGGATGTACAAAATAATTCTTAGGCCCTTTTCTTGAAAACAAGCGATTAATTTATTGAAATTTGGTTGTAGAGTGCACAAGAAAAATTGGCAGCAATGAGATGCCAAATCATCACATGAAGAGGCAATTAACTATGTAATTAACAATCAAAATTGAAAGAGGAGTTGAACATGAATAAATAAATCCCAAATTTAGGAAATTTGACTAAGAAACATATCTAAAAATTGAACTAGAGTTGAGTTACACGCGTATAAAGCATGAGTGAGCATTCAAGAAAAGTTGCACAAGACCGCCACCTTGCTTGGGCGGTGGTTACAAAACTGCTGCCCTGCTTGGGCGGCGGTTACAAAACCACTGCCTAGGCAGGGAGGAAATTTTCACATTGAAGGCCAAAAACAAATGAAAATGAAGCGAGAAGCCAGGACAAAGTATGTAGAGGTGAAGTAAGACATACCTGGATATAAATATAAACTGCAAGTAGGTTTAGAATTAGAATCTTGAACACCTTCTAAAAAGATATGAATCATCATTGGGGACATTTTTGTATCTGTTTTCCAATAATCTAGCATGTGTGAAATTGGGTGTGTACATATTTTCCCCCTCGAAGAATCCTTTTAGCCATGAAGAGGCGTAAAACATAGAGTCCAAGTATGGCGTTCCCGAAATGGGGAGTTAGAAGCTATACCTGACACACCCATATGCCAAAATGTCACCGCCCAAGCTCCCGCTACCTACAAGACTAAAGGAGAACTCAAGTGTAGATAGATAAAATATTGAAAAATAAACACTAAATAAAAATGACAAGAGGACTTACCATTTACGCAGGGGTAAGAATATACCTACACCAACGCTCTAGCCCTATGGTCACATATACTCAAAACAAAGTTAAACACAACATATATATCAAAACAACTCATTTTTCAAATCATTTACACATATCCTATTGGTGATTTTTGAGCTCTGGGTCCACGGTGACCATTTCAAATGAGAGTGCAGTCGAAATGACCATCGTGACAAGGTGAAGATGGATTCGAGACCGAGAAACCCAATGACGTAGAAAAAGGTTAGTTTTTCTCAGTAATTCATTTTGAAACCTAATACTAGGGGGAGATTTTCAAAATTTATTGTTTTGAAATGGTCCCTAGGGGGGGTACACGTGGGTAGCCTTTTATTTTACTAAAAATGGTATTTTTTGTATTTTTTTGAGTTTAGGGCTAAAGGGACGACCCTAGAGTTTTTGATCGGACCGTCACACTGCTCAAGGTGATGGTTATAGGATCACCACCCTATTAAGGTGATGGTTATAGAATTGCCACCCTAACAAGGAGATGGTTATAAAATTGCCGCTCTACATAGTGCGGTGGTTTTGTCATTTTTGGGACAATGAGTAGATTTAACATGTTTAGATCAATTTTTTTGGATTTTGTTTTTGTTTTATTACATTTTTTATGAGCTTGAATATGTTACTAACTCAATATTTTGTTGTTTTATGAATTCAGAAGGAAGAGTATGTTTGTTTGAGTTGAGAGAGAGAGTGTGAGTGGTTACCAGCTATACTCGACCAGTTGACATAGGCTGAGATAGACATACTGCACTGAGAAAATATTTGGAGGATTACATGAGTGCCTCATGTTACTCCTAGTCAGATTTTGTGTAACCTATTCTCTTATTGGGATGTGGACTAGAACACTTTCCAGTTTCTAGGGGTTAGAGGAGAGTGGACCATCACTATCAAGGATGTATACAGGATACTCAGTGTTCCCATACTTGGTAGATGATTGAATCTAAAGACAAAAAGATCTACAGACAGGGCCAAGATTTGGGCCACTTATATGGGAGATGATGGGGTGTCGCTAGGTACCAAAAAGGGTATGAGGCTTCTTTCTATACCCATCTCTCCTATCTCTACACTCTGTAAGGCCATCATGGGTATCTTGGCTTCGCGGTTGATAGGGGATAAGGGCAGGAACAAGTTGTTGTATTGTTGGGCCTCGATAGTTATGAAGATAAAGTAGTATGGGTGGACCTATGCCTAGGGGGAAAATATATTGGGCACTATATACCATGATTTATACTAGGTGGTCAGATTACAGGGATAGTCACTTAGTCATCCCACAATTGTGATGAGTTGGGTTTATGAGAGGATTATCACCTACCATAGGGGAGTAGAGGTACAGGATCCAGGGGCCGTCAAGGCCTTGAGGTAGACCAAGATGTTAGTGATTATGATACCACACCAGTCAATGGATACCTTGACTATGGATGACTTTATTGCTATGCCCTACTAGGACATGGAAAAATTATGGGGACCAAATGGGAACAAAGTGATAGCATGTGCCACCATTAGTCAGTTAGTTGACAAATCATAGAGGGTAGATACTTACCCATTTGGTAGAGTTCCTCAACAATTTGGACTTCCATACTTCGATGTCCTTCCTCCTGTGAAAATTGTTTATAAGGAGTGTTAACGAGTCTCAGGGTGGCCCTTGTGGGTGATTATGGTTGGACAATTGTGATACCAAGAGTTCCTATTGCCATGATATAAGTTGTCTGTGCTCCTTGAGCAACTAGGCCCACATTGCTTCACCAGATCAAGGCCACATCCACTCAGAGTGGGGAGGAAGAGCACGAGATTCTGATATATATATATATATATATATATATATATATATATATATATATATATATTATAGATATAAAGACTAAGGTGGAGACGAGTGAGGAGACTAATGAGTAGGTAGGTGAGGAGGCCTATGTAGAGGGAGGTGATGGTGAGGAGGATAGTGACACTGAGTGACATGACACTAAGGAGAGATCTATAGCCGAGCAAAAGGAGGTGGAGGCAGAGATGGAGTAATTGGTATTTGAGGAGATACTTCCTTGTGATGGAGGTAGAGACAAGGAGTCTGTCATGGGATACAATGTTACCTCAGGAGGTGGGGAGGAACAATAAGCACCTACAAAAAAAGCACCAGCTGTACCATCTGATCCTACATGGATGCCTAGGGATCCGAGTATGTAGATACTCTTTTCCCGACTTTTTTATATAGAAATGTTAATCTCTATGTATCGTATTTCTATATCTTTTTTAGTTTTTTTTGGTTTTCTAACTCGCCATTATTTATTTGTTTTGTAGCGACTGCTCAGCAATGACGAGATCTTATTCATTGGGTTTGCGTGGATACCATACTGCTCCCTATGGGGAATACCAAAGTAGAGTTGTTAGAGGATGTGGGACAACATTTACTGGTTGGCTGCCACACTAACATCTTTGTGCCTCTTTAGAAGGAAACAAAGACCATTCTTGCTTAGAACACGAGGATTGTGGGGTATGAGGTTGCTGAGAGACTGATGAGGTGCAACCATTCACGTAGTGAGACCATGGCTAGTATTTGTACTCATGATCACTCACACCACTTGGTGCACTCATGACGATGGAGCTATAGCAGGGGTCTTGGACATAGTCATGCACCTTCTCAGGGATCCCATAGGGATTGATAGACCATTGAGAATTTATTTCTTCGTTTCCATTTTGTGAGGCAAATATATGATTCTTTTTGTATTTCTAGGCTCATTGCGAGTGTTTTGACCACACTTAGTGTGTGATGGAATTGTACCATGATAAATTGATTTTATTATGATATATTTTGTGGTTTTCTTCATATATATATATATATATATAAAGATACCTCTTTTTGGTTTGAGAATCCCTTGAATAGAGTTGACTTTCATTTTTGGTTTTCTTCACATGTGTACTCTAGATGTTTAGAATTGCTGGTTTTGTATTCTTTTGAGAATGTATGTAATGGATGATAAATGCTAACAAAATGACACCCCCCGTAAGAGGTGCAGGCTCAACACAATCTAATGAAGGTTTTGACTCTCTTTTAGTGGGGCAAAGAAGTGTGTAAATAAATTCTTTTTTGATTTGATTTTGATTTGAGATATATAACTCCTTTCCTTTTTTTTTTTTGGTTTTTAAACTTTAATTTGTAATTTTGGGAAGGAAAGATTTCCCCTAGCCTCAACCCCACACAACGAGTAAGATGTGAGGGCTCAACACCGAAGGTTGAGATAGACGAACAAGTATCCCGGCTGAAAATGTTTAGAATTTTTTTATACCAAAGAGGTTTTTCTAGGGAAAGATATGCCATCATGAAGCTTCTAGAACTGACTATGGGAAAATAAAACTATGCCAGAAGAAAGCTATAGGTAGAACCAAGTATGCAGGCCTTGGTAGGATTAGTGTCAAAATTTCACCTTGTCTTGTTGAATCAATTAAGTGATAAGAAATGTTGATGATAATATCATGAATGTTTGAAGGAGATATGATTTGAAAAATTTCCAATGCTTTGTAAATTTTTTGAGAGTTACTTGAAAATAAGTTCCTCGATTAGAAATTTTACAGAATGAGATGATAGATGATAATGCAATGTGAATGTAGTAGTATACATATGGAAATGTTGGTGGATCATGCATAGTATCTTTTTAGATGAAGAGAGTTGACATATTCGCCAAATTCCTCACCTTCTAGTATACACATGTGATATGCCCCATTCTTATGTAGTCCTCTATGACTCAATAAGGGCCTAACCAATTTGGGCTTGAAATTCCTTCCCTTGCCGATATTTTTGTCTATTCGGCTGTCAAGTCTCAAAAACGGGTCTTCCTCACATATTTCATGTTCATAGACATCTTTTGTTATATTGACAAGCCATTCAGTCAATGTATAGCTCTATGTCATGTCTCAACATTGTTAGAGTTGAACTTCATCAAGGCTTTCCAACTGAGAGAGTCGTGCCTCTCGATAGACTTATTCTCCCAAAAAACCTTGTAGTGAGATGCAGAGACTAGGTAATTCAACTTCGAGTGGTAAACCTGACTTCTGAACCAACCGAATACCAAAGAGAAGGGGGTTGCCCCCATCAACGTTCTTACCGATGTTTGATAGGCCCACAAGGATAGAAATAGCTGTAACTTGCCAGTATTGTTTGTTCTCCTTGACAGTTTTAAGGAGAATATACTTTCAACGTCTTATTAGTAGCCTTAGCCTATCCATTGGCCTGAGAATAATAGAGGGAAGTCTATGTGGTGACTTATTTTGAACTTTTCACATAGTTCACGCACTTCCTCATTTTTAAAAAAATGTGCCATTATCAGAGATAATGACTTGTGGGACACTGTACCTACAAATAATATAGATTTAGAATGAATTTTATAAGTACGCAACCTAGTACACGGTGGTACAAGGCATGAACTCTACCTAATTTGTGATGTATTTCGTGACCGTGATTATGAAATTATGACCATCTTATTGATGAGGGAGATAAATTCCCTATCAAATCCAACCCCCACATGGAAAAGGGAAATGGTGTTGCAATTGATTATAGAGCCTGAGTAGGTATGTGGATCTCATGAGAGAACTCTTGACATTTTTGATAGTTCCACGCATGTACTCTACTGCATCATGTTCTAACATATGCCAAAAGTAGCCCATCTGATGTATCTTTCGAGTGGTAGCATGACCTCTGAAATGACCTCCACACACTCCGTTGTGGGATTCATAGAGGGTCTTTTTAGACTCCTATTCATTGACACATCTAAGAAACATTCCATCAAAGGATCTATGATAGAGCACTTGTTTTATGATTACAAATTTAGCAACTACGACATGTAGCCGTCTTCTTTTTTGCAATGTTGCCCCTTCAAGGTACACCTAGTCTACAATGAAATTAATGATATCAGTATACCACATGCACACAGATATGGGGGGTTTAGTTTAAAAATGCAATATATATACATTCATTCAGGGAAATCCATGTTAACTAAATTGCCTCCATCTAATGGGTTGTCAGCTAACTAGTCTGTAATGATTTTTCCTTTAACGTACTTTTAGTTAACAAACGTTAGCTCGAACTCATGCATCAGAGTTATGAAACATTCCCAAGCTTCTTAGATAACGAACCCTATGTTAGAAATGTTCACAAATTACTCAGTCTTGATGATAACCCTCATTTATTGGTTAAGCATATAGTGTCTTAACCGACTTCATTGCAAAAACTATAGCCAGGCATTCTTTCGCTTCCTGAGTATAACGCGTCTCATAGTCGAAGAAACATTCAAATGAAGAAATAGACTATGCATTGCTCCTTATGTTTGTCATTTTTTTGAGCTAATATACAAGCTAACAAGACATCTATGGCCCTTGAATATAAGATAAGAGGGTGGTCTGATTTAGGAGGCATGAGCATGGGAAGCGAGAGTAAGAATCATTTTACTGATTTGAATTCCTTGTGACACTCTTCTGTCCAAAATGTTACAACAATAAATTTTCAATAAATTTTTTATTGGGTGAATGAGCGAAGATAAAATCAGGAATGAACCTTTAGATTGCACCAAGATCTTTCCAAGGAAGGACCTAATGCAAAACTCGTCTGACGGTGGGATCATTTCCAACATTACTTAAATTTTTTTCCAGATATACATTGATCCCTCGTGAAGAGATGATGTATATTAATAAATTCCCTCTTATCACACTGAACGCACGTACTTCTTAGTATTTAACATAACATCATAGTCGATTAGACAAGAGAGGATGATGTGCAAAGCACCTCAGGGTGATTGCAATGTTTCCTAGCCTTAGTTAGAAGGTCGTCAATGTAGGATTCCACAATCTTATGAATGCGATGATGGAATATATAAGTCATGGTGCATTGGTAGGTTACACCTACATTCTTAAGTCTCTAACATGGAATGATTGTGTAACAGTAGGTTCCCCAAGGCGTGATAAATGTGGTCTTTGTATGATCTTCCTTAGAGATCCTTATTTGATTATACCTTAGAAAATTCTTCCATAAGGGACAGTATCTTGTAACTAACTATTGCATCGATGATGAAATTAATAGATGGAAATGGGAAATAATCCTTTGGACATGCTTTATTGATATCCCAAAAATCAATATGCAGATGTGAATTTTTCCTATTCTTTTTTAGAACAGAGACAATGTTAGACACCCACATTGAGTAATGAACAAGTTTAATGAATCCCACTATGTAGGAGTTTCATCACTTCCTCTTTTACCATCAGCACCACCTTTGGCTTCATTGGTCTAGACTTCTTCTTGATGGGCTTAGCGTCAGGCTTGGTCACTAGGTTGTGAAATGCCACATGTGGGGAGAAATTCCTCTCATTTCTATGTAGTTAAACAAAAAGGATTTTCAAGTGTCTCCTTAAGGATTTTTGTGTATATCTTTACTTCTCCAAGAGTTAATGAAAAACCTAACTTCAAGATTTTTGGGTCTTCCTCCATGCCGATATTAATGTCAATTGTTCCTTTGATCAAAGAGGCATTAACCTCTTCAAAATTATGTGGGGTTGGAGGTAATTCTAATTCTCCTTCTTATTCTATTTCACAAATTTCAAGGCCTTCCAAGGAGGAAGGGTCCATCACGTGATTTCCAAAATAGGAGTGAGGAATGAGAGTGAAGCATCTCTTATGATGCATGGGATGTAAATCCATGTAAGCATTAATGTGTCCTAGGATAGCCTCATCATTTTCCACATAATCTAGAGTGGTGAGTTCATTCGCAGCCTCAACATAAGCAAATATTGGGCTTGTTGGTGCTTTTTGTACTAAGGGCTTTGCACAAATTAAAACTATGAAGTTGGTTTCCTTTAACTCTCTGCTTGGAAAAAAGTGAGAAGCGGAGGTAGCTATGGAATTTTTGAGAAGGTTTTGTTCTCTTGGAATGGCTTCAATTAAGATGAAGTCAAACCCTTTCATCAAATTAAGCATTGTAGTTTTTTAGAGTTATAGGTGTTCTACCCTAGTTTCATATACTTCTGAAACCTGATTGGTGACTAGTTGCGAATCACCCAAAAATCTAATGTTACAATCACTGATACTCTTAGCTACTATGAGACCAAGAAGGAGATCCTCGTATTCTGTGTTGTTATTTTACATTCGAAATCTAATTTGAAAGTGAAAGACATGACCCTCCCTTCTAGAGAAGTGAGGATTACACCTACCCTAACAGTTTGAAGTGACACTTTTTCTCCATCAAAGTGAATAATCGGTCCAACATTTTCTTGGGAGAATAGATAGAAGTTGGATCATTCTTTGTATCCTCTTCCTTTGCTTTTGTTACTTCCACCATGCAAATCTCATCAGCTTAGAAGAGATTTGAGTCCCAAGGCATGTCTTATGCCCATGGAATCAAATAGCCTCTCAGAATAGGTAAGTCATAAAAGGTTGGAAGAGTAGTTGGTTTATCCATAACCTAAATTATGGAGAAAAGAAAAGGGGACTATGTTGACTACCCCCCATTCATCGTGCAACATAGTTATTGTAAATTAAAACTTATAAATACAAGGGCACCTCTACATGCTATTTCAAATATGGGCATCTTGCTGACATCGAATACAAATCGACATCTCTTTTTGGATGTGTGGGAGGATAGACATAAAAGTCTATATGGTTTATCTGCACCTTCAAAGGAGGAGTGACTTTAATCAAATTTCTAAGACCCAATGCTTCTAATAAAGTAACTCTATGAGTAGGGGATTTCTTCTTACAAGTCCAAGAAGGAGATGTGAGAAAATGTCTTTGTTAGGTCATTGATCAAGTCATAAGCCCCTACAAGAATTTGTAAGCATCTAATGAATATCATTTGATATAGATAGGTAAATTGGAATAGGATACAAAGAATAATCTCTAATTCTAGTGGAAATGTTTATCTGGGGCTCAATATCTAGCTCTGTAAGTCCCACTATCTTGTTTTGATGACAACCATCCAATGGAGGTGCCACTGATGGGTTTGATGAAATCGAAGCTTCATGATCATTGTGTCATATCGTGACACTTTTGTTTGATCCATTGGGGTCTATCTTTCCATTATTGGGAAGTGTTAGGAGAGGATTGTTGATGATCTTGAGTGGAATATTTGGGGGGTACATAGGTCCCATGTAGGTATTTTGAGTAAACATTGTGGGATTTTCCAAAAACATGTCAACAAAGAGTTTTCTTTGGTCTTCAAGTAACTGCTATAAGAACTTGTTACACAACCTGGAAGGTTCTGGCATTATGTCCTCAAACCCTATGAAAGCTACAATATAGGTCTGGATCATAATCCCAAGGCATTTTTTTTGCACTTTGCTATGGTCTAATTTTTTTTATTATTGTTCAACTGTTGGTTATTGTAGTTGAAATTTGGAGGTAGTTGCCCTTGATTTGGATACTAGTTTGAGTATTTTCTAGGGCCTTGGGTCTGAATTTGTTGTTGTTGTTGTTGTGGTGGTGGTGGATTATTTAAGTCTACTGCATTGATTGTGGGAGATAAATTGTTACTCCTTTGGTTGTTACCGTTATTACCATTGTTCGTGTTATTTACATTTGGGGTATTAACAATGTTGGGTTTCTTTGTTTGATCGGTAAAACCATCAGTTGTAACACCATGGTTTTTGTTTAGGTCATTGGTTTTTATTTGTATTGTTAGGGAAACTTGAGTTACCTTGATTGGGAGTGATCAATCTCCCATTAGAGCCATAGGTATTGCAACTACTGTCTATTGCTTCTTGATCTATTCAAAGAGCACCCTATAGCACCTCTTCATAGCTCCTAAGAGGGAACTTATCGACCTCCTCCTTTGTTTCTCAGTTAAGAGAATGAAGGAATAAATCATAGAGCTCTATTTAATCCATGTTAGGAGAACTTATTGAGGAGTAAATAACTTTTCACCATCTTGATTGACAAAACCAGGGAACGTTGCATTTCTAGTTGGTATGGTGTTTGAGAACACATTTTCGGCTGGTGCCTATTGTGAATATCCATATATAGCATGGGGGGCATACCCAAGGTACTCAAGCCAGTGAGAAGATCCCTGGGGCTAGGAGCTCCCGTGTAAACCGAAGGATTTGGAGCAATTTACACTTGATTGTAGGTTTGCTGATGATGGTGAATCTTTCCTTGCTCGACATATGAAGTATTAGCTATCTGGGAAAGTTCTAATTCACTAACCTTGTCCACCAATGTCGAGATGACCTCATTTGATGATGACATGACATTTTTCTTTGGCATGAACTATTGAACCTTAGTAGGTTGAAAATGCGTATGGTATCCTGCTATAAATTATTGATTGTTTTGACACCCCTTTCTCGGAGAATTTTCCATTATGGGAGGGGTAGTGGTGTTGTTTTGAAGTAAGACATCTACATGTCCTTGCACACTATCTAAATGTTGGTTCATAATTTGGAAGCATTGTTCGCTTCTAGCGTAATGCGCTAAGTATTCCTCAATTAAAAATGGGAGTTGATTGGACTGCATACTGATTGATTGTCTAAACAAAACCCAAGGAGATGATTCTGACTCTTCGGTAAACGTCATGTTATTGGAGTTTAATAGTTTAGGTTATTATATGTGTGTAATTTGGTCAATCTCCTTGATCCTAACTAAGGATCCATTGTTAGTCCCTTGAGGAGGAGGAGTTTTAGCGGAATGAAGATGGATCAAGTAGTTTTATGCCCATGCGGAAAGTGAGGGTGATTGTTGTTGTCTGCCCATCTGATAGTAGTATGCTTCTTACCTAAGATGGGTCAGTCGTATCTGTCATATCCCAACATATTCGGGGGGTATATAAATACCTGTAGAATAACGGGAGAGAGGGAAGATGGAAATGAAAAGAGACTAGCTCTTCGTGTTGGGTTCACCAATTTGTACGGATGAAAATTGACATGCGACATTCAATTGCAACTGACTCCTTGAGGTCGTGCCAAGGCATCCGGCGTGGGAATATGGATGAATAAATGTTAGCGAAATGATGTAATGGATGAAAGTGTGCGTAAATGATATGTAAATTTTGTCAAGGATACACGATGTCTTCAACTCGCAATAATGGGATCTTCTCATCAAGTGTAATAAAACCCTTCCCAACCTAGATGAGTCGAATGGATGGATCAGAAAGGATAGCAACGCGATGATTCTATTCAATATAGATCTCTGTAAATATCATCTCTATCGGTTGTGGAATTCATAGGAAACCAATGGGATCCTTGTAAATATGTCTAGGCAGGGTCATGGAATAAGTGAGAAAGGTTTGGTTTCATGGAATCTAGATCCAGTTGTTAACAGCGGTCAAAAATGTGATGGCTTTGTGAGCTTCCTTGTTTAGAACATTTGATTATGATACGATATTAGGTGGTAATGGTGATGTATGGAAAACCAATGTGTGTAGACTCATGTTGACATATGTGGAAAGCTTTGGTGCGTTTGATTGTGGGACTATAGGATCACTACCAAATGTTCTTGGTTACCGGGGTCCTTGTATGGTCATGTGAATGATCAAGCACTTTTTCTAACTATCCAATACTCATAAGATTTTTTTTCTTCTATGTTTAAGAAAAGGAGTTCTATGATCTTCTCGGAATATATCTTTGGCGTTCTAGCAACCTATATGTGTAATCCTGTATCTATATCGATAAGAAGGTATCTTGCATCTGGTTGCGGAACTAACAGGTCACATCCAAATATTTGTTCTCTTTCAGGTTTGTTTATAATCATATGGGAATTTGTGCATCTTGTTTTTTCTTGTTGATGGTTATGTGAATGTTTAAATACTCTCAAGGAAACCTATAGTTGGGTTGGTTTGACCAAAAATCATACGCTTTTTCATCCTCAATGTTTAGCTCTCTTAAATATTCAATGATTGTTTGTTGATCTATGGTTGTTTGGAAGACGTGAATTTTAATACCTTGATCTATGTTTGCTAGTGTTATCAAAAGATTTGGATGAGATACAATTGGTTTGAATATTTAATCCCCAAGATCTCTCGGGCCCGTAATTGTCATACACGATGTAATTGAATTCATCTAGTGAAACAAACTAATTAAACAAGGGAAATCTATGCTATGTTTTTGGTATTTTTCAAGATATAAACAAAATAAAGCAATAAAATTAGCTAATATAATGAAAGTAAATGTTTTTTATTCTTTTCCGATATTTGAAATCAAAGCTCCTAATATAAATAAATAAATCTAATATAGAAAATTAATTGGATGTAGTTAATGACCTGTGCAATTGTGTTAATCTAAACCTAAAGCAATTAATTAACTAAAACCTCCCTAATCAAACTCTCAATCGTGCCTCAGAGGCATGAGAAGAAATAAGAGCTTCAAAGAAGCTTCTCTTCCCCTACAACTTCCCTGACAATAATAAAGAGAGCTCTTACCACGGTTTTGAATATGATCTAATCTATTGTAATTACTTAGTGATTGCAGCAATAAAGTAATTTCTCTACTCTGTTTGATATGAATAATTTGAATGCATAGGATTTAGAATTAACAAATTTGAAGAAATTAATGAAAATCAATAACAACTCCAACTTGGAATATAAAAAAATGGCAATTTAGTTGTATGGTACTTGATCCCCTCACTTTATCCTTTCAGTTCCTCATGTTCACATGAGTCTAGAGGTTGGGAATGCAATGACAACAATAAAAGGAAAGCATTAGAGCAATGGGAAACTTGAATTATCAGTTTGGAATAATGCAAGTGGAAGAAGATAACACAATAGAACTGAGATTGGCCATGTTGTTTCCAAATAGGAAAGAAGGAAGCTTAAGAATTACAAGGATGCAAAAAATAATTCTCCGGCCATTTGCTTGAAAACAAGCAATCAATTTATAGAAAGTCAGTTGTAGAGTGCACATTCACACTTGGTAGCAATAAGATACTAAATCATCACATGAAGATGTAGTTAACTATGTAATCAACAATCATAAGTGAAAAAGGAGTTAAGCATGAACAAATCAAGCCTAAATTTAGGAAATTAGACTGAGAAACACATCTAAAAATGTAATTGGAGTTAAGTTACACACGTAAAAAGTACGAGTGAATATTCTAGAAAATTCACACATGACCACTACCCTATGCAGAGCGGCAGTTTCGATAATGTAGCACGTGCAAAATTGGGTGCATATAGTCATCTTGGGTCTTATTTATTATATAAAGAAGAAGTTTACTTGCTTAGGGCATGTCATATTCATTTTGTTATTTCACTCTTGCATTGGAAGCTTTGAGCTTTTTCAAAATTAATCTAAGGACGAAAAACACTAGGATTCATCACTCTTGTGGAAGAAAACCCCAATAGTAGTGTGAGGAATTTATACTTAGGGAATTCCATTGATTTCCACATATTTTTATGATTCTAGTAGTGTGTGTTGAAGAATAAATTTGTAGCAAGCAGTTACCAGTTATTCTAGTGTGGGGCGACTCACTTTTTGGCTGTTCTATGTTGTTTCAGAGGTATATCCAAATTGAATTTATATGTCGTCTATTATACTGTTGTTTTTTTATTTAGAGGAATAAATTGTATATTTTTCTTGAGGGTTTCAAGAGATATTTTTCAGGCAACTTTTATGAAGATTTCTAAACTATTTGCATTCATTATTTATTCCATTAAAAAAAGTTTTAATAAATATTTGAGTTGCAAAAAATTAAATAATTGGTTCTGATAGAATTATTATTATTTGAGTAATGCTTGTGGATGCTTTTCCCATATACCCTAGCCACCATTTACAATAATTTATCATCACAGTCTCAGCTGGGTATTGCTTGGTTGTATTTATCAATTTCTTTCTAAGGAAAAATTCCAAGTTTAGTGGTAAGGATATTTTAGTGGTATCAAAGGTGTGTATTCTCCCAGCATGTGAGAGGAATTTTATATAAAAAAGGTGATGTTCCTCCTACCTACAGGGTTATGATTTGATTCTATGTAACCATGAGAGATTGGTCCATACAAGTATTACACACGTAGATGAGCATGACTAGAGTCTATTTTTGAAACAAATGCTAGAATTGAAATCATGGGTGATAGACAAGAAAGCCCTCCCTGGGATGAGCGAGTGGATTCAGACAAAGAAATTTTTAGGGCTATGGTAGACACTCAACAGTGGTTGATTCATTTCATGGAACGTATGGGATCTACTTTGGATAGGTTGGCCTTATATAGGCCAAGGGATAGATATGATAGGAGAGACAAATCCATTTCAGATTTTAGTTCACATGAGGCACAGTAGATCACCTTCAGAGATTGATAGTGTGTGTGGATATCCTCACCGTGAGAGGAGCCACATTCATACAGATGAGAGGAGGCCTACTAGAAAAACATTTAGGCCTATGCATCCTAGTTTCTTTCCTAGAAATGAACCACCAGGTGTTAAATATCCACTTGAGGAAGTTACCTTCTAGGAAAATGTTATAAAAGCTAGTGATGAGTGGAGGATTCTACCACAAAATGTGAGGGATGTTTTTCCCCTTTCATAGTATTGTGCACATAGGAGATATAGTTTGAGGGCCAGATAAGATAGGAGGCCTATATCACATAAGAATAGGGATTTGACGCATGCTACCAAAAAAGTGAATCTTTCCACCTTAGATAGCAATGGGAAGATTTGTGCCAGATCTTGGATTCATAATCTCAACATGTATCTTACCCTTAAGCCTATGCAGGAGAAGGACAGACACTATTCAGTTCACAACTCTAGACCTTAAGGGAGTAGTGTATGATTGGTGGAATCATGGGTTAGTCACACAGAACTATGATCTTCTGCAGTCTTATGGGGATTTAAGTGAGATATTGATTGCAAGGATGTCGATTTATACTATAGAGATTTGGCTCAGTTCCACTAGAGTGGACATGTTAATGCTTACATCAATGAATTTCAGTGCATATCAGTGATAGTTCTAGAGATTTCCAAGAAAATGGTAGTGATGACATTCATAGAGAGAATTCGTGATAGGATGCGAGGATTGGTCAAGGATCTTAAGCCTAGGATGTTGCATGATGTCATCTAGATGACACTAGATTTTGACACATCCCCCACTTCTTATCAGCCCAATAAGAATTTTTCCACAAGCTCCAAAACATTCAGTTCTCTACTATTCAACAAAGAGTGCACCCCCTCCTAAGGTGGATCAAGATACTCATAATGAGTTGAGGAGGAAGAAGATTTTCTTTCATTGTAAGGATCATTTGGAGCTTAGACATTGTAGCCTTGGTAAAGGCAAGGTGCATCTCATTGAGGTGGTTTCATATGAGGATGATGATTACTTACTAGATACAAATATAGAGGGAAATGATGGCAGTCTTGATGTACATGAGGAGAAGCCCCATATAAATCATGGAGAGAGTGAAGGATTGGATTCATCTAATGTCACTATTTCTAAACTTTTAGGAGTCCCCAGATACCATCCTTTTCAGATGAAAGGAGTACCCAAGGGGTAGTGCATTGTTTATTTGATTGACAGTGGACCTACACACAAATTCATATATGAGGGGTTTGTGGCAAAGCGTGGATTGCAAGTTGATTATTTTGAGGGGTTTAATGTATGAGTTACAAACATATTTACCATGAGTTGCATTAAGAGGATTCCTTAGCTTAGCATCCAATTAGGGGACTACAGATTAAATGATGATTTCTATATAGTTGGTCTTGGTGAGATTGATACAGTGTTTGACATTCAATGGCTACAATCCCTTGGTAGATATGTGTAGGATTTCAAGAAGATGGAATTAGAGTTTATGGCAGACAGGAAGAAGATTACGCTTAAGGATATTTCTAATGGTGTTTCTAGAGTTGTTTCAACACATAGGATGGAGTCCATTGTTTGACATGGAGAGGTTACATGGACAACCCAATGATTCGTTTCATTCAAATATTATTCACATAGTGGAAAACAATTTCATGTAGATATCTAGGCAATACTAGATAAGCATGACTCATTTTTTGGTGACATTCCTCTAGGTAGACCACAAGACATGGGATTTGATAATGTCATAGAGCTAGAGCAGGGTGCCAAGCCCGTGATTACTACCCCTTATCTCCATCCTAATAAATTCAAGGATGATATTGAAAAGGCCATCAGAGAGCTCTCGGATATGGGACACATCCATCCTGGTTCTATCCCTTTTGTTTCTTCAGTTGTATTGGTGAAGAAGAAGGATGAGACCATGAGGATCTGTATTGATTATTGTGCTCTAAAATATAAAAATATCAAGAACAGGTATCCCATTCCTTGCATAGATTAGATATTGGATGAGTTGCATGGAGATATCTATTTTTTGAATATTGATCTTTGATCATGATACTATTTGATTCATGTTTGTGATGAGGAAATTCATAAGGCATATTTTAGATGTCATTGTTATCCCAATTTTCCCCTAGAAAAATTGATCATTCACGGCCCGTGCAGGAAGAAATTCAAGAAAACATTTCCGTCGAACAAACCCACGCTTCAAATATAATAAACTAGTTTTAGGTAGACTCTAAAATGGAATAGCAGGTTGAGGGAAGAGAAGACAGTGTCGAAGAAACTAGAGGCTCAAAGGAAAAGAAACGGTGAAGGTTCGAAGTCTTTAGGCTCTGTAAATGAATCAGAGCGAGCCCCAAAAATGATTAAGTATGGACGGAAAATGGAAGCTACCAAGTTTCCAAGTGGCGCACCTCCAAAGGTTAGATCCAAAAGGGAGACCCAAATGAGTTTCAGGCCTCCACACATTCAAAGCCCCAAAAGTTACACCAGTTGTTGAAAAGTATTCGAGTTAGCGGAAGGTGCCAAGTGTCTGAATGGTGCACATTCAAAAGTAGGATCCCAAGGGGAGACTTAAACTTGCACCATCCCTCCATGTAGCTAATGGTCAAAAAAGGTCAAAAAGGAGAGCATGTCCAAAACGACTAAGTATAGAGAACCATTGGACGGCACCACGTGTTGCATCAATGCACATTTAAAGCTTCGGCCCAAAAGGTGATCCCCAAATGAGCACCAATTCACCACGTGTTCAGGGCCTGAAAAAGTAAGAGCTGCCATTGAAAAGTCCAAGACCCTATGGAGGCCTCCACGAGTCTCATTGGTGTGATTTCAAAAGGAAAGTCTAGAGGCAGTCCCCAAACTAGCATGGGCTCGCCACATGTCCTAGGTCCAAAAAAGGGACAGAATCAAGAGTTGAATAGTCAAAGCAAAGGTAGCCGACGGAGGGTGCCAAGTGTCAGCATGACACACATTCAAAGGTAAAATTTGAGGTGGGTTTCGAAACAAGCGCCAAGCCTCCATGTGTCCAAGGTCATACTTTTAGCCCACCAAGCAAAGGGACTCAGGAAAAATACAAAGGATTCCAAGGAGCTCATGGAAGCCACCACGTGTCAATCCAGTGCTATTTCAAGAGTGAAGACAAGAGGTGAAATCTCAAACGACGACAGGCTGCCACATGGACCCTATATGGACAGACTCTTTAAATATTGCACTCCCACAGTTTGAATCTTTAAACAGCCATATCGTTTCACTGGAAACTTAGATTTAGGTAGGAGAAGACTTTTTGGAAACTTATCAACACCCTCTATGCCATGGAAACATAAAATATCATTCTTAACAAGATTTGGTGGATGAAAAATTGGAAAACGTATTCCAGGCCATTAATGCAGAATCCAATTTCTTCAACTACTAGATTGGATTTAGTTTGATCCTTCAGGGAACCAGAATCAACATATTGTGGGAGGATTTGAGAGGGGCATTGATTGATAGTGGTTGAGCTTTCAAAGCAGGATTCAATGCATATCTCAAGGTGGTTGAAGCAAGATTCAAATTCTTCCCTCTTCTCTCTCATATTCTTCTTATATATTGTAATGAAGGGGCATATTCAAAAGGTTGGTCATTGTTTCCCCTCTACCCCCTATCTCTTTCTTCCTTAGGGTAGAATGCAGAGTCTAAGCCTCCTCCCATGGCTCTGTAATGGAATTTTCTTGCCTCTTTCCCACTGATGATGTACCATGTAACATTTTGGAGCAATAAAATATGTTTCGTGATGCATCTATCCATCCTTGTCTTATTTTATTGTCTCTTCTTACCTCTCATTGTTGCATTTAATGTTTATTGTTGGTTTTGGGAGATATGCTTAATGGGTTTTGCAGTGGTGTTCCATGTGAAACCTATCTCTGGTCCGTGGTGCATCTTGTCCACCCTCTCCTCTACTCACCTCTCTCCACTTCAGGCAGTCGGATTAGTGATTCAACCACTTCCTTTTCTGTTGTATCACCACTTAATGTAGGCTCTTTCACCCTATCTCTCTCTATGTCCCCTTGGAATGGTTAGATTAGGATAGAATAGGCTCTTCTTGTACTGGAGTAGCTTGTGGCAGGTAGATTAAGAAGTAAGAACTGGATTTCTCTAGAGGTCCATCTCAGGTTTTGCAATTCCCATAGCTTGAGAGATGGTCCCATGTTGTGTAATCACACTGAATGCCCCACTTCATGCCCGGGCCATTTGGAGGTGTTGTGATTCCACACTAATAGTTTTGGCAGGCCCGGTGGGACACTGAGGTTAGATCTTCCATATTTTCAAGGTGTATCATTATCAACAGTAAATCATAAGCCACCATGCGACCACACTAACATTTTTGGCACACCTGGTGGGACACTAAGGTTAGATCTTCCATGTTTCCAAGGTGTCTCATTATAAAAAAAATCATAAGCCACCATGCAACAACACTAACAGTTTTGGCACACCTAATGGGAGAGATCTGAAACACCTTACCACTTCATCTTAGCAGGTTGGTGTGTTCATGTTAAGGTTCAACCTTTTGAGGCACATGCAAGTACATCAGGTGACGCCATTCGGTCAAAAACCCCATCTCTGATGTTGTAGACCCTTTTCATCCATTTCTACTCATCTTCATTCACTTTTCTTTCCATATCCCATTTTTCTTCCATTTCATGAAGTTGTGCAGTCATGACTTCATTCCCTTCATGGAATTCACACCTACAGTAGTGCAGTCCACCTCCAATACATTTCCTAACTCCTCCAGATCAACATTATAATCAGATCTAGGACCATTATGCTTACCTATATGAGCAGGGTCAAATTCATTTTGGCCATGGATATTTTCAAGAACAAAGGGCACATACAATTTGGTGAAAACTATGTGGAGAATGCTAGTTTGTTAGAGAAGATTCAAAGAATGGAGGCTAGCATGGTGCAATCCAGAGGTACAACACAGATGAAGGCATTTAGGATTGGTTTTAGGACACCTTGTCCATGGGGAGGTCCTTTTCCAAAGCATTACAACCCTTAAGAGAAGCTTGACTTCATGGTTGAAGTGTTGCCTCAACTTACACAGTGGATTGAGGAAATTGAGGTTTATAAGTTGGGCACAAGACAACCTTGTCAATGGGTAAGTCCACCACCTCCTAGATTTTCTTTTCCTCTTCCTCAACCTTTATCATTTCAATAGTATCAAGATTCCCCCCAGTTGTTGCCCCAAGTGTTGAATTCTCTTCTCCATCTCCTAATCTTCCACCCTATTTCAACTCTTCTCCCCTTTTCTTTCCCAAGCAGTCATTCCCTCCAAATAAATAAGAAGTTCCACTTCCCTCATCACCACAATCATTTGCAAAGATGGTTGAACCCCAACCTGCCACTCCTCTTGCTTTCCCAAGTCCATGTTGGGAGAGACTCAAGAATCCAGTCAAGGAAAATAGCAAGAAGGGGAGCCCAACAAAGAAGAAATGATAGACAGTATGAAGATTTGGACTGCCAAATTTGGGTTTACAAAGATCCCCTTGATGGTCAAGCCAATAGAGGAAGTCAGGGTTAAGGAGCCAGTGGTGGATGGGGCTGAGTTTGCAGCAGAAGAAGAATAAGAAAAAGAAAAAGAAGATTAGCAGTCTATTTACTCTGAATGCAGTGTCCCTAATGGCACTTTGCTGGAAGAGGATGTTGATCTGATCCAAGCTGCACAACCAGTTGAGGAGGAAGAACAATCAGCTCCAAGTCCCATTGAAGAGGAGTAGATGGGAGAGATCAAATCAGAGATGAAGCCACTCAATGAAGAAAACATCATTGAATATTTTTTGCTTTCATTACAAGGGCCTGATTTGATTGATGAACCCATGATGGAGGAGGACCATACAATTTCAGAGGCTCCAAGTGCAAAGTAGGCCACAAAAGAACCTTCAATTCTTCCTCCCACTTCATCCCCTTCAATCTATAATGTTGAAGAAGAGTTTGAACTTTCAAACTTCATGTTTGAGGAAGAGGGAAACCATGGTGAGCAAGTTTCAGATCAGGAGGACACCATGGAGGAGGTAGAGCACCTGCAACAGAACAACAAGGAGGTAGACTTTCTGTCTAACTTGGAGGATTTCTTTGATGGAGAAGAACCCATGGATATCACATCATTTACTCCTCCATCACCCACCTTCCAAGCATATGAGCCTACTTCCATGGAGGAGAACATCCAAGTGCAATAGCCTGCACTTCATAACATCCCTCTGGAACCAAGGTTGGAAGACCATGATCTTCCATGTTCTTCATAGGAAAAGGAAGAGAAAAGGAAAGAGGATGTCATCATCTCTCTCACACCATTCATCCAAGAAGGTCCACAATAAGACTCCATTCTTGGAGTTGAAATTCAGAGCAAAGGGAACATCCAAAGGATTGGACCATGCCCAAAAAGGTACTTGGCTTCATTGGAGCCAAGGGAGAAGCCAAAACCATTCATGCCTACTTCAAGGCATGAGGATGAGTATCAAAGTACCGAGGGTCACCATAAACACTTCCAGGAGTCCAATGCCAATCACCTTGAGGAGGTATTTTTGGTTGATGTAGATACCTTGATGATTTGGGTGGAGGACCAGCTTATAGTCAATTTTCCACTCATACAGGTAGCCATATTCAGTGTCAAATCATTTGCATGGCTGTCCCTTTTGAGAAAGGGAAGCTACTTCTCCCTGCCTATAGAAATTTTTTCTTAGCTTATTTCTCTCTAGTTAGTGTAGGAGTAGGAGTAGAATTTGTTTTCAGTAGAAGAAGTGCCTTGCACACTCTACATGTCTCATTTGAGGAATGTATGATTTGATCTTTGTACGCAATATTTTTGTTGTGTTTTTTTTCTCCAAGGTTATGTCATTGTACAGTTCAATGTGCCCTAGGTAAATATTGTAATAGTCCATTCTCGAGACAGACCAAGACTAGGCTCTTCAGTATTAATAGCAGATAGGCCCATAGTTTCCTGTAATAGTTGCTAGTTCCAAAAAGAAACAAATGCATGGAAACTAAAGTTGTCTTTGAAACAGTCCATTCAAGCACAGATGAAATCCCTAGGTCAAAACAATTTTCTACTCTCAGAGGCCTTGTTTCAAGATTTATTATGAAAATTGAGAGTGCGGATGCGTGGGTAGGCTTAGGGTTAGGAAAATGTGAGAAAAGTGGGCAATCTCAGAGAGTCTATTTTTAAAGAAGGGTCAGTACCAAACCATTAATGGTGACTCTATGCCCAATGGATGCTTCAAGGCCACTGGTCCCTTCATCTAGTAGGAAAATGCCCTTGTGAGTCGCCAATAGTTATCCCAATTTTGCCCCTTGAAAAAAATGATCAAACATAGCCTGTGCAAGAAGAAATTCAAGAAAACGTTTTCATCAAATGAACCCATGCTTCAAATACAACAAACCGGTTGTAGGCGGACTCTAAAATGGAATAGTAGAGTCGGGGAAGAGAAGACAATTTCAAAGAAACTAGAGGCTCAGAGGAAAAGAAATGGTGAAGGTTTGAAGTCTTCAGGCTCTGTAAATGACTCATAGCAAGCCCCAAAAATGACTAAATATGGAGGGACAACAGAAGCTCCCAAGTGTCCAAGCAGCGCACCTCCAAAGGTTAGATCCAAAAGGGAGACCCAAACGAGCACCATGCCTCCACATGTCCTGAGCCCCAAAAGTTACACTGGTCGTTTAAAATTCTTCGACTCAGTGGAAGGTGCCAAGTGTCTGAACGATGCACATTCAAAAGTAGGATCCTGAGTGAAGATTCAAACTTGTGTTAGCCCTCCACATAGCTAATGGTTAACAAAGGTAAAAAAGGAGAGCGGGCCCAAAATGAATAACTATAGAGAACTAGTGGATGATGCCATGTGTTGCATCGGTGCACATTTAAAGGCACGGCCCAAAAGGTGATCCCCAAATGAGTGCCAGCTTGCCATGTGTTTAGGGTCCAAAAAATTAAGAGCGACGGTTGAAAATTCCAAGAGCCTGCGGAGGCCTCCACGTGTCTCATTGGCATGATTTCAAAATGAAAGTCTGGAGGCAGTCCCCAAACAAGAGCGGGCTCACCACGTGTCCCATGTTTAAAAAAGGGACAGAGTTAGGATTTGAATAGTCAAAGAAAAGGTAGGCCAGTGGAGAGTGCCAAGTGTCAGCATGATGCACATTCAAAGTTAAAATTTGAGGTGGGTTTCCAAACAAGCGTTAAGCCTCCACATGTCCAGGGTCAGACTTTTGGCCCACCAAGCAAAGGGACTCAGGAAAAATACAAAGGAGTCTAAGTTTGCTCGCGGAAGCCACCATGTGTCAATCTAACACTATTTAAAGAGTGAAGGCAAGGGGAAAAATCTCAAATGAGCGCTAAGCCGCCACGTGGACCCTGTATGGATAAACTCTTTAAATATTGCACTCCAGCAGTTCGAATCTTCAAACAACCATATATTTTGACTAGAAACTCAGATTTAGGCAGGAGAAGACTTTATGGAAATGTCTCAACACCCTCTATGCCATGAAAACATAAAATATCATTCTAACAAGATTTTTTGGGTGAAAAATAGGAAAACGTCTTCCATGCCATTAACGCAGAATTTTTTCAATTACCAAATTCTTTAGTTTGATCCATCGGGGAACCAGAATTGACAGATTGTGGGTGGATTTGAGAGGGGCATTGATTGATAGTGGTTGAGCTTTCAAAGCAGGATTCAATGCATATCTCAAGGTGGTTAAAGTAGGATTTGAATTCTTCCCTCCTCTCTCTCCTATTCTTCCTATATATTATAATGAAGGGGCATATTCAAAAGGTTGGTCATTGTTTCCCCTCTGCCCCCCTCTCTCTTTCTTCCTTAGGGTAGAATGCCGAGTCTAAGCCTCCTCCCATGGATCTATAATGGTGTTTTCTTGCCTCTTTCCCACTAATGATGTACCGCATAACATTTTGGAGCAATAAAATATGTTTCGTGATGCCACTATCCATCCTTGGCTTATTTTGTTGTCTCTTCTTACCTCTCATTGTTGCAGGGTATACTATACATACTCTGATGTTTGTTGTAGGTTCTGGGAGTTGTTCTTAATGGGTTTTAAAGTGGTGTTCCATGTGAAATCTATCTCTAGTCCATGGTGCATCTTGTCCACCCTCTCCTCTGCTCACCTCTCTCCACTTCCGGCAGTCAGATCAGTGATTCAACCACTTCCTTTTATGGTGTATCACTGCTTAGTATAGGATCTTTCACCCTCTCTCTCTCTCTTTGTCCCCTTGGAATGGTTAGATTAGGATAGAATAAGTTTTGCGTGCACTGGAGTAGCTTGTGGAAGGTAGATTAGGAAGCAAGAACCGGCTTTCTCCAGAGTTCTGTCTCAAGTTTTGCAATTCCCACATCTTGAGCGATGGTCCCATGTTGTGCAATCACACCAAATGCCCCACTTCACACCCGGGCCATTCGGGGGTGATATGATTCCACATTAATAGTCACTATGGGTACTATGAGTTTTTAGTCATGCCATTTGGTGTCACCAATACACCTTCTATATTCTAGTCATGGATGAAACATATCTTCAACAAGTAGTTGAGGAAGTTACTGCTAGTATTTTTTGAGGACATTCTGATTTACAGAAGGACATGGGAAGAGAATTTGAGGCATTTTGATGAGGTACTTAGCATCATGGAGACATAGTCGCTATTTGCTAAGATGTCCAAATGTGAATTTGGACTTACAAATAATTTGTATCTTAGGCATGTCATTGGGGCAAGTGGCATCGAGGTCCATCAAGAGAAGATATAAGTTATGTAGGATGGAGCACCACCTAGGAACATTTCGGACATACGCAAATTCCAAGGATTATGTGGTTACTACAAAAGTTTTTCTAGAGGCTATTCCGAGCTTGCAGTTGAAATATCTTACATGGAAGGGGGAATTTAAATGGAGAGATGAGGCACAAGTGGTATTTTATAGGCTCAAGGTGGTTATGAGCAATTGTCCAATTTTGGATCTTCCAGATTTCTCTCGGCCCTTTATATTGGAGTGTGATGCTTCTGGTTTGGGTATTGGTGCAGTTCTTATGTAGGACCACCATTGTATTACCTACGAGAGTAGGAATTTGAGAGAAAATAAGAGGTTGTACTCTATCTATGATAAGGAGAGCTCGCCATTATGCATGACAATATTTGGTAAGTGGGAAGTTTGTGGCGAGGACTGACCATAATAGTTTGATTTTTTTTTAAAAACAAAAGGAGCTCAATGAAAGGCAGAAAAAGTGGGTCAGTAGGATCCAAGCATATGATTTTGACATTACGTATGTCAAAGGTATAAATAATGTAGTGGCTGGTGCACTTTCTAGGAAGCCACATCTTGCTTCCCTATGTTCTTTGAGTGAGATTTCAGCAGATTTGAAATCTCAACTATTAGTTGAGTATTCCAAAAATACATTGGCATGTGAAATTATGAATGGTAAATTTCTGGATGAGTGATATAAGGTGATATATGATTTGATTCATTATAAGGGAATAATTTACCTAGTTCTTGAATCAAATCTCAAGGAAAAGATTTTGCATGCCTTCCATGATGCACCACTTGTAAGGCATCTAGGGTTTTTAAAAACATACAGGTGGGTTAGAGAGATATTCTCTTGGAAGGGTATCAAGGAGGATGTCCTACATCATGTCCATGAGTGTGTGACTTGTCAGAAAAACAAGTTAGAACATAATTTTCCAGTAGGTTTATTGCAGCACTTTTCAATTCTAGAATAGAAATGGGAAAGTATTTCGATGGATTTTATCATAGGACTTCCCATGGTGCAAGGTAATGATCATATTTATGTCATGGTTGAAAAATTAACAAAGTATGCACACCTCTTTGCCATTCCTACTAGCTTTAATGCACCACATATGGTTGATTTGTTCTTCCATCATGTATTTAGATTGCATGGAATTCCAAAGAACATTGTCAGTGATTCAGATAGAAATTTTTTGAGAATTTTTTGGTAGGAGCTTTTCCAATTGGTTAGTACTAAGTTGACTTTGAGCACTAGTTATTTCCCTCATATGGATGGACAAACAAATATTGTGAACAAATGAATAGAATGTTATCCTCAAAAATATTTCTCAGTGCAGTAGAAGACATTGGTGAAATGTTTTTATTCATGTGAGTATTACTAAAATACTACTTACCACATGTCTATTGGTATGACAACCTTCTGAGTATTGTATGGATATGATGCAACATATTTCATTGATTTCAATTTTAGGGATAGTAGAGATCCTAAGGCTCATGAGTGTTTACAGGATAATCAAGATATCCTTAAGGTACTTAAGGATAATATTCAACATGCCTAGAACCAACAAAATATGTATGCGAACTAGCATAGGATTGAGAGATCATTTGAGGTGAGATACATGGTATTTTTACATCTATAGCCATATAGAAAGAGTAATCTCAAGAAGATTGGTGCAGAAAAACTTAAGCCTCAGTTTTATGGTCTGTACAGAGTGTTCAAGAGAGTAGGAGAGGTAGCTTATGAACTGGAGTTACTTTCCGAAAGTAAGATACATAATGTTTTCCACGTGTCTTGTTTGAAGAAGGAATTAGGGTAGCACATGGTTTCTTCTATTGAGTTTGCACCCTTAGATGAGGAGGGGAGATTGGATCTAGTTCCTGAGGAGATCCTAGACAGGGGAGAGAGGATATTGAGTAGAGTGATTCAAGAGTACTTGGTTAGGTGGAGAGATTTTCCATTAAAGATTCTACTTGGGAAGAAAATTCTATACTTCAACATACATCTTTATAGTTTCTTAGGGACAAGAAATACTAATAAGGGAGGACTGTAATGTCCCTCTTTCTCAGGTGATTTTTATTGAAGACCTTTGGCCTATTTTGTCTACCCGAAGGCCAAAGGGTGAGCTCAAGGGTGACTTAAATTTTATTATTTTTATTATATTGTGTAAAAGTTAAAATGTAACATTATAAAAGTGCATGTAATAAATTAATAGACTTAACATTAAATTAGAACTTAGGAAAGTGCAATAAAATAAAAGCACTTAATTAAATTGTACTTCCTAAGGAACAATTTGATTTTCTCAAGGGAGTTAAAAAATTATAAAAGTATGTCTAAGGCCCTTTTTAAGAAAGTGTGACTTGCCCTAGGAGATTGCAAGGAAGGGAAAGAAGATTGTTGGATGTGATGGAGGTCACCTTGGGTCTTATTTCTTATATAAAGAAGAAGTCAACTTAACTAGGGCATACCATATTCATTTTTTTATTTCACTCTTACATAGGAAGATCTAAGATTTTTATAAATTAACCTAAGGATGAAAACCCTAGGATTCATCACTCTTGTGGACAAAAACACTAAGAGCAATGTGAGGAATTTCTACTCAAGTAATTCCATTGATTTCCATAGATTTTTATGGTTCCAGCAATGTGTGTTGAAGAATAAATTTGTAGTAGTAATTACCAGTTGTTATAGTGTGGGACAACTCACTTTTTGGATGTTCTATACTATTTCAAAGGTATTTCCAAACGAAATTTGTATGTCGTATATTGTACTACTGTTTTTGGATTTAGAGGAATAAATTCCAGATTTTTTAAAAGGGTTTCAAGAGGTATTTTCAAGAAGCTTTACGTATATTTCTAAACTATTTCCAGCCATTATTTATTTCAATAAAAATCATATTTAATAATATTTGAGATACGAAAAACTTAGTAATCAGTTTTTATAGATTTTTTTATTTGAGTAATGTTTGTGGATGCTTTTCTCATATACCCTAGCCACCATTTTCAATAATTTATTACAACAATCTCAATTGGGTATTGCTTGGTCAATTTTATCAATTTCTTTCTAAGGAAAAATTTCAGGTTCAGTGGTAGGTATATTTCACAATACACAATGTTTATTGCTCTATAATATAAAATATAATATAAAAATTCCATTACATATGTGGAATAGAGGTAAAAATACATTTACCAGACCCATGTGAAGGCATACAACTCTTTGGAATTGAGAAATAATTCTATAAGAGTTTCCCCATGTCCTAGAATATCCCCCTTATATATAGAAGTGTTACAATATATATAAGAACAAGAAGGGAGAGAGAGAGAGAGAGAGAGAGAGAGAGAGAGAGAGAGAGAGAGAGAGAGAGAGAGAGAGAGAGAGAGAGTAAATATGAAATTAAGAGCCCAACCACTTTTTCAATCACCCAGGACCAACCAACATTGAAGTTTACAGACCCAACATGAGCATCATTAAATTTCACACCATTAAGGCACTTTAATCTAGAAAATGAATGCATTAATCATGTATTACTTTTCAAGACCCTTTCGATGATATGAATTTTTCCTTATTTTGTTACCTAGATCAAAAGTTGTGAGCATATAAAAATTGCACATTAAAAATTATGATTGTGTAAAAATTTCCCCAGGTTTGAAATGTGCAGTTTGTAGAAAAGTTCCTTGGTCTAAAATGTGCCATTTGCAATTAGGTTCCTCAGCCTGAAATGTGCACTTTGTAAAAAGGTTCCTTATCCCAAAATGTGTAGTTTGCAAAAAATTTCCATGGCCTGGAATGCACACTTTGCAAAAAAGTTCCCTAGCCCAAAATGTGCACTTTGTAAAAATGTTCCTAGGCCCAAAATGTGTAGTTTGCACAACATTCCCTACCTTGGAATGTACAGTTTGTAAAAAAATTCCCTAGGCTCGGAAAATATGCAAAACTGCAAATTTCGAAGGATTTTTTTAGATTTTTGGGAAAATGGATCTTTTCCAACGAAAGAGAAGGGGTTTTCAGAGAAAGGTGAACTCAAATATGAATAAAATAATTGTTTTTTATGAATTTAAAGGTTCCCAAGTGCTTAAAAAATGTTTAAAAATAAAAAAAATTGAAGCACTTTCAGAGGAAATTGATACCAATTGCCCAAAATGGAGTGTGAGATCATTTTGGTTAACAACCCTCTAATGTGATTCAAATGTGTCCAGATCACCATCAACCTGACTAGATCATCTCCAGAATAAACAATATGTTGATAATATGCACTACAAGTATCAAATGAGGAGAATACATAGAATTGGCTAATTTCAAATCCATTTTTGGATCACATAGATTCGTCTAAGAATAGAGATGTGGCTGTGTTTAGGAATTGTCATAAAAAACACCATACTCTTTATCAAAATAATAGCCAAAGAATACCTCCCTTCCTAGATTCATGAACAATTCATAGCCCTCCTACACAAACTCTCAAAATATTTATCTTTTTAAATTACCAAAATGTCCAACATGAATACCGAAATGAGATTTATCTTCTTAAATTACCAAAAAATCCATCATGAATATAATTGCTACCACTAACAAATCCATTATTGTGATTGAGAACATCAATCAATCATTGGATTTTTCTAACAAATAAAAGGACATGAAAGAGAATAAGGAGAACCAAAATCCCACCATTGGGAAGCCTGAGAATGATACACCAAAAAGTAAGGTGACTCTTATTTATGAATGGGGACAGGACATGACATAGCCACCTAACCCCTTTACATTAACATGTTATAAATTGCAAATAACGTAAACATTCAATCTACAAGAAGATGTCTTACAAAAAGAGTGAACTGTGTCTTAGTGATGAGTTTAAAGCCAATGAACTAGACCATCTATTTAAATAATGATGTGATTGTCATGCATGAAATAGTACAAAAAATTTAATAAATGATAATATAAAATAGATGTGGAAGTGGAGAGAGCTAAAGTGGAAGCACACATGCAAGTTTATTTCTGGAAATTTGTTCTACAAAAGTGTGTTCCTTTGATCACTCTTGCATAAAAATTATACATATATAGAGAACTATGCAATAGAGTTTAAGTTTTAAAGAGTGGAGGGGAGACACAAAATAAAACATAAAAACAAATGACATCGAGGAACCCGATGAAAAAGGAACCAACTATATAAAGAAAATGAGAATTTTTTACACCCTCAACAAACATTAAAAGCCATAAATGAAAGGAGGAACAAAGCTTATAATATATATAGTTTTCTCCCTCTTTCCACCCTCTTACTCTCTACAAAAATAATGTATTTGCTTGTGATTTCCTAATTTATTTATTATCCCTTGTTTATATTGTTTTCCAAAATATACTATATTTTTCACACTCCTATAAATCCACTTGGCAATCAAGGAACCCTATAAATTTGAATTATTTTATAATATTCATTAAGCACGTAGTATGTGTCCATGAAAATTGGAAAAATATCTATTCAAGTAATTATCCTTGAATTTATCTCAGATGTATGTGGATTTGAGTTTTATAACAATGAGAACACATAACATTGTATTTTTATTATTCGAAAACTCTATATAAACTTAAGAAATTATTACGCCGAAAGGCATCTCTCAATTGAATGTGTCCTGACTGATATTGACACACATAAGATAATAGAGGGTTGTGATTTCCGTAGGATCTGCATTTAAATTGTGTGGTTAAGGGCGATTCTACATATTCGATTTTTATTTTTGTAAATGAAATCAAATAGTTAATTTTTGTATCACACGGATTGTGCTTATTAAGGAGAAAAATCCGTCGTTGATCAAAAAGGATTTTTTGGATCCATAGATGGCATACTAGTTGTAGAAACCAAATTTTTATTTTTGTAATACTCCTCCCCGTTGCACACAAAATTTCAAACAGTTAATTTTTGTATGCACAAAATTTAAGAATGTTAGGTGTCAAAAATAGTTAATTTTTGTGTGCAAAAACATTGTTTTTTCAATAATGTTGTGTTTGCAAAATCATAATAAAGGGAAAAACATGTTTGTTATCAAGGAATAATTTAACATGGTGGTTGTATCAACAAGAAACCATTTCTCAGGGGAATTAAACTTTAAGAGTTGGTCACAATGGGTAATTAAACTTTAAGAGTTGGTCACAATGACACACAGGGACAACCACTTTTGAAGCATACACGGTAAAAATGTATGCAAGAATTAATTTTGGCCATGTTGCCAAATTCATTGATTTAATTTTCATGGTCGTTGAGTTTTTGCAGCACTCAATAGATCTGTGTCTGAGAAATCTTCAGTAATAAATTCATTTTTTTTGGAAAACAAACCTTGTTTGTAGTTGTTTTTGTGGTCATAAAAGGAAAAAAAGAAAAATATTTCCTTTTTTGTTGAAATGGATGCAAAAAAATTTGTTCCATTGAAAAAAATTTGTAACCAGAGAAATTTATGTGTGGGTTTTCATGTGCCAGTTTTGAACAAAATAAATTAAATCATTTCACCTCTATTATAGGTTTCATCAGGGACTGTGGCCATGTACTATTGCAGGTGTGTTGTCACCCCTTCAATTGTTTTTTGCATTTCTGAGAAAATTTTCAAAAAATTTGATGAGATAAATCATTTACAAGTTTTGTTTGCCTCTGTGAAGTATAAATGTCAAAGGATGAAATTTCAACAGTTAGAAAATTTGGGATTGATCCTTTGTTTCACGGGTATTTCAGGTTTTTGTGTCCCTCATGTCCCATGTTCCATTGGGATCCTAGTTTTCTGATTCCCTACATTTCTCACATTAAACTACCTTTCCTTATGTTGCGGCAGTTTCGGTCTTGCAATGAACCTTTGTCCCTTGTGCTCCAGTGGCATCGTTTCCCCACATCCCCATATTTTTTGCACCCACAAATTTTCTAAATTCCCTTTGTTGTGCAGGCATTTTGGCCTTGCGGTGAATTCATGTCTCGATCTCCCACAGAACTCTTGTGCATCACCGACTTGATCTACCCAATTTTCACTGCCTATTAGTATTGTATGGATATTTCAACCCTTCATGTTCCAAATATCCTGAATGTTCTCGGGCCTCCTTATCCCCACATCCCCACATTTTCCACAACCCAAGCCTTTCCCTTTGTTGTGTGGCGATTTTTAAACTCTTTTTGTTCCAAGCATCCGAGGCCTCCTGTGTAGCTTTCTTCCGACATACCCGCGCTTGGATATTTTTTCCCTACTTACCATTAATGATTGAATTAATTACACCATGCCGACCTCGTCCAAATGGAATGCTATAAAACGAAAAGGGGTTAAGCACTTCTTTCACAAGCATCACATACCTCGTTCTAATCTTCCTAGCCCTAATGCGAGCCATCCTCAACTAATTTTCAAAATTGAAAATGCTTCGCCACCTATCTAGTATTTTTAGGCTAATAGTTCATATCTCTCTCTACGATTTTCGAATTCAATCCGATGCCCTACTACTTTTCTATTTCAAACCACTGTCCCTCAAATCCTTTGCCAAAAATGAAAATTTATTATAAAGGCCACGAGCATCTCTCTTCCCTAAAAACCTTGATACCCAATATAGGGGACACGAATTTGCAAAACTTAGACTTCATTGATTTTTAGGCTCGAGTGAATGATGTGAATCCTCAACCGATTACACAATTCATAAAATATTGTGGGATAACATGTGCTGGAGGATTCTTTGTTTCCGTTCAATGTATAGACATGGTTTTGGCTTGTGGATCTCACTTCAATCTTAATACTAAGGAAATCACATATTCTCAAGGGGAGGTAATTTTCAAGTTGGATGTAGCATGTATCAACATCACCCTCGGGATTCTAGTTTTTGAAGACTCTAATGTTCTCACCATGGCCCAAGCTCAACAATTATTTGAGTAGGAGCCTGAAAACATACAAGAATAGAGTGGCTAAATCATGGTTTAAGGATCCAAAGAAGGGAGCTTCTAGGTTGGCCAAGAACATATATAGAAGTGATTTTAAAGAAGAGCTCTCCGACCTTGTCACCCTTTTGTCTAGGATAATGGGGCTACCCATTAACAATGAATTTCATTTCTAGATGTTCCCATTCTTCAAAATAATATGTGAAGGGAAACAAAATCTAGACTTGGGTGAAATCATGTGTCTCAACTTGACCGAGAAACTAGCCAATGTACATAGAATTCATACCTTCTACATGACTTCTTATCTTATGTAAACCATTGGAGCATACAGAGAATGGTTGGGTTTGTTTATAGATGATAGTATGAAAAATGATCTAGTCTATGAATATTATTCAAAGTTGATTCTGAAGAACAGTAATCATCACTTTAGGAGAGCCAATGATGCTTTAACCATGTATATAGTTAGGCTCTTGGAGGGTGATACAACCAATAGATTCTATGATGAGGCCATGTAATTGATATCCCCCTATGGCAGTTATTTCATCCAATTCGATAAATTCTCTTACATCATACTGATAGGTTTTGAATATTCTCCCTACAAGTTACCCATGTACTACAATGATAAAATTGCTTAGGTAGAAATATACAAGCAACTTGATAACTTACAGAGGACTTGTAAGGATAAAAATATAGGTGGTATATAATTCCCTATCACTCTAGGTAATTACACTTGCAAAACTGCCTTGGATTCTTAGAACATTAAGAGGACAATAACTTCCTTTGGTTTTCAATTATTTCAGAAGAGATCTTACTTTGACCTCAAAATTTTTATCAACAATCATCTAAGGTTCTCCTTCCATCATGCCTTTGAGGTAGAAGACTGTTGGGCAGACTGTTCAAATAAACTTTTATGTAAGAAGGAGATACTATGGTTGTCTCTCTTTGTAGAAAATCAAATATTTTAACCTCTACAAAGTACCGGAGGAAATACAAGATGATGATGAGGAGATCAAATCTCTTGAATATGAAAAGACTTGTTGATTAGGAAACTTAGTTCTCACGCAGGATGAATGCTGATACTAGAAGCCACCAGTAACTTTGAATGATGGAGGGCTTAGTACCTCAGATGTGGATATGGATTATACAGGCACCAAGAAGAGAGATGTGTGATAATGTCTGCAACACTGAAACATATGTGATTAGATAAACCTATGCAAGGGTTTCCTAGACAATTTAGGTTCCAAGAAGCTGTAAAATTCCTTGGAAGATGTCATCCCCTATGTCAAGAAAGAGAGGAATAAATCATGAGCAATAGATAATAGATAAAATAAAAGAAATGTAATATACCAAGTAAATGAAAAAAAGTGAGGGAACTTAGCTAGTGCTCTACTTTGGTGATGAAATAGACATCAAAATGGCATTATGAGAGTAGTATGGGGATGATAAAAGAGTTTTTCCTTCAAACACTTCAAAATTTTCTTCAAAATTCACAAATAATTTTCCAAAATTTTCGTATTTTTAAGCTTCAAAAACTTTATTTAGAATTTTCGTATTATTCTCTTATTTCCAACCCTTCAAGTTTCAAAATATGCAAAGATTTCCTATTATTCTTATTATTAATTTTTAGGAGGGGGGGGGGGGGGGGGGGAGGGTTATATTTATAGCTTGAATATGGGTTAAGTTTGATGTTAACGAGTAACTGAGGTTAGTAAAAGTAACCTTGCTTAATGGGACATGATTTGACTATGGGGGCTCATTATTTTTTTAAAAAGAAAAGGTGTGATGTTGAGTGGGGATAGGATTTGAAAAAAAATAAAAGGTATTAGTGAATCTCATGTGGATTACTCTACACTATTAAAAATTTGAATAAGATGTCAGATTTTGATGTACTTGTATTTTAGAATTATTAAATCCATGGGTGGGGTTCATGAATTAATAATTTTGGGGGATTGATTATTAGTGGGGTGTTTAGATTAGGAATTTATTGAATTGAATTTGATTAAGTAGGGAACATGTGGGGTTCACGATTTGGATGGTGGGTGTATTAGTGGATTTGATTTGATTGAGAAAGGGCTTATGATTTGGATGATTTTTGGATTATTTAATTATGAGATGGGATGATATGAACCAATTGGAATAATTGATTATTTAACATACAATGAGGTTTAAGTATGTGAAAGGGGATCAATTAAGTTATAATATTAATTAATTAAAAAAGCATTTTTGGTGGGAAACATGATTCACTTAATTTGAGGGGAAAATGGATTCAAGAGAGTAGCGTAATGAGGGAGAGCGAATACAGGGTGAAGGAGAGTAACACCAACAAATTGGTGTCTACAAGACTATAAAAACATATGATGGGTCATTGTATTCTCCAATCATTTAACTAACATGATCTCCTGTTAGTGTCATTATAAACCAGGGCTATGTCCTCGAGTTGTATGCAATGGAGCTTTATGTAACCAGTTCTAGTTGGGACTTCTATTGGGGAGTGTTGTGTTGGTTACTAATCTATATAAACCTAATGAAAATCTACAGAATTTGTCTATTGTAATGAAAGGAAGTATAAAAAGCTAAACTTCTAATTGAAATTGAAATACACACACAATACTTAAACAAATGAAACTACAACTGCACAATTGAGGCTAGAACTTAGTAAAAGTAAGATTGCATGTCAACTAGACTTGGCATAAAAGGAAACACATATTCTAGATAAAAGTGTTGGTAAGGAAAACAAATACATTCATACCAAATATTGCATGAAATATGCTGAAACAAGGATTGCAGTAAGACTTATCAGAAAACCGTATGCATATGTGAGCATAAAACAACCTCTTTTCTCCTCGGGGTGAGTGGCCCCCTTGCTCTTAGCTTGGGACAGAGGAATTACCAACAGTTGTAGATCTTCAAAATGATATTTACTTCTATTAATTCAAATAAGTTCCATATCGTGTACACCATATGAAGTTGAAATTTATGAATACCACAGACGATATATTGTAATGTATCTCCAAATAATAATAGCTAATCATGTTCTTAGGAAGGTGTCTTAATATAGACATAAACAGTTATAGTATTCTCCATAATAGGTGGCACTAACATCTTCCACTAATCAATATTAACTAAAACTCATAAATTCCTATGGGACAGTTAGAAACAAGTCCCATATTAATAGGTCGACTTGGTGGAAAAAATTCTTCTGCTCCTGTATTCCAGCGCCAAACTCAAACTTCGTAATTACATCAGCAACAAATGTTCATCATTTCTTTGCACACATCATCACATTTTCCTCACAAATAAAGTTAGTAGGAAGTCTATACGGTAATAAGTTTTTATGAACAAAAGCAAGGAAAATGCATCAAACTCGCTATGATATAACTATACAAAGCATCCCCATGCATTAGAAAATCATATCTAAGTGGCAATTTACTGATCGTAGGAATGATATAAATGAGCCAACTAATGCACTCATCATTTCCCCCCTACTTTACATGTTGCATGTCCCAATGCAACATATCTATGTCCTTCTCTGTGACCAAGCTACTAAGCCATTGTCATATTCTTCGAACTGATCAACATATTGCTTCCTCATACCTTTACATCCCTAAGTATTTGAAGTGCCCTCAACCAAAGATGTAAAGCTCTCGTTTGACTGTGCAACATTGTTTTGCCAAGTGGTAGTAGGATTCAAGAGGAGGGGTGGATGTACTTGAAGTCCTGCCCATTCATCATTGTATTGCTTGCTAGTTTTTTCTGATGATTGTCTTATAATTGTAATGAGGGCATCACCCCGACACATACTCCAACTCAAGTTCTGAGGGGAAATAACCTCCGTGCATTTCAATGGCAAGCTAAAAGTGTCCCATCTCCTATCACAAGCCTACCTAGCCGTCCCAAAGTGCTACTTGACTATAGATTTCGAAATCCTCTACACATTTTAGTTGTATTTTTAAAGTATTCTCTCCAATACCTGCTTGGTAGTAGAGAGATCTGAAATTTTCCTGTAAAGCCACATCAGTATGATGTGTAGGACGGATATAGAAACCTTTTGTTTGAGCCGTGTGATTGAAAATATCCATTCTCTCCCACCCCATATGATCTGATTTTGCAACAAGGACTGAAAGGATTTTAATTGGAAATCCCCCACAAATAAGTTAAGTAAAAATTCAGGGACATTGGTAACTAACATATTATGGAGGTAAAACTCACAGAAAAAAGTTTTGAATTTCAGGTGTATTGGACTTGTAAACAAATAAGAAACTATTGCCATCAAGAACTTCGTAAGGCACCTGACAACATAACTGAAACAACTACCAAGAATAAAACTACTCCTTAATAAACATGATGTAAACTGAGGAGGGTTTCCTACAGGATAAGACCTTAAAATCCAAAAGGATAGACAAAGCCCAAAAGAGAGAGCAATTTATGTTTTTCATCTCAGATAATTTCCATCTCCCCTTTTAACTTTTTATTTTCTTTGGTTAATCCTGCATTCTGAAGAGATATTTGGTGGAAAGAATTCAAAATTCTAAGACCTTTATCCTTCTGTCACTTTAAGCTACTAACTTCAATTTTTAAAGCAGTTATTTATCTAACTATCTCCACTGGTGCATTGGGTGAATTCAGTTTGTAAAGACAAGTTGCTTTCCTCCATAGCTTTCAAATTGGGCCTTTAGGAGTTCAATTTCTTCCAGATAATTATGAGGATTAGTATCTTGACATGACCCAAGATGATCAATGTCCATTGTAACAGGTGTTAGATCAGGATTCGTGGCTTCAGGTACTGAATTAACTTCTGGAGCTGCGGAAGTGAACTTTTGAAGATGTAGGCATGGCTAAAGACTGGGGAAAATGGATGAGCTGCAGTGAAGATGGTGTCTGGTGATTTGTCAATGGGGATAACCTCATTGTCTCCCTCATTCCCCAATTTCCCACACAGAGATAGAAACATCAACGAATCTCTCTAACCTGGAGCTTCGAATTTTATGCAATATAAAAGACCAATGTGGTCGAGGGCACATAGAAGAAGATGGAGCCGAGGTATTCTTACCCCTAGAAATGGAAGTGGTCAAAGATGGACTTACTTGGGCACCTGATTTGTTCACATGCTCTAGAGTGCCAAGTTCCTTCTTTTTCTTGTGTGTAGGGTGAGAGGTTGGTGTGGCAATGGAACGAGGCATGGAAGATGGCCCTCATTTTAACTGTTTTGTGTAGTGACCACTTTTTCTAACCTCAATTACCTGTTGAATTCTTAACCCATAGTTGTGACTTAACATGGTTTTTGACATAAATTTTGACGTTATGATATGTTGGTTGGCCTTCATGGGCATGAATGGTGAATTGGGGCGGGAAATGCCAATTTGACTAGAGTAGTAGATTGACACTCTTTATTTGTGATTGTGGATACTAACATTTTTCTATGCGATTTGGGCCTAATTCCTATATGTTGGATAATTAGCTTAGTCACGTACTTTGATTTTGTAACGTAATTATTTTTCTGATAAGGATACATGATGGCAAGGTGATATGACACTTGTATGTATTGTAAGACCTAACATACGACAAGTTGTGTGAGATTGTGCATTCCACGTTGATGATGGTGATATCATTAATTTACATGTTTGAATCTATTCACTTAGTGAGTAGCTAGTTTACTCTTGTATTGGACAGGTGCGTTTAATGTGTGCAATGAGTGTGCAGGTGACAGGTCATGGGAGGACATGGGTCTCAGGCCAGCTACACAATCTTGCACAAGCAGCCCACGGGCTGAGTCCTAGCCATGTTCATTGTGTGAAGCCTTAGTATAGGAGAGTATTATTTTGGGCAATATGAGTGACCCAAATTTATGTAATGTATTGTGCTTCGAATTATTAATTTTGTTTAGGGTTATTAGTGGTGTTGTAAACTTGTTTTGGAAGTTCATAATCCCACTTTCTTTTAAATTTTGATTTTGTTTAATGAGTCACTTAATCACAAGGGTTCAAGGTAACATGTGAGACCCTTGAGTGGTCCCCACACCCTCTACCCTTGTGCCAAAAATGCAAAACCCGAAATTAGGTTATTTTGGGCATTTTTGGGGACCCCTTTTTACCTTGGGAGTTCCCCTAACATAAAAATGAGCCCTTTGACCCTACCTAATGGGTAGGGGGCTTATTTTCAAGGCTAGAGGGAGTTTTCCCTCCCTTTTTACCTCTTGTTTGGTCACATCCATGTAAGGGATGTGGATTTGAGTGCTTATTAAATGTTTCACTTATTTTGTCTTACTAACATTTAGGGGATTTTGGGAGAAGAGGGAAAAAAGATAATTTTACCCTTTCTCTCTTTTTTTTTGGCATCTTTGACCTTGATGAGGGAGAGGGGTGACACATGTCACCCCCTCATTTGTGAGGATGCTTGTTTGCTCCTCTTCAAATTCCCATTCATGGGAAAAGAGAGGGACTTTTTTTTTGGAACTTCTTGCTTGGGATGCTTGTGGATTTTGGAGCTTGGAGATTGGCTTGAGTCAAGGGTGGAGAAATTTGAAGTTGGTGAGCTTTTTGGAGAGCTTTCCTTGAGGTAGGCTCTTATGCCTTTTGCTAGTGTCGCATTTATCTTAGTTGTTAGATGGGTTGCATGGTTTTGTTGTTTGGTTGTTGTGGTTTGTTTTACTCCCTCCATCATATGGCATGATGGAGTTTTGGAGTGTGGGGGAAGAGAGAGGGAATTTTTCCTCTCAATCCTCAAGGCTTGATGGACAAGCCTTGTAGGGTCTTAGTGTTTCCCCTCAATGGTTGAGGTGGGGAAGTTGATTCATTTGGTTTGAATATCCTTCCCCATTCTTGGTAAGGAAACCCCTTTGGGGTTTGAAAATCCTTCCAAGAAGGACTTGGAGAAAGGGAGGAGGAATAAGGAGCGTTTCGGGATTGAAATTGGGAGCAATAAGGAGGGTATGGAGTTTGTTGCTTTGTGCATGAAATTTTTGGAATAATTTTTTTGGAGAAATTTCTCCTCTCTTCCCCACTTTTGAGGTAGAACATGGGTTCTCCTCCTTGTAAAACTTGGAGTCTTGTTTCATACTTGTTTTGTTTCCATGTGAATGTGTTTGTGGTTGTTTCACCTCATTCTTGTCCGAGTTGTGGATGGTGGTCCTCTTTCCCATGGGCTTGGGGGAGGCTAGCATGCATCCCAACCTTAGGAAAGGCATGTCATGATGCCTATGGTTGGGTGGTAAACATGTTTTTCTTCTCCTTAGTTGGATTTCTAGAAGGCATGAAGGTTGGAGCTCAAAGTTGATAGTTGGTGTTTGTTGGAGTCCTTTTGGCATCTTCTTCCTCTTGGGATATATGTTTAGTTCATGGAATCATATGTGTTTCAAGTCGTATTTGTTCCTCTCTTTGCTTATAGTTGAAATTTGTATAACTTGCTACTCTCCATGAGTGGAGGAGTCTTGTTGCATTAATAAGTGATGCTCTTCATGGTTGGTTTGATACATCTATATTATTCAGATTTTAGCTTTTAGTATGGAATGAAATAACTAGTATGCCTTGTTAAAATGAAAGTTTCCTTCGTGATGTAGATCTCCCTTTGTCAAGAAATGTATTATAATGTAGAGATCCCTCCTACTATAAGGGGGAAAGTTTGTTTACCATTTGAATGTGGTTAAAAGAGAAGAGTAATGTTACCTCTTTACAGTGATTCCTGCTTCAAGTTAGAAATTCATTTTATTACCTTTATATATTGACAAATTTCTAGATGTCTAAATCCACAAGAAAAAAAAGAGAGACAAAATGGAACCTGTATTTTTTTTTTCAATCCAAATCAATCTTGCTTCAGTTTGTAAGTAATATAATCAATATAGTTATATTTCATAATATAACTAAATTACGTTTAAAAAAAAAAAACACTTGCAAATTTATAAGGGTATAAAACTAGTTATATATCTTCATATTAATTCTTAGTATTCATATTTTAAAATAGATTATATTCTGCAAAAAAAAAGAAATATTGAGTTATTACATGTATATAATATATTACAAATATAACATACTATTAAATGGGTTAGGATCTATAGATTAAAATATAAATGCATTGTATTATATATTTAATCTTTATATTGTAAAATTATTATAGTTTTTAGTTATATATATATATATATATATATATATATATATGTATGTATGTATGTATGTATGTATGTATGTATGTATGTATGTATGTATGTATGTATGTATGTATGTATGTATGTATGTATGTATGTATGTATGTATGTATGTATGTATGTATGTATGTATGTATGTATGTATGTATGTATGTATGTATGTATGTATGTATGTATGTATGTATGTATTATAAAACTATTAAAATAATAACAAAAAAAAAGAATAAATAAAATTTTAGTTTTTCTATTAAAAAAAATAGAAATCACATGCGAATTGGGGGAGGCCGAACCCTCCCCCGCCCCTTCCTCCATTTCCGTCTTTACAGCAGCCTCCCCAGACGCACCCCCTGCCTGTGCTGTCGTTGTACCCCTCCTCTTCGTAGCCTGTCCTCCCACTCCTCGCGGCCCCTTCCTCTACAAACCCTTCCACCCCTTTCATGGCCTGTAGATCCCCACGCCCACCACGTTTCATCCCCCACCGCTGCTATGCCTTCGTGCACACATCTCTCCTTCTCCTCATGGGCTCCTCCACCCCACAGTCCACCTCACACTTTGCACAGACCGCTCCAACACCAAACCGCCGCCCTCTACCCCCTCAGGCCACGGCTCCATCCACATAATGGCGGTTTTTAAATCTGAATTCTTCCTTCTGCAAATTCATACTTGGTTTTGTTTACATGTTTACATATATAATTTTACTTGTATTTACAAATGGTATAATATTGACACCCTCAACCAGATCTTCACCTGGTAGAAGAATATTAACTAAATAAAATAAGAACAAACAAAGATTAAAACCCTGGGTTCTCCCAAAATCCTTGCTAGAATGAAACAATCCTTGAGAAAAATATCCTCCCTCTTAAACTGTAATGCAAATAAATGAGATCAAGAATAAAATATAAGAGAAACTTAGATTCTCTTCATGACCATTCTTGGCCTCTCCTAAAACCTGCAGATTTCAAAATGAAGAAAGAGAAAGGGAAAGAGTTAAAGATGTGCTAAGGAAAGTTAGGGCAAACTTAAATCTAGGGCTGAGATCTCTTTTCATCCTAGGGTCCACAATTAACCCTAATCACTTTAGGTCATGGGTATTTAAAATGTGAATGGGAGATAAAATTTTAGGATGTGTGTGTGGGTAAATAAAATAAAAGGGGGAAATCTAATTAATTTAAAAGAGGTGTAGACTCCTTCTTGGGTGTCTCTAGTAACTTAATAGAAATTAAATAAATAAAATAATTTTGGGTTAGTGATTTAGAAATAAGGGAAATCAATCTAGTTTAAAATGAATAATAATGGGAATCCGATTTGTATTTTAAGTATTCACTTCAAAAAAAAAAATTGGCGACTTATTGGACTGTTTTCTGTTGTCCCGAGGCGGGGCATTACATTTGGTATTAGAGCAATGGTTCACACTCGCAGACGCTCTGGGTAGAACTTTTAACAGGTTATTAATGTTTTCATAATATTAAAAGTAAAACAATTAAAATTGTTTCCGCTAAACTGTTCCATGGGTAAAGTTACCTCTCGAGTAAGCGCTTGGAATAAAACGTTTGCTAAGGCAATAGATGGTAGGCACATATTGATCACTTAATTTGTTTAAAACAATCAATAAAACGTAAGAAAAATTTCATGTTTAAACGACGTGCAAAATGGCTTTTTGGTCTCCATAGTAGTAATGGATTGGATAATCTTGTTTCCTAGTGACATGGGAGGCCACATTAACTTTTAAAAGCAACTTTTAAAATCATTTGATCATATAGATAAAATCATTTTTGAGCTCTTTTAATCGCATATTGTTGGGACAACAGCTTAAGAATGGAGTAAAATCGTTTTGATGTGGACTTGTAAAGTGGAGAGCATTAGTAGGAAATTAAAACGTATGGCTTCTAACTTGTAGTATTTTTCCCTATCAAGTGGATTGCAGTGATTAGATTCAAGAAAAAAAAAGAGAATAGAGAATTAGTTTGCTGAGTGTGTTTAGGAGGCCTCTACATGTTTTATTCAAAATACAAACTTGTAAATAACATTATTTAGCCTCAGAAAGTATGCCATATCTAGAGTTTCGATCATTATTTTTTCATTTTGTGAGTTGCGTCGGGTTCTCTATTTATAGAAGAATAGAGTCAAGCTATTAGAACTCATTTTTGAATTGGGATTACTTATTTTCAAGACCCTTTTTGTAGCCATTTTTCACTATAAATCTGCTGATATTCAATAGTAAAACTATAATAGTTGGCTTCGAGATAGTGCTTCCAATTTGAAATCTATTCACTTATTTTAGAAATGTACGTTTTGTTTGACTCTCTGTTTAATAGAGAATTGGCTGAAAGCCTTGTTTCACCATTTGGGTGTTGAGTACATGTCTTAGTAGGATCCCTTTGTAGCCAGTTCTTTAGATCGTAGAACAAGAAAATCTGGCCTTAATAAATAAATAGATTTCTTAAGACACCCTTGGAGGGTGCATCATGTTATAAAATGTTTATTGCTTTAAGCTACGTAGTCATCATTGATTGCTAGCGACCTTGGTTAGATATGTCTTTCTGGTCACCAAAGGTCTAGTTGTTGGTTTCGAAAATAATAAGTAGGTCGAGATAAGAATGTGAAATTGTTACCTTGATATAGGAAATTTGTTTATGGCATTGTGTTGGTTGCTTCTTGTTTAGTGATCCTTTGTTTCTTAGGAATCACAACTGCCATGTTAGAGGCACCTCTTTAGATCGAATCAGACCCTTCGGTATGGGTGTAAACTAAATAATTGTATCTTGTATAAAACCACCCAAGGTGAAAAAAAAAATAGTCTTCCACACTATGAAATTTGAAATAATTTCTACTCCTCTTGTTAATGTTGCTAATCTTAGCTTTATAACCCTTTTATAAGGAAATTACCATAAGATCTTATGTTCTTGTTATTACCTTTTCAAAATTATGATTTAAAATTAAGTATAATTGGATGAAAATAATTTGCTAACTTTTCTCTAAACAATAATTGATAAAGGAAAGGAAAGTAGTAATTTTCATTATAGGATGGTGTTGCTTGAAGTAATATCTCTTAGCTAGCTTATCCTCTTCACGTAACGTAGGAATACAGTGTGATATTATAAAATGAATCTAGTTTTCTCGAACTCCAAATTATCATCGAAGCCTTAGAGTTAACTTCGGAAGTGATCTAGTTAATTTTCTTAATCCTTTTTAAGCTAAAACAAAAAAAAACAAAAAACAAAAAAAAAAAACCTATCTCTATACCATAACCCCTTAATAAATTTTGTTGCATGGAAACTTGGTTAAAACCTTCTTACCTTAGTAATTACACATGGGATTGTAACTCTCCTCAAGTTGATTTAAAAAGTTATGAGTTAATCATGTTTATAATGCTTGTACTTACGTGTAGAAATAAGGGAATCACCCTCCTTCTAACCTCTATTCGTGGACTTAGAAGAACAATGGTCATGCAAAAAAATTTATATATATAATAGATATAAACAAAGATATTTTATCTCTCTTGGAAAGAAAATAAAATGAAATGAATTGGTGTTGAACACTTTCTTGGTTAGGCACTATATTGTATCGATGATGGTGTTGACTGTGAAAGAACAATTATTGTGGTCCAATAGGGGTGAAAGTAATGTTTCAAAACCCACAAAAATATATATTTACTTATAAATCTAAAAGCACAATTGTGTACACTTACCTTGTAAACAATAATGGAATATTGTAATTATTTGTATCTTGGCAAACTCGTTATATATATAATTAAACAACGTTGGTTGGATAAACAATGTTAATCATTGTTACCCCCTTAAAAAGCTAAAATTGGGGCGATCCTAAAACTATTGCTTCAGATATGATAGATGTTGGTTACTAGTTGTTGTCTTGTGATGTTCATGTGGTTTACACATTTAATGTTGGGAATTCTATGAGAAACTTAGGTATTGTTTTGTCTCCCTAAATATTTAGGTGAGAGAGGTAACACGATTGATAGAATGGTTGTGATGATCTCACAAACCCGTTATGCTCTGACTATTAGACTCTTAGGAAACTCCTTTATAAGATTTCATCCACATAGAAAAACTTTTAGTATGTTATTATAATTTAAATGATGTGAGACCTTATTGCAAGGACTAACAATAATGACTAACTAGCCTTCCCACCTACCATAGGTAGAGCCGTCCTTTGTAATCAGTATATAGCACTAGTTTTTAAAATATATATAAATAAATTGAAATTATTTTGTGGTCCTCTTCAAAACACGGTTATAATTTCTTTACCACTCAAATAGGGTGGTGTAATTCAAATTTCTTGTGTAATAGGAATTCCACCCTTGTGAATAAGCATAATTATATTTATACCTATATCTCTTGCGACCTAATGGGCCAAATTTCGACCAAATAATTGTTGAGTAAAAGTTAACGTAAGTCAGAGATATTGAGAAGAATTAGACCTTACCTTTCATTAAAGGAAGATGAGTGTTTATCTCTTGTTCGCTTGAGAAAAGTATGGACGGAAAAGTTTTTACATCCCATCATGTTGGCATTTTGTAAATTTTGATAAGTATGTTGATATGATTGGGAAACACTCTCTTTAAATGGATTTTGTTTTGCGTAACTCATCCTTGTTTTCTTTTGATTATAATAATTAAGAAATGATAAAATAAAGTAAAAAATTTTATTGAACTGTAAATTTGTGGATTGTTGTTTCATTAAGGAGTATGTCTTGTTTGGGGCGTAGAAAGTTCTAAAATTTCTTTATCATAATGAGAACTCATATAAACCAAATTACAAACAATAATAAAATAAATTTTCGTTTATGAGACTTATAAAGCATCTTGTCTCGGAATGGAAATGTTTTATAAAACGGTACAGGCTATGAAACTTTGGAAAACAAATTAGAAAGCTAATCCTAATCTAGTAGTGGACTATATATATTCCACCCACAATTTTTTTTTTCTTACAATCTTTTAGCGAGCAAAAAATAAAATAAAAAAAACAAATAAATAATGACCAAATTAAGACAACTCCTTTAACTATGTTTGGTAGTATGTGAATATTCTTCCTTGACCTTAGTGAATAATGTTGATTATTGAACTATGTTTTAAAGATGCGGGAACCTGCCTTTTTCAAAAGTTAGAGTAATGATGAGTTAGGAGATGAAACCACACGGAACTTGGAAACTTTTTCTCTCTCATTGTGTGGTATTTTTGAAACCTTGGATAGTTTCCTTAAGTGTTCTAGTATGCATTTAATATTCAAAAACTTTTGAATTCATTTTAAAACAACATTTATGTCCCCTTCGCTCATCCATCATCTTGGACCCTTATAGGAAGGTTAGATGATGAGGCAAATGAATTCGGTTTATACAATTCCCCTTGGTTAATACTATCCTATTTGAAATATACTTGTTCTTGGACCTTGTTACGCTTGAAAAGACATGTTGTTAAGGAAAAACAAAATATTTTAGTTCCCTTAAAAATTGACCTTAATGTTGGACTTACACTACGATGTGATACCTCGTAAAATCTTATCCCTATCTCTTCCAGTGACTTCCCGGAGGAAGTCTAATTTTAGGAGAGGGGGATGTAGTGCCCACTTTTTCTAACCTCAATTACCTGTTGAATTCTTAACCCATAGTTGTGACTTAACATGGTTTTTGACATAAATTTTGACGTTATGATATGTTGGTTGGCCTTCATGGGCATGAATGGTGAATTGGGGCGGGAAACACCAATTTGACTAGAGTAGTAGATTGACACTCTTTATTTGTGATTGTGGATACTAACATTTTTCTATGCGATTTGGGCCTAATTCCTATATGTTGGATAATTAGCTTAGTCACGTACTTTGATTTTGTAACGTAATTATTTTTCTGATAAGGATACATGATGGCAAGGTGATATGACACTTGTATGTATTGTAAGACCTAACATACGGAAAATTGTGTGAGATTGTGCATTCCACGTTGATGATGGAGATATCATTAATTTACATGTTTGAATCTATTCACTTAGTGAGCAGCTAGTTTACTCTTGTATTGGACAGGTGCGTTTAATGTGTGCAATGAGTGTGCAGGTGACAGGTCATGGGAGGACGTGGGTCTCAGGCCAGCTACACAATCTTGCACAAGCAGCCCACGGGTTGAGTCCTAGCCATGTTCATTGTGTGAAGCCTTAGTATAGGAGATTATTATTTTGGGCACTATGAGTGACCCCAATTTATGTAATGTATTGTGCTTCGAATTATTAATTTTGTTTAGGGTTATTAGTGGTGTTGTAAACTTGTTTTGGGAGTTCATAATCCCACTTTCTTTTAAATTTTGATTTTGTTTAATGAGTCACTTAATCACAAAGGTTCAGGGTCACATGTGAGAACCTTGGGTGGTCCCCACACCCTCTACCCTTGTGCCAAAAATGCAAAACCCGAAATTAGGTTATTTTGGGCATTTTTGGGGACCCCTTTTTACCTTGGGAGTTCCCCTAACATAAAAATGAGCCCTTGGACCCTACTTGATGGGTAGGGGGGTTTATTTTCAAGGCTAGAGGGAGTCTTCCCTCCCTTTTTACCTCTTGTTTGGTCACATGCATGTAAGGGATGTGGATTTGAGTGCTTATTAAAAGTTTCACTTATTTTGTCTTGCTAACATTTAGGGGATTTTGGGAGAAGAGGGAAAAAAGATAATTTTACCCTTTCTCTCTTTTGTTTTGGCATCTTTGACCTTGATGAGGGAGAGGGGTGACACATGTCACCCCCTCATTTGTGAGGATGCTTGTTTGCTCCTCTTCAAATTCCCATTCATGGGAAAAGAGAGGGACTTTTTTTTTGGAACTTCTTGCTTGGGATGCTTGTGGATTTTGGAGCTTGGAGATTGGCTTGAGTCAAGGGTGGAGAAATTTGAAGTTGGCGAGCTTTTTGGAGAGCTTTCCTTGAGGTAGGCTCTTATGCCTTTTGCTAGTGTCGCATTTATCTTAGTTGTTAGATGGGTTGCATGGTTTTGTTGTTTGGTTGTTGTGGTTTGTTTTACTCCCTCCATCATATGGCATGATGGAGTTTTGGAGTGTGGGAGAAGAGAGAGGGAATTTTCCCTCTCAATCCTCAAGGCTTGATGGACAAGCCTTGTAGGGGGTCTTAGTGTTTCCCCTCAATGGTTGAGGTGGGGAAGTTGATTCATTTGGTTTGAATCTCCTTCCCCATTCTTGGTAAGGAAACCCCTTTGGGGTTTGAAAATCCTTCCAAGAAGGACTTGGAGAAAGGGAGGAGGAATAAGGAGGGTTTTGGGATTGAAATTAGGAGAAATAAGGAGGGTATGGAGTTTGTTGCTTTGTGCATGAAATTTTTGGAATAATTTTTTTAGAGAACTTTCTCCTCTCTTCCCCACTTTTGAGGTAGAACATGGGTTCTCCTCCTTGTAAAACTTGGAGTCTTATTTCATACTTGTTTTGTTTCCATGTGAATGTGTTTTTGGTTTTTTTACCTCATTCTTGTGCGAGTTGTGGATGGTGGTCCTCTTTCCCATGGGCTTGGGGGAGGCTAGCATGCATCCCAACCTTGGGAAAGGCATGTCATGATGCCTATGGTTGGGTGGTAAACAAGCTTTTCTTCTCCTTAGTTGGATTTCTAGAAGGCATGAAGGTTGGAGCTCAAAGTTAATAGTTGGTGTTTGTTGGAGTCCTTTTGGCATCTTCTTCCTCTTGGGATATATGTTTAGTTCATGGAAGCATATGTGTTTCAAGTCATATTTGTTCCTCTCTTTGCTTATAGTTGAAATTTGTATAACTTGCTACTCTCCATGAGTGGAGGAGTCTTGTTGCATTAATAAGTGATGCTCTTCATGGTTGGTTTGATACATCTATATTATTCAGATTTTAGCTTTTAGTATGGAATGAAATAACTAATATGCCTTGTTAAAATGAAATTTTCCTTCGTGATGTAGATCTCCCTTTGTCAAGAAATGTATTATAATGTAGAGATCCCTCCTACTATAAGGGGGAAAGTTTGTTTACCATTTGAATGTGGTTAAAAGAGAAGAGTAATGTTACCTCTTTACAGTGATTCCTGCTTCAAGTTAGAAATTCATTTTATTACCTTTATATATTGACAAATTTCTAGATGTCTAAATCCACAAGAAAAAAAGAGAGACAAAATGGAACCTGTATTTTTTTTTTCAATCCAAATCAATCTTGCTTCAGTTTGTAAGTAATATAATCAATATAGTTATATTTCATAATATAACTAAATTACGTTTTAAAAAAAAACACTTGCAAATTTATAGGGGTATAAAACTAGTTATATATCTTCATATTAATTCTTAGTATTCATATTTTAAAATAGATTATGTTCTGCAAAAAAAAAGAAATATTGAGTTATTACATGTATATAATATATTACAAATATAACATACTATTAAATGGGTTAGGATCTATAGATTAAAATATAAATGCATTGTATTATATATTTAATCTTTATATTGTAAAATTATTATAGTTGTTAGTTATGTGTGTGTGTGTGTGTGTGTGTGTGTGTGTGTGTGTTATAAAACTATTAAAATAATAACAAAAAAAAAGAATAAATAAAATTTTAGTTTTTCTGTTAAAAAAAATAGAAATCACATGCGAATTGGGGGAGGCCAAACCCTCCCCCACCCCTTCCGCCATTGCCTCCTGTACAGTGGCATCCCCAGACGCACCCCCCTGCCTACACTATCGCTGTAAACCCTCCTCTGCGTAGCCTATCCTCCCACTCCTTGCGGCCCCTTCCTCTACAAACCCTTCCACCCCTTCCGCAGCCTGTAGATCCCCACACCCACCACGTTTCATCCCCCACCGTTGTTGTTCCTTCGTGCGCACATCTCCCCTTCTCCTCATGAGCTCCTCCACCCCATAGTCCACCTCACACTTTGCACATACCACTCCAGCACCAAACCGCCGCCCTCTACCCCCTCAGGCCATGACTCCATCCACATAATGGCAGTTTTAAATCTGAGTTCTTCCTTCTGCAAATTCATACTTGGTTTCGTTTACATGTTTACATATATAATTTTACTTGTATTTACAAATGGTATAATATTGACACCCTCAACCAGATCTTCACCTGGTAGAAGAATATTAACTAAATAAAAGAAGAACAAACAAAGATTAAAACCTTGGGTTCTCCCAAAATCCTTGCTAGAATGAAACAATCCTTGAGAAAAATATCCTCCCTCTTAAACTGCAATGCAAATAAACGAGATCAAGAATAAAATATAATAGAAACTTAGATTCTCTTCATGACCATTCTTGGCCTCTCCTAAAACCTGCAGATTTCAAAATGAAGAAAGAGAAAGGGAAAGAGTTAAAGATGTGCTAAGGAAAGTTAGGGAAAACTTAAATCTAGGGCTGAGATCTATTTTCATCCTAGGGTCCACAATTAACCCTACTCACTTTAGGTCATGGGTATTTAAAATGTGAATGGGAGATAAAATTTTAGGATGTGTGTGTGGGTAAACAAAATAAAAGGGGGAAATCTAATTAATTTAAAAGAGGTGTATGGTGTCTCTAGTAACTTAATAGAAATTAAATAAATAAAATAATTTGGAGTTAGTGATTTAGAAATAAGGGAAATCAATCTAGTTTAAAATGAATAATAATGGGAATCCAATTTGTATTTTAAGTATTCACTTCAAAAAAAAAATTGACGACTTATTGGATTGTTTTTCGGTGTCCCGGGGCGGGGCATTACATTTTAGCCTGGAACCCTCCCCCACAATAATCCTTTCGAGCCTCTGCTTTGGCTCACAAAACACTTGATGTGAGCACAATAAGTGAATTAGCCCTAGGTGTTTCAACACCACTTTTCCCCCTCCAAACTTGTCTTTTTGGCCAAATTTTATAACTACGTATGCCAAGTATTCAGGTAAATTTACCCTGAGGGATGGCTGGACACATCCTTTCTTCAAATGAATAAGAATCTTGAGTGCATCACCACCCAACACAGAGGGTTGGTTGTCACATATAAAATACATGTTAACCCATTTGGCTATCTCGCTTAACACCTTTATGAACACCCTGAGGGGTAAGGATAACCTCGAGGAATGCCTCACCCTCCTCATGAAACAAAGTGAGCAAGTCCTTGAGGGGATCATTCGTCATCACTTTTAAACCAAAATCCAGCAAGCCGGATAGTTCAGAAACTACCTAGTTGGTAATCTAAACTCGTTTCCTTCCAACACGGGAACAAGTAGCCTCAAAATTTTCCAAGAACTCCTTCATGACACCCTCATCAAAACCTTCAAATTTTTCGGATGAATTTAAGCCAAACTGAATCATAAAACACCTGTGAAAGGATAACGTTCCTGAGTAATGGGTCCAGAGAATCAGGCTCAGATTTCTTCTTTTGTCCCATGCTGAAGGCGAATGAATCCAGATAGTAGAGAAACAAGAACAAGATGTGCTCGAATTCACTGTGTGATGGTAGGTAGAATGATATGCTCAATATTCATGAAGCAACAATCAGAAGTAGCTTGGAACTATTAATTTGAATTGCACTTGAATCCTTGAATTACATAAAATCAGAGTGAATTTGGCGGCGTAAAAAGGTGGGCAAGACCAACCATCCATGAGAGTTTATGATATGTGAGACGGTGCACATCCCATTATTTGAAACACAATTGACTCATGTCCTTATTCATAGAATATGACGCATATAATGTGTGCAAAAATCGTGACTCATTACACCCTCATGTCGTGATACCGTAGCGTCAGATTTGGAAAGATATCCACAATAAATATATTGAATGTTGCATGATGGATGCAATTATGAAAAGTGCACGCATGGGGGATTGCTTCATAAGGAAATATCTGTAGTGAGTTAGGATGCACTTACCCATGCCAAGTTTAGTTTCTGATAGCCGTAGATTTCCACATCATGCAGTTTGAGATTAAATGTGATTAGTGGTTTCAAAATAATGAAGATTTTTGCATTTATTGAAAACAAAACAATATAGCTTAAGGGAAGAAGATCGAAGCATGACCATCCTCCTCTATTGAAATTAATAGGCAACAACTATTCTAGGCTCTAGGGGTGAATATCTGCCTCAACATGCATGTTCGTACTTGGCATAATTTCCCTGGTGAAAGTTTCCTCGTCAAGAGGTTGTTGGTAAATCCTGAGTCTGTCTCCATTCACAAGAAGAGTCTATTTGTCACCATCGATTGGTAATAGCTACACAGATCCATTATCAAACACTTTTTCTATCTGATAGGGGCCCAACCAGCATGTTCGTAACTTAAATTTAAACTTTTAATATCTGGAATCAAAGAGTAAGACCCAGTCCCCTTCATGAAATGTCTTGGATTTGATATGAGCATTGTCTCAGGTCTTCCACTGATATTGAAGAATTTTCATCTACTGTTGTGCCTCCATCCGCATTTCATCCAATTCATTCAGCTACATCACTTGTTCGCATTGTGCTTCATCCACATCGATGCCAAATTGTAGTGTTGTTCTCCAGGTGTGCAATTCAAATTCAACAGGTAACAGTGGCTTCTTCCTAAATAAAAAATCATAGGGGGAAAAACCAGTAGTGGTTTTCCAGGTTGTGTTATAGGCCCAAACTGCTTCAGGAAGTTTTGGTACCCAATTATTTCTGTCAGCATTGACCACTTTAGTCAGAATATTCTCAAGTTCTTGATTGGTTACTTCCACCTGCCCATTGGATTGGGGGTGATAGGGTGATGATTTCCGATGCTTGATTATGTATATTTCCAAAAAATCCTCAATCATGTTTGAAACAAATTCAGGACCTTGATCAGAGACAATGGCCCTAGGTGCACCAAATCGTAGCAATATCCAATTGTACAAAAAATCAGCAACAACATCCTCATTGGAAGATGCCAATGCTTGAACTTCAACCCATTTAGTGATGCAGTCCATGCATACCAAGAGGTATTCTTTCTCGAAAGATGGGGGATCAAAAGTTCCAATGTAATCAATTCCCCATTTCTCAAATATTCTTAAGACCAGTTGAGGATTAAGAGGCATTTCCATTGAAAGTGTGGGCTTTCCCATTCGTTGGCATGCATCACACTACCATACATACTTTTTGACAATTGTATGAAGGGAAGACCAATAGTACCCTGATCCAAGGACTTTGTGAATTGTTTGTTTTACTGAATAATGTCCACCTACTAGCTCATCATGACAAGCTCACAATATTTCATGTACTTCATCTTCTCGAATGCACTTGTGAAGAACCATATCAGGACAACATTTGAATAAAAATCCATTATACCATTTATATGTTTTACTATTTTTTTACCAGTCTCTATTTCTCCTTATGAGTGAAATAGGCAGGAAACTTCCCTGTTAAATAATTCACAAGATCAACAAACCACGGAGTCTTAGTTGATATAGCAAACAAATGTTCATCAAAAAATTGATCCTGAATTTCTTCATCATTACCTGAAACATTCAATCTTGAAAGGAAATCAGCAACATCGTTAGATTTTCTTGGCTTATCAATAATGGTAAGATTGAATTACTGTAACAAGAGTAACAATCAAATAATCCTACATCCAACCACTAGTTTATTCATCAAATATCGAATGACGGAGTGGTCAGTGTAAACAAATATTTTATACCCAGTGATGTAATGACAAAATTTATTCAAGGAGTATACCACAGCCAAGAATTCCTTTTCCGTAGTAGTGTAATTTATTTCTATAGGAGTTAAGTTATTGTTGATAAAGTAAATGGCATACATGTGATCTTTTGCATCTTTTTTCCCAAGAACAACACCCATGGCTATATTAGAGACATCAATGTGGATATGGAAAGGTTGTCCCCAATCAGAGCCTCGTAAGACTGGGGCAGTGGCTAGCTTTTCTTTGATAAAATCAAATGCCTGCTGACACTGAGGGGACCATTTAAAAATGAAATATTTTGTTAGAAATGAGAACATAGGTGCAACAATTTTACTAAAATATTTTATGAACTGTCAATAATACCATGCATGACCAAGGAAAATTTTGATGTCAGTTTGATTAGTTGGTGTAGGTAACTAAGTGATGACTGATATCTTTTTGGGGTCAACCTATACCTTTGGCAGAAACATGGTGACCTAAGACAATTCCTTGATCGACCATCATCAGACATTTTTCATGACTCAGAGATAATTGGTGTTTCTCACATCTTAATAATTTCTCAAGGTTATTCAGGGATTCGTCAAAAGTGGATCCATGGAAAGTGAAGTCGTCCATTGAAACTTCAACACAGTCGTTAGTGAGATCTGCAAAGATGGCCAAGACTGCTCTCTAAAACACATCGGGTGCATTACAAAGTCCAAAAGGTAAGACTTGATAATAAAATGTACCCCAGGGGCAAGTAAAAGTAGTTTTATCTTGATCAGTAGGAACAATACTAATTTGGTTATACCCACTGAACCCATCCAAGAAAGAAAAATATTTCTTACTAGAAAGATTTTCCAGAACCTAGTCAATAAAAGGCAGGGGAAAATAATCTTTCTTGGTGGCTTTGTTAAGTTCTATGTAGTCAACACATATTCACCATTTACCATTTTTCTTAAGAACTATAACTAATAGGGAGACCCACTAACTAATAGATATAGGGTGGATGAATCCTACCTTTAGAAATTTTTTTATCTCGCCTTTTAACTATGTCTCAGAGCGCTAGGTTAATTCTTCGTTGTGGCTGCCTTATAGGTCTGACGTCCTCAATATAGATATGGTGGGTACAAATGTTAGGATGAATTCCCTTCATATCAGTGTAATCCTAGGTAAAAGCATGGGAATGCTTCTTCAACACTTTGAGAACCTTGGCTTCTTGATCGGCCTCTAAATCATTACCAATAGTCAACTCTTTTCCTATGCCGACAGGCACTTACTTGGTATCATTTAAAAGAGTGAGCTCTGCATTGGTGATTAAGGAATTCAATGGGAAAACATAGGGTTGAAGTATGTGCAGAATGGGTATATTGTTAAGAGACAAAATCTTGGTCAAAGGACAATAGAAATCAGGGAATGAATATGCTGAATTATAATCATAGATTTCTTTACAAGACTCATTCGAAGTATTACTTACCAAGGAAATAGCATTGGACATTTTAGAGAAAATGGGGTCTACAGTCAGAGTTCTGATTTCTGTAGCCAGAGTGCTAATTTCTATAGTCATAGAGCCCTCTGCATCAACTGATGTATGTGACTCAACAACTTCGGTCATATGGTTTTGCACTGCAATGGTGGCCAAATAAGAAGAACTCGGAGAGTTAGTATCCAAAGAATCTACCAATACATGGTCAAAAGCACTCACATAAGGCTGGGCAGGAGGGTATAATGAAATATGTTTGGATTTTTGCCCATTTAGAATGGTCACTTTTCCTGACCTACAATCAATATATGCCGCAACAGTGGCTAACCAAGGTCGCCCCAAGATAATTGGATATCCCAATTTCTGAGTGTTAGTGCAAAATCACAGCACCCCTGAATGGCCTGGTTTTGTGTGGGGCATTCGGTGTGATCTGCATAACATTGGTACCATCTCTTAAAGCTTCTGGGACTTACAAACCTGAGATAGGAACTCCAAAGAAAGTTGGTTCTTGTTCCTAAACTACCTACCACAAGCTACTCTAATGCAGGAAAAAGCTAAACTATCCTAATCTAACCATTCCAAGGAACCAAGGAGAAAGAGAGAGTGAAAGAGAGCCTACACTAAAGTGGTGATACACCAGAGAAGGAAAGGGGTGAGATACTCTATTGAGGGAGGATGAAACAGGGGGAAAAGGAGATGAGGGAGGTCAGACAGAAGTGACATAGACCCAGAGTCCAAATCCACCATTAAAACTCCATGAAACACAACATCTCACACCTGTAAACGTGAAATACATGCACAAAAAACAGATTTGAAAGGGAGAGGCATGGGGGAAACAACAAAATAATGCAAAGGGTTGAAGAACACCACAAAAACATGTTTTTATTGCTCTAGAAGGTGCACAGACCATTACATTTCTTTCTTAGAGGCACAATATCCACTTGTCCAGGCATAGGAGAAGGCTTACAACTCAAATGGAGTTGGGAAAAAATTTGATAGAGTTTCCCCACACCCCAGAATGTCTCCCCTTCTCAAATGAGAAGTGTTTACAATATATAGAAGCTTTTAAACAATGAAAACCAGAGAGAAAGAAGAAAAAATAGATTCTTATCTGAAAATATCAACCACCAACCATCAATGCCCTGCAAATCACCTACAATCTGTCAATTCTGGTTCCTCCATGTTTTTTGGCGCATGTTGGAGAAGGAAGAATGGCCAGACCAAAATCAAATCTGGGTAGTTGAAGCAATTGGATCCCGTATTAATGGACTTGAAATACATGTTTTCCTATATTTTCACCCACCAAATCCTGTACTGAAAATAATATTTTATGTTTCCATGGTGTAGAGGAGGTTGAGATATTTCCAATGGTACCAAATTTGCTTGAAATTCAAGCTTCTGGATCGAAAGATATGGCCCATCTGAAGATTTCAATCGAATTCGTACAAAAATGGCGAAAAAAACCAGTTTTGCAAAATGGATCCGTGGGCCCAAAATTCATTTTGGTGCCTTTTTGCAAAAAATGCAAAATTATAAAAAACCTCTAGGCCACACTTTTTCCCAAAAGCTTTGTAGGCCCAAATTGAAATTCCACTTTTTGGCAAAAAAGTTCCCTCCACGGGCCCAAAATTGGCAAAAAAAATTGCGCTTTTTTGCATAAAGCCTTTTGGAAAATTTCCAAAGTTTCCCCCGATCGGCTCGACTTCCCCACAGCTGACAAAGGCCTGACACGTGGCTTCTCTAGGCATCAGTGGAGGTGTGGCTTACTTTTATACTTTATGCCATTTTCAAAACAAAAGCCAAAATTTGCAAAGTTTCCTCTGACGACCCGCCTTCCCGCTTTGACTTGAAACATGGCCATGTGTCCCTTTACGGGCCTTAGGCAATTTTTCCTTCATTTTGGCGCAAAGCTAATCCGTGGGCTCACGGGCCCATAATTGTAAATACATGCCTTTTTGCAAAAATTTGCAAAAGTTTCCAAAATGTCCCGCAAACCTGCCGGCCCGAATTTACACTTGGGAAAAATTTCCTTCGCGGCCCCGCAACTATTACATTTTCCAAAAGAAAACATCCCCAGGCATTTACGGGCCCACCGGCCCGCATTTTCCACTTTGTGCAAAAGTGAAAAATTCTTAAAATATCTCCCGCCACTCGGTTCCAATCCACAATCTTCCCATTGGCAAAAAAGTCTTCCCCAGGCCCATCAGGCCCACTTTTGGAAAAAAATCCTTCTGAGGCCCATTGGCCCGTAACTTGCAAAATATGAGGAGTTAGAAGGACTTCTTTATATTTTTGGAAAGGGGAAGAAATTTCCTATCTGATGGAAATGTTTTTTAGGGGACCTTAAGTGCTTGAAATATGTAAAAATTCAGATTGAAGCACAAGAAGGGGAAAAAATGGTGTTAGTTGACCAAAAATAAGTGTGAGCTTATTTTGGTCAACAATTTGGTGACTCATGGGGATCACCTGCCTACTAGGTGAAATGATCAGTTGCCTTGAAGCATCCATTGGGCATGGAGTCATGAATGATAGCTTGAAACTGATCTAATCTTTAACTCTGAAAATCTGATCCCTGAGCCACTTGGAACACCACTAAAATGTAGAGGTTGATCTCACCAAATTCCATTTTCAATGTACTGTGCAACGAGAAACAAAAACACCACAACACACTATGTATAAAATTGGAAATCATACATACCCCAAGTGGGATATGTAGAGTGTGCACAAGCACTTCTTCTACTTGAAAGCAAACCTACCTACTCTACTCTAACCAGAGAGAAAGGGAATTTTCAAACAAATCCTGCAACTGGCAGATGAGAAGTAACTGCCCTTCCTTACAATGGGCAGCCATGCAAATGATTTGGCACTGAATATGGCTGCTTGTATGAGTGAAAAACTGACTATAAGCTAATCCTCTACCCAAATCATCAAGGTGTCAACTGGAAACAAGACAAATACCTCTTTTAGTTGCTCTGTATTTGGATTAAAGAGGCATTACAGTTAATCCTTGGTACTTTGATACTCATCCCTCATGCTCAAGAAGTAAGCATGACTGGTTTGTGGCTTCTCCCTTGGCTCTAATGAAGCCAAGTATCTAATTGGGAAAGGTCTGGTCCTTTGAATTTTCCCACTACTCTGATATTTCAACTCCAAAAATGGAGTCTTCTTGCTAATCTTCCTGGATGGATGGTGTGGAGAGAGATGATGACATCCTCTTGCTCTTTTCCCTTCCTTCTCCTGTGAAGAACATGGAAGATTCATATCTTCCAACTCTTGGGTTCCCTCTAAGGGCTACTCTGACTATGAAGTTAAAAACAGGCATGTTGTTGCATTTCCTTGAATTCTCTACATTGATCATGCAATATATGTCATCATTTTTTATTCCTCCTTCAGTGCATGGAAGATTTGGATGTTCCAACCTTGGTCCCAGATGGCTAGTCATGGCTCATGTGCTTGGAGGCTCATGTGGTGGATGATGGAGGAGAAAATGATGTGATCTCCATGGGCTCCTCTCCATCAAAGCAATCCTCCAAGTCAGACAGATAATCTACCTCCTTGTTGTCCTGCTGCATGTGCTCAACCTCCTCCATGGTGTCCTCCTGATCTGAAACTTGCTCACCATGGTTCCCCTCATCTTCAAACATGAAGTTTGAAAGCTCAAACTCTTCTTTAACATTAGAGTCTTGAAGGGGATGAAGTGGGAGGAAGAACTGAAGGTTCTTCTGTGGCCTGCTTTGTGCTTGAAGCCTCTTGAACTGTATGGTTCTCCTCCATTATGGATTCATCAATCAAATCAGGCCCTTCAAATGAAAGTAAAAAATCTTCAACAATGATTTCTTCATCAAGTGGCTTCAACTCTGATTTGATCTCTTCCAGTTGCTCCTCTTCAATAGGACTTGGAGTTGATTGTTCGTCTTCCTTGATGATTGATTGTGCAGCTTGGATTGGATCAACATTTTCTTCAAATAAAGTGCCAACATGGGCACTACATTCAGAGCAAAATGAACTACTGATCTTCTCCTTCTTGTTCTTGTTCCTATTCTTCTACTACAAAATCAGCCTTAGCCACCACTAGCTCTTCAACCTTGACCTCCTCTGTTGGCTTAACCATCAAGGGGATCTTTGTAAACCCAAATTTGGCAGCCCAACTCTTCATATTTTCTATCATTTCTTCTCTGTTGGGCTCTTCTTGTTGTTCTCCTTGGCTGGTTATCTGATTTTCATCTTCCCAACATGGACTTGGGAAAGCAAGAGGAGGGGTAAGTTGGGATTCAGCCAATTTTTCTATTATTTGTGATTGAGAGGGAAGTGAGACTTTCTTGTTTGTTCAGAGGGAGTGATTGCTTGGAAGGGAAAAGGGTAGAAGAATTAAGATGAGACAGAAGACTAGGATATGGATAAAGGAAAACAACATTTGGGGCAGTAAACCATGGTCTTGAATCTTGACCATGCCGAAATGATAAAGTTTTTGAAAAAGAAAATGAAGGAAAATGAGCTGGTGACTGACTTACCCATTGACAATGTTGTCTTATATCTTTGCTCATAAGCCTCAATCTCCTCAATCAAGTGTGCAAGTTGAGGTAGCATTTCAGTCATGAAGTCAAGCCATCTCTTGAGGCATGTAGTGTCTTGGAAAAGGGCCTTCCCATGGAAATGGTGCCCTACAACAAATTTTGAATGCCTTCATTTGTAGTTGTAGCCCTTAATTGAACCCATGCTCATCCTCAAAAGGTTGAGATCTTATCTGAGTAAATCAGCATTTTCCATGTAGTTGATATCATTGCATGAATACCATTGTTCTTGATAAGCTCCATAGCCAAACTAGTCCTGGCTCTGATCATATGGGTAAGTTATGATTATTCTGGATCCGAAAATAATGTTGATCTTTAGAGGAGTTTTGAAATAAATTGGAGGTGGACTGCACTGATGCTGCAAATGTGAATTCCAAGATGGGAATGAAGACATGAATGTACAACTTCATGAATGGTAGAATATGAAAGATGTGGAAAGAAAGATGAATGAAGATGGGTGGAAATGGATGGAAGGAAGTTCTGCAACTTCATAGACTGGGTTGTTGACTAGATGGAGTCGTCATCATGTGTTCTTTGAAAGTGCCTTCAAAGGCTAAATATTTTAATAAGAACACACCAACCTGCTAAAATGATGAGGTAAGGTGTTTTAAACCTCTCTCACCAGGTATGCCAAAACTGTTGAGTGCAAAACCATAACAACCCTCAAATAGCCTGAGTTTTATGTGGGGAATTCGGTGTGATCTGCATAACATTGGACCATTTCTCAAGCTTTGGGACTTGCAAACCTGAGATGGGCCTCAAGAGAAAGTTATTTCTTGATCCTAAACCACCTTCCACAATCTAATCTAATGCAGGAAAAGCTAAACTATCCTAATCTAACCATTCCAAGGAACCAGAGAGAAAGAGAGAGTGAAAAGGGAGCCTACACTAAAGTGGTAATACACCAGAGAAGGAAAGGAGGCGAGATACTCTATTGAGGGAGGATGAAACAATTGGGAAAAGGAGATGAGGGAGGTCAGCACAGAAGTGACACAGACCCAGATCCAAATCCACCATGAAAAACTCCATGAAACATGACATCTCACACATCTAGAAACATGAAATACATGCACAACAAATAGATTTGAAAGGGAGGGGCATGGGAAACAATAAAACAATGAAAAGGGTTGAAGAATTTTCCACAAAACACAAGTTTATTGCTCTAGAAGGTGCACAGACCATTACATTTCCACTTGGAGGCACAAATGACATTTTCCAGAGCATAGGAGAAGGCTTACAACTCAAATGGAGCATGGGGGAAAAATAGAAGTTTGATTGAAGGAGTTTCCCCATGCCCAGAATCCATCCCCCTTCTCAAATGAGAAGTGTTTACAATATATAGACATGATTAAAAACAAAGATGGAAGAAGTAAAAATGGATTCTTTCTCTGAAAGCTCAACCACCAACCATCAAATGCCCTAAATCCACCTACAATCTGGTCAATTCTAGTTCCCCATGTCTTTATGGTGTGTTGGAGAAGGAAAGAATGGCCAACCAAAATAAGATCATATCTAGGTAGTTGAAGCAATTCAGATCCCGTATTAATGGGCTTGAACATATGGTGATTTTTTTAGATTATTCACCCACCAAATCCTGCTAAAAATAATATTTTATGCTTCCATAGTGATCAAAGGTTGTGTATGACCTTGCTCAATGGATACCAAGGTTGTGTTACAATTTCAAGCACTGTATAAAAAGATATGGCCATTTGAAAGATTCTGAATGCGAAATGTGATACAAAAATGGCAAAAAATAGTTTTGCAAAATGGATCTAGTTGGGATCCGAAATTCATTTTGGCACGGAGATCCTGGGCATCACTTGCCTAAAACTCCAGGAGCTTATTTCACACCACAGCACTGCAGATGATGTATAGGATCCACCTTTTTGCCCAAAACTTCCCACGATTATTACAAAACTGAAATTGCATCTTGTTTTAAAAATCTCTGACAAATTCTCCTTGATTATGTTTCCCTATCGGCCCACTTCTCATTGCACTCTTGGGGGTGTACACATGGCTTCTCTGAAGACTAGTCAGACGGACCTTGCAGCTTAAGCTTTCCTACAAGTATGCCTATCTTGAAAACATTTTGCCAAAATTCCAACAGTTCTCCTCTAGCATGACCTGCCTATCCCGCTTTGACCTAGAACATGGCCACGTGTCTGTTTATGGGCCTTAAGAAATTTTTGAGACATTCTCTATGGGCTTGCGGGCCCGCAATTGTAAATATGGGCACTTTTTGTATCAAAAGTAGCAAAAGCTTCAAAATGTCTCGTAGACCCGCCGACCCGAATTTACACCTGGGAAAGGATTTTCTCTGAGATGCCCCGTAACTCTACATTTTCACTTTATAAGTCATGGTTTTCATGCTTCCAGGTGTGAATTTTTCCACTTGTAGCGAAATCATGTCAATAAGATCTCCACTCCGGCCCATCAGGTAGTAAGAGCTATGGGTCCCATGGAGTCAAAAAGTGATCCCAAGGTTGCACCGGCCAAAGTTCGTATACTAGTCCCTACATGGCTCAAATCGGCCCGTAACTTGCAGAAGATATGAGTAGTTAGAACAGGACTTATTGCTACTATGCTCTATGGAAAGGGGATATGTCATTTCCTATCTTATGCAAACCCAACATAGGGGATCCTTAAGTACCTAAAATATGTAGTAACTTCAGATTGAAGCACGAAAGGGGGAAATCTGGTGTAATAGTTGGCCAAATAAATCAGTGAAGGAATCTATTTGTGATGCCTATTTAAAGAATAGCTTATGTATTACTATATAATTTCCATGAGAAGCACAAATTGGACATGGTTCAAACAATTCTTTTATGAACTAAATATTAATACAGGGCTATTATTGGCCTTATTTTTTCAAAGACACATAAACCCATGCTATAAGTTTCCACATATTCTAGATTATCATGACAAGAGAATACAACCATGCCATACTATTATCATTTGTTATTGAGGTGTACCCCTTTTCCAATGGGGATTTGGATTTTGTTAGTGTCATAAATGAAAATTCATTATCTAGATACAAGTTTGTCCTCACTGATGATGAATATTGCACACATTGGGTTGAACCACAACCATTAAATGGTTTGGTTTAATTCATGAATGTCCCTTATTTCTCATAGAAATGGGACCTCAATGTGCACTTTTTTCAATTCTTGTTCGAGCATTGTGTCATCCACAGTTTGAGACTCTTGCAACCGCTTAGGGAAAGGAGCTTGAAGGCTATTCTGGTTAAGGTTTTGACTGTTCTGAGTGTTTTGTGTCTGTGGAGAAGGTGCAGGTCCTGTATTTTCCTCAAGTGTCTCTTCTTTATCAGTTTCTATAGGAATTTTCGTGATAAAAATAGGAGGATTCAATTTTTTTCCAGACCTCAGTCACAAATTACCAATAATATTAACTTGCATCGTGTTAATTAGTCATGCTTCATCAATTGAAGTTATCTACTGATTTTTTAGATTTTCTACCAGATGGGATGGAAGTTGTGTTTGTGTTACTTGTCCTTATTGTTGGTAGGATTTTGGAGGGGCCATGAAAGATTTTTGTGGTTACTAGAATCTTCGTTGTTGATTAATGTTTTGTGGTGGTGTCCATGGCTGGTTTTGGTTACGATTTTATTGAGAACCCCACTATTGGCTGTGCCATGGACTTCATGGGGTTGGTGGCATCCAACTTGGCTAAGTGTAGGGATTCATCCAAACTGGTGCATGTGGATAAGTCATCCAATTTGATGTTGTCCACTCAGGTTGTCCCCAAGTAGGCTGAGGGGCCTGATTGGGCCATGACATCCTTCAAGGGTTCTGAGTAGGCCGAGGTGGAAATCCATCCTGATTATTTTACCTTTGAACAAATTTTAACTGTACATCAGCTTGAGAGATAGCATTCAATCCTCCTTTCAACTGTGGTAAGAAGGTGCAATGATTAGTGTTGTGGTCAACCACTTTGTAGATTAAACACATGTCTCTGACATCCAAAGGACATTCTCTCAGGGGGTGTCTCTTCCTACACTTAGGGAAATATATGTCCAGAGGTTCTTTGGTAGGAATGGTTTTGGCCTAGATTCCATCTATGGTTGATGTTAACTGCAAAAAAATGTATGTTTTCATGTTAGCCATTTCCTCCAAAAGTTCAGAGGTACCTAAAGGAAGTTTGGATGTCTTTTTTTTTCTTATACCCCCTCGTGTTCTGGAGTAACTTCTGCATAGCTCAGTGATTTGTTCCAAGGAATGTTTATGCACATCTCCTCCTCCCATAAGATGGAGGAAATCCTTAGTTTCCTCGTCAAGTCCTTAAAGAAAAACTGTTTTAGTAAAGTTTGCATGTAACTCATAACCACTTTGTCGATCGAGAAAGAGAAATCCATCCAGATAATCCTCTAGATTTTCATCTTCTTTTTTCTGTATCTGGTAGAACTCTTCTTTTCTATCCCTTCCTCTGCAGTAGTCTTGATATTTATCCAAAAATGATGTCTCCATGGCTTGCCAATAATTAATGGAGTTAGAGGTCAACCCCATGAACCATCTCATAATAGAATCTTTGAGAGTGGAAGGAAACGATTTGATTCTTAAATTATCCATTCTGTAGTCATATGTCTGGCACAAGACTTTGAATTCAATAAAGAACTGATAAGGGTCTTCCATACACATGCCTCGAAAGATGGGGAGGATGGATGGTGAGATATTTTTCATGGGTGCATCCTCATCCTTGGTGTCACCCAAATTTCATCCTGAAATCTATGACTACCCTATCTGAAAATTTTTCATACTTTTAAATAATGGGTCGTTTTTTTTTTTTAGTGCCTGAAAGTTCTTGTATTGCATTAAGATATTCCCAAAGAGTCATATTAGTTTTTGTTCCAAATACCCAGATGCCCAAAATTGTTATATTCTGTCGTCGGGATTTGTCTGTGGGAAATTTTTATTTAATTATTTTGAGCCCCGTATGAGGCTATTTGTGCTCCGTTTTAACTCTGTTATGATCAAACATGTCATTATTCCTATGTACCATAAGGGTTTTAACTTGGAATAATTTTTGGGCTTTATTTGTGCCTTTTGGCAATTTTTCGTGTTTTTGTGTTGTCCCATTTCATTTTCTGTGAAATTTCTCTAGAACAATTCCTTTGCTGGGTAAGCCCGATTTTTGGCCTGGAGTAGCTGGAAAACATATACGCACGTTATGCCTGGAGGAAGTCACCATCGGAGGTTTGGATCACTGGGAAAAAGTGAAGTTGTGCACGGAAAAGCCCCTGCAGGGTTGGGCTCATTTTTGGAAAACAAAGGATTCAAGCTGCAATGGGAAAAATGGAAGCAACAGGCAAGGTGGGAATTTTGTACCTTCTTAGCAGGGTGCTTTTTCCCGTGATATAAAATTCACTTAAGCTGCAGTGGGAAAGTTAGAGGCTACAGGCAGGCAGAAATTTATTGCCTGCCTGGCAGGGTAAAAATTCCCATGATGAAATAGAAGGAAAGTGACTTAAGTGAAATCATGGGATTTTATTGCTTGCCTTGCAGGATAAATAATCTCATTGTCAAAGTCAAATCACTTAAGTGGATCATGGGATTTCCGAGGCTGCCTTGCATGGTAAAGAATCCCATTGTTATAAATTCTTAAAAATAGAATTATATTGTGCAAAAAAGTGCGCCCCATTTAGGATATATTTAATGATTTTTGAGGCATTAAATCATTAGATTAAATTCTATTTTTAGTGGCTATGGTCAAAGCACATTGTGAAGCTTAAGTGAAGTGAAGTGTGAAGGATTAAATTGGATTAATTTAATTTATTGGATGTCTGTCCTTAAACATGTTATTTTTAAAGAGAGAAGCATCATTTTTAATTAATTAATTGCCAAGAATATGAAGGGCAATTATTAATTATAGAATTGTGAGGGTTATATAAGCATGGGCTACCATATGGGTGAATTATTTAATTCACAGGTAAAGAATTGCAGCCAAGAGGAAAAGTGCGCCCCATTTGAAGAAGGATTTTGCTCAGGCAAGGTGGAAACAAGGCTAAAAGCTTTCGGATTTGGCACATGCTTTGAAAGAGGTTGATCTTTGTCTGCATAATTGTTTGCATAGGTTTTACAGGTGCTCAGATGTTGTTGAAAGGATTCATGCTCTCTTTATGTGCAAATTAAACATCAATTTTTGGGGCAGCAGGCTTGAAAAGTGCAGCTTTTACAATTAAAATTCACTATTCATGCTCCGGTGGCCATTTTTGTTTGAATTAATTGCAGGAATTCATTACAGGTTGTTTATAAAATAAAAGGAGCTTTAATCAATGTCCAATACATTGCATATATCCTCTAAATTTGAAGAATTGTCCAGATCTGCACCAGTTTTGAAGAAATCCGGCCAAGTAAGAAGAAAAAGAATTATTCAGACAAAGATAGATAAAGCCATGGCGAAGAGAGATGAAAAAGAAAGCACAATGGAGTCATGCATTGCTTCCAAACTTGCAAAGATAGGAGACATAGGTCTAGGTCCGGAACCTCTTTCCGAATTGATTGATAGATCCAGAGCGGGAAAGACTTCACTCATGCATGCGGTTAAAAGTAGTGGAATTATCTGAGTTGCAGCCTTTCCATGCACAGGCCAATTGCCAGAGTTTGATATGGAGTGCGCTAGATCTTACCATCCTTCATCCAGATCATTGCATGATACTATGGGAAAGACAGTAATTCGTTTGGACATAGAGTTCATCAATTACTGTTTGAAGATTCCAGTGTGAAAGGTGGTGACTTCCATTAGTTTTCAGGATGCCGGCGGCAGGTGGGAGAAGCATAAAGCTGATTGCATGAGCATAATGAATAGCAGATATATGAAGAAGCCTAGATCTCCTTCAAAGTTCCCAAGAACTCTTCTGTGGTCCAATTTGGTGCAGGAGGTCGATGATGTGGTCAAATTGCTATGTGGGATTAATGGCGAGGTGAATGCTTACACTTTCCGTACATGGATGTATGCTTTCATCAGGATCATTGAAGTCAACAAGGTTGATTCCATAATCAATTGGTTGGAAATTATTAGTGACAACATTGGTGAGCAACTCCGGAACATGAAGTGTACTTTCAGCTTCGAAATGACTTCCTACTTGGTGTATGTTACAGCTTCACAAGGTGTCTTTTCCAAGATGGATAGATGTGGTGTTCTTTCTAAGGACCCCATTTTCGAGTGCTACCCACAGCTTACTGAACTTGTGTGCGAGAAAGATTTCAAAGTGGTCAATGATTAATTCTTCTATGATTACATCTGCAGGCTAGACAAAGACTTGAAGGCTAATCGGGTAAGCTAGGAAGCATGGGAAGCTGTGTCCAAGATTGGCAGTCTATTCATTCAATTTGTAGATTTCACATACCTCAGGGTTACAAGCTTTTCTAGAGAACCAATAAAGATGCCCAGGTATCTAAATGACAGATTGATTACCATGGATCTGAGCAGTCAACTTGTGGAGTTACACGACCTTCAGTCAAAGCGACACAAGTCTACGGACTTCTTCCCAATCACTGTGGGATATTACAGCTGCATTAGCATTCATAGAGCTCAGGGGATGAAGACGCAGATGTTATCCGAGTATGAGCAAGAGTTATTTTCTGCACGACTGAACTTTGATCCGTTTGGAGTAGCTAGGAAGATGATCTCCCAGGAGTATGCACATGTGCCTTTATTAGAATATTTCTGGATGAAGTGCAAAAGTGAGTACGAGGTTAGAAAGAGAGATTTCAGTAGGCTATCAGCAAAGCAAGTGTTCAACTTTGGACTAGCGTGGATACCTTCGGATCTTAAAGATGATGGGAATGTGGTACTTGACACTTACCATCAAATGGGTGGAGATAAAGCCATACTTCAGGATAACATAGGAAGTTGTCATACACTTGAAGAAAGATCTGGAGTTGTTTTGGTGAATACTTTAAACTGGCTGCTGACGAAGGGATATTTCCTTGATGAAGCATTGATTAATCAAGTCACGGGAAACTTCGGCGTAGGAGATTCCCTCAAGCGGAAGCATGGAGGAGAAAGCAACAGAAATTCTGAGAAGTTAAAAGTACATAGAAGATCTCAATCTAAGGAGAAGATCACTTCCACGGACATGACTTTGGTTCCAGCTTCTCCAGCACCCAGTACTTCACCAACTATTGCACTGCAGTAGCAGAACACTTCCATGCCTCCACTGAATCCAGAGACATTCATTTTCTCTCCTCAGCCACTCCGTTCAGCACCTATTCCGGAAGAGATGTTGAAGCTGCAGATGGCGGAGTTCGAAAGAGATTTGTCCTTGGATGATTCAGAGGATGGCAGCCATAACACTGTGGCACTTTTTGATGGAGAGGATGCAGAGCGGGAGATGGTAGTGCACTCAGCGATTTCTCATTCTCTGAGAAGTAACTTCTCAGAATGGTTGGCTTCGTAGTTGGTTCCAAAATCGAGAATCGAGATGAACTTAGAGGAGCACAACTTGCAGCTACTCCAAAATCTGGGCGGAAGAGATAGAAGGCCTAAAGTTTCCAAAGCAGCTTCTAGGTTGATCATCAAAGATTCGGGAGAGAAGTTTGCTGAGATATCAATTCTGGCAGAAGGAAAGATAGAGGAGAAGCTCACGGTAGAAGATGTGACAGTAACCAAAGTACCCCTCGGTCAAGCCACCACTGAAGGATTGAAGCAGGACACGTAGACATTGGTGGATGCTCTATTCCTTAGGATTGATAGTGAAAAGGTGGAGAAAGAAGAACTTCAGAAGTAGGTATCTCAGTTGTGCGAGATCATAGCCAAGGTTGCTAAGCCTTCCATTCAGCCCATTTCAGAGTAGGTGAGTGATCATCTTATGCAGGAAATGGAGGATGCAAGCAATCAAGTAAAAGCTATTTAGGAATGGAAGGATTTGATTATTTTTCAAGCTTCTGTATAACTTGGAGAAGTGCCAACCCGCCTAAAGGTTATGAATGATGTGACAAATCAGCTGCAACAACTGGTGACAAGCATTGTAGATATGAACACAGTTGTTGAGAATAACCTGACTACTTTGGGAGAGATCAAAAATTTGCAGGGAGATGTATTGGTTGCAGAGCAAATTGTACCAGACGGATTAGTCGAGAAGGGGAAGTAGCTAGAATTTGCAGTATCTTTCCATTTGGAAATCTACAGAGTTTTGTTGAAGAGGATGCAGGGACTTGAGGGTAGGACATCATCCTTACCAGACAATATCATTTCTTTTACTGAGGAGAGAGTGGACAGGAATGTTACTTCATACGTACAGATCATTCCTAGTAAGGTACCTAATTCCCTGGAAGGGTCTCCTCTGATGGTACAAAAGAGAATTGATAAAGCTACTAAGCCTTTCATGATGAATTCTATCAGTAGACTGGTGGCGCTGCAGGTGGATATTGCAAGGTTTGGGCCAAGCTTGGAAGATGTGGAAGCGTGCATCAAAGTGTTGAATGAAGGATTGTTGCAGTTTAGGACAGAGAAGGAAGCAGTGGCTAAAAGAGATGGAAAGATGTTGAATCACATGTTCGACAAGTATATCCGATATAAGAACAAAAATAAGACATAAATGTTACAGCTGGCATGACTTCTTCTTCTATTCTTTCTTCTTCTATTTTCTATGTTCCCGGATGAAATTGTAAAACTTTAAAGTTATTGGTTTTGCAACCATTGCTTCAAGTTATGTGGAACCATTCTATTAGTTAAGTGATACATGTGTCACTTAAGGAGAAGTTAGTTGAGGATGATTGCCAAATGTCATCTTTACTTGTTGTTTGTGTTTTAGTTCAGTTAGACTCCCCATTTTTACTTTCCCTCCTACATTCTATAAGTAGGAGAAGAACCTTTGGGTTAATGATTAGAATTTGTAAGCAGCAATCTTGAGTTCTAGACTTTGTGTTGAACCCCTGAGAGCCACTTGGAGCAAAGGAATACAAAGGAGAAGGTTTTCGGAGAACTTTGTGTCACGGTGTGCTGTATTTCTTGCTTTTAATCTTATATCTCTTAATAAACTTTGTGTTATTTTAGATCTAGATCTAGAGCTGCATTTGTTTTAGAATTATGTGTTATATCTATTGGATTCTTCTATGTGCATGTAATTTAGCTCTATTATTTATTGATTGGGATGCACATCTTCCCCATTTCTTGTCTGTGTTTATATCATTCCTTTTCCTTTCTTCTATAAATATTTCCTTTCTTTAAACAACTGCTTACTTGCTACAGAATTGTACAGCTATGGTTCATGAGATGAATAGTTAAAGTAAAACCCCCTATAGATATTAGCATACTTTAATTGACAAATCTAACATGGGATCCTCACCGGTAAATGAGAGGGATTTATTTCATGACTTCCTAGGTTTTGTGCTATGCAGAATATCTAGCCAACAATCCTCATCCAAGAAATGGGGTAAGTAAAGGTCCGACCCATGGGACGGTTTCCATTATTCCCATGCTCCCCCATTTCTGAGTGTTGGCCAAGGAATACTAAAGGTCCAAAAATGATTCTAGGTGTTGTATTAGAGGTAGTGTCACTCACGGAGTCTCCTACATGTTAATTGTCCAGAGATATTTGTTGAATGGTGCGTGATATAAATCCCCCTTGATCATCCCGTGGCCTATGCATGAAACGTGGTTATTGAAAACAAGTCCCAAGACATCTACGGGTTGCATGCATGCACTCCATTAACACCCTTATCATGTGAAGTGAAATAATGGCGTAGTGTGCTTATGGTGTCCCTGAAAACAACACCAAAAATGATGGGTCGTTGTATTCTCCAATCATTTAACTAACATGATCTCCTATTAGTGTCATTATAAACCAGGGTTGTGTCCTAGGCTATATGCAATGCAGCTTTATTGTAACTAGTTCCAGTTGGGACTTATGTTGGGGGGTGTTGTGTTGGTAACTAATCTAGAGAAACCTAACGTAAATCTATGTAATTCATCTATTGTAATGAAAGGAAGTCGAAAAATCTATACTTCAAATTGAAATTGAAATACACACACAATACTCAAACAAATGAAACTGAAACTACACAATTGAGGCTAGAACTTAGTAAAAGTAAGATTGCATGTTAACTAAACTTTGCATAAAAGGAAACACATATTCTAGATAAAAATGTTGGTAAGGAAAACAAATAACATTCAACCAAAAATTGCATGAAATATGCTAAAACAAGGATTACAATAACAATTATCAGAAAATCGTATGCATATGTAAACATAAAACAACCTATTGTCTCCTCAATTGAGTGGTTCCTTGCTCTCCCTTGGGACAAAGGAACTACCAACAACTTTAGATCATCAAAATGACGTTTACTTCTATTAATTCAAAAAATTTCCATATCGTGTACAACATATGTAGTTGAAAGTTATCAATACCACAGATGAGGTATAGCAAAGTATCTCCAAAAAATAATAGCTAATCATGTTCTTAATAAGGTGTCTTAATATAGACACAAACGGTTACAGTATTCGCCATAATAGGCAACACTAACATCTTCCACTAATCAATATTAACTAAAACTCATAAATTCCTATGGGACAGTTAGAAACAAGTCCCATATTAATAGGTTGACAGGTGGAAAAAGTCTTCTCCTCCCAGTATTCCAGCTCCAGACTCGGACTTCATAATTACATCAGTAACAAACATTAATCATTTCTCTACACACATCATCACATTTTCCTCACAAAGACAGTTAGTAGAAATTTTATACGGTAATCAGTTTTTATGAACAAAAACAAGGAAAATGCATCAAAATCACTATGATATAACTATTCAAAGCATCCCCCATGCATTAGAAAATTCATATCTTAAGTGGCAATTTACTAATTATAGGAATGATATAAAATGAGCCAAATAATGCACTCAACAACATACTCCTCTTGAAACCATTGACTAGTTTAAGAAGGAGAAGGATAATTTATAGGAAATCATAAACACAACTTTGGTCAGAACTAAGGTGTGTTTTGACAAGAAAATGATAACCTATAGAGCCAACAGGGATGAGATCTTCATCTCAGGAAGCATCTTCATCTCAAAAGGAGGCCTCAACTTCAACAACAAATACGCCAACCCCAAACTCCCCCTTTATCCCCCAAAGCCTCAACATTTGTATATACTAAGAAAGCAAAGGTTGAAAGGATGGAAATAGGAGAGGTTGTAGTGGAAGAAGAGAACAAACAAATAGAGAAAATGCCTATGACTGATAAACTTGTGGATTTATTTAATAGAGAAACAGAGGGAGATGAAGAAGAGGACAATCTTGCAAGTGGTAACACAGAAAGGATAGAGAAAGATGACAGAAAAAAGATCCCAACAGTTGAAATTGAGATAATAGTTACTCTAGACCCAATTTTCCAAGAATTTATTATTAAATAAATGCTTACTCCTAACGTTGAGGCATCTATCGTTGAAGTGTTAGATGCACAAACCTTGGGATGAATGAGTACTCTGGATTTGGGTCCTATTGTAACCCCTTCTCCCATTTCCTCTTTTTCCTGGGTCCAATAATTTTTCAATAGTAGGAAAAGGAAAATTTCATGAAAGGTTGTGGCTCCCAAATTTTATGCAGTGGTTTCCCCTTTAGAGACAACTCTAACTCCACTTGCCAAGAAAGAAAAAATTACCTTCAGGCTGGTTTCTGATTCCCAAGGCCAATAATTTTGTGAATTTGTCAGGCCTAAAGTTGATAAAGATGAGAAAGACTTGGTGTTGATTAATTTGTAACTAACAAGGATCCCTTTAGGAGAGTCCACCTCAGAGAGTGAAGTACACAATTTGAAGGAAACAATATCCAAGGTAATTGAAAGAATAGAAAAGGGGAAACATTCTCAGGAACAACTGGAGGAGCATATATAGATTCTCTCTGATTTTTTAAGATCTTTGTTAGCAAGTGATAAGGTGATTGATCTAACCTCCTTTGAAAGACATGATTCTCCCTGTTATCCTAACCAATGAATAATTTCAAGTTATCAAGGACATCCATAAGCATGTTTCTTATGGAAAAGCTATAGAAGCTATGGTGGAAGAGATTTTAGTCACCGAGCTTAAATTCATTGAGGATGCAGATAAGGCATATGATCATTTATCACAAACATTCAATTGAAATTTTCTACAACGCTCAGTATTCTGACAAGGGATTTGAAAATGTGGACCAAATTTATTCAAGATATCAGACTCATGAGTGAGACATATATACAGGTTAATTTTCACTAACAAGGTGTTTGATGATCCAAAGAATAATTTAACCAAGCAACGGGTTTTCATTATTGATTGGAAGATGAATTTTTTTAAGGAAGTAATTGATGAACTAAGAAACATGTTGTAGAAGGGGAAAGCATTTTAAGCTTTTATTACATCTGAATTCCAAGATCTTCATTTCTTGCTTTACAAAGAAGATTCTGAGGAGAAATATATTGTCCTAGAATTCAAGGTGAAATTCAAGACATTTTTCAAGGAGTATATTTTCAAATCAGACACTATCTCAAAGGAGAAAATAGAAGGTTTATTTGCGCTCTGTAAACTTCAATTAAAGAGGAAAACAAAGGATTCTTTGACAATACATTGGGTTTGGAAAGGACGTGGAAGACTGCTTGAGAAGCTAGACATATGCCACCGCCAACACCACTATTACTCGGGGAATGGAGATAGCCGAAACACTGGTGAGATTCAGAAATCAAATATTGAAAGTGAAGAATGTTGGCAGCAACATCTTCAAATGTTCCAACAACTAGCTCTTAGGTTTTTCTTTTGATTAATTTAATTCTACTAAGTTGTCCATCTTTTTCATAGTCATGTAATATTTAAGTGGGGCCAACTTAGTGATATAAACATTTGATTAGATATTTAATTAAAAGAAAGAAAATGAAAAGATTCATTTATAACCGCCCTCAAGGATTTTTAAGGAACTCTCCTTGTCATTTGAGAGGGTTGGATTTTGAAGTCTTGGGTGTAGAAGCACTAACTTAACAATCAATACAGAAGAAGTCCCATCTTTCCTTATGATCTATCTATTTCTGCATTCTATCTGATTCATGTGAAGTAGTATATATCTAAATAGGAAAATTTGTGCCTTCTAGTTGATGTTATGCTTAGAAATTTGTGTCTATTGCATATATGTCATGTATTCATATGTGTATAATTTTTATTGTGTTACTCTTGCATGCATAAGTAATATATCATTCTGCAATCTATATGTTTGAAAGTGCCACTTTCTTCATTTTCTGAAATATTAATTCTTCTACAAGTTGTTTTCTTCTGTATTTAAAATCATATGAGATGGAGACATCTAAAGCATCAAAATCCTCATTGAAATATTGATAGTTTGTACAGTTGTAAATAAGTAGGTTTGTTTGTTTGTTTGTGTGTTTAATAAGGGAACCTCTCCCATAAAGAGGAGGGACTGTTGTCCCCTAACTATTGCTTGTTTTTTCAAAGCACAAATCCAACAACCAATAATGTGTTAAACACTACACAATTATATAAAAAACACTGAATAATAATTTATTGAATTTAGAAATCATTCGGGATATATTATCCATGTATGAGATTACAATATATAGAGTTTGATCTCCTTGATTCTAGGAGTCAATAGTCATCCCTCATATCTCTCAACCCCTTCCTAGAATCTCTAAATCTATCCCAAGGATATCTCTCTAATACCTTTATTATCTCACACACCAAAATATCTACGTGAGTTGTTCTCACAACTCACCCAAATACTAATACTAACTATTACAACTATATTATTAATATGAGTTCTATAAACTCATTATTAATAATATTACAATTTATTAATAATGTCACAATATATTTGTAACATCCACTCCCCTATTGTTAAAATTATTAATTCCCAATATACACTCCCCTAATGTTGACATTATAGAAACAACAATCACACTTCCTACTACAGCTTGTCGCCCATGCGTGCTCATGATCTGGATGGTTTTGTAGGTCAACCAACAACTTGAAAACAAAGTATGGTTTTATAGGACAACCAACAACCCAAAACAAAGGATGGTTTTACAGGACAACCAACAACCTAAAACAAAGGATAGTTTTACAGGACAACCAACAACCCAAATATCATGTTGTTATTTTTCCTTTGTGCTTTCATCTGTCCACTATGTATTTCCTTCAAGGAATCATGTAGGAACCATTGCTTACTGAATACAAACTGAATAGAAGGAAAATTGAACATTGAGACCATGTTCCAGTTCCCCCCTCAATGTGAACATTTAACTTATTCAAACAAGAACTCTGAAATCATACTCCAAATCTGAAATAATAGAAAACACACACACACACACACACACACACACACACACCAAATCTTCATGTGGCCCCGTCGTTGGTGACTGATGAGAGGTCATTGATTGACCTCCTTCCTCTGTTGCCTCCGTCCTCTAGATAATGCACTCTTTACTTAATACAAGAAGTCTTCATCACTTTGCTGAGCATTTGTTTCCTCATTATCAGAGTGGGTAGAATTCATATCCCAATCACTTTTTTCGTCTTTGTTTTCCTAAATCAAGGCTTTATCCTTCAATTTACCATCAAGGAAATCTTGTTCTCTTTTCTTACAATACATAATACAATATCCAGGAGCATTACAATAGTGACAAAGAAATTTTCGTGGACCTTGGGAGGTTGATTTTTGTTTAAAAGAAGGCTTGAATCTTCCTTTAGCATATGATTTGTTTCTACCATACATTGCAGTTTCCTCTAGATCAATCTTCTTAGTTATATTTTCTTCTTCTATCAGAGAAGAAATTAAATCCTCTAGACTCGGAGTTATGTTTCTCAAAGTGAAGACCATATTAGAATAGCTAGGAGGCATGATATTAAGTAATATTGATTTTGCATCATCATCAAGCACATCAAATTTGATTCCAGCTAATTGATTTGAAATAGAATGAAACTTACTGATATGTTCCACCATACTTTCTCCTTCCTCCATTTTGAGTCCGAACAACATTTTCTTGAGTGCCATTGTTGTGCTCTCTGCTTGTGACCCAAATAGTTTGGCTCAATGTCGTCTAGATCAAATGTGATGTCTTTGTTAGATCTATGTGATGTAGGTAGGCATTAGATAAACCTAGGCCAATAAGCATCATTGTTTTTTATCCTTTTTGTCTCATTTTGTTGCTTCATCTACGTCGTGTGGTTTATTGATTTTTCCTTCCACAATCTCCCATAGATCTTTGTTAATCAGCAACAATTGAGTTCTAACCTGCCATGTATGAAAATATTTGCCTTTTAATTTTTTAATTCGATTTAACTTGTCCTTGTCGATTTAAAGAATTAGACGTCAGTTTCAACCGAAAATACGTCCGTGAGGTAATTTTTTTTATTTTTTAGACTTTTACAATGACTTTTTTTTTAATTTTGACCAAACAACAACAATATTGACAACCTTTTACAATTGACGATAAAAGACTTTTGACACCTTTAATAAAAGACTCAAGAAAAATGATATACAAATATGACTTTTGACAACATAGAAGCTTGTCCACATTACATAGAGTTTAACCATTGTTTATAAACCAAAACAAACTAAACCCATCATATATATTTAAAAATGAGTAGACTTTACCAAATACCACGGGCTCGTTACCACTAAAATTAAAACCTATAAACATGACATTCAAAATTTTGAGCTAAACAAAGCTAAAACGTCTCATGCAAAATCGACTTTATAAAACTGAACTTGTCTCCATACCTGTGAGTCATGTGTTGAAACAGTGGGTGAACAATTCGAAGGAAAACTTAAACCACCATATACTCATTCAGGTGAATGATATTTCCGCATTTGTTGATGGTCTTAGAGATTCGTTGTTATTGACGAGTATGAAGCACGTGGGCAGGTTTGAAACCACTGTTAGAAGTTGCAATATAATATGATAACACACAGTGTATTCACATAGATACATAACAACATATTCAAGTCAATCAACATGGCCATGCACAATATGGATTGCACCATTGACAACACCTCCTCCATGTTAATGCTAAGTCTTCAATGAAAAATTCAACACTGGATTTTAACTCTAATAAATTTGCTAGAAATTCGAGTCACCAACATATTCGAATTGAATGCATCATTTTAAGAACTATTGCATTGGCCACGTGGAGGGTTGATCAGATTGCACAATGAGATTTGCATGAAAATGATAGATAATGTCACAGAATATTCTTCCAAACTTGCAGATCAATAAAATAATGACGTTTCCTTGCACAACGACGTTTCGTGGCAATCAATTATATAAACTCCTCAAAATGAATCAAAACGCCATGATACAAAATAGATCTCAAATATTGAAAGGAGGAATTTCAATCAAAATGCCAATCATCGTAGAATAAACAAATCCTTCCACGAACTTTGCGCTGACTGTATGTGAGCAGACTTGACGTGAGTAGATTATTATCACATTTGCGCCATTTCTCGGATGGATACGTTTGGTCACAAATCAGGACTGGAGATTAGTGAATGCAAGAAGAATACAAATTTATTTTCTCATGGAACAATGAGACCGTAAGAATGAATTCTGCAGATATACCAAATCAAGGATGAATTGATATCTTGAACCAAAATAAACACGATATTCCAGCAAACCAAAATGCCAAATTCTCATAACAAAAAGTGAATAGTGGATCACGTTTTCAATACAACGCTCAGGAGCTATCTACAGATTTACAGTTGAGAAAGACTCCAAAGCCGCAGATATAAGAGCTCAAACAAACTTCGTCCAAATGCTCTGATACCACTGTTAAACACTACACAATTATATAAAAAACACCGAATAATAATTTATTGAATTTAGAAATCATTTGAGATATATTATCCATGTATGAGATTACAATATATAGAGTTTGATCTCCTTGATTCTAGGAGTCAATAGTCATTATCATATCTCTCAACCCCTTCTTAGAATCTCTGAATCTATCCCAAGGATATCTCTCTAATCCCTTTATTATCTCACACACCAAAATAGCTACGTGAGTTGTTCTCACAACTCACCCAAATACTAATACTAACTATTACAACTATATTATTAATATGAGTTCTATAAACTCATTATTAATAATTTATTACAATGTATTAATAATGTCACAATATATTTGTAACACAAGGTGCCATCGTCTGGAGTGCGTGCAATTGAATCTATTGTTAATGGAGTTTTGTGTTTACTTCCTACTTATATGGGGTTTCTGTTGTGAGTTGTGTTTGAATCACTCTCTAATTGATTGATATTTTCACTTAGGATCACACCCGAGTGATCGAGATCATTATTCTCTAATGGATTTTTCAATTGAACAAGTTTTTCAAAGTGGTTATCCTCTTATTCATTTAGTAATATGTCAATTGTTTCTTGCTCATTGGGGTTTACATGACCAACACCCTCTTATTCAAGGAGATTTTCATTTTGGGTCTTTCCCAATTCATTGGATTGTTTAATTTTTTCCTTCTATTCCATCAGCTAATTGATCTCATTTCTCAATGATCCCATATTGTTGGCTCTCATGCTGTACCAATCCAGTTTTTTCTACTATACGAACCAATTCCTCAGCAATTCCATTGGTTGTGTGTGATGTTGCAAAAAGTGCTAATAAAAATTTATCCAACAAAGAATCCCCACTCCCTTGCTTTAATCATGTACATTACATTGTACACTATGCAGGCTTTATTCTAAAAAATAGCTCCTAAATTAGACGTGATTTACTATTGAAATTCTAAAAAAAATGGAGTCTCAATCAAAAACTTATGTTCTCGCAAATAAAATATACTTGTCATTAATGATGAGGAGATGGTGGGGCTCAATTACAGATTGATTTTTTATTTATCCACTATTTTTTTGCTATTATGCGAGCTTAAAACTCGAAAGGGGGCTACATAGAGATACAACAAGTAAACATTGTGGTTGGGTTTCAAATTTGGAATTTATTGAATTTTCTCCATTTTTGTTTTTGGCCACTTTAAATGTAAATTACACTCGAGATTTAATGTAAGACAAAATATGGAGTTAGAGTCTAAAACTTCCACTTTGTCAAATAATATCTACCTATAATTCATATGACCAGAAAATGGAGGGGCTTAATTATAGATGTGTTCCCTCTCATCGACTATCTTACTGTAATTACTTGAGCTTAAAACTGAAAATGGGAGCTACAAAAAGAGATACAATAAGCATTGTGGGTGGGTTTTGAATTTGGAACTATTGGATTTTCCCATTTTTATTTTTCGCCGCTTTAAGAGTAAATTTCACTTGAGATTAATGTAAGACAAAATATGGAGTCTCAGTCTAAAATTTTTAGTCTGGTAGATCAAATCCACCTGTAATTAAAATAACCAACAAATGGAGGGACTTAATTATAGATGGTTTTTCGCTCATCGACTATTTTTTGGAGATAATCTAAATGATTTCCTCCTAGAAAATCTTATGTGATTTGGAACCACTCTTTGAGAATGAGATCATTCTAGTCAAAAAGTAGAGGTGAGGCTTTTAACAGGATCGAAGAACTTGGGACCCCCACATTGTTCTTTACTTTAAGTGTTATTGATACTAAATGGCCAAATCTCCATAGTGTAATGGTGGGAAATAGCCCTAAGATAATCTAAATAATTGCCTCTCATAAAATCTTATGTGATTTGGAACCACTCTTTGAGGAACAAGATCGTTCTAGTCAAAAACTAGAGGTGAGATTTCCAGCATGATTGAACAACTTGGGACACCCGCATTGTTTTTTACTTTAAGTGTTGCTGATACTAAATGGCCAAATTTCCATAGAATAATGCCAGTAAATAGCCCTATGGATCCTTCAGAAGTTCAAAGGTGGAGAGACGATATCATTATTTCCTACCCTCATCATGTTTCTACGTACTGGCACAAGAGATTCACAATATTTCGTGAAGATGTCTTACAGAAATACTTGGGAGCAACATATTATTGTTATAGGTTAGACTTGTCTATTTTTTCCCCCCTTTCATGAACCTTCCTCATACTTAAGCATCTACTTTCAGGTACAAATGGCTAGATCGAGATTTAGCACATATTCATGGATTCCTCTGGCTTTCAGAGGCACCAAATATAGAGACAGTTTACTGGAGTGAAATATTTGATGTCAACCAACCTAGAGACTACTTTGACAAATTTGTTTATGTATGGAAATCCCGTGCCCTTTCTTGCAGATCAGAATATATTCATCGTCCAAATCCAATCCAAAATGATCCATGCTTATTAAACACATCACAAATATTGGTTGTCGACCCTCTTTTAGACCTGGAAGAAATTTTGAATCATGTGCAAAGACATACCAAATGCTCTGAACAAACATGTGAATGAAAGAAACCGACTGGATTGCAATGTTGGTACTAAGCACTTTGGGAGTTGTGTGGACATTCATCCCTTGTCCTCGACGATGCACAAAAGCTCTAGTACATGCCAACGAAAAATGATGGTAGATTAAACATCCACAACCCTTCAATATATGGCAGTTCTTAAATATATTGCTAAATATGCTTCCAAGGTAGATCAACATTCCGAATTATACCATCAATTCAATATTTGTACTCAAACTCTATTCTCATTGCTTTCCAATTTATTTCTTCATGGATCATATTCTCGATTTTCGATCACCAATCCTCCCCCTCTTCCTTCCTCTGCACATTTCTTCCTTCTCAATCCATTTCGACGTCCACATCGTACGATCCTGCACACAATTACTAGTTTAAACCAATCATTTAACAAAAATAAATAAACTATTTATTTTTAAAAACTTCATAATAAAATTGAGAATGTGAACTACAATATGAAAAAGATAAAAAAACTTTAAAATAAAATAAAATAATTTCAATCCCTCATTTTTTCCCCTAATAAAGCCCATTCAAAATAGAAATTACTCAACCCGTCATAGAACCCACCCATTAAATACCATAAAGAAAACAAATTTACACATGCCTCTATAGTCCAATTGAATTTGTCCCATTTCTAAACTATTCTCTTCTTCCACGTTTCAATATTATTATTTTAAAAAAAAAAAAAAATTTAAATAATAATTATGATACTAATTTTTTTAAAACAAGTTGTATTGATTTGATAGGCATGGAAATTGTTTGACAAAGTAGATACCTGCACAAAATGGAACAAATTCTGTCCGTCCTCCAAACTGTTTTGGAAAAGATTCTTTTTTCTTTTTCTTTTGTAAAATCTTCTTCCTCTCTTCCGGGGAAAAGTGACCTCAGTATAACTCTCCTAAAAGATTTGTTATAATTAAATTCTTTAACATATTCTCAATATTATCCAATGTGGTACCCAAAATTTATTCCCAACTTGAGACCAAAGAGATTGAAGTGAGGTAAATGGGATAAATGTGTTCTTGTGAGACAAAGAGATGAAACTCCATGTTTTCTTGTAGATGAAGCATTTTATGAACTGGGTCTCAATATTATTTAATGGGGGTATCAATTTGTTATAAAGATAAAAGACACAATGCTACTTTCTGACTATATCAACAATTTTAAAGTATTTTTGTGAGACAAATGGAATAATTGTGTGTTTTTGTGAGATAAAGAAGAGAAGCGAGGAAGCTTGTATATTTTGATGTGAAGACAAAATTCTATGAGATTATCCAAGCATATGTTAAGATGAGCTGCTAGGTTGTAAAGATCTACAACAACAAAATAACATCATGTTTCCACCAAAATCTATTCACACCATCAACCTATTGATATTCATTCAATACCTAATAGTAACGTGAAGATGGTATACAACTTTACATGTTATTTAAGATCAACGTCTTTAAATATGTTAATCCACAAACATTGCTATTTAAATTATATTCAAAGTGCACTCAAGAAAGTGGGACATGCATTGTTGCTTGCCATATAAACATTAGCCTCTTAGTGATATGTGGCAATATTTTATTTTTTTTGGTAATTTAAAGGAAATCGAAGTTTGTCCACTTGGCCACTCATCACCTCCACAAGGAAGTTGAGAGACGAACCCACGACATGGACCACCTAAAGCAGTGGTCTACGCTGAATTAGCCAACCTCAATGGTTTGATTTGTGGCCAAAAATTAAAAAGTAACTTGTGGTTACCTTCTTGGCGAGTTACTCCAAAAGAATAAAAATTGTGACTTTTCATTTAACATGTTACAACCTACATACCAACTGCTCTCTCTCACCATCATAATGTGCTAAACACCCTCTGCATTTATATCGACTATAATCGATTTCACAACGTAACAAAAAGATAAGACACTCCCATATTCATGTTTGGTTATCTAATTATTATTTTAAATCCAATATATTTATAGTAAAATAAAAATTATTATAAATTTCCAATACTTTGAAAATTTATTGTAAAAATGATCGATGGTTAATGAAGAAGATCAAAACATTTCAATTATTGTAAGGTTTTTTTTTTTAATATTGATTATAATATTAAGTTATGAAACTGAATTTAGCATGTGAATGGTGGATAGGGGCCATTATTTATAAGTATATTGCCTTAGTCGTATTCACTTGTTTGTTATAAGAAATTCTAAGAGGAAAATGTGTGCAGCTAAAAAAAAATACAATTAATGATAATTTAATATAATTTTGCTTAGTACTATAATATGATATGTAGCAAACTAACTTGAACCTTCATTTGAATTATGATATTTAGGTGCATATATATATAAATTGTCTTGATTATAAGAGTCAAGTCATTCTATGTATTGTCTTGATTATAAGAGTCAAAAGTGTAAGATAGATTATAAAGTAGGATAAATAATGATGATTATTTAGGGTCTCTCGTATACAAAATTATATAATATCATTATTGAGCAAAACTTAAACGTTTCTAAAAGAATACAGATAATGTCATTAATGAAATATAATTTAAATGAAATCTTCTCCACTACATATTCTTTTGTATCATGTTCATTACTTAAATTACAACTATATATAATATCCCTATTTTCTTCTATGGGTCAGTTATCAATCTAAATTATTAAAAACTTGTAATAAATAATGTAAAACAATTCTTCTTATATAGATTTTAGAATATATGCCTCCGTTATTGAAAAAACAATTGTCTCTTATATTTAAAAATGGGTGAATTATCATATTCAAAAAAGCAATTCCAAAATGTATCAATTTTGGTTTGTTGGGATTAAGAAGTCAGAGAGGAAGAGAGTGGAATGCCGAGAAAGCAAATTCATTCGCATAAGGTTCATAGTATATTTGGTTTTATATATTTCTGCAAACCAAACTTACAAACTAATGTGGGATGCACCGATTAAACATATATGACTTGTGCACGTAGTAAGACATATATTTATAGGAAATTAAATTGGTCTTTTTGAGAGTATGAAACCAAAGAAGAGAAGACACTAACTCAAGAAAGAAAACTTATTCATAACACAATCATTATGAAGTCACCCCATTGATATAAGGATTACATGGTATAATAAGATTTATATGTTGTTGTAGACCAAATTTGCCAATTAACGTGAGATTAATGTTTTGAATGAATGTAACTTTTTGAATTGTAGAAAATATTCCATAATACAATGAAGAGGCATATTCTACTTGCTATAGTAAAACATATATTTGAAAGAAAAATATATAATTTTTTAAAATTATGAAACCATATAAAAGAAGAGAACGGAAACATTCTCAATTAAATCAACTAAGGAAGGTTACATCATAAATCCCCATCACTCCCTACATAATTTGAACTTCCCTTCCATATATGCCTATGAACGCCCATCATAATCATAATTTTAAACATTTCAAGAAAAAGTGTGATTTTTTAACAGGCGTATATAACTCTTTGAGATGTACTTGCCCCTCACACAATTGCTCTTCAGACTCTGTTCAACAATTCATCTGTTCATGTTGTTCAGAATCAGTTCATGCTTGGCAGCCATGGGGAACAAAGATAAAATCCAGTTTATACAAAACAGGCAATATTGCCACTGAACACAAAAACACCAGAACAGGCCCAAAAGTCCAAAGAAGCAAGGGAAAGCCTAAATAGAATACCCTGTTCCCCATGGTGTTAAAAATGAAGCCCCTCTCAAACAGTTCAGACACATAACCTGTAGTAATTTCAGGTGAATGGCATTGTACGGTGTTTATCAAGTAACCGACCTGGTTTATGAAACATATGGAGAGACTATGAAAAAAGAAAGAGAGGAGAAAAATCGCCAAAAGGGTGACATATTTGAGGGCCACCATGAGTTCCCCATGGGCACCATAGGCTGTGTCATTGAGAGGCTTTTTCACACTGTATGTGCTGCTGATCATGGCTGCCAAACCTGCAGAAAGAAGAATGCATGTTGTTGCCATCAAGGTGGATCCCATTATGCTATTTCGAAGAGTTTGAACTGCTATGATGTTCTTCTTTTCATTGTCCTGTTTTGTCAAATTCAAACATAACAGAATTTGAAGTTATGAGAGATGCGTTATTGCGAATCACACAGTTAATGGAGAAAAAATTATACCTATAACCAGATAATTCTCACAAAAAACTAAACCAAATGAAGGTTTATTGGTGTCAACAAAACAGCATTAGGGTCGCCATATAAAACAATTACAGATTTGATCAAACTAATCTTTCTATTATCTACTGTAATAAATTAAATAGACAAATTCTGCATTATGTCATATTTAGAAAATATAAAAAGTTTTTTAAAACAGCATCAACCTTCGGTTTACCTTGATTATACTTTGGACCCACAGCCTTCTCCCAATAGAATTAACTCCAATGGTAGTCTGTTCAGGATAATTTTTGACTGTGTACCAGAGCAAGCAGTGGTAAACTATACCAGACATCATAGCTAAGGGGACCAATATAAGGTCCAGATACCCTTTCTTCCATTCCATTTTGTTGCACAGGCCACTTCTTACAATCAATGGTCATGTTGAGCCTAATTTATAGGCAGCTCGTTTCTTTAACAATTAACATTTTGGGTGTTAGTGATGCTGAGTGGCCACTTTATCTTTGGTTAAGTTATTTGGTTGATAGAGAGTCAAGCTACTAGTTGTCTTTTGAATTGAATTTATATATATGTAATATTTATTTAGGGACTAAAAAGGAGAGTAACTGTTATGTGTACAAGTATGTATGATAAAATAAATTGTTTATAATATGTTTGTGTAATTTTTATTAAAAAATAATTATTATTTTTAATCTTTCATCTTTAAATGAATTTGGAATGACTTTGGGTCGAATTCCTTGGCTTTCCATTTCTTTGCGTGTATTTTTTTCACCAAATCACCTCCTCCATCGAGTGAGTTGTTTGCATGGAACAACAACGTTTTTACAGTGCCCACCCATAGAAACGAGTTTTTGTTAAGGTTGACCTCTCACAAGAATTAAAAGAGTTTGTGGAGATTCAAATGTGCGATACTCGCGCTACTTTCAACAAGTTCTCTACATCAATCTACGTAATACATACTTTCACTGCCACACTTTTGATCACAAGATCAAGGATTGCCCATTGTATGTGCCGCACAATCGCCCAACACCTAAAGCGGCTGCCGAGTCCACTAAACTCCCACAAGAGGTTGGCTCTCCTCATGAAGATATCATCCCTGATATACTAGTACGGACAAAAACTACACCACACACATCAAGGGGAACAACATCCAAAGTAACTTCATCAATGAATTTCTTATCAATACCAAACATAATTTTACATTCTTTGGTAACCTTGATGTCTACACCTTTCTTCACCCAACTCAATGAGTACAGGATTGAATGATTGTAAGTTTCCAACTTTAGTCTGTCCACTGACGCTTTACTAACCAAATTAGCTTGAGAACATGTATCAAAAAGAGCATCCACCATAGTTTTATTTACTTTATTTTTTATATTGAAAAAGATTAGTTAGTTCCTTTTCTTGAACAACACTATTACTACCCAAACATACTTCTTTGCGGATGGAGGTACAACACATAGTCTCATCCACCTCTTCGAGCTGTAAAATAATTCCTCTCCTTAGAGAGAATCCATGGCCTTCTTCTTATTTTTCTTATTATTGAAGCTTGCTATAATTATGGGTGGAGCTTTCAACATTTTTCCTTGAAATGAGTGTCAACATCACAATGCCCACTGTGAACTTTAGTATCCTTCTTGGAAATGGAATTAGCATTCTTCTCTCCTTTCCATTTTCCTTTCTCCTTCTACTTGGTGTGACCTTGTTTGGTTGAAGCATGCTGAGAGGTAAATGAACTTTTCTTCTTGTCCATCTCTAAATAGTGGGTTTGAGAACAAGCCTCGTCTACATCCACTAGCTTGCCTAGGAGAGTTGGTCTCCTCAAATGGATATGGAGTCCACCAATGTACTTCATTAGAAGGTCCCAGTCCGCTACATCTTTGCCCATTTGGAAAACTTTCTTCCAGAACTCACTAGTCTACTTTTCCACATTTTGGCCTTGCTTTTGCCTGAGATATAGCCAATACATAGATCTCTCTTCCTCATAAAAAATAGGGTATAAGTACTTTTTGATTAGTCTTTTAAATTCATCCCATTCAGTAATAGGAGAAAGCTTCTTAACAACCAAAGAATGAACATAAATTTCAAACCAGTTTAAAGCATGTTTGGTTAATTTTAACCTTGAAAATGAAATTTGCTGACTCTCATTGATTTGATGCAAACTGAAAAATACCTCAAGTTGAGCTAGCCAATGGTTTATCTTCTTAGCATTCACATCCTCATCGTAATGCCAAATCTCTATCTTCGCCCCTACTTTGAATGGAGGATGTGTAGGGTCGACACGGGGCTTCTCTTCCTCATACTCATGATTATCTTCTTTATGGGCTCCTATTATCTCGTTCAGAACACCCAAGTTTCTCCATCAACAATCCCATGATGGACTCTAATATTCCCATAGACAAGGAAATATTGCCCACATCCTTGGAAAGACTTGTCACAGCCACCTCCAACTTGTAGAAACGTTCTTCTCTAGTCTCACATGTATCTTCTCTGTGAGTCATGTCTCAGATTCCTTGCTTCTAATTCTTGGTGGAAATATCTTCTTTAAAAAGAATGAGGATACCTTCACCACTTTCACTTCCTTTTCGGGTACGGGAATCGAATTGAAAAATGTCAACACCAGTTAAACCACACAAAAAGAATTGATCTTAACTACTTTGATACCAATATGATCCATAAACTACCTTTTTTTAACAATAAACAGATCATGTTCTAGTGATAATTGAATGAAAAATATAAGTTCCTTGTAACCAATTATAATGTGCATGAAACATACAATTCGATACTCCAAATTGAGAGAGAGAAGATAAAGGAAGGTCCACAAAAATTATCCTGGAGAAAACCCAATGTGGGAAAAACTCTAGTGGATAAGAAAATTGCTTCCCTTTCACTATGTTATTCTCGAAAATACAAAGCTACTGTCAAATATTGGTCTTCAAGAAGGATTCACTACCCCTCCTAATTGTATTTTCTTTCTTACAACCCTCAACAATGATAACTCGCTCTTAATGAATAAAACAAGAAAGAACTCCACCTCCTCTTTTGTTCACACTTGCATTCACTCAAAATAACTTGCTAGAATGAAGAATTAATCTTGTATTTATAGTTTGCTCTGCCCATGGAAGGAGGGAAATATGAAATGAACCATTTGGGAAGCCCAACATTTGTAACTTTTGAATTTACTTACTTTGGCGTCATCGGGGACAAGAATGCTAGTGTCCTCAAAGTGGCGGGTTGCGCAACCGTCGATCGCTATAGTCGGAAGTTGCGTAACCATCGGGGAGGTTGTGCAATCATTGCTCTATGAAGAGCGGGGGGTAGTTATGTAACTGTTGGGGCGGTTGCATCACTGCCACCTAGAAATATTTAGAAGCATAATAACAATGGTCCTTGTTATTACAAAAAAGAAGCACCCTAGGATTATCTGATGACAAATCCCTACTCTTTGCTAACATTGGACCATATTTCAAGTTGCGGGACTTGCATACTTGAGATGGACCCTCCAGAGAAGGTTGGTTATTCTACCTATTCCTAGCACTAAACTACTCCTAAGGAGGGAAATGCAACTAACTACTTCTAATCTACCTTTTCCAAGGGACCCAAAGAGAGAAACAAGCATGGAAATTAAGAAATCCTACACCAAAGAGGTGATTGCACCAGAAAAAGGGTGTAGAAATACTCTTCTGAGGGAGAAGGAGAAGGAAAATAGAGTGTTGAGAGAGGCCAGACCAATGTGACATTGACCCAAATCTTAATTCACCCTCTCCACTCCATAAAACACAACAACAAGAACCTGCAGCTGAAGACAAGCATGCGCAAAATAGAACAATAATAATGGAGAGTCAAGGGAATGTAAGAAAAAATAGAAAGGGTTGAAAGAAAACCACAATACACAATTTTTATTGCTCCATAATATACACAGTCCATTTCATATGTGGAATAGAGGCACACAATACATTTACCAGACCCATGTGAAGACTTACCAATTCATCGCAAGTGAGAGACAATTTTGCCAAGAGTTTCCCCATGTCCCAAAATATTCCCCCCTACTTCTCAAATGAGAAGTTTTACAATAGATAGAAGAGAGAGAGAGAGAGAGAGAGAGAGAGAGAGAGAGAGAGAGAGTAAATATGAAATTAAAGATCCCAACCACTTTTTCTACTACCCAGGACCAACCAACATTTGAAGTTTATAGACCCAGCGTGGGCATCATTAAATTTTGCAGTGCATGTACCCAAAAATGACCCTCGAGTTCGTTTTTTGCAATTCCACACCATTAAAGCACTTTAATGTGTCCAAAAAATGCATTAATCATGTATTACTCTTCAAGACCTTTCCGACGATATAAAATTTTCCTTATTTTGGTTACCTAGATCAAAAGTTTATGAGCATTTGAAGATTGTACATTAAAAACTGTTATTATGCAAAAACATTCCCCAGGTTCCGAAATGTGCAGTTTCCAAAAAAGTTCCTAGGTCCGAAATGTGTAGTTTGCATAAAGGTTTCCTAGGCCGGAAATGTACACTTTGCAAAAAGGTTCCTTAGCCTAAAATGTGCAGTTTGCAAAAAAGTTATTTGGCCCGGAATGTGCACTTTGCAAAAAAATTCCCTAGCCTAGAATGTGTAGTTTGCAAAAACGTTCCCTGGCCCGAAATGTGCACTTTGCAAAAAAATTCCTTAGGCCCAGGATATATGAAAAAATGCAAACTTTGAAGGATTTTTTTTTCAGGTTTTTTGGAAAAAAAGGGATCTTTTCCGATCAAAGAGAAGGGGTTTTTAGATAAAGGTGAACCCAAATATGTTTAAAACAAGTGTTTTTATGGATTCAAAGGTTCCCAAGTGCTTAAAAAAATGTTAAAAAAAATAAAAATGAAGCACTTCGATAGGAAATCGATAGTAGTTTCCCAAAATGGAGTGTGATCTCATTTTGGTCAACAACCCTCCAATGTGATTCGAAGGTGTCCAGATCACTATCAGCCTAACTAGACCATCTCTAGAATAAAGAATATGTTGAGAATATGCACTACAAGCATCAAATAAGGAGAATACATACTAGAATTGGGTATTTTCAAATCCATTTTTGGATCACATAGATTCCTCTACGAATGGAGATGCAGTCACGTATAGGAATGGTCATAGCAAACACCATTCTCTTCATCAGAATAATAGCCAAAGAATACCTCCCTTCCTAGCTTTACGAACAATTCATAGCCCTCCTACACAAACTCTCAAAATATTTATCTTTTTAAATTACCAAAATTTCCAACATGAATACTGAAATGAGATTTCTCTTCTTAAATTACCAAAAAATCCATCATGAATATAATTGCTACCACTAACAAGTCCATTATTGTGATTGAGAACATCAATTAATCATTTGATTTGTCTAACCAATAAAAGGACATGAAAGGAAAATAAGGAGAACCAAAACCCCACCCATTGGGAAGCTCGAGAATGATACATCAAAAAGTAAGGTGACTCTTATTTCTGAATGTCAATAGGACATGACATAGCCACCTGCCCCCTTTACATTAACATGTTATAAATTGCAAATATCATAAACATTCAATCCACAAGATTACCAAAAGAGGGAACCATGCCCTACTGATGAGTGCAAAGCCAATGAACTAGATCATCGATCTAAATAATGACGTGATTTTCATGCATGAAACAGTACAAGAAATTGAATAAATGATAATATAAAATAGATGTGGAAGTGGATAGAGCTCAACATGGAAGCACACATGCATGTTTGTTTCTGGCAATGTGTTCTACAAAAGTGTGTTCCTCTGATCACTATTGCATCAAAAATCATGCATATATGGAGAAGTGCACAATAGAGTTTAAGTTTTAAAGAGTGGAGGGGAGAGACAAAATAAAACATACAAACAAATGACATTGAAGAACCCCACAAAAAGGAACTAACTGTATAAAACAAATGGGAATTTGTTGCAACTCAACAAACTTTAAAAACCATCAACGAAAGGAGGAGCAAAGCTTACGATATATATTTTTCTCCCTCTTGCCACTCTCTTGCTTGCCACAAAAGTAATACATTTGGTTGTGCTTTCATAATTTATTTAGTATCCCTGTTTTTGTTGTATTCCAAAATTTATTAAGTTTGTCACATTCTAGTAAAGCCATATGAAAATCAAGGAACCCTAGAAATATTAATTATTTCTAATATTCATTAAGTATGTACTACGTGTCCATGAAAATAAGAAAAAACATATATTCAAGTAATTTTCCATGAATTTATCTGGCACGTGTATTTGAGTTTTATAATAATAAAAGCATATACCACATTGTATTTTTATTATTTAAAAACTCTATTAAAACTTAAGAAATTATTTAAACTAATCATTTAACAAAAAATTAAATCATTAATTTAAAAAATCTATAATAAAATTATAAATGTGAGCTAATTAAAATTTATTACTCATAAATACAATAATAAAACTTCATTAAAAGGATAAAATTTTAGAAAATAAAATAAAATAAAGCCAATTCAAAATAGAAATTACCAAACCCATCAGGAATTTGTTCCATTTCTAAACTATTCTCTCCTTCCACGTTGCAATATTGTAAAAGAAAATAAAAATTTAATAATATTTATTCCTAACAAGTTGAGTGGTAAACATGAAAATTGTGTTGATTTGGTAGGCATCTAAGCTGCGCCCCCCAAATTGTTTTGGAACATAATTTGTTCTTTTCTAATCCTTTTTCCTCTTTTCCCGGGAAGTGACCTCGGTATAAATCTAGAAGATTGTCATGATTTTCCAATTCTAAGAACAAAATAAAGTATATCTTAACATATTCTTAGTATTATCCAAAATTCCTTGATAAAGATTAAAAAGGATAAATGTATTCTTAGTACCACTACCTCATTTAAACAACATGGGATCTTCTTAGTGGGATAAAAGAGATTAAAGTAGGGTAAATGTATTCTTTGTGAGACAAAGATATCAAAGTTTGGGATAATTGTGCACTCTTATAGATGAGACACTTTATGAATTGGTCCCAGTGTTGTTTAATTCGGTATATGATTCATCGATAAAGATAAAAGAGACAATGTTGTTTTCCAACTATATTAATAAGGGATTTTTGTGAGGAAAATAGAATAATTGTGTACTTTGTGAGACAAAGAGATTGAAGTTGGATAATTGTGGATTATGTCAACATTTTCTACTCCAATCTTAACAAGTTCGTGGCACCGTCCAATTGTTTATTTCGATGAAGAGAGTAGGGAAACTTATATATTTTGATGTGAAGACAAACTTTTATGAGACTATCCAAACATATGTTAAAATGAGTTGCTAGGTTGCAAAGATCTACAACAACAAAATGGCATTATGTTTCTACAAAAATCTATCTACACCATCAACCCATTGATACATACTCAATACCTATCAATAATGTGAGGATGTCATACAACTTTACATAAAGATCAGATCCTTCACATCTGTTAATCCACAAATATTGTTATTTAAATTATATACATTGTGCACTCAAGAAATCGCGACATGCATTGTTGCATGCTAGATAAGCATTAGCCTCTTAGTGATATGTGGCCACATTTTATTTAACAACTCAAAGGAAATTGAAGTTTGTCTAGTGGGCCACTCACTGCCCTCACGAGTAAGTCGAGAACCAAATCCACCACTTGGACCACCTAAACAGGTGGTCAAGGCCAAATGAGCCAACCCTGATGGTTTGATTTGTGGCAAAAAATTAAAGAGTAACATGTGGTTACCTTCCCAATGAGTTACTCCAAAAATTCATACAACTTGCGACTTGTCATTTAACATGTTATAACCTACCTACCAATTGCTCTCCCACCATCATAATGTGTTAAACATTCTCCCCAACACATTTTATATCGATTATAGTTGATTTCAAAACATACCGGAAAGATAAAGCACTCCCATATTAATGCCCTTATATTGTTACTTTATATAAAGATGGTTATCTAATTATTACTTCAAACCGAATATATTTACAAATTACAATACATTTTTGTTTTATTATAAATTTCTAATATTTTTTGAAAAAATAATGTAAAAATGGTTGATGGTTAATGAAGAAAACCATTTTTTTAATTATTGTAAGAAAAAAATTCAAAAATATTGGTTATTATATTAAGTTATGAAATTGGATTTAACATGTGAATGGTGGATATAGAACAATATTTATAAGCATATTGCTTTAGACCTACGCAATTGTTTTTTTATAAGAAATTCTATGGGCCAAGCTTGGTAGGCTTATAAATACCAATCCCTATCACACATTTACATGCATTTTTAGGTGAAAATTTTAGTAGGAGGAAAACGTGAGCAACCAAAAAATACAAGTCATGATAATTTAATATCATTCAACTTAGTACTATGATATGGTATCTAGCAAACCAATATGAACCTTTATTTGAATTATGATATTTGGGTGCATGAATAAAAAAAAATGATCATCCTATATCTATATTGTAAAAAAACTATAATAGTTAAAAGTGTAAGATAGATTGTAAAGTAGGATAAATAATGATGACCATTTAAGGTCTTTGGTATACAAGATTATGTGATATTATTATTGAACTAATCTTTTCTCAAAAAAATATAATCAAGTGTTAACGATAGATTGTAAATGAGGATAAATAATGACTATTATTTTGGGTTTTGGTATACAAGATTATGTGATATTATTATTGAACTAATCTTTTCTCAAAAAATATAATCAAGTGTAAGATTTATATTTTATTATAGATCAAATTGGTAAAAAAAATTGAGTTTAGCCGAAAGATAAAAATTAAAACTTGACGACGACGACGACGCGCGACAAACATTCAACCCAAAAATGCAATTTTTTTTTTTTTAAAGGGATCCTGGCCATCGCAAGGACTATTCTATTATTACCGACGTGGTGGGTCCTCAAGCCACCACGTGGCTTGACACCACAATTTTGATTCTGTTCGATTTTCCTATTGAGAATCGACAAGTGGAAAATATGTTGCAAAGTGCACGTGTATTGATTTTAGCTCATCAAGCTATTGAGTCGGTCACCTTGTTTAAACTATGTTCCAAGCCACATATTTACATTGCTTGGGTTAATCTCCCATTTACCTTGGTAGAATTTTCCATGTTAGGATCAATATTATTTCCAACTTGGCTAGATAACAAACAACTCGGCAAGCCTAGCACTTTGGGTCTTGGGCTTATTCTATTATAATGTAGATTGAATTATCCAAGTAACAACCCACCTTACTCGGAAAGATTTATATGCCACAATGGAATGAACCAAATTTATACTATTTAGGTTAATTAAACTAACCGACAAGACTGCAAAATCAAGGCACAACCGTTTATTAGTGGATCCATACAACTAGCCACATATATGTGGCTGGAAAGGGAGGAAACGCATGACCGAGGCCACATTAAAAAGTAAGCGGCCAAGATACAAGCTATTTACCGAGTTACATTGCATTGCATGGAACAAATTCATAGGTGAATTGATTGTTTAGCTTGGCGAGGTAACTGATGAGATACTCATGCTACATCAGCTAGAAAAAAAAACATATACATGTGGCCTAAGCCACTACGTGGGGACATATTAAAAGTTTAGGTTGGGAAAAAACATGTTTGGGGTTGGGTGGCTCAACCAACACCAGCCAAAAAATTTAAGACTCCTCTCCTTGCGTGCAAGAGATGCCAACTCCTGTTAGGCCACTTCAAACAATTATTCACTTAGATTTTGCAAATCGTATTCATCACACAGTTGGCCTGCTACTTTGGGTTCTGTCCTGGCTGCAAGAATTCATTGTGGTGGTTGTAGATGAAGTTACAGACGCGAGTGGAGGAGAAGCTCATAGAGGTGAATCTGTTTCATATCAAAATATACCTAAATCACAGTTGCTTGCAAAATGGTGTGAAAAACTGTAAACCCCTGTATAGATGCAACTGTACAGCTATTGGTTTATGATTTCTATACTTTTAAATGTCTTTCTTTAGCAGGGTCCTCAGCAGCGGCCAACATAGTATGGCAATAGCCTCTTTTTGAAGTGCCTAAGACAAGCAGGTTGTCAACTACATTGTTATCATGTTCAGAATCGAATGCACCCTCAAAATTCGGAGTTCTCCTTTGTGATATTTTTATCAAAATTGATTAAGGGACAGTGGGAGAATCACGAGGGGACCTGAAGGAGGCTAATACGGCGTTTCTCTAAGGAGACCCCTGCCTGTACATTCATCCTATCAGCCTACTCGTTCCAAGTAATCTCTTGTTTAGGCACTACTTAGTATTTACAACATGCTTGATCACTACATTTTCATGTGTTAGTTCGGATCTGCCATTATAAAACCCATTCGCTTGATCTATTTATTTTAGATCGAATACACCGTGAAGCCTTTAGTATGCATTATTCTATTTTAGGTTTTGTCGAAACATTTCAAACTGTTATATTTTATCAAAATCGGTTAAGGAGTAGTGAGAGTATTACCAGAAGACCTGGTGGAAATCTATTGCACAGATCTTCTATTTAGATCCTGTCGCATTTACGGTAGCTCGTGGAAGGAGTCTCATAGAGGTGGATCTGTTTCAAATCGAATTACTCATGGAGCACAGTTTGATTTGCAATTATGTGGACATACGTAGGTTCTATTTATTTTATTTCTTGGTTGCAGTTTATACTAAATATACTATGTAATATAAAAGGAATATTAATAGAACGTTAGTATTAATATGATTTAATAACAGTATACCCATTACTTTTAATATTACTCAAATATGAATAATATTTACAATATTAGTTTCCTTATTAAACATTAAGAAAATATTGAGTAATGATCTTAATGAGTTTATAGTCTTGATAATAAAATTTCTTTCTACACAATTTAATAAATGTTGTACAGGATTTCAAAAAGGTCTAATTGCATTTCCCATAATACTTTGCAAATGGATTTTCAATCATTTCTTAAATGAGGAAGAACATAATTGAGCTAGAACTTAAATGATTTCATTGGCATATTGAGGGAAAATTTAAAAAAAAACTTAAATCTTTCCATCAACAATACAAGAAGAGAAAATACATTAATATTCCACTTTTCCAATACACCTCTTACTAAAGAAGATCAAAACAACATTCTTTCAAAATCTTGTTACAACACACTTTCCACTTAATGTAGGATCATTTTACAATAATGGAAGCTAAAAATACAAAGCAATATTACATTTTTCTTCCACTCAAAGGGTGGGTAAAATACAAGGTGGTTTCACATTGTGATCAACAAGGTTCCAATGTTCCAAATGTCAACAAGGTGGCTCCTCCATAGTTTTCTTGATTCACAACAAAATAAGGGGAGAGGCAACGCTCTCCTCCCAACCAAGATACCCAATGGAGAAGAGAAAGCCATCCTCTCCATTAGCCCCCCGAGCCCCAACCACATCACAATGGGAGAAAATCCAACTCATGGCAACTACTATCTTCCACATAACTAAACATAACATTTCACATTCATTCCATAATCCTTCAAAACAAGATCTACAACACAACAAGGGGGAAAACAATCACAACAACAAGTCACAAGGCTTATCTAGAAAGCCATAAGAGTAAGACCTATGGGGAGGCCACTTATGCCTCCCAATGGGAATTGGGTGCCACCTAAAAGCCTCCAATGCAAAACACAATACCCCTAAAAACTCTTATGCCTCTCTCAAGTGCCCCTTATCCCTCCATTCACTCTTATACCTCCCTCAACTCTTATGGCTCCCTCAAAGTAAAACAAGAAGAAAATGCAAGCATTTCTCTTACTAGGTGGGCACCCAACCCAAACTCTCTCCTCAAGAAAATGATCTCTTATGCCTCCCTCAATTAAACTCCCTATAGTCTCCTCTCACTCCCAACTTAGGCATTCTACCCATTCCCAACAAGCATCACAAACAACAATATTCAACACAACATATCTACACTCATTCATATAACCAAAAGAAGAAAACATAATACAAGCAAAGGTGAAGCTCCTACCTTTCCATGGTGGAGCTTGTTCCAAATATGAAGTCTCAAATCTCTCCAAAGATCAACAAGCATCCACAAGCTCCAAAAAACTTCCCACAAGTATCAACAAGCTCCAAAATCCACAACTCCTTCAAAATCCTCTCTTCTCCAAAATACAAAAGACTAAAAATGAAACTTCCAACCCCCCAAAACAAACAAGAGGATCAAATAAATAGAGAAAAGAGAGGGAGGGATGATGTGGCTCCAAGTAGGATGCCACCTCCTTTTCCCTCCACTCCACATCATTTGGTCAACTTCATATTCCAATGCACCATTAATAAGTGGTTGAAAGAAAAGCAAGCACCTTACACACTCCAACTAAGCCTACTCCTCCCAAAGGACAAAATTAAATTTGAAAGAAAGTGCAATTAATATTTTACCTTTTTATCCCCCCAAAACACCTAAAAGACCCTAAATTTGGCCTTCCAACCCATAGGTAGGGTTGGCATGGGGTTTTAAGAGGTGTGGGACAAGTTTGACTTGTCCCACAAGCTTTGAAATTTGGCCTCCAAGGCTAAATTCGAGTTTCCCATGTGGGGTAGAGTGTGCTACACTCAAAACTCAAACACACCTCAATCCACACAAAATCCCAAGTAAATCAAATCCTAATAAATGAACTCTCTTTGGTCACATCTTTTAATTAGTTTAGAACAATTTCAAATTAACTTAATTAAGCCACTACAACCCATGGCTAACAAAGTGGGTAAATTCCAATCCAAAGAATATGAATAATAACACACGTAAAATTTCACTTACTAAGAGCAACACATACTATCATAATAAAAGGGAAAAATTAAAACAAAACAACACATGACCCCTAGGTCACAATTTTCCCTTAACCAGATAATTCTAACACACACACAATTACTTGTTGCCATGGTGACCTTAGCTGGATTCTTCTCAAATTCTGATGTGGTTGGTCTCCACTCCCCAATATTGTTGTGAATATAATATACCTGTAGAACAGAAAATACCTCCTTCGGCCTGTTGGCCGCATTAAAACATTCATGCCAAATATACAATATAATCTAAAATAAACAACACATGATTTACTATCATCTATGCAAGTACGATATCACTTACACTTTCTAGCACATTTCTATTCCACATTTCATTTATGTCAAAACGATCATCACATTAGTCAAATTATCAAGTTCTACTCAATATGATTAAATATACCACATGTCATAATTAAGATAATAACCCTGTCAAAAGTATACAAATATCGTCATCAATGTCCACCAGTAAACCATATGCATCATATAAAGATCAAATCAGTAGCAGTCCAATGTCTATGATATCTACTAGCATGCTAAATCAAGAAGCCATAATAAATCCATAGTGAAGTAATCAGTCTCGAAAACAACAAAACAAAATGAGGTCGAAGGGAAGTGGGCACTACACAAGATGTATCGAAGAAGTATAACCGATTTAAGGTTTTTTGGGGATTAGGAAGTCATAGAGGAAGAGAGTAGAACACTGTGAAAGTAAAGAGACAAATCCCACAATCAATCAATCATTATGACTCTTGGATGGCCACTTTCATTATCTCACAATCAATCAATTATTATAATTCTTGGATGGCCACATTCATTATCTCACAATCAATCAATTATTATAATTCTTGGATGGCCACATTCATTGTTGTGTCACCCTCATTCACATAACATGGTATATTTGATTTTATATGTTGTCACAAACCAAACCGATTAATGTGGGATGCATAGATTAAACATATATGACTTGGTACCTAGTAAGGCATGTATTTATAAGAAATTAAATTGGTCTTTTTGGGAGTATGAAGTCAAAGAAGAGAAGACACCAAGTCAAGAAAGAAAACTTACTCATACCACAATCAATCATTATGTTAGTAGGACAACCACTTTCATTCTAGCGTCACCCCATTAGTATCAGGTTTACATGGTATAATAGGGTTTTTATGTTGCAAACCAAATCTACCAAATAATGTTTTGAATGAATGTAAATTTTGAGTTATAGAAGGAATTCCATGATACGATGAAGAGGTATATTCCACTTGTGATAATAAACCATGCATTTGGAGAAAAATAAATACAAACCATGCATTTGGAGAAAAATAAATATTTTTTTAAAATTATGAAATCGTATAAAAGAAGAGGAGAAAGAAGAGAACAGGCATTCTCAATTAAATTATATGAGGGAGGTTACATTGTAAATTCCCATCTGCCCCTACAAATCTGAACTTCCTTTCCATGTATGCTTATGAACGCCCACCCAGGTGTGCCATGCCAAAACCCATGCTAACTGCTACATTTAAACCCCTTCCCAAAATAGAAATTCAAATCTAACCACCACTTTCAGACAATAATTCATGTTTTAACAATATTTTCTTTGTTTTTCAAGCTCACCAGAAAAATAGATTTGATTGATCAAAAGAATTCTGAAAATAGAATCATAATCATAATTTTAAACATTTCAAGAAAAAGTGTGATTCTTTAAAAGGCATATATAACATTTTGAGATGTACATGCCCCTCACACAATTGCTCTTCAGACTCTGTTCAACAATTCATCTGTTCAGACTCTGTTCATCTGTTCATGCTGTTGTCTTTGGTTATGTACAGTTTGCTTGGCAACCATGGGAACAAAGATAAAATCCAGTTTATACAAAACAGGCAATATTGCCACTGAACACAAAAAGACCAGAACAGGCCCAAAAGTCCAAAGAAGCAAGGGAAAGCCTAAATAGAATACCCTGTTCCCCATAGTGTTAAAATTGAAGCCCCTCTCAAACAGTTCAGACACATAATCTGCAGTAATTACAGGTGATTGCCATTGTACGGTGTTTATCAAGTAACTGACCTGGTTTATGAAACGTACGGAGAGAGAATGACAAAAGAAAGAGAAGAGAAAAATCACCAAAAGGGTGACATATTTGAGGGCCACCATGAATTCCCCATGGGCACCATAGGCTGTGTCATTGAGAGGCTTTTTCACACTGTATGTGCTGCTGATCATGGCTGCCAATCCTGAAGACAGAAGAATGCATGTTGTTGCCATCAAGGTGGATCCCATTATGCTATTTCGAAGAGTTTGAACTGCTATGATGTTCTTCTTTTCATTGTCCTGTTTTGTCAAATTCAAGACATAACAGAATTTGAACTCATGAGAGATGGGTTATTGTGAATCACACAGTTAATGGAGAAAAAATTGTACCCATAACCAGATTAATTCTCACGAATAACCAAACCAAATGAGGGGTTATTCGTGTCAACAAAACAGCATTAGGGTCACCACATAAAACAATTACAGAGTTGATCAAACTAATCTTCCTATTTTCTACTGTAATAAATTAAAATGACAAATTCTGCATTATATCATATTTGAAAATAAGAAAAAACATGAAAATCTCTTTGGAGCTCTTCGGAGATTTTATGCTTCCACAGGTTATGAGATTAGATAAAGTTTTGGGATAAAATTGTATGTGAAATTTTTAGGCGCACTTCAATTATATGTGAAATTTTTCAATCAACATATGAGATTATTAAACACTTCTCATCCTAATCCTAATGGGTTGATCATGGGAAATGGTCCCAAAAGTTAATAGAAAAATTTAACACAGTTTTATCTTGAAAGTGTGGATGCCCTTTACTAGTAGTTGTTTGGCTGAAAGTGATCATTAGTTTAATTTTAGTTGTAGGCTTACTCATAATTGTTGTATATCCGCCAATATCAACAATTTATGTAATCTAGTGTTTAGTTGTATGCACTACACATCCAAAAGAAAAAAAAAAAAAAAACTTTATCTAGTTAAAATTTCTTATTATTTATTGCAAATCCTTAAAGAAATAGGAACTTATTGGAAGAAATTCAAATATTTGTTCTTGATTATCTTGTCTAAGATTTATAATTTTTACAGTTAGTTGACTAAGCTTATGATTCAAATATTTTACTTTAAAATCTCTTATTATTTGTTGCAAATCCTCAAAGAAATAGAAACTTATTGGAAGAAATTCAAGGGTTTCTTCTTGACTTTTTTTTTTGTTGAAGTTTTATAACTTTTGCAGGCAGTTGACTAAGTTTATGGTTCAAATATTTTACTCCTCAAAAAACTTTATAAAAAATAATTCTGAAATGCATTACAGAGTTATATTTAATTTAACTGTAATTAGATATATATATATATATATTTATTTTTATTTTATTAAACCACACAGGAAGAGGAAGTAACTGAGACGGTAGAGATGCAAACTATCTTAAGGGTTTATAAAAATTGAAAAAAAGAAGGATAGATTATACAGGCAACTTTCAATATATGAACCTATCCTACATATTCAATGTGCTTAATATACCCCATCACCTTCAAAGGGCACTTGTAATTGTGTAGATAGATAGATATATATATATATATATATATATATATATATACAAAATACAAAATACAAAATAAGGGGATCATGTTTTCTGATAACTATGGCCCCGAGTAACAACCATAAAACATCAACCCACAATAATGAAAGAAAAGAAAAAACCTTCTGTTTACCTTGATCATACTTTGGACCCACAGCCTTCTCCCAATAGAATTGACTCCAATGGTAGTCTGTTCAGGATAATTTTTGACTGTGTACCAGAGCAAGCAGTGGTAGACTATACCAGACATCATAGCTAAGGGGACCAATATAAGATCCAGATACCCTTTCTTCCATTCCATTCTTTCCCACAGGCCACTTCTTACAATCACTACCAGCAGGGGCAAAACAATGGTCATGTTAGAACTTAATTTATAAGCAGTTTTATTGCTCCAAACATGATTGTGTGCGTAGAATACATGATGACAGCTCGTTTCTTTAACAATTATCTTATTGGGTGTTAGTGAAATGCTGAGTGGCCACTTTATCTTTGTTTATCATGGAATTGTGAATAAGCATCTGAAGAGCGTGCCACTAAAGCCGCCAATATTGCTTATAACGTGTGTCAAGAAAACCTAAAAAGGTGGTATGGAAGAATTTGTTGGAATATTTTGGCATATGCTCCCCAGTTTATGGTTTTCTTCATGCCATCTTTCACGTTTTCCAGAAGTTCCCATTTATGTTGGGAACTATTGTTTTCAGATGCTTCGTTGTTAAGGGTCTTTTTCAACAAGTTATTTCATTATTTCAATTCTTGTGGTTGTTAGACAATTGGTTAAGTTACTTGGTCGATAGAGAGTCAAGCTATCACTTATCTTTTGAATTGAATGGAGTTTTTTAATATATAATATTTATTTAGGGATTAAAAGGAGAGTAATAAAGTTGTTATGTGTACAAGTACATAAAAAAATTGTTTATAATTTATTTGTGTGATGTCTATTAAAAAATAAATTGTTCTTTGTTAATCTTTTCTCATTGAATAAAGTATTCAAGTGTAACTTAGGTTTCTATAACATATGGGATGAGGCCGAGTTAAATCACGGGTAACTTTATAGGAATCAATATCCTTCAACTAAGTATGAATTTGGAACGACTTTGGGAAAACAAACCATAGAATTTGGGGAATGAATGCCCCTCAATTGAATGCAAATCTTAAATGGACTTAGGAGAATAAACATTTGGAAAATCGATGGTCGTCATTAGGTTCAAATCTTAAACGACTTTAGGAGGATAGACCTCAGGAGAGTCGACGCCTCTCAACTAGGTTCAAATCCTAAACGTTTTTTTGGAGAATAGACAACTTTGGAGGATCAATGTATGTTAACTAAATTCACATCATAGACAACTTTGGAGGAATGAGCCCCACTAGAATCAATGCCCCTTAGCTAAGTTTGAATACTAAATGATTTTGTAGATCATACGTCGATGGAATTGAAGCCCCTCCACTAAATTACAAGTTTTAAATGACTTAGAAGGAATAAACTTTGAAAAATTTGATACCTCAACTAAATTCAAATCTGAAATTAATTTAAGAGCATAGACATTTGAAAGAAACAACACATCTCAACTAGACTTAAAACTTAAGCAAATTTGAGAGAATAAATACCTTTAAAAATTCACATTTTAACTCAAAGTGTGATGCCTTTCCCCTCCTTTAATAAATAAGATCATCTTTCAATTTGTCTCATCATGGTTGATATGAGAAGTAGGTCTCACCTTCCTACTTGGTTTCCTCTTTGGTAAGACAATGTCCAATCTTCATCGTCTTTACTTAGGCTTATACCACAAAAAAGTTATTGTTGTCTCATCATGTTATTTTATATTTTGAGGGAGACATATTTGACATGAGGTGTAGTATAACACAGTCCGTTATAAAATTGGTAGTGTTATAGGCCATTTTCATATGTGAGTGGGTGCAACATGATAGGCAATTTAAAGAAAAACAAGAGGGCTCATTTTAAAGTGAATTTGTCAACCAAACAAGCAGAAATCAATGTTATTTTCCTTATACATGGAGTTTGTGCAAATTATGCACTTATAATTAGTCTTATCAATCTTATTTTAGTTAAATTAGAATTTGCGTATAGTAACATAGTTCAAATTTAGAAGTTTCTTCATTTGGCCTTTGGGTGTAAGGAAATTACTTGGATAAATAAGAATAACAGCAACAAGAGAACACCAAAGAACACAATATTGCAGATAAATGATCACAATATGCAAGTAGAATATCTTAGCCACTTCAAGGGGGCAACCTCCAAACCATGCAATAAGACTCAAATGTTCAATATGATGATGAACTACTACCTACTAACCTCTATATATACTATTCATATGGTATGGTCATCACCAAGGTCGACCCACTAATGAAATATAACATATATGAAAGGTATACATCATGATAAGAAATTCTGATAACCACAAGTCAGTTATATACATCTAATGCAAGATATATGATTAAGGGCATAGCATGTCACTCTTCTTCGAAACAACATTGTTCTCAATGTTGAGAATCTTTGCATGCTGCTACAGGAAATTTGCATCCTCCCAAGTTGCTTCTTTATTGTCTAGTTTTTTTCACTTGATCAAATACTCAATGATGACCCTTGTCCTCATTCACTTAGTGTGTGTTTGAGGGATGCATTATTTTACCAAGATGATTCTTCCCTCTTCATCAAGCTCTAGTAACTTTGTTTGGGCTGATGCCATCTGTCCAACTAATGGAATGAAATTACTTGTATAATTCAGATCATGAGCAGAAATATAACACCAAATAACACAATATTCCAGAATAATGATCTCAATATGCAATTAGAATAGCTTCGCCACTTCGAGGGGGCAACCTCCAAATCATACAATAAGACTCAAATGCTCCAATGATGATGAACTACTACCTACAATCCCCTATATATACTATTCATATGTTATGGCCATCACCAAGGCCAACCTCATAAGCATGAGAAAGTATAAATGATATAATAAAATGATATGGTAAACCACAAGTCGACTACTCATATCCTAATACAATCAATAAGTTAAGGGTGTAGCAACTACCGTCTTCAGGAAAGATACATGGAAGATTGGATGTATTTGAGTGGCCGAATGAAAATCCAGTTTGTATGCTACATTGCCAATCTCTTGTAACACTTGATAAGTATTAAGAACCATAATACTCAGGTGAAAGCTTGTTAGCTTTTTTCTGTTGTTTCAAGGACATTTCCTTATATGGGTGTAAATGCACAAAAACCCAATCACCGACTTCAAAATGTCTTTTACTGTGATGTTGGTCTTCCTACTGCTTCATGCGGTTTTGTGTCGTGGCCAAGCTCTCCATGAGACTACAAAGTACCTCTTGTTGGTGTTGAATATGTTCTTTAACTGCTCGAACCCTTGGTTGGACTCTCTAAGATTAGGTGATGGATGGTGGATGGTGCCCATACAATGCCAAGAAAGGAGACATTTTAGATGAACTATGAAAGGAGGTGGTATACCACCATTTTTCCAATTGTAACCATTGGACCCATCCCGCTTGCTTATCTGAGGTAAAATAATAAAGAAATCCCTCCAAGCACTTGTTTACCACCTCTGTTTTACCCATCAGACTAGAGATGATAATATGAACTACGAGCTAGTTGCATGAAGTCATTCCAAAAATTACTAGTAAAGATAGGGTCTTGATCACTTAATATAATCTTGGTGTCCCATGTAGCTTCTGAAATGTATCCATGAAGGTTGTTGTTACTGTACTCACAAAAAATGGATGTGACAAGGCACAAAAATGGGCATATTTGGTGAGTATTTCCACCACCATCATGATTACATTTTTCCCTTCTAATTTAGGCAATCATGCGATTAATGCCATGGACACCTCTTCCCACCTCTAGCTAGGAATGGATAGAGGTTGTAAAAGACCTGGGGACTTAATTTTTTCTCCCTTATTTTGTTGACAAACCATGCATTTTTCCACAAATTTTTGGACATCCCCTTTTAGCCCTTCCTAGAATAAATTGTGCTTGATTTGATGATAAGTCTTCAAGAAGCCAAATGCCCCCAACTAGAGAAGCATGAAGCTTAGATAAAACCCTATTTTTAAGGGTTGAATTCTTACATAGGTATAATTTATATTTAAACCATAAAGCATTTCCTTTCCATACAAATTTTTCTAACATGTTTGGATCCTATTGGAGATTCTGAATGATATTTTGTGTGCCTGGGTCATTTTCCCATTCAGACCTTGCATCCTCTATCCAATCCTTCTGTAATACAGATATGGCACACAATAATACCTCGGCTTATTCATCCTTTCGAGATAGAGCATCGGCAACTAAATTATCTTTCCCTTTCTTATATATTATCTCAAAATCATACCCCAACATTTTTTAGACCCATTTCTATTGTTCTTCAAATGATAAACATTGCTCTAAGAAGTATTTCAAACTAACATGGTTTGTCTTTACTTTGAAATGTATACCCATTAGATATGGTCTTCATTGCTACACTACATGAAGTATGGATGGTATTTCCTTCTCATAAATTGGTTTTAATATATTATTACCTTTTAATCGTCAAATATCAAAAGAAATGGGTCGACCTTCTTGCATGAGTACTGCTCCCATACCATGCCCTGAAGCATTACATTCAAAAATGAATGTTTTGGAAAAATTTGGAGTGGTGCACATGGCCTCCTTCAAATTCTCAATTGTCGTAGTAGCTTCCTCATTCCAATGGAAAGAGTCCTTCTTTAATAAAGTTGTGAGTTGTTCTATTATGCTGCCATAATTCCTTACAAATGTATGATAATAACCTATAAGCCCCAAAAATCCTCAGAGATTTTTTAGGGTTTTGGGAACCTTCCATTCAAGCATGAATTTTATCTTGTTAGGATCCACTTTAACACATTCATAAGAGACAATATGACTCAAATATTCAACCTCCTTGACTCCAAAAGAACACTTAGAAGGCTTTGCATAAACTTGATGTTGTTCAAGAGTTTCCAACACCTTATTTACATGATGCAGGTGTTCCTCCCATGTTTTACTATATATTGATATATCATCAAAGAAAACTAAAACAAACTTCTATAGAAATGTCTTAAAGAGAGAATTCATCAAGCTTTAAAATGTAGAGGGTGAATTTGTTAGCTCAAAAGGCATCACCAAGAACTAAAAATGGCCTTCATGTGTCCTGAAGGTTATTTTATGAATATCTTCATCCCTGATTCTAATATGATGATATCTGGAATGAAGAAAAAAAAATTAAATTAAACAACACCATGCAACGTATTTAGAAAATCATCAATTACAAGAATAGGAAACTTATCTTTGACTATGTACTTATTGAGTTCCCTGTAATCTGGACACATGCACCAATTGTCATATCTTTTCATACCATCACTACAGGAAAATAGTAAGCACTCTGACTATGATGAATAATTCCCACTTCTAACATCTCTTATAATATATTCTCAATATCACTCTTTTTCATATAGGGGCACCTATAAGGTTTGATGTTGGGTGGTTGAATCCCTAGTACTAGCTGGATGGCATGGTCATGGTCTCTTCTTGGAGGTAAACCCTTTGACATATCTCCAAACACAAATGATTTCTCATCTATAACTATTTGCATATCCGAGGGTATAAATGTGCTTGAATTATGTCCTTCTAATGAAAATAGTTGTTCCACAACGCCCTCTACACATTTTCTAAGCAATGTTTTACATATGGTGAGAGCTCACCAACTGTGGGGACTTTTCTCTTAATCCTTTTAGTTTAAAATTCCTCCCTTCTAACTGAAATCGCATGAACAATGCTTGGAAATTCATTTCAATGGTTCCCAAGGTGGTAATCCATTGAACTCCTAACACAATATTTTCTCCTCTCATGGTAATGACATACATAGGGCTAGTTAACATTAATATCAAGTAATGGTGAGATTAATGTTATGGCATTTTCCTGAACAACTAATAGTTCCCCCATGAACGATCATTACTTGAAATTATGGAGCTGGATAAACAAAGTAGTTCAATCGTACTGCCAATTTATGATTGATGAAGTTGTGAGTACTTCCTAAATCAATCAATATTGTTTCCCTCTATTTTAAAAAAAAATCCAACCACTTTGAGAGTTTAGGGGGTACTAATACATGAAATTTCATGACAGTATATCATTAGTTGGGGATCTCCTAATTCCTCCTATGACTCTACCTATTCGTTTTATTCATTCTTTTCTTCTTCATTAGGACCCTCAATGTAGAACAACATCTTTTCGGAAAACTTACATCCTGGTCCATATTTGTTGTCATAATTAAAGCATAACCCTTTAGCTCTCTTTTCTTCAATTTTTTGAGGTGTTAGTCTAACTAGTCAAGGGAATGATGATGGAAAGGTGCTACGATCTCTAATATTAGTGATAGTTTGTCTCCTACTGGAAAGAAATTTTTCATTTGCCATATGTGTCATGATATTCGAATTTGAAACCTTACGAGGATTAAACATAAACACCTCATTCTCAATGGATTCCTTAAGACCCCCAAGAAATAATTCATTCAAATTCACTTCAGTAATATTTTCCACCTACAAGAAAAGGTTTTCGAATTGATGAATGTAATCCTTGATTGATCATGTTTGTCTTAACTTTGCTTTAATTGGATGAAATAATTTGACACACTAGAACTATAATGTAATTGTAACTCTTTGGTGAAGATTGTCCATGTAATATTAAGACCACTCTTTTGCCTTTGAGCACATAACCATCGATACCAGACGAATCGGTTAGGTTCAAGATATAAGGATGCCATGGTAACATTTTGTCCCAATGGAATCTAATGTAGATAAAAGAAATTATCCATTTAATTAATTCAATTGAGTGGATCCTTTCCATCAAAATTACGCATTTCCACTTTCATAATCATGTTAAGAGCCTACAGAGTGTTTGTATATTACTTTGACATGAAGATCGACCTTGGTTGATATGAGTATGATTGAGTTGTGGCTGATTAAGAAAAATATGACGGCATGTTAGATTTGAACTGAATTGGTGAATAAAATCCTCCAATCGTTGTCCAATATTTTCTACATCTTCTTTGTTGGCCATTCTAAACTTGAGGTTTCACATCTAAAACTCAAGTCCTCTTACCTTATGGTATATTGAAGTAAACCCTACCCCTGAGGAATCTATAGTTACCCCTTATGACTCTAACTCCTCAACTATTATCTTATCCTTGTCTGGGGTTTTAACTGGAGTGGTGGGATTCTTTTTGCCTCTTGTGGAAGGCCCCACCATGATACCCCAAAATGGAAGGATTTAGGGGTTAAGGTCAAAATTTAGGGTTTGGGATTTTGATATGAATTCTTCCAAATATGAAAAAACTTAAAGAACGAACTCAAATTATGATCCAAACAAAGACTTGGGTGGCCATTATAGTGGAGTAACTTCATTAAACTATAAATTATGCAACATAGCTCTAATTGACTTCACTCAAAATGCAACGAAAAGATTGGAACATGTAGAACATGATGGAAAGGTTCCAAACGTTGTTTTTCAAATTTGACCCCTAAAATTTGCATCTAAAGGCCTAAAAATGCAATTTTTGTAATGTTGTCTAAAAATAGTAAGTTAGTGAAATTAGTGCCTATGTAACTCATAGAAGATGAACCACCTTGTCTCCCTTGAGATTGGTGACCTTTCACATTATTCTAAATGTCTTTTCACATTTCTAAAATTGGTATATAAATATATGTAACCCGAAAGGGAAGGACAGACTTCTCCTCACGGAGGTAGCTATTGTAATTACAGTTTTTGAGCAATATTTACATCTCTTTTTCAGAGATATTTTTTATATAATACATCTCTTCTCAGAGATATTATTTCTATTTTCATCTGACACACTTTTTATTCTCTCCTTTATTTCTAAAAACCCTGTGAGCTTTGTATCAGTGGTGTCATATCGAAATTTTCTTGAGAGTTTATGATTCCCAAAATGAGGTCGGGATATAAGAAGCTTGGGTCGTCCACACAAGATCCCTCAGAATAATTGACTGTTTGTTGCAGGAGACCTCAAATGACAAAAAACACTGGGAAAAATGATCCTCTCAAGAAGATGGTGGATGAATATATCATGGAGCAAAAGGAGCAGATGTTACAACAATATGCCCAAATTCTTCAACAACTACAAATGGGAAATTCGGCATCCTCCTCTGTAATCCATCCCTTCAGTGCCTCACCACCCTTCAAGGTTCAAGTAAATTTTGATATTCCTATTTTTTAGGGTAAAATAAATTCAGATGCAGTAGAAACTTAGTTAGACCAATTAACCTACTATTTTTATGTCAATAAATTCACTGATAAGGGAAAAATAACATTTTCCCTCTTGAAATCATCACTCCTTATCAAAACTTTGTGGGGGTGTACAAGAACAAGTTTAATGGGGATAAATTGGGTATTATAGAGGAACCCACATGGGATGATTTTTTGGATGCCATAAAGGAAGAATACTACCCTATTGGAGCCTATGGCGATCTGTATATACGATGGAAGCAACTCTGCCAAGGTAAAGATCAATCGGTTCAAGAGTATACTGATACTTCCCATTCTCTTTCTATAATATTAGGCATTCAAGACACATAAAAAAATAGGATCCTCAAATATCACATTGGCCTGCAATGGTACATACAGGAGGACATGGACCTCTTTCAATTCCATACCCTCAGAAAGGCATACAAATTTGTAGTCAATATTGACTAGAAGCATCAAAAGGAAAGTATCAAGAACTAGCCTCTGAAGGGGAAAAGTTGTGAAGAAGGCCAGACATTAGGTCAATATAGGAGACAGAAAGAGAAAAATGGGAAGTGGTGTGACCTCCACAAGGCTAATTAGCATTCCAAGGAAGAATGTTGAGCCATCAAGTCTTTTCTCGTTAAGTCATCATCTTTAACACCCACTGCTCTATCGGAGACACACCTCGAGGTCAAGAATGAAGATGATGAAATTATAGATGTTGAACCAGAGCTGATCATTACCACCCCACAAGCCAATAATATGGATGAGAAGGAAATCTTATTTCATTCTCAGCTCTAGGTAAAGGGTAAGCCACTACATTTTACCCTTGACACTGGAAGTCAAAAGAATTTAATTTTTGTTGATATTTTGAAAATTTTGAACCTTCATGTAAAGCCACATCCCCATCCATATAGTGTCAGATGATTGAATCCAGAAAGTGATCTCCCTGTCACACAATAGTGCCTCCTCCCATATGTAATCAAACCCTTCCAGGATGAATTCTTATGTGATATTGTTCCACTGGATGTTTGCAATGTGCTCCTTGGCCACCCATTCATGTGGGACATGACATATATGAGTCACAACCTCGAAGGGTCACATTTACCATTGGGAATCGGTGGTATCAGATACCCGAGGCCATTCCCTCCAACTTTTTTTCCCTTCTCAATGTCAAGTAATGTAAGGAAATAAAAAATAAAACAAAGCAGCCCCACCTTCTGATGATCAGGACAAAAACAACCCAGGAAGTTGTTACAGCCACCTCATACATGTATTCATCACTACAAAAGTAGTAGAAAAACCTAATCATAACTGGGTATGATTATTCACCTTAGAACACTCAACAATATGTCCATGATACTCTACAAAAAGTCAGTAAAAAGCACAAACGGTGCCATGTTCAACACAGGTTGCAGATACATAAAACATTTCATCACTTCAAGGGACCACTTGTAGTAATGGGGACTGTAATGCTCAAAATTACAAGAGCTGGAAAATGAGGATTTTTTTTAAACATAAAAACAAATTACACAACTTGCAATTGTACATATTTATTTAATCAAATTCATTAAATCAGATTTGTTCTTTTGATCTATCTGACAACATCCATGTAAGCCATGTGTGGCTGAGAAGGGTGTATCTAGATCTCCACGATCTCCCTTCATCACTACTTCGAGTGACAATGCTTACTAGCATTTCAGCTCAACCTTTATCAGGTCATGGGAACCATGTGAAAGTCCTTGGGTCTACCACGAAGCTAGTTTCCCGACTTCGTATTCTGGTATCCGACCATTTCCTACCTCATGTTCAGTGTTCAACTTCCCATGATCAGGTTACTGACAATTTTTTTAATTGGAGGACTAGGTGATCAGACAATGCACAACCATCAATGCATTACTTTGGCCAAAGTTATCCGTCGTGCAAGTTACGAGGCTAAACTCAAGACAACACACTAGTCTTATGAGTTTTAAGTCTTATGCCACCTCACAACTATCCCTTTCACTGTTATCTAGATCTTATAGTTTTATATTTACTTTATTTCCAATTAAAATTATCTTGTAAGAGTTTATATCGAGATAGATGCCAAGGCCAATTAGGATCATTATGAGATGAGTACATTCGTTATGCTGAAATGTAACTATTTCAGCATTCCGCATGTACTTATCCCTTAATATGCCTAATGGATCTTTTCATCTATTTACCTTCCTATCTAGTTTCTCTTTTCCTGATGTTTGATTTTTAACCTTAAATTACCTTTTTATAACGATACTCTTTCATCCTCTCTAAAAATAGGCTTTACAATATTAACATATTAATACCAAGTTTACTGGAAGGCCGAATTAAATATATATTAATATATATTTAATTATTCCTCCGATTAACTACGCCACTAAATAGCTATTTAATTTAGAAATTAAAAGACAATTGAATGTTATAATAATTGTCCAATTATCGGCTTCATACATTGATAAATATCAAATAAATATATTTAACAATTTATGATAAGTAAGATTTCTCAATTTTAGTATTTATCATTTACTCATATTGAGATATTATTACATACAAAGTAATCATCTCTTTATTAAAAACATAAATTACATATGCCGTTAAGGAAAAATATATAACTGATACTGTAACTCTCACATAGTGAGGTTTGAATATTAACAATGGGTCCAAGATCCCAATAAATTCAGTCAAAATTATAGGATATCATCCTTCTACAAATTGAAATCCAAGTAACTCATTTAGATCCATGCTACGATAAAACTTCACAAGACATGAGTTTCCGCATATCCAAATGTGATGGCTAATTTTCCTACAAGATTGGAGTAGTGGTATGATGTCAGTTCAAAATGAACTGGCATGAATATTGCCTCCATTTTTTGATGCAATTATTTAATAAAATATGAAAGATATACATGTTGTTTTATCAACAAGCACATGGTAATACAACTGAGAATGTATTACTACATGTTTTCCATAAAGATACAACTATGGATGCACACAAATAGAACAACCAATTTCTATTTCAGCGATCATGTTTCCCTCTAATCACAAAGATCAAGACATCCTTATTTCAGCTTCAAACAATAAATATTTGACATTTAAAATTTTACATAAATCGTAGGAACAATATGATTAAGAAGAGTACATTTTTTTCTTATTTTTAATAAGTTACCATCACAAAAAAAAGTAATCAAACCATAATCATTCAACATCCGAATTCAGATTATAACCACAAGCAAATCATACTTTACATGGTACAGATTTAAATATTATTTTACTTACCTTCCAATCAACGAGAAACTTAACAAAACTGTCTGAAATCAACATTTCCAAATACCAATTAAACATATTCTCTCTAGGTAATGAGCAGCTCATCATATCATCCAAGAACAAAGATGATCATTAAGCAAATAAAATAAAACAAAGAAAATAAAACATATTTTTTCAGTCAATGAGCAGCTCTATAAAAAGAACATCTAAAGAACATCATTAACAATGAGAAGCTCTACAAAACACCCAAGAAAATCATTAATAAAGAAAATAAAAACATATTATTTTCAGTTAATGAGAACTCTACAAATCGCCTAAGAACATCATATTAATAAGAGAAATAAAACATATTATTTCCAGTCAATGAGCAGCTCTATAAAACGTACAATATATTCCTTTCCAAACAATCAAAACACATTTTTACTTATATATATGAACAACCAACTAAACAATGTAAAAACACCACGATTACATCATTTAAACATGTTCTTTCTAGTAAATGAATAGCCCAACAAAACAAATAGCAGCACCATGATTACATCATTTTAAACATACTCTTTCTAGTAAAAGAATCTAATAATTTATTTCATAAAATATCATTATATTAAACCCAATCATGCCACCAATTACTCCTTGGTATAACTTGGTCAAGCTGTCCTAGCTTTCATGCCCTTACCAAGACAAGCAATTTCTTTTTCACAGTCATGCAAGAATCCAAGTCATATTGCCAGGCTGGAAGTTACAGGCTAAATGCCATTTTTTTTTTTTGTAGTTATTCACACATAACAACACACCCTCATTTATACATGAACCAATTTAGATGCCCATATAAAAATTCTAGAAGAAAATGCAGCCCCATGCAAGAGCTTTGACATCCACAAATTTTCATTCAAAATATCTCAATAAATTAAAAATCAAACCTACATATAACAACCAAGAAGAAAAAAAATACAAAACCCCAACCAGTTGCATATCCATATCGATTTGGTTATAAATCGATTCATTTATGCAAATCGATTTGTATACCCAAATCGATTTGGGTATCAAATCGATTTGTTTACAGAAAACACACAATCAAATTTTTGTTAACAAAAATGAAAACCCACAAGCACAAATCAATTTGAAACACACAAATTCACAAAAATGTTTTCCTTCTTCCAGTACAGGAAAAACCCAACTCTTTTATTTTTGGGTACAATTTATTTTAATGCAGAGAAGGAATTTTAACTTTCATTCTATTTTTATTTTTGCAGATCAAAACCCAAAACCCCATCTGCATTTTTTTTCTAGGTTTAGCTAAAACCACACAAAGAAAACTTAAGAGAATACAGAATCCATCAATTTCCTTTTCAAATTTCATCTCCAAGAAATTAAATCAAAAGTTGTCCACAAATTCCTTTGATTGCCATTAAAACAGAATGTGTATTTCCTCATTTTTTACAAATAATGCAGCAGAGAAGGGAGAAGATATTCATTCCTGAAGTAAACCTAGAATCAACAACCTCTTACTCTTCTAGCTCCAACAAGTTGAATCTTTCCTTCCTCCAAAACTCACGCAGGTATCCCAGAAGGGAAGAATGAAAATAGACAAGGAGAAATAAAAGAAAAAATATAATGAAAGAAACTATAGTTGGGCAACATATTCGAGAATTTTTGGGCTTCCCAATGTTGGTACATGCATTAATGCATGCCACACACTTGTTCTATGTGAAGGTGTTTCACTTTACGAAACCCATGAATTTTAAATATTAAAATAAATTTTTGTTAATATAACTTTTGACTTACATGCCAAATCCTTCTAAAATATATATTACTAATTTTACAAATTAATATTCATTTTTTTTTTATTTTTATTTATTTTTATTTAAGTTGTTACCCAACTTAATGGTTAAGTTAAAATTAATCATCATAATACAAGTCCACATATTACCAACAATATATTATAATAATAATTATTTGAATTTCCAGGTTCCATACGAAACATTCCAATAAATGAAAATCACCAAGTCCGTAAATAATAATTCAAATATTCTCATAAAGTTGGCTTGACATAGCATCGTCAAATAAAACAAGAGGCAGTTATTATTACGGTCATTGCAAAAGTCGAACAAAACAAAAGATGACTAAACCGATTAAAATAAAGTAACTGAAATACAAATAACTAAAAGATTCACTATCATTTATGAACCATTTTACCTACAATCAAGGCCTAATCACATTTAGGAAGGATCATCAAGGTGGGTGTGGGGTTACCCGTTCAATAGTGTCATGCCCCACAGCAGAAGCTGTGGGTCATGACACGACGAACCAAATGAATTCTTACACACAATGATGATCTCGTCTAATCCTGATTAGACTTAACCGTAGTTAATTTAACTTACTAGAAATTTGGGATGTTACATACTCCACCCCTTAGAATAATCATCGTCTTGATGATTTCAAGATAAATAGATAAACTAAACCCATCATTCATTTGCTGCATAAATATATTTCAAATCAGCTTAGAATTTGTAACAATATCATTTTAGCTGAATCATAAAGGTCACAACAACCCTATATATATCTAGAAAATCAGTCACATAATCTATAGACATAACACATTACTGCTTAAACGATAGATTTTCCAGGTTCATTAACAAAATCTTCAATAGTAACTACTAATCAAAAAGTACCTTAGTCCCAATATTCAGTTGTAGGCTTATCTACAAGATTTTCTTATCTACACTTTACAGAAAAACTGAATTTAACACTATAACAAAAACATATTCTTAAAAATCAGTCAAACAGATGTGGAAAAGTAGTTTGGATATCTTTGAGATTCTCCCAAGTGGCACTTTCTTCAGAATATTGGTCCCACTGGACCTTGCATTGTGAAACCTCATGGTTTCTCAAGTGAAACTTCCAAGTTTCTAGTATCCTTATAGGCTCAACCACGATTACCCCTGGATCTAGAACCTGCAATGAATCCCAATTAAGTACATGTGTTAAATCAGGTACATATTTCTTAAGCAAGGATACATGAAATACATTGTGCATAGCCTGGATAGAGCGGGAGGTAGTGCTAGCTTGTAGGCTACTGGTCCAATGACCTCTAGGACTTCAAATGGTCCTACAAACCTAGGAGATAGTTTGGCTGACTTGCCAAATGAAATGGAACTCTTTTTAGGTTTGACCCTAAGAAAAACTTTATCTCCCACGTTAAACTTTTTGTCAATTCTTTTTAAATTTGCATAACTTTTCTGTCTATTTTTTACCTCTTTCAATCTTTCTTGGATTAATTTAACCTATTTTTCCATTTCTGAAAGCATTTCTGGTCCAATCAGTACTCTATCTTCAGGATTATCCCAACTTATAGGTGTTCTACACCTATGACCATATAAGGCCTCAAAAGGAGCCATTTGAATGGAAGAATGGTAAGTGTTATTATAGGAAAATTCAACCAAGGGAAGGTACTCTTCCCATTTGTATTGTTGATCCATGCAATACATTCTTAGTAAATCTTCTAACACTTGATTTACTCTTTCGGTTTGACCATCAGTTTCAGGATGGTAGGTAGAACTTATGTTCAATTTTGTCCCTAAGGCAGCATACAAAGTTTGCCAAAATCTGGAAGTCATCCTTGAGTCCCTGTCTGAAATTATTACTTCTGGAACTCCATGTAATTGGAAAACTTCTTGCACAAACCTTTTTACTAGTATGGGTGAATTATCCTTTAAATTACCTACTATAAAATGTGCCACTTTAGTTAATTTTTCTACAACTACAAGTATAACATCATGTTTATTTTGGGACATAGGTAGACCTTGGACAAAATCCATACTTATAACTTGCCACTTATATTCTGGCACGTTGTGAGGATATAATAGTCCTACTGGATGTGAATGTTCAGCCTTTACTTGCTGACATTCCAGGCATTGTGAGATGTAAAGAATCACATCATTTTTCATCTTTTTCCAGAAGTATTGCTTTTTTATGTCTGCCATCATCTTTGTTACTCTTGGGTGTCCCGAGTAGGGAGCATCATGAAATTCTCTCATAACTTTATTTTTGAGTTCTTTACCCTCTGGTACATATATTTTGTTGTTATAATGCATAATCCCATATGTTTCCATCTTGAAACCATCATACCTTTTGTCTCTCGGATCTTTTTCTAGAGATGTTTTAACATGATTGTAGTAGGGGTCATTGGTTAACTCATTTTTGACTTCATCTTTGAACTGGGTTCTTAATGTAATTATAGCAGCAATATGCTTTCTGTGACTTAAGGCATCAACCACCCTATTCTCTTTTCCCTTAATGTAATTTATATCAAAGTCATAATTTGCTAGGAACTCCAGCCATCTTCATTTCCTTGCATTTAGATTCGGCTGTGTAAAGATGTACTTGAGCCCAAGATGATCTGTTTTGAGTTCAAAAGGTTTCCCAAGCAAATAGTGCCTCCATACCTGTAGCGCATGAACAATCACAACAAGCTCAAGATCATGTGGTGCGTAATTTACTTCATGCACCCTCAACTTCCTACTTTCAAAAGCTACCACATGCCCATCTTGTAGTAGTACTCCACCCAAACCTTCCCCTGAAGCATCAGTTACCACCGAGAAGTTCCGTTTGGATCTGGAATCTTCAACACTGGAGCACTTGTGAGTCTACCTTTTAACTCCTTAAAGGATTCTTCACACTTTTTGTCCCAAACAAATTTCTTACCCTTCTTTTGCAAAGAAGTGATAGGTCCTGCTAACCTAGAGAAGTCCTTTACGAACTTTCGATAGTAGCCTGCTAGACCCATAAAACTTCTCACTTCATGCACATCCTTCGGTGCTGGCCATTCCATGATGGCACTGATCTTTCAAAGGGTCCACCGAGATTCCTTCTTTATTTATTATGTGGCCTAAGTATTGTACTTTGTATTGATAGAAAGCACACTTAGATAATTTTCCATATAAGCTTATGTTTTCTGAGAATTTCCAGCACAATCCTTAAATGTTCATCATGTTCTTCCTCATTCTTGGAGTATATTAATATATCATCGAGAAAGATAAGTACAAATTGGTCTAAGTATTCCCTAAACACAGTTGTTCATCAAGTTCATGAAAGCGGCAGGTGCATTTGTTAGACCAAAGGGAAAAACTGTAAACTCGTAATGCCCATACCTTGTTCTAAAAGTGGTTTTATGGATATCTTCATCCTTGATTCGTTGTTGATGATAACCAGATATGAGATCTATCTTGGAAAACACTTTTGTTCCCCCCATTTGATCAAAAATATCATCGATTCGGGGAATTAGGTACCGATTCTTCACTGTTACCTTGTTGAGCATTCGGTAATCAATACAAAGTCTAAGGGTCCCATCCTTCTTTTTCATGAAGATTACCGGTGCACCCCATGGTGATATACTTGGTCTAATCAAGACCCAAGGACAACAACTCATGTAATTGAGATTTCAACTCAACTAATTCGGTTGTTGTCATTCTGTACGGTGCCTTGGAGATTGGTTCTGTTGCTGGTTTGACCTCTATTGTGAAGTCAAATTCACGCTTAGGTGGAAGTCTGGGTAACTCATTTGGAAACACATCTCTAAATTCCCTTAGGATGGGAAATGCTTCAATTTTAGGCTCATTTTCCTGTCCTGAATCTGTTATTTTTACAGCATATAGATGGCATCCCTTTCACTTTACCTTTTTCAGCTGCATGGCAGAAATCTGCCTAGTGACAAACTCTCTTTTAACACCCTGAACACTTGTTGTTTGCTATTTTGATCATCGCAGCATGTTACACATTTTCCTAAGCAATCCAAGGTTGCATTATGTTGACTTAACCAATTTATACCTATGACAACATCATAGGATCCAAGAGGTGCCACATACAGGTTTAATCTTGTCGTGAACTCAGGTAATTCTAGTGTGCCTCAAATAAACATTGATTCACTCTATGTACAACATTATTTCCATACTGTACAGTCCAAGTGTGTTCCATGTACTCAACTCTTATTTTGAGTTTATCAGCTACTTTAGATGAAACAAAACATTCTGTTGAACTGGAATCAAATAAAACAGAAACAGGTTCTCCAAAAATCTTACCTGAGGTTTCTATTGGAGTCGCTTGCTTTTCTGCTTGCTTATTATGGACTGCATAGCATAAATCTTATGTTGTTGCCCCTCTTTATTTACTATAGTAGATCCCTTCTGCTAGTTATTCCATTGTCCTCTTTGTGGACAGTTGTTAGTGAAATGATCACCACCGCACTTAAAACATCCACCCAGTGGTCCTTTTCTCTCAATCTTATTCTGGTTGAAACTTGTTCCTTGTTGCCCATTTTTTTATTATTCACAAAAGTTCTACCCACTATTCCTCTTTTATTGACAGCCTGAACTTTTTGTTTCCCTTTTTCCATGTTGGTTTACTTGCGGTTGGTGTTTGAAAATTGTTATTTTTCCTTCTGTTTTCCTCTTTAGAGGCATAAATACTTCACAGCTTTTGTTCTTGCTTGATAGCTTTTTCAAACATTGTTTCCATCGAGGTAGGTCCATGAACATCTACCTCACCACCAATGCTAGGATTCAATCCCATTATAAATTTTCTCACTCTAAACTTCTCATCCTTTTGATACATAGGAACATATTTCAACAATCAAGTGAAAGGTTCCCAATATTCTATAACTGAGTACTTTCCTTGAATCAGATTTTGGAATTCTGCCATCTTTTGGTCAAAGTATAGTTGAGGTAGCCATCTTTGACGAAAGTAGGCCTTGAACTACTCCCACGTGATCATACCAAAATCAATTCCTAGTTCCATTTTCCAGTTATCCCACCAGGAAGATGCTTCACGGGACAATTGGTAGGCTCCCCATACTCCTTTTGTCTCCTCTGAAAAGTCCCTAATCTCAAAATACTTTTTCCATTTCAGAGAGCCAATTTTCAGCACCATCCCCAAGAGTTGTACCATCAAATTTAGGTGGGGATATTCTTTTAATGTCCCTTACTAACTCAGTAGCCAACCTTGCTTTCTTATTTTCCCTTTCATTCAGGTGCTCAGGTTGATCATCATGTTGCTCATCACCCTGATTCTCATCCCTTGCAATCCTCATCTTCTTCACCACCCTGACCTTGTTGTTCTATGGTAGCAACTCAATTTTGGTGTCATTCAAAAGGTTGAGGATTTATTCTAACTTAGCAGCTGTATTATCTATAACATCATCATTATTTACCCCACTGTCACTCGCATATTAGCTCTTCCTATCGGCCTAGCCATAGTTTCTTATTTTATAAAAGAGGATACTTTTTATTAGAACATGTGTCCCATTAATGTCTAAGTGTCTGAACTCTAGCTCTGATACCAAAATGTAACGCTCAAAATTACAAGAGCTAGGAAAATGAGGATTTTTTTTAAACATAAAAACAAATTACATAGTTGCAATCGTACATATTAATTTAATCAAATTCATCAAATCAAATTTGTTCTTTTGATCTATCTGACAACATCCATGTAAGCCATGTGTGGCTAAGAAGGGTGTATCCAAATCTCCACGATCTCCCTTTGTCACTACTTTAAGTGACAATGCTTACTAGCATTTCAGCTCAACCTTTATCAGGTCATGGGAACCATGTGAAAGTCCTTGGGTCTACCACAAAGCTAGTTTCCCGACTTCATATTCCGGTATCCGACCATTTCCTACCTCATGTTCAGTGTTCAACTTCCCATGATCAAGTTACTAAAATTTTTTTAATTAGAGGACTAGGTGATCAGACAATGTACAGCCATCAATGCATTACTTTGGCCAAAGTTATCCGTCATGCAGGTTATGGCTAAACTCAAGACAACACACTAGTCTTATGAGTTTTAAGTCTTCTGCCACCTCACAACTATCCCTTTCATTGTTATCTAGATCTTATAGTTTGTATTTACTTTATTTCAATTAAACTTATCTTGCAAAATTTTATATCGAGATAGATGCCAAGGCCAATTAGGATCATTATGAGATAAGTACATTCATTATGCTGAAATGTAACTATTTCAGCATTCCGCATGTACTTATCCCTTAATATGCCTAATGGATCTTTTCATCTATTTACCTTCTTATCTAGTTTCTCTTTTCCTGATGTTCAATTTTTAACCTTAAATTACCTTTTTATAACGATACTCTTTCATCCTCTAAAAATTAGGCTTTACAATCTTAACATATTAATGTCAAGTTTACCGGAAGGCTGAATTAAATATATATTAATATATATTTAATTATTCCTCCAATCAACTACGCCACTAAATAGCTATTTAATTTAGAAATTAAAAGACAATTGAATGTTACAATAATTGTCCAATTTTCGGCTTCATACATTGATAAATATCAAATAAATATATTTAACAATTTATGATAAGTAAGTTCTAGTATTTATCAGTTACTCATATTGAGATATTATTACATACAAAGTAATCATCTCTTTATTAAAAACATAAATTACATATGTCGTTAAGGAAAAATATATAACTGATACTGTAACTCTCACATGGTGAGGTTTGAATATTAACAATGGGTCCAAGATCCCAATAAATTCAGTCAAAATTCTAGGATATCATCCTTCTACAAATTGAAATCCAAGTAACTCATTTATATCCATGTTACGATAAAACTTCTCAAGATATGAGTTTCCGCATATCCGAATGTGACGGCTAATTATCCTACAAGACTGGAGTAGTGGTATGATGTCAGTTCAAAATGAACTGGCATGAATATTGCCTCCATTTTCTGATGCATTATTTAATAAAATATGAAAGATATACATGTTTTTTTATCAACAAGTGCATGGTAATACAACTAAGAATGTATTAATACATGTTTTCCATAGAGATACAACTATGAATGCACACAAATAGAACAACAAATTTCTATTTCACCTGATCATGTTTCCCTCTAATCATAAGGATCAAGACATCCTTATTTCAGCTTCAAATAATAAATATTTGACATTTAAAAATTTTCATAAATCGTAGGAACAATATGATTAAGAAGAGTACATTTTTTTCTTATTTTTAATAAGTTACCATCACAAAAAAAACTAATCATACCCTGATCATTCAACATCCGGATTCAGATTATAACCACAAGTAAATCATGTTTTACATGGTACATATTTAATTATTATTTTACTTACCCTCCAATCAACGAGAAACTTAACAAAACTATCTGAAATCAACATTTCCAAATACCAATTAAACATATTCTCTCTAGGTAATGAGCAGCGCATCATATCATCCAAGAACATCATTAACAAAGAAAATAAAACATAATTATTTTTTAGTCAATGAGCAGCTCTATAAAACGTCAAAGAACATCAATAACAAAGAAAATAAAACATATTATCTACAGTCAATGAGTAGCTCTATAAATCATACAAGAACATCATTAATACGGAAATTAAAACATATCATTTATAGTCAATGAGCAACTCTACAAAATGTCCAAGAACATCATTAATAAAGAATAAAACATATTATCTTCAGTCAATGAGCAGCTCTATTTATTTGTACAAGAATATCATTAATAAGAGAAATAAAACATATTATTTCCAGTTAATGAGTCGCTCTATAAAACATACAATATATTCATTTCCAAACAATCAAAACACATTTTTCTTATATATATGAACATCCCAACTAAACAGTGTAAAAACACCACAATTACATCATATAAACATGTTCTTTCTGGTAAATGATCAGCCCAACAAAACAATATAACAACACCATGATTACATCATTTAAACATACTCTTTCTAGTAAAAGAACAGCTAATAATTTTTTTCATAAAATATCATTATATTAAACCCAATCATGTCATCAATTACTCCTTGGTACAACTCGGTCAAATTGTCTTGGGTTTCATGCCCTTACTAAGACAAGCAATTTCTTTTTCACATTCATGTAAGAATCCAAGTCATATTGCCAGGATGGAAGTTACAGGCTAAATGCCTTTTTTTTTGTAGTTATTCACACATAACAACACACCCTCATTTATACATGAACCGATTTAGATGTCCATAGTAAAAATTTTGGAAAATGCAGCCCCATTCAAGAGCTTTGAAATCCACAAATTTTCATTGAAAAGATATCAATAAATTAAAAATCAGACCTGCATATAACAGCCAAGAAGAAAAACAAATACAAAACCCCAACCAATTGCATATCCGTATCGATTTTGTTACCCAAATTGATACATTTATGTAAATCGATTTATATACCCAAATCGATTTGGGTATCAAATCAATTTGTTTACAGAAAACACACAATCAAATTTTTGTTAAAAAAAATGAAAACCCACAAGCACAAATTGATTTGAAACACACAAACTCACAAAAAAAAATTCCTTCTTCCAGTACAAGAAAAACCCAACTCTTTTCTTTTTTAGTACAATTTATTTTAATGCAGAGAAGGAATTTTAACTTTCATTCTATTTTTATTTTTGCAAATCTGTTGGATGGATATTTTATCAAGCCAAAATATGAAGTTCAATCATAGTACATGGGATTAAATCCCTCCTCAAAGACAGGTGAGGCTGCCCATTTATTACTAATCTAAAACTCGGAAGAAATAATATATACGGTATTCACACTAGTATAATCATTGGGGTTGGGATAGAATCCCAAAATCCATATCCATAATAGGTGAAGATATTGTTTTTTTTAAATGAAATGGATCGGAAAGGAAATTATTATTATGGAAGAAACACAATGGAAAGGAAATGAGGGGAACGTACTTTCTTTCGAGAAAACGCAGATCATGAAATAATCATATGAGTTTTAGACAACAAATGTAATGTTTGAAATGATTAGAACAATCAAGATGCTAAACAAAGAATAGCTTAAGATTATGAACATAAGAACAATATCTTAAGAAAGATACATCTCACTATGCAAAGTTTGCAAAATAGCATCGGCTCTTGTTCCTCAAATGATTAAAAGAAAACACAAAGTCTTTCTTCTTCACAATAGCTCTCAATATTCCAAAAATCTCAACCCTTTGGAATGCATAAGCATCCCTTATTTATAATAAAATTAGTAGAGAGAAAATAGGATAAATCCTAGAAAATAGTCTTTTTAATGAGAGTCCTATTTTGCTTGACTCTCACGTAGGAGACCAAGTCAAAATTTTCTTCCTATGTGACGAAACAAAAATGAAAAAGATATGTCGATTTCAGAATTGAAATGACATGCAACATTATGCCTATTCTGTTTCATCATCTTTTTCTTCCTCCAACAAAGCCTGCTTCTCCCGAAATTCCTAGAATTTTTGGATTATACCCTGCATCCCATTTTCATCAGGTGCGGTGGAATAGTCACTCAGAACTTCACATGTTTCCTGAGTATCGCTAGCATTGCTAGGAAGCTTCTTTAGTCTCTTGTTGAGTTTCCTCACTGTTTCCAAAGAATGTTCAATTTTCACAAACCTATTAATGATTTCCAGGCCGAAGCCATAAGTTGGTTCATGCTGAATTGATTCTTGGATCTGCTTGTAAAGATCATCAATAGGCAGAATACTTGAGCTTTCATTTAACACTTTAGCGCAGATCTTGATTAGCTCTTCTTCTATGTCATTCATGCCATCGACCAATTGATCCCTTGGTTCCCTCAATTTTTTGTAAGCTTCGTTGAGAATCTTTATTCTGAATCTAATGGCTTTGGTCAGTTGAAAATGATTATCCCCGTGTGGAATGATGCCTTCTTTGACCAAGATGTGAGACGGAACCTGTTTCAGTGTTTGGAGAGCTTCGAAAGTTAACTCTAGGTTTCCGACATCTACGGAAAATTCATCATCCATTTTCTCTCCATCCTTCTTTATATCTTCCAAGGATTTGTAGACTTCCACGGTGTCATCAATGACTTCTTTTCCTTGCAGGAGTAGCCTCTGGATCCACTCATCAACCATTCTCCCCTTCTCATTAATCTTCTCAATCATGGGTACCAATGAGAAATCAAACTTGATAGGAGTAGAGGATGATGATGTTGACTCAGGAGGCTTCGAGAGCTTGAGTAGTACTTTTTTCAGCTGCTCTACTTTCTCTTTTAGCTCATCTCTGTTTGCCTTAGTTTCCTTTAGCTTCTAGCACAACACATTCATGGCATCTTTTGCATCCTGTTGTGCTCCCTTTGTTGTCACTTTTCCTAGATCAACCCTTGTGATTTGATCATCTATGACCATTATATCATCCTTGGTTTTATCAGCCGCGGAGTAGCAATTTCTACAAATTTATGCCCTGAGGCATCCACTGAAATCCTTGAAACTGTTTTGGGTTTCTTGGCCGACTTGGTAAGAGTGACCTTGAGAGAACTAAAATCAAATGCTGGTAGGGGAACAACCACCTTCCTCTTCCTTGGGGTCTGATCTATTAACCATTGAGGCGTATTGGAAGAAGGTTCTCCCATTATAGGTGTTACATCCACATCCTTAGGTGGAGGAAGGTTTGCTTGTGGAGTGGTGACTACTGCAAGTGTCATGTCCATGGAAATGGACTCAGGGAATGAAGGCATAGAAGGAGGAGGCATATCCATTGTTAACTAGGATCCAGTGGGGAGAGGTGACAGGCCAGAGAAGATACTAGCCATGGTTAAGGAACTTGGTGAAGAGATCTGAGGCAAGGAAGGCTGAATGGGAGGAGGCAGTGATTCTAAAATTAGAGCTTGAGAGATAAGAGGAAGACTTACCTCTGAAGAGCTACCAATCAAAAGGGGAATGTGAGGTTAACCAACCTCTTCTCCTGAAGGAAGATCTCCTTGTTCTGGTTGTGGAGGTGAATCAAGAACCTCAACTGTTTGTGGGAGAGTGGCCATTGATGTGGTTACTTGATCTTCTACCTTTCTGACAAACTTAACCGTTATTAGCCTCTTAGAAGGGTTCTTATCCTTTTCCTTTTTTCCCTTGGAGGTTCCTGCTTCCACAATATCTATATTTGAAAAACTCCCTTCTTTATAATTCATTCCCCAAGAAATGAGCCACACCTTAGTACGAGGAAGAATTTAAGTAGCTCTCCCTGCAATAGAAGTTTTCTCAGCGATGGACCAATCAATGGCTAGCAATACATATTGGTCTTCATTCAACCCATCATACAAGACATCAAGGACACTCTCGTTATCCGTGGTGCCCTCTGGGATGTCAGATAAATCTAGCATCTAGATTTCTTCAATTGTCAACCTACTATTGTCCTTACTTCGGATGGCAACTTCATCCCGAAGATCAACCCAAATGTCTTCTATGTTGGGCACATGTAGATATAAGGTCCCGTATGACTTAAGGACTTCTCGAAAATCAAACCCATCTCTATACTTCATGTGCTTCTTCAACTTTTCCTGAAGCTCATGCACCACATTCTTGGATTTAACCACTATTGAGCACGTGTACTTTCTGATGGAAATAGGGAAGGATATGGCAGCCTTGTGTTTACTCTGTTAGAATTTGTGAAAATCCAACAATTATCTAACCAACTCCATCAGTATTAGCTTATCACCTGGGAACTTGGGAAATCAGATTGGATCACCCGGGTACATGACCACCCGAAGGTATGTGAACTTCTTGAACTGCAAGAAGATACAACCCCATTTTGATACTTCTGCCCATGCCTCATCAGAGACTCTTCTCTTTCTTAAATCAGGGTTCAACAGGTAAATGTTCTCATAAAAGAAGGCAGCATTCACTCTCTTGAATTCATCCTCAGACCCCTTCATGGTCAGCTGAGGGAAATACTGATATATATGTTCAGTTGACCTACTTCCCTTCACATCCAACCCTGGATAATTCCTCATACCGGCTGCTGCATAGTTGATATATGACGACATATAAAACTTGTCAGTAGTCAAGACTGTCTTCATCTGGATATCAATCTCATTACTTATACGACTGCTCCAATCAATCCCTTGTTCATTCTTCTTTATAATGACCATGAATTGATACATCCACCCTTGGAAGTCTCTTGACTCAGGGAGTCCAAATACTCGACTCAACAGGGTGATGATGTCACTAATTTCAAGGATGAAATCACTCTTGGGGACAAACTTGGGAAACCTAGAGACGGTTGGCTTGGCCTTGATCAAGAATTTTTTATTCACATGCTTGATACAATATTCTTAATCTTTGTTCCAGGCTTTATATGCTGACTTAATATCTCCATCAACATATTCCTCAAAGTTGGGAAATCTTAAGAGGTCATCAAAGTAACCTCCATCTAACTTCACTATGGTTTCTCCTGCTTGATTTTTCACTGAGCGGGAATCTGAGTCATAATTAGAAGCACAGGCCAGAATGAACTTAGGGCATTGAGCAGACATTGGGAATCCTGCTACGAGAGGGAGTCTGCTATTGGTTATTGACTTCATCCAAGGACTCTGAGAAGAATCCTTGGTTTTGTTCCAAAAGTCCTCCATGTCTATGTTACCAAGCTCCGTGTCTCAGATGTCGTAATTGCAATCTATGTAGGAAGGTGATTCCATTTTCTGGTACTTGTACTTCATCTTTCCTAACCTATCTGACTTATCCTTAGATGATCTAGGACCTGACATGAGAAGTCTTGAAGAAAGAATGCCTAGATAATTTATGTTTGATCAATCAGGCTTGGAAGCTTGTTGAGCAACCCTACAGACCCACCACACTAACCGAACTTTGAGAACTGTCAAACACTTTGTGAAACCCGACACACTGCAGAGTATATTAGAAACTAGGTTGTGTTAGACACTTCATGAAACCCAACACAAAGGCAGAAATCAGGAGATGTTGAGCACCCTACGGATGATCCAGAGGATCCTCACAGAGAAACACCGATCTAAGATCTTCTCAGAAATTATTGCAGTCATTTTTAAAGCGTGGAGAAAAATTATACGACTCCGACGATAGTTTGTTTGCAGGAAACGGAGCTCGTTTGCAAAAGTTATAGCCCGCTGAAATTTTTGGGCAACTGGCGAAATTTGGAGTTTTGTGCAGGTTGGATGTGTGCACACTCGCCAAGTGTTGCGATCATATTGTGACACGTGGACGAATTGTGTGATGTATTAAAAAAATGGGTTTTGGAACACCGGTCTTGGACACTCGTTCTCGGACAAATGGACCCCGCTATTTACTGGCTGGGGGCCCCTCAGCCAGGTTCGACACACTTGATTATGGAGGGGTACCTTGGCCTCCTTCTCATTTAACCATTCAACCAGTTTGTGTATATAAACCTCTATATTTCCTTGTGTACCATGCATGTGGGGACATTGGGCATGGTATGATTTAAATTACTCATGCCTTATAACTTATTTGCACTTTCCACGCATTTGCTATTCTATTCAACGCCTTATCCATCCCACTTTCCACGCAATTGTTTAAACTGTCCACCGCATATGCTATGGGATAAGCACCTAAAATTAAACCAAGCGCCATCAAACAAATGCGCATCCCCCAAATCAAGCGCCTATCACATAGGCTAAGGAGGCTTTCTAGCCAATCTAAAAACTGCACCCACCTACTTTATTAACCCTTGTCCCTAGTCTTCATGCGCCGAATGTGGGATAAATATCCCAAAGGATTTGATCAAAAACAATGAGGAGAATGGAACTCGGGTTGGGCCGAGTAAAAATATAAGCGCCTAGCCGGCATGCTAGGGAGGCGCACAAACAATATAAGAAGGGCGATATTCTATTTGTAATGCATTCGGGACTGTGTACTAATATTGTAATGCTCATATCTTGAGCTAGGAGTGGAGTTTGAAGGAGATGTAAAAAGCAACCCCTATTATTTTCGACAGAGGAGGTCTGTGAAAAGGTCAGAATTTTGTAGAATTCTTTGTAAAGGATTATTTTCAAGATTCTAATATATCGGTCCCATTCAACCGGACCCGGAGACGTAGGCCTCAAGCGCCGAACTCCGTTATCAATTCTTGCGTCACGTTGCTTGGTGAATCCTCTTTCATTTCTTTCAGTATTTACACAGTACTTGCAGTTTTTATTTTTTTATTAAAAATACAAAAAGAAATAATGCACAATTTTTTACATCGAAAATCAATACAAAGCAAGAAAATGTGTTGAACACAATTGCTAGTTAAATTTGGTTTTCAGATCAACGGAACCCAACACTCTACAGAAGTTGGAAGATGTCAAACAAAACCCGACACAAGTGGAAGTTAGATGATGCTGAGCACTTTGCAAAACCTGATACACTACAGAACCCAAATAGTGTCGGACACCCTGTAAAACCCAAGACAAAGGCATTGTGTTTCTAGGATGTCAAAACAAGTAAAAATTTCCTCTAAGCTTGTAAGTAAGGTTTTATAGATTATTCTCAAAAATTACAAGAGTATAATCCATGAAAGAAAATAAGAAAACACCAAGGATGAGTTTTCAAACAAGGGGTTTCATGGAAATTCAACAAAAAAAAATTGAAGAAGACAACCCTAAACCCTAAACCCAAAGGCCAAAGAAAAAGCAAAGAGGAAAAATGCCGAAAAAAACACTTCAAAAACAAACCCAAAGATCACAAAATGATAAGAAGAGAAAAATACCTTCAAGAAATTAAAAAAATGATTGAAGATGGATCGCGAAATCGATCGAGAAGTTTAGTCGGGTTTGGAGGTCGAAGGAGCATGTACAAAAAATCCATGCAGCAAAAATATGTCAGGTAGAAATGACATGTAAAATTAGATTATTTATAAAACCCTAGCATTTATTACACCTCCTCTGACATGTATGCCAACTAACTGACAACTCAACATTAATGCCATGTCATCATGCTTAGCACTTCCAAAAACTTGAAACAAAGGTTTTCTTAACAAATCAGGTTTCCGGGAACCAACCGACATGAAGCATGTAAAAGACATGTCTGGATGCTATCGAGTTCTGAAAACCCGACACAAAAGGATCATGTCGGGTTTCAGGTTTCGGGGAAACAAGCAACATGTAACATGTTTTTTAAAAGGTATGTTCTGATGCTCCTGGGTTTCCGAAAACCTGATACACTAGCATATAAACGGGTTTTGGGTTTCAGAAGACACTCGACATGAATCTTTTAAAAGACATGTTTCCATGCGATGGAAACCTGAAAATCTCCTTCAAGGGGAATTTTTAGGAGGTTTTGTCAAAAAAATTCTATGGTTATCTCAATTTTAGCTGGAATCACTAAAAACGAGATAATAGTTGGCTCTAGTTAGGGACTTTCTTTGAGATATCAAAGGAAGAGAACTCATATCAAAAATATTTATCCATTGGCCCTACGGAGTCTGAAGAAGAAAAACTAAAAACAAAACAAAGAAAGAAAGAAAAGAAAGCAAACACACAACAGAAAATAAATTATGATATAATGCAAGAGAGCATCTTGCATTACTGGTGGAACATCTTCAAATGTTTGCCACTGAACGTAGAGGGAGTAACTCTCCATCAAAGTATGATAGACAGAAGCTATTTTCACCATTCAGCTGATGTATTTTGAAAGGTCCTTTCCATAAGGAGTCAAACTTACCATGCATCCCTTTCTGCTCTCTTCTCTTGTCCCAGAGAAGTACTAGATCTCCGAATTGAAAATCACGTTGCTTTGATTTCTTGTAAAATATCCTTTTGACTTTGATATGATGGTCTGCGATGCAATCCACCACCTTACTCCATTCTTCTTCTAGCCTAGCTACGTACATTATCCTTTTCTCAATGGAACTTTGAAAATTTTCATCCTCAATTGCTTTGGCCAATCGTAAGGCTGGCAATTCTACAAAGATAGGTATCTCAGTGTCAATTCCATATAGCACCTGGAATGGGGACATTCCAATACCTCATTTAGGATTAATCTGATCTACCCACAATGCATCATACAATGCTTTGTGCCATGTCATCTGATTCTCATCAACCAATTTTCTGATTATGGTCACTAGGTTTTTGTTGCTTGATTCAGCCTGACCATTGCCTTGTGGGTAATAATCAGATGAATGAGCCAATGTGATCCCAAAGCCATAAAAAAATTCTATCAACTCATAAGATGAGAAATTGGAAGCATTGTCAGCAACAATCTTATGAGGCACACCGAATCTAACTATTCTCCTTGACAAAGTTACACACAACTTCAGAGGTTGCTTGTTTGATTAGAGTAACTTCCACCCACTTGGTGAAATAATTTGTGGCAGTGAGCAAAGAATTATGACTGGAACTAGAGGTAGGGTTCAAAACTCCAATGAAATCAATTCCCCATTGGCGAAAAGGTTCTTCAATCACCACAGGCTTCAAGGGAAGCGCTGTCAGCTTAGGACGACCAACGAAATGTTGACAAGCTTCACACTTGGCCACCCATTCAGCTGAATCTCGAAAGAGAGTAGACCAATAGCACCTGCCTCGTAAGATCTTGTAAGCCATTATGGAAGAAGAGAAATGTCCTCTGCATGCTAGATTGTGAAAGGACTTTAGCAACCTTTCTTGCTAAGACTTATCAACACAGCACAGGAATACACCATCGATACCTTTCTTTTATATACCATTGTCCCACATAATGTATCTTGCAGACCTGAGTTTAACTATCCTCTTTTATTTTTGGCTTAAATGCGAGGGACACTCTCCATAGGTTAAAAAGAAAGAAATATATGTGTACCATTCATCAATCATGCTTACAAAAAGTATTGTGGGTAATTCTGAAGAAGTACGTTCAGTTTCTTCACATTATGTCTCAGCATTGTTTTCTGTGATCAATTGGCACAGGCCTCTTCCTCACACAAAATTGGTAGGTTTGATGTTCAATTCATACTCCTTGACTTTGGCTATCCAGTTACCTCATTGACTACCCAACTCTTGTTGGGTCAGAATGGATTTAACCGTAGTATCAGGAACTAGAACAAGAGTGTGAGAACTCAAGACATAATACCTGAAATGTTTCACCACTCTCACCACTGCATAAGCATGTTTTTCAATCTGTGACATCTCCAATTCATGTTCCTTTAGTGGGCAGCTCATGAAAGCAATGGGAGCTTCAATTCCTTCTTTGTTTTCCTACATCAAGATGGCCGATACTGTATGTGCGGAAGCGTAGCTGTACATGATGAAATCTTTCTTGAAATTTGGGCATACTAGAATAGGAGCATGAGCAATTTCCCGTTTAAATTCTTCAAAATCAAGCTTCCCTTCAGTGCTCCATCGAAATGGATTTTTATCCTTCATCATTTCAAGGATATCCTTGGTTTTATCAAAAAACTCAGGTATAAATCTTCTTAGGAAATTGACCTTCCTGAAAAAGGAGTGCACCCCAGTTTTGTTTATGGGTAGGGTAAGGCTTTGGATGGCCTTCACCCTCTCTGGATTGATCTTGGTCCCTTATTTAGTCACAATATGACCCAGCAACTTTCCTTCTGTCACTCAGAACATGGAATTTTTAGGATTTAATGAAATCCCATGACGCGTGCACCTTAAGAGTACCTGCTCCAGGTGATCATAATGATCACTTCACTTTTTAGAGAAGACCGTCAAGTCATCCAAATACACAACTATGACCTTGCCCATTAAATATCTGAAAGCTAATTCCATAGCCCTTTGAAACATGGCTCTAGCATTGATCAAACCAAAAGGCATCCTTCTGTAAGCAAAGGTTCCCCATGGGGTAGTGAACGATGTTTTATGTTGATCTTCAGTAGCTACCTCAACCTGATTATACCCTGAAAATCCATCAAGCATAGATAACATTTCTGATCCAGTGATAGTCTGTAATATTTGTTCCATGATGGGCAATGGATAATTGTCCTTTAATGAAGACTGGTTAAGGTTCTAGAAGTCAACACAAATTCAGATTTCACCATTCTTCTTTCTCACAGGGACAATATTCGTAACCCAGGTGGAATGATGGATTGGAAAGATAATCCTTGCATCTAACATTTTTTGAATTTCTAGAAGAATAGTCCCTAATATCTTTGGGTTATAATGTTGCTACTTCTGCCTATAGGATTTAACTTCAGGCTTCAAAGGAATGCTATGTTGCACATCCTTGGGCTTGAAATAATTTATATCCGCATATGACCATGCAAGGATGTCCATATATCTCTTCAAGAGTGAAGAGAATCTTTCTTTTTCCTCCAGAGAACAACATTTACTGATGTTTACCATCCGCAGTTGATCAGCGGAGCCTAGGTTAACTTCATCTACCTCTGACGAGGAAGCACCTTCCTCATCAAATTGGCGGGGGTGTACAAGAACAAGTTCAATGGGGAGGAACCGGGCATTATAGAGGAACCCACATGGGATGATTTTGTGGAAGCCATAAAGGAATAATACTACCCTCTTGGACTCTATGATGATCTGTATATATAGCGGTAGTAACTTCGCTAAGGTAACGACAAATTGGTTCAAGAGTATACTTATACTTTCCATTCTCTTTCTACAAAATTAGGCCTTCAATACAAATAACAACACAATATCCTCAAATATCACAGTGGCTTGCAATGGTGCATATACAGGAGGACATAGACCTATTTTAATTCCATACCCTTGACGAGGTATATAAATTTGCAGTTAATATTGAACTAAATCATCAAAATTAAAGTATCAAGAACCAACCTCTGAAGGGGAAAAGTGGTGAAGAAGGACAGACACGAGGTCAAGATAGGAGAGACAAATAGAATACCAGTAAGTGGTACGACCTCCACAAGATGAATCAGAATTCTAAGGAAGAATTTTGAGCCATCAAGTTTTTGCTCACTAATTCATCATCTTTAACACCCACTGCTCTGTCGAAGACATGCATTGAGGTCAAGAATGAAGATGATGAACTTATAGATGTTGAACCAGATGTGATCCTTGCCACCACACAAGCCAAGAATATGGATGAGAAGGAAATGTTATTTCACTCTCGTCTCTGGGTAAAAGGTAAGCCTCTACATTTTATCCTTGACAGTGGAAGTCAAAGAATTTAATTTATGCTTATATTGTGAAAAGTTTGCACCTTCCTGTAAATCCACATCCCCATACATATAATGTCAGATGGTTGAACCCATGAAGAGAACTCCCTGTCACACAATAGTTCCTCCTCCCATATGCAATAAAACCCTTCCAGGATGAAGTCTTATGTGATGTTGTTCTACTAGATGTTTCTGATGTGCTCCTGGGCCTACCATTCATGTGGGATCGACATGGCATATATGAGTCACGACCTCGAAGGTTCATTGTTACCATTGGGAATTGGTAGTATTGGATACCCAAGGTCATTCCCTCCAACTTTGTTTCCCTCCTTGGTGTCAAGCAATGTAAGGAGATAAAAAATAAAAAAATTAGTCCCTCCTGATGATCAGCACAAAAACAACCCAGGAAGTTGTTGTAGCTACCTCAGACACATTTCCAGTGCAAAAAATTAATAGACAGACCTAATCATAACTGATTATGATTCAAAAAACACAACAACATGTCCATGATACTCTACAGAAAGTCAATAAAAGCATAAGAAATTTCATGTTAGGTTACAGATACAGAAAAATATGTAGCACTTCAGGGGACCACTTTGTGCAATGGGGACCATTGCTTCTGAATGAGGGAGGAATGATCTAGACAAAGACCCGGGTGGCCATTATAGTGGAGCAACTTCATTAAACCATAACTTCTGCACCATAGCTCCAATTGAATTCGTTCAAAATGCAATAGAAATATTAAAGCATGTAGAACCTGATGGAAAGGTGCTAAATTTTTTCAACAAATTTTAAACCCTGAAATCCGCATCTAAAGGCCTACAAATGCAATTTTTAGCATTGTCTAAAAATAGTAAGGTTACAAATTAGTACCTATGTAACTCACAGAAAATGAACCACCTCGTCTCCCTTGAGATTGGTGACCTTCTACATTCTTCTAGTTCACATTTCTAAAATTAGTATATAAATATATGTAACCTAAAAGGAAAGGGAAAACTTCTCATCATGGAGGTAGCTATTGTAATTACTGTTTTTAAGCAATATTTACATCTATTTTTAGAGATATTTTTTATAATACATCTCTTTTTAGGGATATGTTTCTATTTTCATTTGGCACACTTGTTAGTCTCTCCTTTAATTCCAAAACCCCCTTGAATTTTGGAGTAGTTGTATTAGAGAAAAAAATTCTTGAGAGTGTATGATTCCCAGAACGAGCTCGGGATATAAGAAGCTTGGGTCGTCCACACAAGCTCCCTCAAAATACGTGATTTTTCGTTGCAAGATACCTCAAAATGGTGGAAAACAACAGGATAAATGATCCTCTCAAGATGATGGTGGATTAAGCTCTCATGGAGCAAAAGGAGCAGATGTTAGAATAATTCATCCAGATTCTTCAACAAATATAAATGGGAAATTTAGCATCTTCCTCTGCAATCCAGCACTTCAGTGCCCTTAAAGCCTTCAAGGTTTAAGAAAATTTTAATATTCCTGTTTTTTAGTGTAAAATAAATTCTAATGTAGTAGAAAATTGGTTAGACCAATTATCCTCCTATTTTTTTGTCAATAAATTCACTAATAAGGAAAAAAAAACATTTGACCTCCTAAAATCATCACTCCCTATCAAAAATTTATTGGGGGTGTACAAGAACAAGTTCAATAGGGATGAACTGGGCATTATAGAGGAACCCATATGGGATGATTTTTTGGATGCCATAAAGGAAGAATACTACCCTGTTGGAGTCTATGACAATCTATATATACGATGGCAGCAACTCTGCCAAGGTAAAGACCAATCGGTTCAAGAGTATGCTAATACTTTCCATTGTGTTTATGAAAGATTAGGCAATCAAGATACAGAACAACATATGATCCTCAAATATCAAAATGGCCTACAATGGTACATACGGGAGGACATGGACCTCTTTCAATTCCATACCCTCAGTAAGGCATACAAATTTTTAGTCAAGATTGAATAGAAGCATCAAAAGAAGAGCATCAAGAACCAACCTCTGAAGGGGAAAAGTGGTTAAGAAGGTCAGATACAAGGTTGAGATAGGAGATAGAAAGAGAATACCGGGAAGTGGTGTGACCTCCATAAGACTAATTGGCATTCTAAGGAAGAATGTCGAGCCATCAAGTCTTTACTTGCTGATTCATCATCTCTAACACCCACTACTCCACTGGAGACACACCTCGAGGTCAATAATGAAGATGATGAAATTATAGATGTTGAACTAGATGTAATAATTTTCACCACACAAACCAATAAGATGGATGAGAAGGAAATGTTAATTCACTCTCAGCTCTGGGTAAACGGTAAGCCTGTACATTTTATCCTTGACATTGGAAGTCAAAAGAATTTAATTTCTGTTGATATTGTGAAAATTTTAACCTTCCTATAAAGCCACATCCTGATCCATATAGTGTTGGGTGGTTGAACACAAGAAGAGATCTTTGTCAATAGTTCCTCCTCCCATATGCAATCAAACCCTTCGAGGATGAAGTTTTATGTGATGGTGTTCCACATGATGTTTTTGATGTGCTCCTTTACCAACCATTCATGTTGGATAGACATGGCATATATGAGTCACGACCTCGAAGGTCACTGATACCATTGGGAATCAACCGTATTAGATACCCAAGGTCATTCTCTTCAACTTTGTTTCACTCCTCGGTGTCATACAATGTAAGGAGATAAAATAGAAAACAAAGCAATCCCTCCTTTTGATGATCAGCATAAAAATAACCCAGGAAGTTTTTGTAGCCACCTCAGACACATGTTTAGTCCAACAAAATTAATAGACAGACCTAATCATAACTAAGTATGATTATTCACCTCAGAACACTCAGTATCAAGTCACTAATACCATACAGAAATTCAGTAAAAGCACAATCAATGTCATGTTCAACATAGGTTGCAGATACAAAAACATCTTTAGCACTTCAAGGGACCACTTGGTGCAATGGGGACCATTGCTTCTAAGGGATGGAGGATTGATCCAGAAAAATACGCGAGTAGCCATTATAGTGGAGCAACTTCGTTAAATCATAACATATTCACCATAGCTCCAATTGAATCTATTCAAAATGCAACAGAAATGTTGGAATGTTATAGAACATGATGGAAAGGCGACAAATTTTGACCCCAGAAATTCACATGTAAAGGCCTAAAAATGAAATTTGTGTAATGTTGTCTAAAAATAGTAAATTACTAAAAGTAGTAAGTTCATGAAATTAGCACCTATGTAACTCATGGAAGATGAACCACCTCATCTCCCTTGAGATTTTTGACCTTCCACATTCTTGTAGGAGTATTTTTACATTTCTAAAATTGGTATATAAATATATGTAACCCGAAAGGGAAGGGCATACTTCTCCTCACTGAAGTAGCTACTGTAATTACAGTTTTTGAGCAATATTAAAATCTCTTTTCAGAGATATTTTTATTATAATACATCTCTTCTTAGAGATATTATTTCTATTTTCATCTGACACACTTGTTATTATATCCTTCAATTCTAAAACCCCCTTGAGTTTTGGATAAGTGGTATCAGAGCAAATTTTTCTTGAGACTGTATGATTCCTAGAATAAGGTCGAGATATAAGAAGCTTGGGTGGTCCACACAAGATCCCTCGAATACTTGACTGTTCATTGCAGGAGACCTCAAATGGCAGAAAAACACCAGGAAAATGATCCTCTCAAGAATATGGTGGATGAAGATATCATGGAGAAAAAGGAGGAGATGTTATAATAATTCCGTCCAGATTCTTGAACAACTATGAATGGGAAATTCAGCATCATCCTCTGCAATCCAGCCCTTCAGTGCCTTGGCGCCCTTCAAAGCTCAAGTAAATTTTGATATTCCTATTTTTGAGGGTAAAATAAATTTTGATGCAGTAGAAAATTTGTTAGACCAATTAACCTCCTACTTTTTCTCTCAATAAATTTACTAATAAGGAAAAAATAAACATTTTCCTCCTCCTAAAATTGTCACTCCCTGTCAAAATTGGTGGGGGTTTACAAGAAAAAGTTTAATGGGGATGAACTAGGCATTATAGAGGAACCCACATGGTATGATTTTGTGGATTCCATAAAGGAATAATACTACCCTATTGGAGCCTATGACGATCTGTATATACGGTGGCAACAACTCCGCCAAGGTAAGGACCAGTCAATTCAAGAGCATACTAATACTTTTCATTCTCTTTCTGCAATATTAGGCATTTAAGACATAGAACAACACAGGATCGTCAAATATCACAGTGTCCTGTAATGGTACATATGGGAGGAAATGGATTTTTTCAGTTACATACCCTCGGCGAGGCATACAAATTTTCAGTCAAGATTGAACAGCAAGCATCAAAAGAAAAGTATCAAGAAACCAGCCTCTAAAGGGGAAAAGTGGTGAAGAAGGCCAGGTAGGAGACAAAAAGAGAAGACCAAGAAGTGGTGTGACCTCCACAAGATTAATCAGCATGTCAAGGAAGAATGTCGAGCCATCAAGTCTTTGCTCACTGAGTCGTCATCTTTAATACCTACTGTTCCACCAGAGACACACCTCAAGGTCAAGAATGAATATTGATGAAATTATAGATTTTGAACCAGATGTGATCATTGCCACCACACAAGCCAAGAAGATGGATTAGAAATGAAATGCTATTTCACTCTAAACTCTGGGTAAAGGGTAAGCCTCTACATTTTATCCTTGATAATGGAAGTCAAAAGAATTTAATTTCTGTTGATATTGTGAAAAGTTTGAACCCTTCCTGTAAATCCATATTCCCATCCATATAGTATCGGATGGTTGAACCCAAGAAGAGTATCTCCCTATCACACAACAATGTATCCTCCACCATTCACAATCAAACCCTTCCAAGATGAAGTCTTATGTGATGGTGTTCCACATGATGTTTTTAATGTACTCCTTGGCCAATCATTCATGTTGGATAGACATGGCATATATGAGTCACAACCTCAAAGGTCACCATTACCATTGGGAATTGGTGGTATCGGATACCCGAGGTCATTCTCTCCAACTTTGTTTCCCTCTTCGGTGTCATATAATGTAAGGAGATAAAAAAGAAAACAAAGCAGTACCCTCCTTTTGATGATCAACATAAAAACAACCTAGGAAGTTGTTGCAAAGCCACCTCAGACATGTGTTTAGTGCAACAAAAGTAGCAAATAGACCTAATCATAACTGAGTATGATTATTCACCTCAGAACACTCAGCAAATGGTCACTAATACTCTACAAAAATTTGGTAGAAAGAACAAGTAATGTCATGTTCAACATAGGTTGCAGATATAGAAACATCTTCACTACTTCAGGGGACCACTTAGTGTAATGTGGACCATTTCTTCTAAAGGAGGGAGGAATGCTCTAGACAAATACCCTGGGTAGCCATTATAGTGGAGAAACTTCATTAAACCATAACTTCTTCACTGTAGGCTTCAATTGAATCTATTCAAAATGCAATGGAAAGCTTGGAATGTGTAGAACATGATGGAAAGGTGTCGAATTTTGTTTGGAAAAGTTTGACCCCTAAAATACGCATCTAAAGGCCTAAAAATTTTGATTTTTATAATGATGTCTAAAAATAGTAAGTTCTTGAAATTAGCGCCTATGTAACTCAAGGAAGATGAACCACCTCGCCTACCTCGAGATTTTTGACCTTCCACATTCTTTTAGGTGTCTTTTTACATTTCTAAAATTCTTATATAAATATATGTAACCCGACAGGGAAGGGCATACTTCTCCTCACGGAGGTAGCTATTGTAATTACAATTTTTGAGCAATATTTACATCTCTTTTTAGAGATTTTTTTTTATAATACATCTCTTCTCAGATATATTGTTTCTATTTTGATATGGCACACTTGTTATTCTCTCCTTTAATTTTGAAACCCCCTTGAGTTTTGGATCAATCTAATTTTTTATCCTCTTTTTGGAATGTAAATAACTTGGAAATTTTCCAAAATTTGTAGTCAATAGAGGAAATTCATCAAAAACCCCGGAAAATTGATGTAACTTTTGTAAAACAAGTCAAAATATATTGAAATTGGGAGATGATCTTACTTGATTGATTTTTAACACCAAAAAAATACAAAAAAATTCACTACAAAATTGAAAAATACAACCAATTCTTTTAAATTTAGGGTTTCAAACACTATCCTAACCAAGATTAAGCTCTGATACCACTTGTAAGGAAATTACTTAGATAAATAATAATATCGGCAGTAAGAGAACACCAAAGAACACAATATTGTAGATAAATGATCATAGTATGCAAGTAGAATAGCTTAGCCACTTATAGGGGCAACCTCCAAACCATGCAATAAGACTCAAATTCTCAATATGATGATGAACTACTACCTACTAACCAAGCTATATATATTATCCTAAGTTATGGCCATCACCAAGGCCAGCCCACTATTGATAATATAACATATATGAAAGAGATACATAATGATAAGAAGTTATGATAGCCACATATCGAATATATACAACCAATGTAAGATATATGATTAAGGGACATAGCATTAGGAGTATGACACATCAGTTCTTGGCATAGATAATGACCTTAGTATTTCTTAGGTCCTAGTATTTTACAGTAAAGTGGTTCTACATCAAAATGCATTACATCTACTTATCAACTCATATTTAAATACACTTAACACCAACTTCATTAACTAAAATAAAATAATATGTTTGAAGTAATAAGAAATGATAAGAGGGAGGTTTACATCATAATATTTTGTTTCATTATGCAGTGAAAAATTAATTTTTTATATTGATTAATAAATAAATTTTAAGAAATATTTAACAAGTTTTGAATTTATTGAAAAAATAAATATGTATTGTGTTTTTTACTATATAAGTTAATAGCAATAGGTTTTTATTAATTTTATAAAATTAAATTCAAGTATTTTGAGTGGTTAAATGATGGCATATGTAGCAATTTAATGCCAAAAAAAGTGCCCTTAACACATAATAGGTGAGAAAATTGAAGCATAAGGCCCCAAAACCTCGGGGGTGGGAAGGCTAGGGGAAAAAGATGGATTGCAAGGGCTAACTAGGAGAAAACTGATAATAATGGTATAGCTTTGATACCAAATGATAGAATGGAATAAGATTGCAATGACCAAAGAGGGACGGAAGCCTCACAAATATTATTGATCATGAAATCAGATTACATAACAATTGCAAGAGCTGTAATATTTATAGATATTAGGACAGCCTCATATGGATAGACATGACACCCTATCAGGCACCAACTACGATATGATAAGACCCATCTCACATGCACTTGTAATTGCTACTAATACCAATATTGAATGTTATCCAACATAACAATATTGAATGCAAGTCACCAGACTAGAGTGCACATGTTGCACATTATTAAATAAAAGACAATGCAATAAAATGTAATAAATATGCATATGCTAAATTATGCTAACATTCCCCCCTTAATTTTGCATAGTTTCCAATGAAATGGAGAGGTACTCTCTGAACAGTGTGAATTTGTCACGTGCAAGTGACTTAGTGAAAACATCTGGCCTTCCTGTTTCAGCTGTAGGACAGAACTGGAGCTATATGTTGTGCTTTAAGACATGCTCTCATATGAAATGAACCTGTAATTCAATATGCTTGGTTCTCTCATGAAATACTGGATTGTGAACAAGCTTCAGAAACTCCTTCATTATCAACATATACTGGAGTAGATTTATGTTGTGGTAGACCAATTCCTTCCAGTATTCGGCGTAGCCATATTGCTTCACAAACAGCTTCACCTGCAACTCGATACTCTGCTTCTGTAGAAGAGCGAGAAACAAAATTTTGTTTATTGCTTCCCCATGATATTGGTCTAGATCCCATAAAGAAGATGAAGCCTGATGTTGACTTCCTATCATCCATGTTTCCTGCATGATCTGAATCTAAATATCCTGTGAAGAAGAAATTGTCATTCTTCTTGTACTCTAGACTAAGGTCAATTGTACCCTTTAGATATCTCAGTATTCTCTTTGCTGCTTTCCATTGACATATTTTCGGTTTCTTGCATGAAGCATGATAAATAGCTGACTACAAAGTTGATATCTGGTCTAGTATATGTCAGGTAAATGAGACTCCCGATCAACTGCCGATAGAGAGTTACATTCACCGGTGGTGATGGATCAGAACGAGATAACTGAAGTCTCGCTTCCATATGTGTAGCAATAGGAGTGCAGTCCATCATCTTGAATTTCTCAAGAGTTGTCTTGGTGTATTTCAACTATGACACAAAGATATGATTCTCTTTTTGCCATAATTCCAACCCAAGGACAATAGTGCATGAGCCCGAGATCTGTCATGTCGAACGATCGATTAAAATCCTTCTTTGTTGCATCGATCATCTTCACAGAACTGCCTATAATGACTAGATCGTTGACATAAACAACCACAATGACAATCTCCCCCCCTTGCTTTTTGAGGTAGAGATTGGGGTCATAAGGATTCCTTTCAAATCCATGACTTATGAGATGTTCATCAATTTTAATGTACCATGCCCGAGGTGCCTATTTTTAGGCCATATAGAGATTTTATGAGTCTGTATACCATCATCTCTTTTCCCTGGTATTACATAACCCTCTGGCTGAGTCATAGAGACTTCTTCTTGCAAATCTCCATTAAGAAAGGCACTTTTCATATCCATTTGGTGGACTTTCCAACCAAATTGTGCAGCTAGAGCAAAGATCATCCTGATTGTCTTGATCTTGGCTGTGGGAGAAAATGTCTCCTCATAATCAATGCCTTCTTGTTGTGCATACCCCTTTACTACAAGCCTTGCTTTATACTTATCAATAGTCCCATCTGATTTGTACTTAGTCCTTGAATATCCATCTGCATCCAATGGGTTTCTTCCCGGGTGGAAGGTCGACAAGTTTGCCATGTGTTGTTCTTCATCATTGACTGATACTCTAAATCCATGGCATCTTTCCAAGCTTTTGATTGTAGGGCTTCCTGAACTGTAGATGGCTCAACTGTTTCAACAACTCTACTCATTAGGGCATAATTGACCTCTTCACGAGCTTGACTGCGAGTTCTAGGTCCAGGATTGGATGATGTGCTAGATGCTTCATCCAAATTTGCATTTCTTATTAATTGATTATACCATTTAGGTAACATCTTAGCTATTCCATTGGCTTGTGGTGGATCCAAGTTTTCACCATTATCTAATTCATCACTATCATCTTCAGTGGGAACATAAAATTTTGTCTTCACAAGAGGTGTATTCTACATGTTTGTTGAGTCGTTGAGTGGAGCATCTGCTTGTTTTCTTCTCAAAGAACTCAACATCCCTACTTATGTATACTTTCTTTGCTTTTGGATCCTATAATTTGTACCCAAGTGCTTCTTCACTGTATCTAATGAATATCAGTTTCTCAGCTTTCATATCCAACTTGTTCCTGTTCTTCTTGGGTATGTGCATGCTATCTTTACACCCAAATACTCTTAGGTGTGCAATTGATGGTTTCTGATTTGACCATGCTTCTTGAGGTGTCACTCCTTCAAGAACTACTGTGGGCACTCTGTTCAACAAATAGACTACAATTCTTACAGCTTCTACCCAAAATGTCTTTGTTAAACTTGAGTCATCAATCATACATCGCACCATTTCCATGATAGTACAATTCCTTCTCTCAATTATACCATTTTTCTGTGGTGTGTGAGTAGGATACATTTGTCGACGAATCCCATGAGCTTCCAGGTAAGTCTTGAACTCATTGCTTGTGAATTCCCCCCCCTCGATTTGAGTGTGAGAGTTTTGATCTTGCAACGCAACTTCATTCTCAACAAGTGCTTTGAACTTCTGAAATGTCTCAAAGGCTTGACTCTTGTTTCTTAGACAATATATCCACATCTTTCTTGAGTAGTCATCAACACAAAGCATGAAGTATTAACATCCATAATGACTTGGTTGCATGGGCCCGCAAAGATCGGTGTGCACCAAATCAAGCTTTCCCTTAGCTCTATATGTGTTCTTCTAGAAGGGTACTCTGTGTTACTTTCTAGCTAGGCAATTGTGACACTTGTCAGTGTTGTGCTTGAGTGTAGGCAATCCTTTCACCATGTTGCCCTTTTTAAGTGTTTGGAGATAACCAAAACTAATGTGACCATATCTGCAATGCCATAGTTCTGCAGATTGTTGTGTCTTTTGCCACTAGATCTTGATCATCCTTGTGGACAAAATCAAGTTGGAACATGCATCCCACATTGGAGGCTCTTGCTACAATCTTGGAACCTCTTGACTTATCTCTTATCAAGCACACTTTTTCTCCATTATTACTGTCAAAATCTAACTTCAAGTTGTGATCAAGGAGTTGACTAACTGATAGCAAATTCTTGGTCAAACCTAGGTACATATAATTACATCTGTGATTTTACAGTCATGCTTTCCAAAAGGTAATGAAATGTTTCCAATCCCCCTTGACACTCTGTATGATGAGTCATCACCTAATGACACATGGTTCTTGTTAGGTGAGTCACGTAGTGTGTAGAACCAATCCTTGCGTCCAGTCATGTGTCGAGTTGCACCTGAGTCAACATACCAGATATCTTGTGTGGACTTGGTTTCTTCATCAAATTGAGCAGAATACATGTGGTGTCCTTCATCTGAATCATCCTCATGTTTGACAATGTACCCTTGTTGTTTGGGTTTTTCTTTGCCAATTACCATTTTTCTACCCTTGATTGTTGTTATTGTTGGACTTCCCTTGATTTGAATTGTTGTTACCCTGTTAGTTGTTGGGTTTTGAATTGCTTGATGAACCCTTTTTTAAGGAATTGTACCAAAAATCTTTGATTTCATGTCCCCCTCTATTGCAAATGGGACACTTCTTGGTGTTTTCTCGTTGACTTTGATTTTGTTGGGACTTCTTATGATTGGACTAAAATTTTCCCCTTTCCTTTATGATTGGAAGATAGTGTTTGCTCATCTTCATGATCTTTGTTGTTCATTGCCTCTTCTTGTTGGAGTAGATTAACCAACTTCTCAAAGGTGATTGTGTGTTCACTCATATCGATAGTTGTCACAAATATTCTGTAGGAAGGAGGAAGTGCTTGCAACACAATTGGTATGAGGTCTTCATCACTTATCTCTTTTCCCAATGCCAATAGAGATGCCCTCAAAGTAGCAACTCATCTCAAAAAAAATTCAACCTTCTCATTGTGCTTGAACTTGAGAGTATGCAGTTATGATAGTAGGTTGAGGATGGCATTCTTGTTCTTTGCCTCATAGACTGTGCTCAACTTATCCCATGCATCCTTGGCTGATGTGGCATCTCTAATGTGGGGTTGTACATCGTCTGTTATGCCAAACAAGATGATCAACTTGGCCTTTTGATTGGCCCTATCAAATTGAACTTGTTGTCTTCCATCATCAAATGATTTTTTTGTTTTTCCATCTACAACTGTCCATGGGGTCTTCAAACTCAAGTAACATCTTGATCTTCGGTTTCCATGCAGCATAGTTGTCTCCTCTAAGCAGTTGTGAATTTTGCAAGAAGAAATTTGGTGCTTGTGCACCCATTTCTGCAATCTGAATTTCTGAAACTCTGAATTTCTGAAACTCTTAATTTCTGACAAAGGGTAAGGCTCTTATCACTCCAAGTTTATGGTCTCCCTCTCAATATACCATCAGGCCGATATACCAAACCTTTCGAAATGCTCTCCCCTTCCGATATACTTGTTGGTATGTGGAAGAAGATCACCCTTTCAATATACCCATCAGTACGGAAAGAGGTGTTAACGCGCTTGAAAGAATTTAGTACGCGGTACGTAGACAGTACAGAGAGGGGGTTTTGTGCAAGCACAAACGAGATGGGAGGGCTCAAATGTGTGTGTATTGTGTCCTTATTACTCCCAGTCGATTTTATAGGGTCGATGCCCAGATGACGTTTAGGTAGTTTTTGTTAGGCATTAAGTGCAGTAGTAGTCACGACAGCATCACCCATAAGCGCTTCCCAGAGGCACCGTATATACCGAATGTTGTTATGAGATCAAAGATCTTGTGTGATAGAACCAAACATAAAATAAAAAAATTTGCACATTTTATTTTCCCACTTTATGCACCAAAATTAGTACAAAATGCTCCAAAAGTACATCAAAATGAATTTTTTGTGTTCCCCCTCTTTAGAAAAAAGGGTCTAGAATCACAAAATACACAATTTAGGCCAAAAATATTTTTTACCCCCCCAATAGGGTGTTTTTTCTGCTAAATTTAGCGATGGCTCTAAATGTGTTTGGTGAGCTTCTAAATTTAGAAATCTCCCAAAATTTAGTAATTTCCTCCAAAGTTTCCAAAAAAAAAAAAATTAATAAAAAATAAGGAGAGAGTGGGAATTGAACCGCTAACCCTGTTTGCTCCCAAGATCCAAACAAACAATCTGAATATTGTTTTCACCTTTTCTCACAAACCATGATCTGGGTTTTTTCTAAAAATTTTATAGAAGCATCATACAATATTTTTCTTGAAACCCAAAAAATTTCAGAAGAATCAGAATCTTATTTTTTGAGATCTTACCAATTTACCAGCTAGATCTGATTTTTTTCAGAAAAAATGATCCGACTTGTACAGACTTTTTGTCACATGTAGAGGTCAAACCTAAAGATGATGTAAACTGAAAAGTTGTGCGTCTCCTTCTTATATTTTTAGAAAAAAAAAATAGCACATCAATCTGACATCGTATGAAAAATTTATGTCCTTTTTTCTAAGAGCTATCTGCTGGAATTTTGTTGACTGGGACTGCTTCAACCTTTGCTCCCGAATTCTTCACACCTCCACTTTCAGATCTGATTTTTTTTTTTTTTAGATCTGATCTTTTTTTTTTTTTTTAGATCTGCAATTTTTTTTTCAAGATCTCTCTCCTTTTTTTTTCTAAGATCTCTTTTTTTTTTCACAAATCTTTTTTTTAGATCTGCAATTTTTTTTCAAGATCTTTCTCCTTTTTTTTTTAAGATCTCCAAATCTGAAATATTCCACCAATATGTTGGATCAATTGGCTATGCCAATGACTAATCAAAAAAAAATTTACCTTCCAAATAAGTGGATAGGTCAGATTTTAGTTGAGGGATGCTTGGAAGGAATGGAGGCTGCGGGATGCTTCAATGGCTCTCCTTTGATGCAGATCTTCTTCTCCAATGGATCCTCTCCAATAGTGCTCCTCTTCAACCTTGCTTGGATAGAACCTGCTCTGATACCAAATGATAATAATGGTATAGCTTTGATACCAAATGATAGAATAGAATAAGATTGCAATGACCAAAGAGGGACGGAAGCCTCTACAAATATTATTGATCATGAAATCAGATTACATAACAATTGCAAGAGTTTGTAATATTTATGGATATTAGACAGCCTCATATGGATAGATATGACACCCTATCAGCGCCAACTATGAGATAATAAGACCCATCTCACATGCACATGTAATTACTACTAATACCAATATTGAATGTTATCCAACATAACAATATTGAATGCAAGTCACTAGACTAGAGTGCACATGTTGCACATTATTAAATAAAAGACAATGCAATAAAATGCAATAAATATGCCTATGCTAAATTATGCTAACATTAACCCTATAGCCATATTAATTGTATACTTTTAGGAAAAACAATATGGAAACCTACAAAGGAGAGAGAAAATAAGAAGGGGAGAGAAAATTTTATAAAAGAGTGACACAGAAAATAAGGAGAATATGCTATGACTTGACCAAAAATTAGGGAAAAACACTTCACTATGAGCCTAATCTAGACCAATACATTAAAATTGTACAAGCACCCTAGAACAATGTAATTTCAAAATAAAAATAGGGAAACCTATGAAGGAGAGAGAAAACAAGAAGAGGCAAAGAAAATTTCATAAAAGAGTGACACAGAAAATAAAGAGAATATGCCATGAGTTGACCGAAAAATATGGAAAACACTTCACCTAAGAACCTAATCTAGACCAATACATGAAAAATGTACAAGCACCCTAGAACAATGTAATTTCAAAAAAACAATAGGGAAGCCTACTAAGAAGAGAGAAAATAGTATGGGGGAGATAAAATTTAATAAAAGAGTGACACAGAAAACAAATAGAATATGCCATGAGTTGACTAAAAAATAGGGAAAACACTTCACTAAGAGCCTAATCTAGACCAATACATGAAAAAACATACAAGCAACCTAGAAAAATGTCATAGTTTTGGGAAAAAAAACCAAAAATTATAGGGCACCCAAGGAGAGAGAAAATAAGTGGGGGAGAGGAAACTTGAGAAGAGGGTGATAGAGAAAATACGGATAATATGCCACAATTTGACCAAATTTGGGGAAAACACTTCACTAAGAACCTAATCTAGACCAATACATGAAAAATTTGCATTTCAAACAAAAATAATAGTTGTGCTCAAGAAAGTGAACTTACGCTTTTTTTTCATATTAAAATTCAAATGTGGAAAATGGAAACCCTGGTTGTAGCTCTACATATTACTTTACATGGCTCTCCATCACACTGCCAATCAATTAGTCAATCTAGGTAGGATTTTTTATTTATCTGCACATTTATTATGTTGAATTATTCCTTTCCTCCACACCCTTTGGGTGGTATAAAGCCTTAAATAACAGTCATCTCTTTGGCCCTTACATCATTTAATGCAAGTATCAACAACGAAGCTCTAGATAAAAATGGCACCAAAGAAGGAAAGGAATTTTGTTTAGAAGGTCTTCTATGAGGTATTGGGTATGACCCAGAAACCCCTTTTCTTGGTGTTATTCTTTTTTACCATAATTTGATAAATAATGTAATCATATTAAATCGTATACCCTGGTTGGTTATTTTGTTGGTTGAATCTCAGTAGAGATCCTTCTCAAACAGTGGGTACACAAACCATTTGGTAGTCTCGTGGTCTCAAGATTGAGGGGGTTTAAAAACCTAACCAATGGTTTCTTTCTATTTATCTTTTATAATGTCAAAAAATGTAAATCCAAAAATCCATTATTAACCATGTCCCATAGTATATCCACAAAAACTTGGTTGTGATCTCCCACTAGGCACAAGATTTCTAATTTTTTTAGCAATCTAAGCTCAAAGTCCTAGTATAGGTGTATTTTCTTGGCCTTCCTCTCCCCCTTTGGGGATTTTTTAATAGCTCATCAAACCCTTAGGGAATTTCACATGCTTTAAGAAATGCAAATTCTATGCAACGTGTAATAAAAAATACATCTGTGTTGAAATTGATTTAGCCAAATACCTTATGGAAACTATTGATATTTAGGTTGGAAGTACTTAGTTATCCCACCATGTGTTATACATTAATCTTCCAAATACTTAATTTTTTTCCAAAGCATCAAACCATATGATCCATGAATGCCCTTTAATGGTTGACTCTCACCATCTTGTACATGAAAAAAAAAATAGAAACCAAACCTTTCAGGTTAGTATTTAATGGATGAACCCAAGTTACGAATAAAAAAATCTTACCTGAGGTTCCAATCGGCCTTTCCAACCTCTTATTGTCCTTGTGGTATTGTCTTATCATCTCCTTTTGTTCACTCTTACACCTACTTTCATCACATTCACACCTTCATCATTATCTTTCTTAACACTCCAGAGCCTCTTCTTGTCATTTTGACATGTTTCCTTTGATTTCCCATTCATGCAGTTCTCTTTTAAATGGCATCAATTTTGGTTGATTTCATGTACAAATTACATTTCCCTTTCCCATGGCATCGACCATGATCAATGTTGTTAAGTTAAGTATGTTTCACAACAGATGGCATCAACCATGGTTGATACCTTCAACTAGCACATAACATTAATGCATTCACTAGATATTTTATACTTGGTCAAGTTGATTATTAGTTTTACATCTTATCTACCACATTGTCAATATCCTAACACTCACCAAACCTTATCAAAAAACTTAGAAGGTCTTAAAATCGATCATAATTATAATCTTCAAATTTTACACTTAGATCATTGGGTATTTAAGATCTATAAGCATAGGAATTTCACTTGACATGGTTTACAATTTCTTTAGATTCATGAAAGTCTTTAATCAAGGGTGTTCCAAGGTCTTCTTCTTATTTTTTTGTGATCCCACATAACAAATATCTCTCATAAGGTGTTGTCAACCCTAGGGAAAGTTAATGCACCAATTGTGCCTTCATGCAAGTAAGTATCTCTAACTTCTCTTGTTCCTTTACTTTCTTTTAGAATTGTATGCTATGAATTTGGTCATGCATAAATATTTACACCTAAATAAAATAAAGAGGATGTAAGGGTTTTTATAATGGATTATTCCGATATAATGAATTCACCATTAACCATTCATAACCAAAATAATGCATTAACACTTACAAGAATTGATAAAATTATAAGTAATAGCTCAAATGCATGAGAGAATAAAATAATTATTTTTACTAAACATAATATAGAGGATCTAGATGTGCAAATAGGTGAAAAAGTCATATCAAAGACTGGGAGTACTTTAATGTATGTTCTAGAATTGTAAATTCAGCAGAGCTAGGACATTACAACTATTGTATGCTCTTGACTAGAAGTGTATGGTCTTGAACTAGATCTGTACAGTCTTGGACCCTTTAACTATTATCTCAATTTTTCCCCCTGAAAAAATTGATCAACCACGACCCTGTGCAGGAAGAAATCTAAGGGACGGTTTCGTCATACAAGCCCATGCTTCAAATCCAACAAACAGGTTGCAGACGGGCTATAAAATGGAGAAGCAGGTTCGGGGAAGGAGAAAATAGTGTCAAATAAAACCAGAGGCTCAAAGGAGAGAGACAGAGAAAGAATCAAAGGTTTTAGGCTTCACAAATGATTCAAAGCGAGCCAAAATTGGCTAAGTATGGAAGAATCAGTGGAAGCTGCCAAGTGTCTCAACAACGCATCTTCAAAGGTAAAATCCAAAATGAGAGACTCAAACAAGCACCAAGCCTCCATGTGTTGACAGCCCCAAAACATGCACCAGTCATTGAAAATTATAAGAGTCAGCGGAAGGTGCCAAGTGTCTCAACAGATCACACTTCAAAGGTAAAATCCTAAAGCGGAAGACTCAAATGAGCATGAGGCTTCCACGTGTCTAGGGAAAAAAAGAGAGGATGGGCCCAATATGAGGTTATAAAAAAAGGCCATCATGACGCTCCTTCAAAGGTAAAAATAAGTGGGTTTTCAAATGAGCGTGGGCCTAAGTAGGGACAGAGTCAGGGGTTGAATAGTCAAAGAAGAGGTAGGTCTGTGGAAGGAGCCAAGTGTCAACATGACACTACTTCAAAAGTAAAATTTAGAGCGGGTTCCAAACAAGCGTGAAGCCTCCACATGTCCAGGGTCAGACTTATGGCCCCGCCAAGCAAAAGGACTTAGCCAAAAAACATAAGGAAATAGAGAAATCCACGGAAGGAACCACATGTGTCTCTTCGTGCAACTTCAAAATATTGAATCCAAAAGTGGTCCCCAAACTAGCTGCCGGCTCGCCACGTGGCCATGTTGAAAAGTCAAAATGGGAAGGTGGGTCGTCGGAGGCAATTAAAATTTTTTTCCTCGAAAAGCGTAAAGTATAAAAATGAAGTTGCACCTCCACTGATGCCCAAGGAGCCACGTGTCAAACCTTAATTGTGTGTGGGAAGGTAGGGCCTGGGGAGGACTTTTTTCCCAAATGGAAAATGTGGACCTGCGGGCCCGAAGATGGTTTTTTGACAAAATGAATTGCGGGGCTGCGGGGCAATTTTTGCATTTTGTATTTTTTGGTGCCAAAAGGAGCAAAGTAAATTTCGGGCCCAGTAGACCCATTCTGCTAACTGGTTTTTTCCATTTTTGTATGGACCCAACTCAAACATTCAAATGGACATATCTTTCGATCTAGTGCCCAAAATCCAACAAATTTGGCACCATTGGAAAGGTCTCAACCTCGTCTATGCCATGGAAACCTGAAAATTTAATTTTGAGGAGGTTTGGTGGGTGAAAAATAGGGAAATGTCTTCATGCCATTAATATGCAATCCGATTGTCCCCAACAACCAGATCAAATTTGATTCGATCCATCATTCTCCCTTCTTCAACACACCGAACAGACATAGAGCAGTAGACTCGACAGATTGTGGGTGGATTTGTAGCAACATTGATGGCCGGTAGTTGAGCTTCAAATCAAGTTTCCCACCTCTTTTCTTCTTCCCTCTTCACTACATCTATAAAAGAAGGAGTTGGGCTCATTGTAAAGGGTTGGACATTTTTGTTTTACACCCTCCCTTCTCCTCTGGTCTGCAGACAAGTTCATGGAGTCCAAACCTCCCATTCAAGTTGTAATACAAAGTTTTGCCTCTTGGCTAACTGTAATGTACTGTATCAACTCTGGAGCAATAATATATGTCTGTGGATGATTCTCAACCCTCTCATGTGTTCATTGTTATCTTCTGATCTCTCATTAGTTTGGTTATCTGTGCATGGTAGTTGTATTACATTTCTATGGTCTATGTTAAATTGCAAAATGAGTGTTTAACATTCCTTTGGTGCATCACCTTGTTAGCTTAGGTTTATTTATTTCACATCTTCTCAACCCTGTCCCCTTGGTAAGATAGAGTAGGTTTAGAGTAGATCCTCTGTAATTTATTTGTGTGCACCTGAACAGAGGAATAGGAACCGGCCTTCATCCAGAGAGCTCTCTCAATTTCAAAGTCCCACACTTTGAGAGATGCTCCATGTTATGCTATCACACTGAGAGTCTCAACCCATCTGGTTGCAAGACATTTAGGGGTGCTGTGATTTTGCACTAACAGTTTTGGCATGCCTGGTGGGACCAAGAAGTCTCCATCTTTATTACAGCAAGATTGATGTGCACTTGCTGTAATTTTATCTTTTAAGAAGCTTTGAAATTACACATCTGGTGACTCCAAAGGGTCAAGAGTCCACTGGTTTCAGCAGCCTAGGCTTGGAAGATTCATGAGAAGAATCCAGACCAGATCAAGAACTAGAGAAGAAGGATTATTTTTCTATCTACACTTGTCCCCAGACAGAAGGGAGAAGGGGGAGAAGAGCTCAAAGGTCTCCATCTCCACCAAACAGAACCTTGTCAACACCTCCTCCTGGTAGGCTCATTCATTCAATCAACAAGGGTTCTCAAGCCAATCATAATGGCACAACCACCCAACCCCTATGTCAACTTCATTGGTAGTAACCCACTCACCCTCAATGCAAAAAATCTAGTCCCAGTTGTAGCATTAAAGAGCATCCCATATTTCACTGGAGAGAACCAGACTTCTCCTAGTGATCACATTCAAGACATTACAAATGTCTGCGTAATTCATGAGATCACTTAGATGGACATTGCAGTCAAATTGTTAGCCTCTTCACTCAAGGGTAAAGCTTCGCAATGGTTCAGGAGTCTAACAACAGGCTCTATTCAGACTTGGGACCATCTGTATAGAGCTCTTCATAATCAATTTGGAGAGAAGGGAGATAATCTATCCTTGTTGGAGCAACTGACAACAATCAAGAGGGCCCCTAATGAGAAGTTGAAAGATTTCAACCTCAGATTTCAAAGGACATGGGATAGGATTCCATTGGCCATGAGGCCCATAGATGAAGGTGCTTTCTTATACTTTCTTAGAGCTTTAAATTCTGATATTTCCTTAATGATTCAATCAATGGGAGGCACAACCTTACCTGCAGCCTATAACATTTCCATTAGAGCTGAAAATTGTTTAATTCAGGCTGGTAAAATTGCTCCTAGGCCACCTATGCCTCTATACCTAGAACTAGGAGCTCCAAGCACTAGTCAAACACCCACATTAGCTCCCATACCCACTCCAAGGAATCAGAGTTCAGCTGAAGCTTCCACCTCATCCTCTAGCACTTCAAAAGAGCTACAAGAAGTTATAAAACAACTACAGAACCTAGGGAATGAGCTAGTGACCATCAAGAGGCAACAAGCTCAGAGTTCTAGGCCATATCAGCCTCAAACTCAGTATCAAGCTAGGCCCCCATACCAACAAAATAGACCATCAGCTCAGGCTGCAAATCAAAATCAAAACCAAGGACAACCTCAAGCTGCTAGGCCTTACCGACCATATGATCCAAACACAACTTCAACATCAAGGGCCTTGGTTCCTAACACAAAACAACATGGCACAAGAATATGATTGGTGTTTCCCATGCGGTCAGCCCCATAACTAGTCAATGTGTTTCAATGGTGCACTAAACTAGGCCTTGATGGTACAAAACATTGGTGTGTCCCAAGAGCCTAGTCAAGAAGAAAATCAGCTACAAGAAACCCAGAAAGAGGCACCTCCAAGTGAGACCATGCTTGTCAATTGGAAGGCTGAAGATTTCTGTGGGATGAATCAAACACCTTCTCAAAGTGTAGCTGCCAATACATGGTCCAAGAAAAGGAATATTGGAGAGGGACAATTATCAAACTCAGGTAATCCTCAACCCTCTATTTATTCCACAAGGTATTGGCACTCAAAGTACAACTCCCAATGTGCAGAGTCAGCCCAAGCCACCTTCCAGACCCACTCAGACACCGGTTGTAATGACCCATGTGCAAGAGAAAAATGTACCAGGGAAGGGGCAGAAAAAAGATAGCTCATCCCCATTTAACATCATTGAACAAATGAAGAAAACAAATGTGAATATTTCAATGTGGGAGTCATTGGCTATCCCAGGGCAGAGAGACCTGTTGCAGGTTGCTATGGCCAATTGGTCAACCTCAAATCAGCCCCCCAACCAACAAGAGAAAGTGCTTACCAATGCTGCTTGGCCTGAAGGAAACCATGGAGGACAACAAGGTAAGAATCTGAAGCCCCCTCCATTCTATGTTTCATTGATCATTGGGGAAAAATTGGTACATAATTACATGATTGATTCGGGAGCAAGTAGCTCTGTAATGCCAAAGAAAATAGTCCAATCAGTTGGGTCTTCAATACGAAGTCATCTCCAAGGGCATAGTGCAACTGGATGGGACAACGGTAACAATGGTTAGAGTCATAAAGGATTTGAGCCTCACACTGCATGCATGCCCCAATGTGACTATATTGCAAAATGTATCAGTCATAGACTTGCCACCACATTTTGCATTGTGTTTGTCAAGAGACTTCACTGCTAAAATTGGAGGCTATTTGTCTGCTGATTGGTTGCACATGATTTTTAGAACAAGGTATGGAGCTAAGGCTATAATCAGATCTGAGCCCATTGCAGATTACCATATTGAGTCTTATGTACCCAGCCCAATCAATGCCAATTGTTCAGCCTTTGATCAGGAAGACCTCCCAAGCACTTGTGAGGCAGATACCAAGGTTGGGTGTATCCCAGACTTGACCCTCGACGAGTGGGAGAACAAGAGGCATGATTTTGACCCCTATAAGGAGATGGAGGAATCTGAGCTAGGATTCTACTATTTGCATGAGGAGAATCATCCTCTTCCTGACATCATTAAGCCAGACCACAAAGATGATAATGAGGTATGGTAGTTATTCTTTGATGGCTCAAGGAGTAGACAAGGAGCCGGAGGAGGAGCTATGCTTGTTTCACCTCAAGGTATGAAATACTACTCAGCTTTCTGTTTCCAATTTTCTTGTCTCAAACAACACAACAAAGTATGAGGCTTTGTCCATGGACTACATTGGGCAAGGAAAAGAGAGATATAAAGAACTTGCAAGTGTTTGGTGACAGTGAAGCTAGTTGTGAATCAAGTCCGAGGACAAAATGCTGTCAAGAATGATCTGTTAAAGAACTACAAGAACTGGGTATGGGACCTCATCAAGGATTTTGAAGCATTCAACATCAATTCCATCCCAAGGAAGAAGAATGAAGCAGCAGACAGACTGGCAGCAATTGGGGCAGCATTTGATGTTGTAGAGAGTATCAAGAGTGATAAATCTCAGCCCCATATCAAAGTGGTTGTAAGACCAACTGTCCTGATAATAACACAAGTTGGAAAGTCTTCGAAAATGATCAACAAATTGTCAACTTTCTACAAGAAGAAGTTGAGTTCTCCTGCCAGAAACCAAGACAAGTTGGAAACATGTTATGGTGACCAAGTGGTGCAGCTAAGACCAAAAAACTACCAAAGGGTCTTGTAACTTTGGAGTCAATCTTCAACCCAAATGATCAATTCTGGAAGGAGAAAGAAAATATCCAAGTAAAGGGTGAAGATTCAGAGCCCATTTCCATAGAAGAAGGCAAAACGTTGTGAATTGGCAAGGTAAGTACTCAACAAGAAAAATATGAATTCGTTCAACTTTTCAAGAATTCCCAGATGTCTTTTCCTGGACTTACAAATATTTAAGAGGTTTCAACCCAAAGTTGGCACAACATACTATTGAGCTGGATCCAAAATCTAAGCCTTTCAGATAGAAGAAAAGGCCAGTAAACCCTCACATTGAGCCTCTCATGAGAAAAGAGTTGAACAAGCTAATTGAGGCCAACATCATCTTCCCTATCAAGCATTCAAGTTGGGTTGCAAACTTGGTGCCTGTGAGGAAAAGAAGTGGAGAAATCAGGTTGTGTGTGGACTTTCATGATCTAAACAGAGCATCACTCAAGGATCACTACCCACTTCCATTGATGGAACAAATCTTACAGGTTGTAGCTGGCTCTGAGAGGTTTTCATTGCTAGATGGATACTCAGGCTATAATCAGATAATGGTGAAAGAGGAAGATCAATTCAAGACAACCTTCACCACCAAATGGGGTACATATGCTTATAAGAAGATGCCATTTGGACTGTCAAATGCTGGAGCAACATTTCAGTGAGCTATGGACATGGCATTCAAAGGCTTGATCAACAATATAGTTCTAGTGTATCTAGATGATATCATTTTCTTCTCAAAGAATGCAGCAGACCATCTCTTCCACCTCAGACAGGTATTTCAGAGGTGTAGAAGGTTCAGAGTGTCATTAAACCCAAAGAAGTGTGTATTCTTGGCACATGAGGGGAAATTTTTGGGCCACATTGTCTCAAGAGAAGGGTTAACAATTGATCCTGAAAGGGTTGAAGCCATCTGAACACTTCCATTGCCACAACACAAAAAGTCTCTCCAAAGCTTCTTGGGGAGAATAAAATTTGTTTGCAGGTTTGTGCCTAATTTTTCCACTCTTGTGAAGCCTTTAACAATGATGTTAAAGAAGAGTCTTGCATTCAAATGGAAAGCAGAAGGAAAAGAGATTTTTGAGGCCATCAAGCTTGCAATATCACAGGCCCCAACTCTTGTTAACCCAGAATTTTCAAAGGACTTCATGTTGTATGCTTTTGGAGGATCAGACACAGTCTCAACTATCTTGGTTCAGCCCAACAAGGAAGGTTTAGAACAACCCATAGCCTTCTTCAGCCAAATCTTGGAGGATTACGAGGTAAAGTACTCTTTCATTGAGAAGCAAGGTCCTTGCTGTCATCAGGAGTTTGAAGAAGTTCAAACACTTAGTCTCGAACAATAAGATTCAACTGCTAGTATCCCATGCTGGTGTTAAGGATTTTCTCCTGAACAAGGACTTGAATGAGAAAAGAGTAGGTTGGATCACTCAGGTAATGGAATATGACATTGAGATCAAAGTGACCAAACTGGTTCGTGGCAAGGGTCTGTGTGAGAAGCTCTCTTCCAAGCAACAAGCTGAGTCAGTGGATGAAGAAGAGGTTGTCCTGTTACTACAGAATGATCAAGAGAAGCCAGCTAATGATACACCTATTCCATGTTGGACCCAAACCTTGGTGCACTATCTCCAAACAGGTTTGTGCCCTCCAGAATGGAACAAAGAAAAAAGGAGATACTTTAGGCTACAAGCCATCCCATATGTACTTATCGATGGTGTTTTGTTCAAGAAGGATATCAATAGTGTCCTATTGAGGTGCATTGGGACAAGGCCAAATTGAAAGGGTATTGCATGAGTTCCATGATGCAGAAGTAGGAGGCCATTTTTCTCCTCGAGTAACAACTCTCAAAATCATGAAAGCTTGTTATTATTGGCCTACAATGTTTAGGGATTACTACTCATGGGTCAAGAAGTGCCAGAAGTGTGCATTCTTCACAGGGAAGGAAAAGTTAGCAGCCCTGCCCCTTCATCCAATCTCAGTGGATCAGCCATTCATGCAATGGGGACTAGACTTCATTGGAGTGATTAACCCAAATTCAAGCTAGGCCACAAGTGGATACTTACAACAACAGACTATTTCACCAAGTGGACTAAAGCAGTGGCACTTAAAGAGGCAAATGAATCCAACATCTTGGATTTCTATGAAGGAATAGCCACCAGGTTTGGAGTCCCTACCACTATTATATCAGATAATGCATTGGCATTCCTTGGTACAAGGATCACTGAATGGGCTGTAAAAAATTGTGTATACCTCAGCACTTCATCAAACTATTACCCCCAAGGTAATGGCCAAGCAGAGTCCACAAATAAGAACCTACTAAGGATTATCAGAAGGACCCTTGATGAAAATCAAGAGAACTTGGCATACAAAGCTCAAATCAGCTCTATGGGCTTGATAGGATCACATCCAAAAGGTCCACAGGAAGCTCCCCATACAAGCTTGTATATGGAAAAGAGGCAGTATTGCCCATATCATTAGAGTTTCCCACTTTGGAGCTCATGAAACAGTTGGAACTGGCTGAGTTTGAACCTATGGAAATCAGGTATGTAGAGTTGATGGAAGTAGGAGAGGTAAGAGAGCATGCAATGCAGGTCATGGAGAAGGATCAAGCATTGATCAAGAAGACCTTTGATAAGAAAGCAAGAACAAGGACCTTTCAAGAGGGGGACTTAGTTCTAAAATGGGATGCTGATCGGGAAAAACTAGGAAAGCATTCCAAGTTTGATGCCATTTGGAGTGGCCCCTACATGGTCACAAGATGTACAAGTAGCAATGCCTTCCAGCTGGCTAAGTTGGATGGCAAAGAATTGCAGATTCCAGTCAATGGGATCTACCTCAAACACTGCTACTAAAAGGAAAAATTCCTTTCCCTTGTAAAATATTAGCCTAGGTTTTTAATTTCCCTAAGTGCGTATGCACATTGTTTTGTTGTAGCATAGGTTTTATTTCCCTAAGTGCTCTGGCACAGTTTTTGTTGCTCCAGGTTTGCATCGTTATACAGTTCAATGCGCCTCCAGGTGAATGTGCCAGACCCTTCAGCATTTACAATAGGGAGACCCATAGTTTCGTAACAGTTGCTTATTTTAAAATAGAACAAATATAGAGAAACTAAAATCGGGTCTCGAAGGGTCCATTTCCAGAACAAACAGGGTTCTAGGTCACCTAGTGTCCAAGCGGCTCAGGGATTCAATTTTCAAAGTTCAGATCAGATCAGGCTATCAATTATGAATCCATGCCCAATGGATACTTCAAGGTAGCTGATCTCTTCATCTAGCAGGAAGACATCCCCACAAGTTGCCAAATTGTTATCTCAATTTTTCCCCTAGAAAAATTGATCAAACACAACCCTGTGCAGGAAGAAATCCAAGGGATGGTCTATCGTCATATGATCCCACGTTTCAAATCCAACGAACAAGTTTCAGATGGGCTCTAAAATGGAGGAGCATTAGGTCGGGGAAGGAGTAAATAGTGTCAAAGAAAACTAGAGGCTCAAAGGAGAGAAACGGAGAAAGACTCAAAGGTTTCAGGCTTCACAAATGATTCAGAGCGAGCCAAAATTGGCTAAGTATGGAAGAATCAGTGGAAGATGCCAAGTGTCTCAACGGTGCATCTTCAAAAAGTAAATCCAAAAGTGGAGACTCAAACAAGTGCCAAGCCTCCACGTGTCTAGAGCCCCAAAAGTTGCACCGACCGTTGAAAATTCTAAGAGTCAGTGGAAGGTGCCAAGTGTCTGACTTGGTGCAACTTCAAAGATAAATCCCAAAGTGGAGACTCAAACAAGCATTGAGGACTTCCACGTGTCTAGTGGGTTTTCAAAAAGGAATCGACCCAAATTGGCTAAGTATTGTAGAGACTCACAGAAGGTGCCAAGTGTCAACACGACGCTACTTCAAAAGTAAAATTTGGAGCGGGTTTCCAAACAATGCAAAGTCTCCATGTGTCCAGGGTAGAAATTTATGGCCCCGCCAAGCAAAAGGGACTTAGCCAAAATACAAAGGAATAGAGAAAGCCATGGAAGGGCACCACGTGTCTCTTAGTGCATCTTCAAAAGGTAAATCTAGAAGTGGTCCCCAAACTAGCGCCAGCTCACCACGTGGCCATGTTGAAAAGTCAAAGTGCAGGAAGGTGGGTCGTCGGAGGTAGTTTGAAATTTTTTTAGCTCAGAAGGCGTAAAGTATAAAAATGAGCCACACTTTTCCATTAATGCCCAAGGAGCCACGTGTCAAACCTCAATTGCGTGTGGGAAGGCAGGCCTAGGGAGGACTTTTTCCCAAATGGAAAATGTGGACCTGCGGGCCCAAAGATGGTTTTTTTGACAAAATGAATTGTGGGGCTGCGGGGCATTTTTTACATTTTGTATTTTTTGGTGCCAAAAGGAGAAAAGTAAATTTCAGGCCCACAGACCCATTCTGCTAACTGGTTTTCACCATTTTTGTATAGACCTGACTCAAACATTCAAATGGACATATCTTTCGATCCAGTGCCTGAAATCCAACAAATTTGGCACCATTGGAAAGGTCTTAACCTCGTCTACGCCATGGAAACCTGAAACTTTAATTTCAAGGAGGTTTGGTGTGAAAAATAGGGAAATGTCTTCATTCCATTAATATGTAATCTAATTGTCCCCAACAACTAGATCAGATTTGATTCGATCCACCATTCTCCCTTCTTCAACACCGAACAGACATAGAGCAGTGGACTCGACAGATTGTGGGTGGATTTGCAGGGGCATTGATGGCCGGTAGCTGAGCTTCAAATCAAGTTTCCCTCCTCTTTTCTTCTTCCCTCTTCGCTACATCTATAAAAGAAGGAGTTGGGCTCATTGTAAAGGGTTGGACATTTCAGTTTTGCACCCTCCCTTCTCCTCTGGTCTGCAGACGAGTTCGTGGAGTCCAGACCTCCCATTCAAGTTGTAATACAAAGTTTTTAGCCTCTTGGCTAACTGTAATGTACTATATCAACTCTGGAGCAATAATATATGTCTGTGGATTGATTCTCAACCCTCTCATGTGTTCATTGTTATCTTCTGATCTCTTATTACAGTTTGGTTATCTGTGCATGGTAGTTGTATTGAATTTCTATGGTCTGTGTTAAAGTTGCAAAATGAGTGTTTAACATTCCTTTGGTGCATCACCTTGTTAGCTTAGGTTTATTTCTTTCGCATCTTCTCAACCCTTGTCCCCTTGGTAAGATAGAGTAGGTTTAGAGTAGATCCTCTGCAATTTATTTGTGTGCACCTGAACAGAGGAATAGGAACCAACCTTCATCCAGATATCTCTCTCGATTTCAAAGTCCCACACTTTGAGAGATGCTCCATGATATGCTATCACACTAAGAGTCTCAACCCATCTGGTTGCAGACATTCAGGGATGCTATGATTTTACACTAACAAAAACTTTTTATGTTCTTCACTTTCCTAGAAATGACCTTTGTTGTATATCCCTCTTACTTGTATAACTTCAAAATAACCTGCAATAACCTATAATGATGTGGAAACCCTAAAAACCTATAAAACTCTTCACTATAGCATTAACAAAGAAAAAGGAGAAAGCATGTGTGTGTGGTGTGGCTAGACTACACTTGGATATCAACCCCAACTATTGAACCAATCCAAGTGTTACACCACATGCCCTTATAATGGGATCAATCCTCATGCAACTCTCTTATATAATTGTGTAAGTTCAAGTGCAATCTAACCACCCCCTAGGGGTTCCCTAGTGTCTCTTGACACCAAGATAGTGGGCTAATTGTTCAGCATAGAATGTACCTAAAATGATAGTAGTAAAATGTGGCATGCCTCAATTACATGATCTAAATTTGTATTCCTTGAACTTTTGAACAATGTTTATAGTGACTTTTATCTTTCTTATACATGGCAATATGACCTTTTGATGCTTAGAAATGGAGGAAGATACACTCTTTGACTTGGTTGAGTGCTTTATACCTATAACAAGGATTTCTTTGATTAATGTGCAACTAATTTGGGTAAACATAGGATACCCTTAAGTTATTTTGGAATGATATTTGTAATAGGATATTATAAGAGTGTTAGGTGAGATATAAAGTGACATTGACTTGCTTATATATCCTTCTTTAGGTGAATTAGTATGATAAGATCATCCCTATGAAGATGAAACAACCCAATAAAATTCACATCAAAAAAAGAATCATAGAAATTCAAGGTTAGAATCTTATAGGCCAGACAAGACCAAACCCCACATCCTCACCTTTTGTATGGTCCTAGATAGAAGAATTGTATATTGAAAAAAATTGGCATGAATTATAGAGGTTGTTTACTGCTTTGATTTGATAATATTCCCTGAACTGATGATAAATAAAATTATAAAGACAACAAATTCGTGGAATATCTAGAGATATAGACTGATTGGGTTCTAAATGTGAGAATTTGTCTTAGCAAGATATCATGGTCAAACTTAGCATTGTAAAAGGACAAGTTTCCTAATTTTAGTGTCTGCATTTCCCCTTTTAAGTGTGTAATTTAAAATCGCATGCTTAGAGGAAAAACATACTTGATTTTTCACGCGTAATTTTTCTTTACTCAACATTGGTTCTTGGATAAGTTTATTTTGAGACGCTCTCCAAGGAAACCTATAACATAGAGTGTAGTCAATGTCTATGATAGAAACTAAAATTTAACTTATGATATAGATAATGTTTGTAACTTTACACTTGCATAAAGTAAGCAGAGGAGATGTAAAATATAAAAGTAATACACATGTTCATTTTGTGAAGGGGAGAGCTTCTATTATTTTTTTGTCTTGGAGACTTGGAATTAGTACTGAGATGCCAAAGGATTCAGGTGATCATTCCCCAATTTGTGTCAAAGGGGATACTAGAGTATTGAGTGCAACCCAATACCGAAGAAAGGGAAGAGGAAACGAAGTGTCCCCTTTTGAAACTTTATATAGAGGAAGGTAATCCTACAAATAAATTAGCTACTTTTATAACTTCCACATTTGTAAATCTAGTGAGAAAAGAGGAAGGAAAATTTATGAATATCTTAGTTGTTTTGACACCTTGCAAAAAACCAATAAACCACACCAAAACTACCAAATATAGGTCTGATTTTCAACTATTGTAACTGATGACTAAGATAAAGACCATAAAAGGAATGGTCATTGTTATGCCTGCATAAGGTGTTGTAATGTTGATACTGAATGTATAATTTCTGAAATTTAATAGGGGAAAAGGAGGCTCATGCCCCCAAACCATATTCTTGCAACTGAGTCTATTAAGTGTAGTTGAGAAGGAGTTAAGTAATCATGCCCCTATATCATGTTTAAAACTAAGTTATGTGTATCTTAAAATGTATATAAATCATGTATTACAATAAAATTAGAAAACAAATCTGAGAATATGCTCCCTATATGGGAATGTACATTATTTTCAAAATCATTCCACAGTTATGACTCAGTTTTGATCTTCTTTGGATTCTACCACATTTTAGTAGATGTGCCTATTTATGAGGATTTAATCTATATAAAATTGTATTTTTGTATTCTATAATTATCTATAAATGTAGAAAATTTCTTGATGGATGCCCCCTATTTTGAGGCTCATGTGGTAAAGCATTTGATCACATGACTCAAAAGAATATATGTGTAACCATATGTAATAAGTCTAATAATTTGTATAGTATCACATAAAATTTTGGAATGTTGGCCACTATTGCAAACCTACACCTACAAAAGAGGATATGCATGGTGGAAACCATGGAACGTAAGGAAAGCAACATGCAACACTTAACAAGCAATAATGCATGTGTATATCAACAAAAACAATAAGGTAAAAAGTGTCAATCATGTCATAATCTAGAGTAATAATAGTATATAAACATCATAATAACATGAAGCATGTCATAGAACAAAGTGTTAATAGTATAGAATCATCATAGTAGCAATCAAGCATGTCATAAACCATAGTAGTACTAGCATAGTAGTAAAATCAATAGTGTAGAGAGATGTAAGTTGTAGCATATAGAAGCATAGTCATAGGTAGGCATAGAGCTAGAAACATGACATGCCCATGTTGTCAAAATAAAAATACAAAAGGGGCCATGATGTGTCACATTCATATAAACAAGTGTGTAGATGCAAGATAGGCATAAAGCCACAAACATGGGACATCCATGGTGTCACAATATAATCAAGGCACTCAGACGTATAAAGAAAATAATTATAAAAGTGTAATCAAGCTAGACAATAATCATCTATAAGAAAGGATTCAAATAATACAGTAATCAATAAAGGAAGTAATTCATATAAGCAAATAGTGACAATTGTATATGAAGTAAGTATAGAAAATAGTAATAGTAAAAACATAGAAAGAAATATAGGTTAGCACCACATGAGACACATGTGTTAGCCTTTTTAGATCAATAAATAGTAATAAATACTATGTATTAACCAAGTTTTAAGGAAGTTGTAAAGTATTTGTAATGAAACAAAATCACTTGTATAATGTGGAAAGGGTGCCCCCTAAAGATTAGTATAAGGAACCAATTTAGAACCTATTATCATGTATCATCTTGTGTATGTCATGTATCAAACATAATATACCTCATGAACACATGTGTCTAAAGAGTAGGTATGGTATCTATCAAATCAATATGACAAATAACATGTATAGAGTAACAAGCTAGCCAATCAAACCATAAGCACATCCTAATTTTTTATTTTTGAAAATATGTGAATGTTTTTGTATTATGTGATTTTTGAATGTTTTTTAAGTGTTTCAAAAAAAATTTATGTACAGAAGAGGGGATAACATAAGAGCCTTGTGGTCATCGAGTAGATCCTTTGTGTCAGGTTCAAATTCAATAAGATCTAATGGAGTAGTACCCTAGGAGGACTGATGGCCATGTTAGTATCCACATTAACTATATCAAATGTGTGGTATTTTCCATGAACAATAGGTATGTCAGTGGAAACATCTGGTCATGGTTGTGTTCTAAAGACAAATATGTAAAGTAAATGTGGGCGTTTAAACTCTAAGGAGGCCTCTAGATATATAGTGATAACACCATCAATTTTCAACGCATAAATATTAGAAATGAGATCCTTACAATGATTATTGTCGTGTCCAAATATGGAGTGATAGTCACAAAAGGGTTGTCTCGGTTGTAGAGATAGATTTCTAGTAGATCGATGTCATAGAGATGGTAAAGTAACTCAACATCAAAAACTATAGATAGTAATTCCTATGGGGTATCAAGATTATTTAGAATGGTGACATATCTAACATCTAGAATAAAAATTATTGTATTAATAGCATGTCATAATGGATAAGATATAGCTATAGTAGAAGTATCATGACAAGCCAATATAGCAGGGGTAGAAGTGTCAGATCTAGAGAATTTAAATTGATAGTGTACATGACTAGTATAAATAAATACAATAATGGAATATAGATTCATCTCCATCGATTAGGTTGAAATTATATTTGCACAAATTGTCATTAATAAGTGAAATAATATTAACATCACTATTTAAGGAGGAATCTTCAAAATTGTCATGTAGTATTGAATTAGCCCATAAATTAGGAGTAGGAGATGGAACTTAATTAGCCAAGTGAGTAATAGGATCTAAACCCGTGTTCTGTCCAAGAAAATTTGTTGTAAAATTGGTAGTATTATAGGTGTGATTCAATTCTCCAACGATGTACAGGTGGGATATTTATCCATAGGGATATGTTGTCGAGGAGGAATACTAACACGTAATTGAGAAGCATAGGTATCAACTTTCTAATATTTTAAGGTATATAGGTTGGTATCCATAGTATACTCACATAATTCATGTATGACCTCAATACATTGATGAACACTAGATGGGACAACTTGCATATCTGGTATCTAAGGATGACCCAAAAGAAGAATATAATGAAAATATATGTCAATGATGTGATATGTTGTGGACAACATCTAAAGGCCAATTAAGAGATACAGAGTAATGGTGCCTAATATAGATCACGTGATATTATTGAAACCTATGACTGTAGTTAAATTCTTATCGATTGTGTGTATAAAAACTCCCATACTTTTAAGTAAATAACTAGCACAAATATTGAGACCACAACCATTGTTGATGAAGACATGTTTAATTAGGAAACATTGAATTTGTGTACTAATAAGAAGAGGTGTATAAGGTTCATCACCATGTGGCAATAGGATATCATCCAGAATAAATTTTTTGGCCTTATCCATAGCTTTTAATGTGTCCATAATATATGCAAAAGCACCAGGTTGAGTGGTGGGAGATAATGTAACATATTGTAAAGTATCATATAATATATCCTTATAGATAGGTGCATTTTTAAATAATTCAAGAAGAGATATATTAACATGTGCATTATTTAATTTATCTAGTATATCAAACCCTTTAGAATGAGCACAAGGTTTAGTAAAAGGATTTATAGGTGGTGGAGGAAAGGGTGGGTTTCCTCCTTATGGGAACTGCTTAGTGCGACGAGTTGTGACAACGTTAACTTCAATAGCCATGGAAGAAGAACCAAAGTGAGGTGGATGATTTTGAGTAGGAATAATATATTCATCTTATATATCAATTTATGTAGGAGCCTCATCAACCATGAAATAATTGGAACCATCATAGAGACCCCATCCGCTAGACAAGACATGGGAACGGACCTAGTGAGAGGGATACTAACCCATACCAAAATGATGGATTGTTCCCTTAGGTTTGAAATGAATATCATATAAGATTTAATGAATAGGCATTTCAATGCATAAGAAGATAACTCATAATATCCTAGGATCAAAATAAGAAACCCTAGAGCCACTAGTGTTTAAGCAATAGATTTAATTCTCGAGTCAAGTTCATTAAATGTTTACACCCTAATTAAAAAATGTTATGTAAAGGTAAAAATATAAAGAGGATGTATGGGTTTATATAGGTCATTGTTTTAATCTAATTAATTCAAAATTAATCATCCATAGCAATAATAACACGTTAACACTTGCAATGGTTGATAAAATAAAAATTAATATCTTGAATACACAAGAGTAGAAAGAGACTTAGTTTTATAGGTCAGGAAAGAGAGTATTTGGATGTGTATAGAATTGAAAAATGCATATCAAATACTGAAAGTGCTTTGGTGCAATTTGTGGAACTAGAAATTGAGTAGGCATAGGAGCATATAGCTATTACATGGTTCATACTAGAACTATACAGTCCTGACCTATATATTTACGGACTTGGACCCTTTAGCAGTCTTGGTCTATAACTTCTTGTGTAATTTTATTTCCTTGAAATGACCTTCTTTATATGTCACTATTACTCATGCAACTTTGTAATGACATGCAATCAAATTTAAGTATGTGAAAACCATAAAAACTTGTAGAACCCTTCATCGAAGGATAACATACCAAAATACAACATCTTTCAATTTTGAGTGTAACTATTTCAAAAAAATCGTACAAGTTGAAGTTTTTTTTTTCAAAAAAATGCATCCAGTTAAGACCCCCTTTTGGCCCCCCAACTTGGTGCACTCACCCGAGGCAAAATATTAGTGATTTCTTTTACTTCTTGAGGAAAACTTATCATGTGAAATTTATATTTATATTGACCTCCTATTGCATGTGTCACTTGCAGGATTGGGTTGACACGAGCTATTAACATTTCCTCAATTTGAGTTAAGTTTGCAAGTTCTAGTGGTTGTGGCCTAGGATCCATATTGTTTGATGCCGAAAATCGATGATGACCTTTCTCTTGTCAACATCTAGTACACACAGGTCCTTCAAGTGTTCAAGAAAATTTTATTCCAATGTAACATTCCTGACAAATATAACACATGACCGGTGAAGAAATTTTATCAAGACCATGTCGAAAAATCAATTGGACTGTATTGAAATCTCTCCCAAGAATTCCATTAGGATCATGTATCATTTGTTCTCTCGCAATATGTGAGTCTTGCATTCTTCTTATTCTTCTAGGTTCAATTGTTGACTCCTCTTGTAAATCATTATTTTGCATTCTTCTTCTTCTCATTGTTCGTATTGGTTGTAATGTTGTCTCTTGTTGCACACTATCATTCTCTAAATTATTTGCAACATCTACATTCATTATATCTTGGGCCAATTTTTCTAGTGTTTCGATCATGCGATCCATCGATGTTGAATTTCCTGCCCCAGAATTAACTTCAACATTACTAGCCATTCTATGATAATTCCTCTAAGATGCTTTGCAGTGAAGTTATTTTCTATGTAGTCTTTCCTCCTCTTGCAACTGACCCGATTGAATCTGTCTTTGTAACCTTGCTCTTGATACATGTGATTCATCTTGAGACGATCGTTCACGAATTGTTGTCATTTTATTTGAATGTTGTCGTCTTTCTGCATCTAATTCTTCATTTGTTAATTCAGCCCTTCGTTCTGCAAACCTTTGTCTATCGTTATCATTTTGAATTTTCCTTTGTTCCTCTCGTTGTGCATCTGTCATTTCTTGTTATCTCCTTTTGCGATATTGTCTTTGATATTCTCTTCGATATGCTTTTCTTTCATCTTCATTTTCAAAATTTAATCGTGGGTGGAGCCACACCTATAAAGTATTTTTAACAAATTTTATAATTATTTATATAACTAAATAATCTGCTTACATGTAATAGAAATCAATCAAATATTCTCCAAGTTGTAACAATTAGCAAGGCTAGTCAAAGAATGATATGAAATTAAGAGAATAGGAGATTAGAAAAAGTGTTGCCATTTCCATATCTATGACCTTTTGTTTTATTTTTAATATTTTTTCACCAACACACTCAAAACACTATGCAATTTATAAAATCATTTATATAAATAATGCAATCAAATCCTCACATTCTCATCTTTCTTCCTCAAGAAAATCGATTTGAATGAATCTTTCCTTGTATCCTTATTCTTGATACATGTGAGTCATCTTGAGACGATTGTGCACGAATTGTCATCATGTTATTTGCAGTTTTGTCATCTCTCCTGCATCTATTTCTTCATTTGTCAATTCAACCCTCTGTTCTACAAACGCTCTTCTATCATTATCATTTCGATGTTTCCTTTGTCTCCTCTCATTGCGCCTCTATCATTTCTTGTTGTCTTCTTCTGTGATATTGTCTTTAATATTCTCTTTGATATTTTTTTCTTTCCTCTTCATTTTCAAAATTTAATCTTGGTGGAGCTATGTCTATAAAGTATTTTCAAAAAATCATCTAATTATTTATATTATTTAAAACTCCATGCACATATAATAGGAAATAATCATATAGTATAGAGAATCTAAAATATATGAAGGATGCTCAAAATATGATATGAACTAAAGCGAATAGGATTTTATAAAAATGGTTTGTGTTGCCATATTTATGACCTTTTGTTTGATTTTTTAATGTTTTTTTCACAAATATACTCAAAACACCATGCAATTTATAAATTCATGTACATAAATAACCCAATCAAATTATTTACATATTTTCATTAAACAAAAATCTTCTCTACCAAAGGAGTCACCACAGCGAAAAAATTGTGCACAAATTGTACACAAACTATCACATTTACAAATAACAAACAATAGCATCAATTCTCTATTAACACAACAATTCTTAATCGACTTCATTGTATTAAATGCGTTATTATACAGGCAAGTTTGTGACAATTCAACAATGGTTCTCTCTCATAAATAACAGCAATATCAAAGACAAAAATATAAAAAACAAAGAAGTGGCTCAATTGCGTATTCAAAAATCAACTATATCCATGTCCTTAGATGAAAGAAACGCACACCACTTTGTAAAGAAATGTTCAAATGCACATATCCACATTAATCATTGCTTGAAAAAACACAACATACAAATGTCAATAAAATAACATCGCATCCACTCACGAAAATGAAAAACAATATGATGGAACCATAGTTCCTAGGAATTTATATGAAAACATTTTTCCAAGCATACACAAAATATGATTTCACGGTTTCGCTATAGAAATATAAAACATTTATATTTGACATTTCTTAAAGACAAATTGGATTGTCAGAAGATGCATATGTTATACATACATCGGGATGTCCCTCGTTATGTTGCTTTAAAAAACCTTTTTCGAGAACACAGGATGACATCCAAATTAGGATGTGCTAGGAGAGCATAACAAGAAACATCCCATTTACAAATCCTAGCTCCCGGTATCGAAAAACGCACGTGCAATGATAAATTCCGAGTTGGACAAATATCCACAAATGTTCCCCAATGAAAATAATGTAAGGATATATATACGCATACAAAAAAATTCTCATAAACATCACATTCTTTTTTTCAGAAATTTTATATTCGTCAATGTCTTAAAATTATAAATGTACAAATATTCAATTTCTAAATACACAATGCACACTAAAATGTTAAAAATTATCTATATAACAAAAGTAAAATCTTAATAATTGAAATATTTTACAAGTTTCTATAATTTTTAGATGATATTGCTAATACATCTCTAATTGTAATGTTTTGGATTGTCTTTTTAAAATAAAAGTTTGTAGAGAGACTATCACATCTCACTCTAAGTTACTACTATTATAAATTACATATCACTTTGAATAATAACTATTTAAATAAATTATTTAAATAAATTGTTAAAGTAAAAATAAATAGTTTTACCTGGGTTTATTAAAAATACAAACATTATTAAAGTAATAATTGCCATCTACACATAGAAATATTGGTTTTCTATGTAAGGAATATGGAAACCTATATTAAACATGAAATATATTGTTTAATGTGTTAGGAAAAATTTTATTCAATATATGGGTTGATAAAAATACAAACATTATTAAAGTTGTATTTGTCTGGCACACGGAATATTTTCCTAAACAATTCAACTTACAATGTCTACATTTTTTTTAAAATTACTCAAAATTTAACTAGATTTTTTTCTTTCAAAATTAATAAATTTTACCAAGATAGAAGTTTAAATAGGATATAAATTTCATAAAGTAACTTTTAATAATAATTTCAATTGGATTTTTTCTTTTCATTCAAAATTATTAAATCTTATCATGTAATACATCTCAGATTTTTTTCTTTTCATTCAAAATTATTAAATCTTATCATGATATAACTGCAATTAATCATGTCTCCATTTCCTGCAATTTCCTGCAATGTCATGTAAGGTAAAAATTTAATCACATAATCCCAAAAATATAATTGAAATATATAAAGTAGACACTGTAAATACATATTGAATTTTTTTTTGAAGTAAAGGTTGGGGGACTGGTTTATAATCTTAATTCCATGCATAAATTTTAAAAGTGAGCAATGTTCTATCTAAAAAAATGGAATTATACTGAAATAAAACCAGGAGAATAAGATCTTACTATCAAACCTATCACAATTTCCGATCCGGGTTTGTTTGTAAGGAACAAATTAAATTATTATAATGCGTGGGGAAGTTATGTAACTGTTTTTAATAACTTATTTATTACTTAAAATTATTTACCTAATAATATATTATATATTTAAACTTATTTATTTATTTAAACATTGTAGTTTTTAAATTAACAAATTAAATTACTAAAGTGATTTTTACCTGTTTAAATAATTTATCTACTTTAATTTTTAAATATAATTCACTTCCCCACACCCGATAATTTAAAAAATTAATTTATTAAAGTATTTTTTACCTTTAAATTATTTAACCTTTAAATTATTTACTTCCTAGAATTTAACAAATTAAATTATTTACTTCCCCACACCCGAGAATTTAACAAATTAAATTAGTAAAGTGTTTTGTAACTTCCCCACATGAATTTTACAAATTAAAATTAAATTATTAAAGTGTTATTTAAAAATATCACGGACAAAAATTTCAAATTTCACGGGCACGACATCATACTCATGCACTCAATATATATATATATATATATATATATATATATATATATATATATATATATATATATATATATATATATATATATATATATATATATATATATATCAACAATTTCAAATTTCACGGGCACGACATCATACTCCTGCACTCAATATATATATATGAGGCTGCCTCTCAGCATAAAGACAATTTAGAAACTCTAGTTCAATCGCACAAGCTCAAATGGGATTTTAGGCCAAAAACATGGGAAAACTTTCGAAAAATTAACTGGCTTCATAAGGGAATTGTAAAAACATTCAAAACAGGTATGGAAGCAAACATGGATTATCTCTACGCACTGCTTTGTCTTTCTTTTCTCCTCTTATCTTAACTTTTTCTTGATCTCTCTGTTAGATTTGTATATTGTGTGTACTAAGTTTGCTTCTCCTCTTGTTTTATAACTTACTTGAGCTCTAAATATGCTCACTAATTCTGTATTTTTAGCTCATGTAACTCAACGGCTTTCACTATTCCTAGCTCATGCAACCTGTAAGACTATCTTAACTCCACTTATCTTCTTATATAAGATCATGCATGTGCTAAAAAAAGGGGGGGCTAACTCCACTTAAAGCCAAGAATAGCAATGCCACAGCAAATGAAATTCCCAACTGCAGGGCCAAACATTCAGTTAAACCGTCATTTTGGTCGTCAAATTTAACATAGTGACATGAATTTCTGCAAAGCCCTTTCCCATAGGGGACGCCTTCGACGTAACAAGTCAGATTAAATGAAGTTTGTTTGAGTCAATTTTATTTATTTATTATTATTTTTTGTGGAGGGTTCTTATTCAATTTTAATTATGTGGATAAGCATCTGAAAATGGTAGCAAGGGGTTGTGATAGGGGCTAGGGTTTATATTTGACGAATGTTTATACATTGTTCATGTTTTTAGCTTTAAAATATATGTAAAATTTTGAGATTATTGTATCTTTTAACTTTTAAATTTGAAATGTTGTGTTGTTTTCTATATAAAACTCTATACAAATTATGTGGATATATAAAATTATGTGGATATATATATATATATATATATATATATATATATATATATATATTATTTTTGAAATAAATGAAATGTACTTTTTTAGTTTTATACAATATTATTATTATGTACAACTTGAAGGACAATACTAAAAAATAGTTATCACTAAATATTTGTTTGAATGCTATAAATAGTCATCGCATTTAAAGTCTTATAGCAATTGTAATATCCATGGATAAACAATTAATGATGTCCTTAAATTTTACAGACATTTATCCATCATAAAGTAATTTCAATGTTAAATTCAACTTCTATTTGACCGTCACCTAAAAAAATTATCTTTTTTATTTGAGAAGACAATCAAAAATTGTAATAACTCCGCCTAAAAGTCTTGAGGTTGATATCTATTGGTATTTTCATATATACCTATTTAATATATCTCCATTATTATATTACCATTTCTCGAAGGCTATGAACTCTTTAATATCATTTGTGGATATTTGTTTCATTTGATTTTGTGGGGGATTCATTTTTAATTTAATTTGGAGTGAATATCCTATGTTTTATAATATATCAAGAAATTTCTTCCATGCTTGAAAAATAGAGGATGCATAGTTAATTCTTTTTCTTCGACAACACATAGAATATACGTGATTGACAAGTTACTCTAATTGAATCATTTTTTAAGTATCAATATGTAATTTATAGCATATTGGTATGATAAAGTTTCCATTGTCCTTCGTATTCTTTGATTAAAATATTTTTGTTTCCCCTACTTCATATGCAGAGGAGCTTTAAATGATCTATATGACTACATGTCTTTCAATAAACCTTGATTTTATGACTAAATGATTATATGACTGCATGCAAAAGATGATATAATTCTTTAGTTTTAATTATGTTTGGTAACACTTTTTTACAAAAACATTGAATTTTATAATGTGTAGTTAATGTAATGTCAAAATTAGAGCTAATCTAATAAATGATTGATTATATTGTGTAAAAATGTATTAGGAATCATAAATATATTAAATACTCATATCTTAAATTATGTCATTATAAATACAAAAAAAACATACGAACGTAAGTAAACTAAATAGAATAAGTGTATATTAGCATTTTAAGATAATGCACCAATTTAATGGTTGAGGAAAAGAAACAATGATATGAAAATGTGTGGGAAGGTTGTGGAAAGTGTCATAGAATTGTCCCAAAAATCTAAAAGTTTGAATCTAAGAAAAAATGAATTTGTTGGTGTAGGATATTATTTTCCTCATATTTTCCTACTTTTGAAATTCTTCACCTTTATTGACTCATCTTTCTTAGGTATCCTTTGTGTCATAGGAGTTACTATGAAATGTCTTACATGTCATAGTCTATCATATTTTGTCATGGGGGTTACATTCCTATTCTGGGAATCTACTCCCCTTCCTATTCTGGGAAGATTACCATGGAGAAGTTACACGACACTCCTATTTATACACTACACTTGAGCTATTGTGGTGGGGTCATTTTGGAGTTCATTCTCAACACTTTCATGCGATTGTGAGCTCTTGATTATATTGCATCTTATTGTTAGTTATTTCAATTTTTGTAATTGATCATGCATTTGTTTTTCATCAGAGATCCTCCCAAAAAACGTTAATATGATATCAGAACATTGTTGGTGAAAATATTTTCTAGTTTTCAATTGGTTGTATTTTTCAAATACTTCATGTGTGAAACTAACAATTCATGTACAAATAGATTTGACTATGTCTTGATTTAGTGCTATTGTGAGTTTTTGTGTTTGCACTTATTGACAAGTTGAGGGTTTACAAAATTTTGGGGTTCCAAAATCAGGGAATTTACAAAAAAAAATTGTGGGGACTTTTCTAGGAGTTTTACAACTAAAGTTAGTTATCTGTGGTTGAATATGGTAGAGGTCTAATGTTGGAGGAACTTGCTTTGGGCCAACTCAGCGCGCTTGGGCTTGGAACTCAGTTTACTTCTAGTTCAACTCGTGGCTCCCACAAAAACTCACAATCCTACTAAATCAAGACAGATTCAAATCTATTTGCACATGAACTTTTAGTTTCATGAATAATACAACCAACTGAAAACCAGCAAATGTTTCCCAGACCCGCTTGTTTCCCTGCTTAGCCCTCTACACCTAATCGATTGCTTGGACTGGTTTTTCCCTAGCATAACTCGTCGGTGTTTTCTCTTGGCCCGAATTGGCATAGGGTTTTGCTTGATTTGGCACATGGCTCAATTTGGTCTCTAGTTAACTCATCATCTGCTCACGATGGCTCGAAAACCTATATTGTTCCCTACTCGAACACCTGTCCATTTGGCTTAAATAGAATTTGGCTCATCCCTGATCATATTTTTCGTATGGATCATCAACCCCAACACGGATCGCTCCTATTTTTATCTGGGACATATCTCAAAAGAGCTCTCACCTCTTTGTGTTCGGCTCGCCCACTCAGATGGCACCTCAAATCAGGTTTCCACAGCTCCTATACTTAACGGATCTAGACTATACATGACTCCACCATGGCTCCCAACACAGCCCTGCATTGACACTGAACTCGGCCTTAGAACCCTCTTCTCTGGCCTTACTTGGCCCTTGTTCATACCGAGCTCAAATCTTCCTATGTAGCTTATTACACAGTCTTTGTTATGCAGTTCCACCATCACAACATGGCTCGTTTTGTGGTTAGACGTAATCTCTACCTCCACTCCCCAACTCGGCTGCCTCTTGTTGCTCCTTGTGCCTGCTTCTATTTTTTGGAGCTTTGTCTCTTCCCTTTGCATGTAGACCTTCAGGAAACTGCCCATCTTCCAATGATCCCTGGCTTGACCGAATCCTATGGTACGTAGAGTTGACGTGGGCGGGGAGGGGGACAATATCATTGGCATTGTAAAGGAGGGGATTATTATTGTTGTTTTGCTTGTTTTTAAACCTTGTATCTTTTCCTGATAAAGACGAAGGGTGAGGCTCACAGTGGCAGAGGCCAATTCCCCCTCACAAACTAAATCATTGCGTTATTCATTATTTTATGGTTCTAAAAAGTATATGCATGACAATCTTTCCTCTCATTTCTGGTGCATTTTTAATCAATTTGTAAAATTTTAATTAAATAAGTCATTATTTATGAGAAATTGTATTTGCTATAAATTTTGATCGATGGCTTGGATTTGAGAACTATTTTGGTCAAAATTGCATGTTTTCTTGTGCTCTACATGATGGTTTCATTTATTTTTGTAAACACACTACTTTATAAAGTGTTGCATTCTGGGGGGTTCTTGTAAAACTCTATAGGGACTTATACTCTTCGCACTAAGATATATAGTGCCATCTGAGATAATTTTGGGGGCTTGTCTACATTATGGATTTTCACCATTTTGTTGTTATGCTTGACTCTAGGAACTTTTTTTCTTGGAAGGCATGCATTATTAATCATTGCATTGTGCATAGTTTGTTGCCCTGCCTCTATGGTATTGTTCCTAAGCTTGATGAGCCTCTACAGAAGGATGAGTGGTTTAACCATGATGATGGGATCTATGGCCTTCTTGGTCTTACTATTTTTAGGGATATATTATGTTTTTTAGCACACTAAGTGCCCTTTCACTACCTGGACCATTATTAGATAGTTGCATGGCGACCTTCTTTCACCATCTAAGAGCGACGCTTCCCTAGACCAATCTAGTGTGACCATATATTATCCCCCTTCTCACATCCCTTTCAATGTTGAGTGTTATTTTATAATTTTTTCTAATTCTGAGTCCCATGTTGACCATTCACCACAAGATATTACCATTGAGCACACTCTCCCTATTATTTCCTCCATAGAGCTCATTGCCACCCATGTTCATGCTTCCATTCACTCTTCATAGTAGTATTCTATTGGAGGACTTTCCTCTGAGACAGATGTGACCATTGCCTCTTGTGCTCTATTTCATCTTGATTTCTTAGTAGGTAACACTTCACATACACTAGTTGTTACCTTTGAGTGCAACATTGCTTCATCTTAGACTTCTAGAAGCTCTTCATAATAGTCTTCTCCTCCTACTTCATGGTGTGATGCATATACATTCTTGTCAGACATTTATCTCATTGAGAAACCCCATTGGGATGAGTATCTACCTGACATGGGCTATCTATTTACATATTCCACTTATGTTGCATTGTAGGAATATGCTTCGATTAATTCATCACACATTCTGGAGGACCCTTTCATCTCTCTCGTTAGGAGTACCCCCCTTGGGACATTTGTCATTTCAAATGTTTCAGAGATGTTTCATGATCCACCTCTTCATATGGATATCTTTATGAGGGTTATTGTCCTCCCACCATCTTCTCTCTCTGACATGTATACTGCAGTGGCATTGCCATTGTCCATTGTACATAGTTTTTCCAAACCTATGCCACCTTTCAATTGAAAACTAGATTCATATATAAAAGTATCGTATGTTTTTCTTCCTTTGTGGAGTGGGCCAAATTTTAGTGCCTTGTTTTTGTCATTCCCAAGGGTAGGAACATTATTCGATGCAAGAGGATTCTCTTTAGTCTTTACGTGGAGGACCACATCATCGACACTCTTCTTAGGGGACCTTTTTTCCTCACTTCTTTCTCTCTCTACTATGGGGGATGATAATTGTACTTGGGTACCTCATCAGGCTGCGTTTTCAGGACCCACTTCTTCTTCTTCTCAATTTTTCTTGAGTGATTTTCTTTGTCTCTCTTTTGGGGGTAGTTTTTTCCCCACTGGGTTTTCTCCTTTTACTCCACTTTATGAGAGTTGCATTGTGCATAGGTACCTCATCGGGCTTTGTTGTTGGGACCCACTTTATTTTATGCCCACCTAAGCTAGGCTTCAGGGGGTATTGGTGTAGGATATTATTTTCCTCGTATTTTACTACTTGGAAATTCCTCACCTTTGTTTACTCATCTTGTTTAGGTGTCCTTTGTGTCATAGGATTTATTATGACATATCTTACATGTCATAGTGTGTCATATTTTTCATAGGAGTTACATTCCTATTCTGGGAATGTAACTCCCCTTCCTATTCTGGGAAGATTCCCATGAAGGAGTTACACAACACTCCTATTTGTAAACTACACTTGAGCTATTGTGATGGGGTCATTTTGGAGTTAATTTTCAGCACTTTCATATGGTTTTTAGCTCTTGATCATATTGCATCTTATTTTTAGTTATTTTAATTTCAAAAATGGTTTGTACATTCATTTTTCATTAGATATCCTCCCGAAAATTCTAATATAATTTACTTTTTCTAGATGAAGTCACTAGATCACTTCATCTTGTATGGATGGGTTTGTCCTCTTTAGTGTTTGGATGAATCTCACCTCTAGCATTGTGATCCTCTACGTCTATAGTCTCTCTTCAAATGTTCATAATTTTGTGATCACAATTTTGCAATAGAGTAGGGATCCTTCTTCAAACCCTAGTTATCCTCTTTAAAAACATAAAAAGGGGTTAGTCTGGTTGCGATGAGTTACCCCTACATTGCATGTTTGGTAATATTAGGAAGAGACATCAAACCCTTAATGGTTCCCATTTGATGAATGTGTGTAATATATGCATAATAATGTGTATTGGCAACAAAAGACCCCAATAAGTCATTCGACACTTAGCAACGATCATTTGTGTGTGAGGTAGCTTTACAAAATGGGTTAGGGAAGTTATATATAATGTATACATACTTGGTGTTAGCTAGTGTTCTTGAGAGAGTGATTTGGAAATTGGGTGTTTTTTGTGATCTCTTAAGTAGTCCCCAAAGATGTGAGATGAAGATTCTCGTTGAATGGGTAGGGTAAATTTGCTTCTATAGACAATTGTTGTGAAGGGTTTTTCCTACTTAACTAATACTAGGCCAACTAGGCTAACTTATGAATTGAAAAAGTGATTGTTAAGGCTTTAGAGGATGAAATCATTAGTTTAGGAAAAATATACTCAAATAGCTTTGTCTATCATGGTATAATTCATCCTTGTATTGTGTAAATTGAATTATTTCAATTGGAGATGATAGATAGATGTCTAAAGATGTGTTCTATTTTCATAAAGTAGGATTTTAACTGGTCAATGATGAGTTACAAGTGTGACCTAGTAGATAAGAGTGCTAATTGGGAAAGATGCATATACAAACTAGTCATTTTAATGCACAAGGATTAATGAGATGATATAAATACTAAGGATTAACTACCAAATGCCACTAGTTCATATTTAGGTATCTATATCCGCCCCCATTTTAATCTAGTAATTGAAATTTAATTGATTAAAATAAAAAACTTGAAATACAAACCTCACATAAGGATGTAAGGAATACACGAGATTGGAATGTGTGTGTTCCCTTCTCCTTTTTATTTTTATACATGTCAACCTACATACCACATGTAAGAACATGTACTAAAGTCTAAACAATGTACTTATACAAAATCAATACATAACATAAACTAAAAGTAAAAATCATGAAATGTGTACACATGTTTTCCCTTTGTGTAATTTGTGCGGCGAGATAATTTCAAACATAATATAACTATATAAATTGGGCATGTTATGTGAAGCCATCTCTAGCATTTTTGTTAACTAAGTGAAGCGTTTCTCTAGAAATTGACCCTGTTAAGTGAATCTCTCTCTAGAAATTATGTCTACTATGTGAATCCCTTTTCTAGTGATTGATCTTGTTAAGTGAAGCCATGCAAGTATCATGATGTAAAATCCATTTAAATTTCATAATGTAATGTGTTAAAACAATTTTGTGTGTATCATTATACAATGTCATCTGAAGCATTATATCTGAAATTTGTTTGAGTTGAATTAGAAAAACCTCATAGTATGTCCCTATTTTGAGATGAGGGATGTTGCAAAGGATCACCTAGCTCGAAAGATAAATTTTAGTCATGTAAAATCATGTAATCAACACCATCAATTATATATACCAAACTTAGTGCATCAACTAGCATGGTACAATGTTTCTAGTTCAAAATATAGAAGCGATTGTAAGCACAATTATGTTTTGGATTTCGTAAGATTTAAATCATTTTAATTATTACAATGTGTATGAATAAAGGGGTGAAATATGGCATGATATTTTGCATGATATATTTATCATTTAAACACAAGTAATGTGTAGAGTTTGCAAAATAAAGGCATTCTAAGTAAAAGTCTCTATGTATCATCAAAAGAGTGAAACATGTCATGAAAGTATTATATAAGTATTCAACAAGATGACATAGAAATGATAGGATGAGTAACATGATCACAATATATGACTCAACACTTAATGGATCCATGGTGTCCTAAGACATAAAATGACACAATATGACATGACATGCCCATCATAACAATATATGACTAATAACAATTGATAGAGTTGTCTAGTGTTGGCATTGTTAGTTTTAGTTTGCATGTGTAGGAGAAACATAGAAAAATTAGTGATAGAAGGCCAAGTGTGTAAGATGAAGTCTAATAATTAAGGTGTAGTAAGTAGTGAAAGAAATGATCGTATAAAAATCAATGTTACAAATGTGAAGTATGAAAATAGAAATTCTTGGAGTAATGTGTGAGAAACAATGATCATATTAATCAAGATCTTAAAAGCCAGTGTGTAAGAAGTGATGTCAACATGAATAATCACATAATAATTCAATCATAATGTCTATATCTATAAATTAAATCAAACAATGTGTGTCAAGTAAGTGCATCAATAGTCTTTGTGTGTTAATCAATACATACAAGACATTGTATGCATCGAAGCATTATATGTCATAATCTAAGTATGTTGTGACTATGTATATCTAATGGTAACAACTCAAGCTAGTTAAGAAAAATGGCATATGATGTTATATCCTATCAAAAGATATAAAAAGTAATTTATGGTAGTTTTTTTTTGTTTTAAAGGTATAACCAGTAATGTCTCATAAGAAAATTAGAAATAAGTGGGTTAGTATTTCCCCTAATGTGAATGAGTTTTAGACACTAAAATTTACTAGCTTTTCATTTTGCAATGCCAAGTTTGGATATGATATGTTATTTTCACATTCAAAATACAATGAGTATATCTACCTAGCTCTTTTGTGACTTACTCATCTTTACACTTTGTTATGTCATTGATTCTATAAATATTATTTAATCGTAGTAAACTAACCCTATGCATCATGTCACAAATTTTTGTGTAATGCCATAATTTTTTTTTTAAATGTAAGCACATTAAATTTTCAGATTCTCATATGCAATGCACAACTAAATGTTTCAAGTTTTCAAGTGTCTATTGAATAACTATATAATGAGTAGATTTCTAAACAAAACAACACCTTCCAACAAGAGACATTGAAGTAAAAAGTTCATAGTTTTCATTATGTTCTCAAATGATAATATTACAAGATTCTAGCAACAATAAAAATAACAACTTTCTTCGTAAGGACCAATGTTTTCAAGAAGCAATGAGTACAAAATGGTGATATACAAGAGTGAGAACTTTACAAGCCACATTTATTTACAACAAGAAGAGAATGCCCACAAAAGATGAGGATGACCAAGATGGCAAGAGGCTTCAACTATCTCCAACATGAGCTCCAACTCCATTACTCCTACAAGAAACCAACTCCAAGAGAACATGGCTTGTTTACCACCCAACCAATAGGCATCATCACATGCCTTTCCATGGTTGGAAGTCATGCTAGCCTCCCCCAAGCCCATGGGAGAGAGGAACTAGCTTCCACAATGTGCACAAGTAATAATGGGGTTTAAACACACAACAAGAGAAAACACAAGACCATTCAACTACTTAGACCTACTATACAATGAAAACCACACATGAGGAGAACAATGTCAACCTCACAAGGGGGAAGAGAGGAAGAAGGATGCCCAAACAAGGTGTCCAACCATAGGAGCACCAATAAATACATATATATAAAAACTCCTTATACCTCCTAATCATACATCCTCCTTATTCCTCCTTATGCTAAAGAAATCCTTCTTGGGAGGATTTTCAAACCCAAGAGGGTTTCCTCACCAAGAATGGGGAAAGGTTCAAGCCATATGAAACTTTCTCCCACCTCAAACCATATGAGGGGATGAGAAGGGACCTTCATGGCTTGACCAACAACCATGAGGTTTGAGAGGGAAATCCCTCTCTCTTCCCCTACATTCTCCAAAAACCATCATTCCAAATGATGGTGGAGAGGAAACAAAGGAAATGACAAGAACAAGCAAACAACCACATTCACCATACATCATTTCACACACTATTCTATTGATCAAGCAAAGTTTACAAGATAAACAAAACTAAGAGAGAAAAAAGGATAAGAACCCTACCTCTAATATGCTTTCCAAAAACTCTAAGCTTTTCCCCTTTGTCCAAGCTTCCCTCCAAGCTCCAAAATTCTCCAAGTGCTCCCAAAAAAAAATGAACCAAGAAGACCCATTCTTCCCACATGAGAAAGAATAAAAAGAGGAGCCCAAAAGTTTCCTCACCAATGGGAAAGTGACAAGTGTCACCCCCTCTCCTCTCAAGAGTCAAAGATTCCAAAAACAAAATAAGTAAGAGTAAACTCACCTTTTATCCCTTTTCACCCAAAATACTAAAAACTAAAATAAAACAAAGTGGAGCAACTTTTAACACTATCACACAATCCAACCATCTTACATGGATGGTGACTAAAGAGGGCTAAATGGGAGGGAAACTCCCTCCAAACCTTGGAAATAGGTCCCCCTACCTATTAGGTAGGGTCCAAGGGCCCATTTTCATGCTAAGGGAACCCCCAAACTCAAAAGGGGTCCCTAAAATTACCCAAAATAACCCAATTTCGGGTTTGGCATGCTTGGGCACAAGGGTAGAGGGTGTGGGGTTCACCCAAGGTTCACATGTGGTCCCCAATCCCTTCTACCAACACACACACACTTCCCAAAACCCACACTTAACTTAAGATAAGATTATTAACCCCTAAGCTAGTTTACTTAATGCAAACACATCCTAAACCTAATTAATTTTACAAGACATAATTACATTACAAAATGAGGGTTCACCCATGGTGCCCAATTAAATACATCTAATCTAAGGCCTCAAACATTTAGCATGGTTAGGACTCAGCCCGTGGGCCGCTTGTGCACAATTGCGTAGCTGCCCTGAAACCCATGCTCTCCTATACCTGTCACCTGCACACTCATTGCACACATTAACCGCACCTGTCCAATATAATAAACATCATCTATACATCACAATCTCAATCAAACTTATAATGTCCGAACATAATTTACAATTGATAGTGCAATGCATACAATTATCCACATAGTTTGCCATGAATCATCCACAATTAAAATTGCAACGACATATACTTAGGTTAGCATGAAAATCACCATCATTAAATCCAAAACACTATATCATCAATCAAATTAACCACAAGAGACTAACATCTAACCAATAAGTCTATCATATAACCCTGTTAGTGTCATCACATCATATGAAATATATCAGTATATGAATCTAATCCAATTGGCGTTACGCGCCCAAAATGCCATAATGTCCATGAGGATAAAATATCATAGTAAAATGTCCAAAGTCTATCAGAGTCTCAATCAAAACATGTCTAGAAATAAAGGAACCAACAGATAACTGGAGCTATAAAAATGTGGGCACTACATCCCCCTCTCCTAGAATTAGACTTCCTCCTGGAAGTCATTGGAAGAGATAGGGATATCTAGCCCTCAGTGGTGTAGCATCCTCCCAGGTAGCTGATGACTCGTCGTATCGATCCCACTGCACTCTAACCTGGTCCAAATCTCGACCCCGAAGGGCCAACCTCCGGTGCTCCAGTATGCGTACGGGCTCCAATCTCCACTGCCCTCCGTCCTCTACCTGTAATGCCGACCAATCCAAAACATGAGAAACATCTGGTACATATCTACGTAGTACAGAAACATGAAAAACATCGTGGGCCCGTGCAAGGCGTGGTGGCAAAGCTAGGCGATAGGCAACTGGACCAATGACCTCAAGAATATCAAAAGGCCCCACAAAACGAGGCGATAGCTTAGAACCCTTTCCATAACGGATCGGACTCTTATGAGGACGAACCCTCAAGAAGACTTTGTCACCCACTGAGAAGTGACGATCGATCCTCTTGGTGTCCGCATACGCCTTCTGGCGTGCTCTAGCCTGCTCAAGACGCTGCCGAATCAGAACAACCTGCTGCTCTAAATCCTGAAGATAAGCTGGCCCCAAAATAATCCTGTCATCTAGTCTATCCCAGCTCAAAGGTGTCCTGCAAGGTCGTCCATACAAAGCCTGATAGGGAGCCATGCCAATGGAGCTATGATAACTGTTATTGTAGGCAAACTCAACTAAATGCAAATAGTCTTCCCACTTCTTCTGCTGGTCCATCACGTACATCCTCAACATGTCCTCTAACACCTGATTAACCCTCTCTGTCTGCCCATCTGTCTCTGGATGATAAGCCGAACTGAAATTAATCTGTGTACCCAAGGCCTCCTGAAAAGAAGTCCAGAAAACTGATGTGTAGATGGTGTCTCTGTCATTAATGATCGTCTTCGGAATCCCATGCAATCTGACAATATCCTCCATAAACACTTTGGCGATGGCCTGTGCATTATAGGTGACCTTGGTTGGCGAGAAATGCGCAACCTTGGTCAACTTATCCACAGTGACCATAATGGCATCATGACGATAAGAGGACATAGGAAGTCCTACTATGAAATCCATGGAGATCACATCCCATTTCCACTCAGGAATGTCATGAGGGTATAAAAGTCCTGCGGGATGAGAATGCTCTGCCTTGACTCTCTGACACTCAAGACACCGTGCTACAAAATCTGCTATGTCTCGACGAAGACCTGGCCAATAATATAACTCTCTCAAATCGGCATGCATCTTCTTCACTCCTGGATGTGCTGCGTATGGGGCTCGATGAGCCTCAGTAAGGATGAAACTACGCAGATCACCTGCCTTAGGCACATAAATGCGCCTATGGAACCGAAGCAAACCATCTGACTCTAGCATGCATCCTGAATATCTGCCCTCAAAAGAACCCTGAGAATCCAACATCTGCCTAGCACCCTCATAAAACCTGTCCTCTGGAAGGTGCTCAAGTATCCTGCCTCTCAAATCTGACTGCAGTGTCAAAGAAGCAAGCACATGCCGTCGTCTACTAAGTGCATCTGCAACAACATTTTCCTTTCCCTTGATATACTGCACCTCCATGTCATACTCACAAAGGAACTCCATCCAACGCCGTTGACGAGCGTTGAGGTTCGGCTGAGAGAAGATATGTTGTAAGCTACAATGATCTGTCCTCAAGATGAAAGGTCTACCCAAAAGGAAATGTCGCCAACGCACAAGTGCATGAACAACTGCTGCAAGCTCTAAGTCGTGAGTAGGATAGTTAAGCTCATAGTCCTTGAGCTTACGAGACTCAAAAGCAATAACCTGACGCTCCTGCATAAGAACTGCTCCCAAACCCTCTAGTGATGCATCAGTGCAAACAACAAAATCCTCTGTTGGGTCTGGAACTGCTAAGATGGGCACCGTGGTTAACCTTTCCTTAAGCAACTGAAAGGCCTGCTCACATTTTTCTGACCAATCAAACTTCTTCCCTTTCCTCTGAAGAGAAGTAATAGGGTGAGCAATCCTAGAAAAGTCCTGCACAAACCTGCGGTAATACCCTGCTAAACCCATGAAGCTCCTCACCTCAGTGACTGATGTGGGTGCTGGCCAATCCAAGATAGCCTGAATCTTAGAGGGATCTACGGAGATACCCTCACCTGATATGATATGACCCAAGTACTGAATCTCTGTCTGAAAGAAGCTACATTTTTCCAAGTTCCCATACAACTTCTGCTCTCTCAAAACCTGAAGTACCTGCCTCAAATGCTCCTCGTGTTCCTCCTCGGAACGAGAATATATCAATATGTCATCAAGGAACACTAAAACAAAGCGATCCAGAAATGTCCTGAATACTCCATTCATGAGGCTCATGAAGACAGCTGGGGCATTAGTCAAACCAAATGGAACCACTGTGAACTCATAATGCCCGTAACGTGTGCGAAATGCTGTCTTATGAATGTCTGCATCTGAAATGCGCAACTGATGATACCCTGACTTGAGATCGATTTTGGAGAACACTCTAGCTCCCCGCATCTGATCAAACAAGTCATCAATCCTGGGGAGCGGATAACGGTTCTTTATTGTGACTTTGTTGAGCTGTCTGAAATCTACACAAAGCCTGAGAGAACCATCCTTCTTTTTCACAAATATGACTGGCGCTCCCCAAGGAGATACACTAGGGTGAATGAGACCCTTCTCTAACAACTCCTCTAACTGAATCTTGAGCTCATGAAGCTCTGAAGTCGTCATCCGATAGGGTGCCCTAGAAACTGGTGCAGATCCAGGCACTAAGTCAATGGTGAAATCCACCTCCCTACTAGGTGGTAAACCTGGAAGCTCCCTGGAAACACATCTGCATACTCCCTCAAAACTGCGTGATCATCAAGGGGTGAATGCTCTGGAGTACTGTCCGAACGATCACTGATAGTGATAGCAAACAACTGACAACCCTTACGCATGCTCCGCTTGAGTTGCTTAGCCGAGATCATACGCAAGGAAATGGGTCTCTGCATCCCTGAAATCACAACTGCACTACCCAAATCATCCTGACACTCAATGACCTTCTCTCTACAATCCACCTTAGCTCGATGAGCCTCGAGCCAATCCATACCCAACACTACCTGATAGGATCCTAAAGGAATAACTCGGAGGTCAAGCGTAGTGGAGAAGACTCCCAAATCGAGTACACAACTCTCCACATACGAGTCCACGGCGAGTTTAGCCCCAGAGGCCAACTCAACCTGCCAACTATCTGGCTGCCTAGCCACCACTAGCCCACACTGGTCCACTATAGAAGGTGATATAAAGGAATCTGAAGCACCTGAATCAAAAAGTACTGAGACAGAAATACCCCTGATAGTACCTGTCGTCTCAATGACTGTGGCCTGATGCTCAGCCTGGCGGTTGTCAACCGCTGCATACACACGATGGGCGCGTCCCACGTCACCCACCGTCTGCTCGGATCTAGGAGCTCTCTGCATATCCGTAGTAGTGGGCTTGTGCGGACACATACGCACATAATGATCTGGAGCCCCACAAATAAAACATCCTCCTGTACCTCTCTGAGATGGGGTCCCTCCTGTGCTCTGGCGAACTGAACCTGCCGGTCCAACCCTAGTAGACTGCTGCGAGCGGGCTGGCTGGGAGTGATGAGTACCCGGCCTCCTGTCTCTAGACCCACCAAAACCACCTCTAGACCCACCTCGCTGAAAACTCTGAGTCTGTCTACCCCTCTGATGCTGGTGTCCCTGGTGCTGTGTCTGCTGTGATGGGTGTGGAGGAGCTCTCGATGCTGCTGGAGAAGACCAGAATCCTCCTCTAGGGGGTGGTACTGCTCCCCATGCTCTCTGACTCTGGAATGCCTGAATTCTATCCTAGAAACTTGCTCTTGTTTCTTTCTCTGTGCTCCTGAGCCTTGGTCCTATTCTCCTCAGCCAAGTAGGCCTTCTCAACGGCCTTCTCGAGCGTGGGAGGAGATAACATCCTAACAGCTCCTGCTATATCTGCATTCAGGCCCCGAATGAACCTGTTTACCTGCAATTTCTCGTCTTGCAGGTAGTCTACATACTGCAAGAGATCCAAGAACCTGCTCTCATACTGTGCCACTGAGCTAGAACCCTGTCGCAAGTCGTGGAACTCATCAATCCTCTTCTGCACAAAATGCTCTGACATATACCGGGCCCTGAATCGCTCCTCGAACAACTCCCATGTCACTGTATCTCGAGTCAAATGGAGCTTCCGCTCCTCATTCCTCCACCAAACGCCTGCTGCGTCTCGGAGGAGGTGTATGGCGAACCTGGCTTTGACGTTGCTCTCATGAGAGTGCAAACCAAAGCAGCTATCCAAGCTAAGAAGCCAGGACTCCGCCCCAAAGCCGTCTGTCGAACCAGTAAACGTAGGCGGCTGCAGGTGAAGAAGGTCTCGAATCACACTGCCTGTGTCTCGATCCTGACGATGTGGTCTAACAGGTGAGAGGGGTCGCATATCTCCAAATGACCCCTCGAAGCTGTGTGAACGGCTGTGACGAAACGAGGCCACCCTCTCGCCAAGGATGGAAGGGCTGCGTGACCTCTCTCGTCTCGGAATGTTGTGCTCAGGTGGCTCTGGATGTGCGTCCTCACCAATCCCCTCCTCATCTCCTAACTGAATGTCCTCCTCTCTCGGCACCTGCGGTGGTGGAAGACGCTCCTGTACGACACCTATCAGCTGCTGCAGGGTCTCCAATAACAGAGGCCCAAAATCGGCCACCGGCGGCTCTCACGTAGGTGCGCTACGAACCGAACCTCGAGCTGAACGTCCCCTCTTGGGTGCCATCCTGAGCCCGAAAATAAAAAAAAAGTTTTATAAACCTTCTAAACGTTTGTTGGAAGCGTTATATGATCATTATTTAATTATTATCATTATTGTTATTATCATTGTAACACTAAAAGCAATTCCCCTTCCCATTAATAATTAATTAATAATTATTATTAATTAATTAATTTATTTATTTATTTTCCCGAAATAAATTAATACCATCCAGCAATAATTTAATTATTTAATTATTTTAATCTACTAAGCTCTCTAGGGTTTTAAACAAAATACTTACACCCCTTGCATAACTTAGTTTTCCCCCTTTTATTAATTTATTTTATTTATTTATTTTTTTATTTATTTTATTTTTCTACACACTCTTAAATTTAATTTTGTTTTCCCCTCTTTTATTTAATGTACCCACACACCCCCTTTTATTTATTTTCATTCCCATCAAATTTCCCATAACTTTAAGTTGTGTAGGATGTAAAGTGCACCCTAGGATCAAACTAATATTGGCCCTTGATTTTAAGATGCTCTACAAAACCCTAATCCATCTTTAACTTATCTTTTCCTTCCTTTCCCATTTGGTTTCATTTTTTATTTTTTTTTCTTTCTTTTGTGTTTTCATTTCATTCTCTCTTGCAGGTGGAGGAGCCATGGAGGAGGAGCTATGGAGTTTTAGCTTCGTAGATTCTCTTTTCCTTTTGTAAAATCCATGTATTTTTTTTTTTTTTTTTATATATATATACTATATATGAGAGGATATACTCATATATTTTTAATGGACACATTTGTATATATTTTATTGTTTATTATATACATATTTATGTATATGTGTACAGTTACACAGGGGTCGGCTGCACAGGACGGGTCGCGCGGGTGTGGAGGCGTGGGACAGGGTTGAAAACGGGGTCTGTGGCTGGGCGCGGGAGTTTGGGGTGCAGTCCGGGACAGGGTCGCGGATCAGGGTTTCCGGACAGGGTCGGGGAGCTGGGCGTTGAGCGTGGGGTTGGTGAGGTCTGCGCGGTGGTCCGAGGGCAGGGCAGCCGGATACGGTCTGGGGTCCGTGGGGACAGGGTAGGGTGTCCGTCTGGGCGGGCGACGGGGCAGTCCGTTTCAGAGGGTCGCAGGGTGGACGGTTTGCGCGCTGGGCGCTGGTTTGCAGTCGGTTTGCGAGTAGGGCAGGACAGTTTGGGGATTGGGGGGGTTCGCCGCCCCCCCCCACAACAGTAACTGTTTTTTTTTTTTTTAATTGTTTTTGTTTTTTTTAATTTTTATTTTTTTATAATTTTTGTTTGTTTTGGGCTGCGGGTGTGTTGGGGGGCTGTGGCGCCCCCCCCAATACACTGTATTTTTTTTTTTTTTTTTTTATATTTATTTATTTATTTATTTTTATATTTTTTTATATTTTATTTACATTTTATTTTTATTTTGTATATTGTTTTATTTCATTAATTTAAATATATACATTCTTTTTGTTTTGTTCTATTTACTTTGGTTTATAATTATATATATATATATGATAACAAGCAAAATATGAAATAAAATCATATATATCTATGTGTATATATATTTGAATCTTTGATTTTTTTTTGTAATATAGATATATATATACTTATATATATTATATCATAGGTAATATTATATGCTGCAACAAAATCTAGCATTTATTCCTATTATTATTATCTTTTCTTTTTTAAAATAAAATTTATTTATCCAAACAAACTATATTTATTCTTATTTTCATGTTTATTCTAGGGAAGAGATAGTAGTTTTTTTTTTTTTTGTAAGAAAAATGAAAGATACAACTATATTAAATTTGTCCAATTTTTCAATTTTCTAAAGTTCAAGTCACTATACAAACTTGCAGGCCATTTAAATCATGATTTTAAATAATAAAATGATAATATAACCAGTTTACAAAAAAAAAAAGATCAATTTGAACACTAATAATATTTCTTTGCAATACTAACTAATTAAACTCCATATAACTACTAAGATTCCTTTAAATGCAAGGAGACTAAATACTATTTTAGAATTTCTACATCTATGTATTATTTCTCTTTTTTTAACAAAACAGCAAGGTTAAGACATAACTACCAAAACTACCCAAAGAGTCCGTGTGTATTGGAACCACGGCTCTGATACCAAATGTAATGCCATAAATTTTTTTTTTTTCAAATACAAGCACACTAAATTTTCAGATTTTAATTTTAAATGTAAAGCACAACTAAATATTTCAAGTTGTCAAATTTCATAACTGATATAACTTTTTAAAAAAAAAATAAAATTCTAAACAAACAATTTCTTCCAACATGAAGGCATTGAAAATAACAAGTCCATAGTTTTCATTATAAATCTCAAAAGACAATCTTACAAGATTATTGCAACTATAATAATAGACAACTTTCATAGTGATAGGACCAATGTTATCAAGGAAGCATTAAGTGCAATAAAATGGTGATCTTTACAAAAGTATGACGACCTTTACAAAGCCACATTTATTTACAACAAGATGGCAATGTCCTCACAAAGGATGAGAACGGCCAAGATGACAAGAGGCTTCAACTATCTCCAACATGAGCTCCAACTCCATGACTCCTACAAGAAACCAACTCCAAGAGAATATGGCTTGTTTACCACCCAGCCAATAGGCATCATCACATGCCTATCCATGGTTGGAAGTCATGCTAGCCTCCCCCAAGCCCATGGGAGAGAGGAACTAGCTTCCACAATGTGCACAAGTAATAATGGGGTTTAAACACACAACAAGAGAAAACACAAGACCATTCAACTATTTAGACCTACTATACAATGAAAACCACACATGAGGAGAACAATGTCAATCTCACAAAGGGGAAGAGAGGAAGAAGGATGCCCGAACAAGGTGTCCAACCATAGGAGCACCAATAAATACATATATACAAAAAACTCCTTATACCTCCTAATTATACATCCTCCTTATTCCTCCTTATGCTAAAGAAATCCTTCTTGGGAGGATTTTCAAACCCAAGAGGGTTTCCTCACCAAGAATGGGGAAAGGTTCAAGCCATATGAAACTTTCTCCCACCTCAAACCATATGAGGGGATGAGAAAGGACCTTCATGGCTTAATCAACAACCATGAGGTTTGAGAGGGAAATCCCTCTCTCTTCCCCTACATTCTCCAAAAACCATCATTCCAAATGATGGTGGAGAGGAAACAAAGGAAATGACAAGAACAAGAAAACAACCACATTCACCATACATCATTTCACACACTATTCTATTGATCAAGCAAAGTTTACAAGATAAACAAAACTAAGAGAAATAAAGGATAAGAACCCTACCTCTAATATGCTTTCCAAAAACTCTAAGCTTTTCCCCTTTGTTTAAGCTTCCCTCCAAGCTCCAAAATTCTCCAAGTGCTCCCAAAAAAAATGAACCAAGAAGCCCCATTCTTCCCACATGAGGAAGAATAAAAAGAGGAACCCAAAAGTTTCCTCACCAATGGGAAAGTGACAAGTGTCACCCCCTCTCCTCTCAAGAGTCAAAGATTCCAAAAAAACAAATAAGAAAGAGTAAACTCACCTTTTATCCCTTTTCACCCAAAATACTAAAAATTAACATAAAACAAAGTGGAGCAACTTTTAACACTATCACACAATCCAACCATCTTACATGGATGGTGACTAAAGAGGGCTAAATGGGAGGGAAACTCCCTCCAAACCTTGGAAATAGGTCCTCCTACCTATTAGGTAGGGTCCAAGGGCCCATTTTTATGCTAAGGGAACCCCCAAACTCAAAAGGGGTCCCTAAAATTACCCAAAATAACTCAATTTCGGGTTTGGCATGCTTGGGCACAAGGGTAGAGGGTGTGGGGTCCACCCAAGGTTCACATGTGGTCCCCAATCCCTTCTACCAACACACACAACACTTCCCAAAACTCACACTTAACTTAAGATAATATTATTAACCCCTAAGCTAGTTTACTTAATGCAAAACACCTCCTAAACCTAATTAATTTTACAAGAAATAAATAAATTACAAAAATGAGGGGTTCACCCATGGTGCCCAATTAAATACATCTAATCTAAGGCCTCAAACATTTAGCATGGTTAGGACTCAGCCCTTGGGCCGCTTGTGCACAATTGCGTAGCTGCCCTGAAACCCATGCTCTCTTATACCTGTCACCTACACACTCATTGCAAACATTAACCGCACCTGTCTAGTATAATAAACATCATCTATATATCACAATCTCAATCAAACTCATAATGTCCGAACATAATTTACAATTGATAGTGCAATGCATACAGTTATCCACATAGTTTGCCATGAATCATCCACAATTAAAATTGCAACGACATATACTTAGGTTAGCATAAAAATCACCATCATTAAATCCAAAACACTATATCATCAATCAAATTAACCACAAGAGGCTAATCATCTAACCAATAAGTCTATCATATAACTCTGTTAGTGTCATCACATCATACGAAATATAACAGTATATGAATCTCATCTAATTGGCATTATGCGCCCAAAATGCCATAATGTCCATGCGGATAAAATATCATACTAAAATGTCCAAAGTCTATCAGAGTCTCAATCAAAATATGTCTAGAAATAAAGGAACCAACAGATAACTGGAGCTATAAAAATGTGGGCACTACATCCCCCTCTCCTAGAATTAGACTTCCTCCTAGAAGTCACCTGCAGGTGCTCTAGTCTGGAGCACCTAGAGAGGGACTATGTCACCTGCAGGTGCTCTAGTCTGTAGAATGGGTTCCCTGGTCTATGTAAAATATCCAAAACTAAATTTCACAGCTCTGGGAGGTGGTCTAAAACCCTCATTGTGTGTCACATCGGATTTACTTCCCTGTATCAGATTTCACCAATAATCCAATATGAATATAAGATTTGTAAAGGACCAAATAGAAGTATCAAAACCTAAAAAAAGAATGCAAATGAATATGTCAGACTGACCTTAGCTACCACATTATTGGGCTTACTAACTGAACGTTTCACTACATTTCAAACCTAAATGTAGTTCGGGTGTGTGTGTGTTCATAATGTGCCCCAGGTACTCTTGTGTCTGTTGCACTTTTTAAAGTAGGGAGAAATAACTAGAAGTAGAAAATGTAAAAGAATGTGTACATGGAATAGAATAGAATCCTCCCCCTATGTTGTGTGTGATGTAGATGAACTACCCTTGTTTCTTGTGATGGAGCTATATGGATGCAATTGATCTCCATTTCAATATATGGATAAAACTCTAGATGGATGATAGTAGTGACTAGTGATTGGTCTCTCATTATGGTATCATAAATTTATATTTATAGGGTTCTCTTGATCTAATTTTGTAATTAACCTCGAAATGGCCAACCAAAAAAAAGATAAGAAGATGAAACAAATAGAAATTACCCAAAAAGTGGTGGGAAAGTTCAAAAAGGATCGGGGTGCCCCTAGTGGAATCATGGCACCCATGGTCGCCCCAGTACTAGCCCGAGCACTCCAGTCAAAGCTAAAATGACATAAAAGGAAAAAAGCTGACTGGGCATATGGGTGTAAGAGGTCGGTAATGAAAAAAGAAATCAAAGTAAGATGGTCAAAAGATTGGGGTTAATTAGTACTTTCTTTACTTAAAAAGCTTCTAAAGAGTAGTATGAAACCGGGACTAAATAAAGTCTAAAGTGCATAATTTTGTGTCTTCACATAACATATCTGATAATCATGCTCTATCGGATGATGACGCACAAAATTTTACATATTTATCAAAATAAATCATGATAATATTGATATTCTTATTTATACTTCTAAGGAAAAACTTAAGAATATTGTGATATCTTCCACAGTTGATCTCAATCCTCTATAATCTAGTGTGCACACAACTACTATTCATGCATCTAATATGCCTATTTTATTAAGGCCACCTAATCCTCCACTTAGTAGTATTGTTATGTATAATCGTATGAACATTATTGTTCCTACATATCCTATCTCCACGTGTAATACCTCACATGTTTCTTCTTCAAACACACATAATCTTGAATCCCTTGTTCATACTTTACAAGCCCAAATTATATAATTAAAACAAGACACATCTACTTCTTCTCATGCTATGGAATTTACTCAAATGCTTTATAACCCACTTGCACATGAAGTGGCTTCCTACTCTTTTCCTATCACTTTTGTCACTCCTAAGCTTCCTATCTATGATGGTACGTGTGATCCTGAAGATCACCTTCATACATTTCAGATTTCCTACTTTGACCACTCTTTAAATGATACATTACTTAACAATATATTCCCTTGGAGTCTCAAATATGTTTCTCTATGATGACTTTACTATCTACCCATGCATTTTTTCAGATGTTCACTCCCTTGGCTAATTAATTTCTTGTACAATTCTCTATCAATATTAGATACTAAGTATCTTATGCCCAAATGGATAAGATGTGACAAGATTGTAATGAGCCCATAAATGATTATGTTCTAGGCTATAAGATAATTCTTACTAAAATGAACAACAATTTGGTAGAAAATGAATTACAAGACCATTTTACATGGAGTCTTTCTTCCCCTTTACAAGAATCAATGATATCTGATAAGTTCAACTCATTTGATCATTTATTTCATACTCTGAAATAACGTGAAGCTAAGCTCCTCAATATGAATAATCTTAAATATTTTTCAAATGTTCTTATCATGTATAATCACAACTTTCTCAAAGTAAAACTACTTTTAAGAGTGAACCTAATGGTGAAAAATTTAAAGTTAAAATCATTATCAATATTTTATCTCAACCCAAAAATTTGCACTTGTAACTTTCTCAACAACAATTCACTTGTTTAACTTGTGTCAAGCAAACAATGCTTAAACAATTACTTTAGTGCAACCTCGTATCTCTCCCTTCACCACTTAAGATTGATACAAATGCACCTAATGGTAATTTTCTTATGTTAATTCCTATTGTGATTACCATCGATGTGTTGATCATTCCACTAATCGTTATATTAAGATTCATCACGTTATACAATATCTTATCGTTATTGGTGTTATTGAATGGGATACCCACTAAATCTAATCCTACTAATTATAGTGTAAATCTAGATATATTTAGTGATCCACTTTGTGAGCGTAATAGTGTTAATTCTACTTTAGAGGTGTGTTATGTTTATCGCAGTGTACCACCTCCACCTTCATATGATAACTAATTAAATGTTATGATTTTTACTATTAGTAATATGCCTTCTTCACCAATTATGAATTTTTAATATTGATATGACATACAATTGTGTTTTTGATACATTTTACATCCATCCTTTTTTATCAACATCCTATACATAATGTTTTGATTGATAGCACTGCTCTACATAATATTTGCACTCTTAAGCTATTGTGTTGACTTAGATATACTGAAAAGTAAATCATACTCTATCCCAAGACACACATCGGGAATATTTTTCTCCCTCTAATAGTTGGATCTTCTATATTTTCCATCCCATTATTGATGGAATTTTATCTTAGCTTATGTGAAATGAGTTTAGGTTTCCCTTGAATTTGTACTTTCATAGTTTTCCCTTCATTACTACATCAATGTGTTGAGTTCATTCATGATAAAAAAAAAGTGGTTACAATCAAGGGTATACCATTTGAGGACCTTATATATTTGAAGCTTTTCCCAATGCATATGGTTATTATTCATAGTACTAGTGCATCTAGATCTCTACCTTTTGATTATCATGCCGCATCTAGTAGGACACTCTCCTCTTGTGCATCTTTACATTAGTATCCTAGTTCACACACTAATTCTAGCAAGTCACACCATATTTGGCCTTTTACTCGGTCATCCATGTCACATACATGTTCTCGTACGACACATTCTCTAAGGCCTTTCATTAGCTAACCCTCTACATATACTAGTCATCACATGTATTTCCACCCTAGGTCTTTTACGACATGTTTCATGGCATATATACAGATTATACACGAGGATCCCTTGTCTCTTTTAACACTTGCGGGGCTTGCACCTAATTTAATATCTGAGTTGGATGTGTCTCTTTATGAGGATCTGATTGGGTAGATATTGTGAATTCAAACAAATTCAAATAATCACATAATATAAAAAAACCTCATGTATTTACAAAAAAATAGGACATGATTATGGCTGGATTAGCTAGCTTTTTACTTTATACATGTTGTTTTTCATGTTGGTTTGATAGATATCAAATATTTTCCATATAATCTTTACACACATGCATTCACGAGGTATATCGAGTATGATGGAGGAGCCACACAATATGATACATGATGACAGGTGTTGACTTGGTTCCTTCACATTTACACTACTCTTTGGGGGCATCTCCCAAACTATACAAGTCCTTTTGTTTCACTAGTGTTACTTTACACTCCCTTATCATGCTTGATTATATATAGTGTCTATGTTCTCTTTTTAACTAACAGGACTAACACATTTGTTTTGTGTAACACTGACCTATCTTGTTATCTTTTTTCTTACTATCATTGCTTTCTATACTTGTTTGATACAATGTTACCACTATTTTATTGTATAGCATATTTCCTTGTTTGACTACTACATTATTGGTATCCTCGCTTATGATTGATTATGATCGTCTTTGGTTACAATTCTATGATTGCTTACTCTATACAACTTGAGTTCCTTGATTGTTTAGGGATATCATGGGTGTCCTATGTTTGTGGTTTTATGCCTGTTTGGTGTGTATGCACTTTTTTCTTTGAATGTTACCTATAATGCCTTCTATTGTGATTTTATTGTGACATGGTGCATGTCTCATATTTGTGGCTCTATGCCTTCATGTGAGTATGTTTCTATGTTTCTATGTTTCTATATTATTGACTATTTTATGTACATTATTATTTCTACTACTCGAGCTTATGACATGTTTAATTGTTACTACTATGAAGTTTTTATACTATTACTACTATGGTTTATGACACTTTGGATAATTTAATACATTGTTATGTATATTTTTACTCTAGATTATGACATTATTTACACTTTTTACATTGTTGATCTTAGTTCTATACGCAAGTATTATTTTTTGGTTTGTGTTTTATGTTGCTTTGTCTATGCACCATGGTTGCCACTGTGTGTAACCCCTTTTGCAAGTGTAGGTTCCCAACGGTGGCTACCATTCAATTATTTTATGTGATCCTACACAAATTATCAGACTTATTAAACATTAGCACACACATATTCTTTTGAATGTCGTGCTAAAATGATTTATTGTACATTTCTCAAAAGAGGGGGCATTCATTGAGATATATTCTACATCTATAGTCAAATTACAAACATAACATATTTTTACAATGTTCATATCCTCATAAAAAGGCACAAATACTAAAAAGTACAAAATATGATAAAATTCAAAACCTTGAATTACAATTAAAATGGTGGTATAATCCTAACCACAATGGATGATCTCGGATAGGAGGCATATTCTTATAAATTTATAGCTTTCTAAAATTTTATCAAAATTTCAAAATTTTCTTATGCGGGCTCAAATAATATTACTCGATTCAAAGCATGATATGGTGGCATGATCCTTCTCATCTATGATATTATAGAATCTATATAATTAGTCTCAATAGTACAACACATGATGGGGACATGGTATATCCATTCCTTTTTATTATGTGGCTTTATCTTACTCGACAGTTATAATAGATGTAAAAGTTACCAAGTTGGATCTAGATCCATCTATAGTAGTTTGGTTCTTGGGGTTGTGGAAGGTATAAAAGTGGCTAAGTTCTTCATATATTATCCTTCCTCTTCTCTCACAAGTTTCAAAAGGGGAAGATATCATGGTTACTAACTTTTTTGATATGCTATTTTTCTCTTTATCCTTTATGGGGTACTTCTCTCTCTCTCTCTCTCTCTCTCTCTCTCTCTCTCTCTCTCTCTCTCTCTCTCTCTCTCTCTCTCTCTCCCCCCCCCTCCCTCCCTCCCTCTCTCTCTCCATTCCTTTTTATTATGTGGCTTTATCCTTTATGGGGTACTTCAATTCCTCTCTCTCTCTCTCTCTCTCTCTCTCTCTCTCTCTCTCTCTCTCTCTCTCTCTCTCTCTCTCTCTCTTCTTCTCTCTCTCTCTCTCTCTCTCTCCAACATTAGGGTGTATCCACTCAACACACTAGTTTCTCCTTTGGCATGCTTGGGGATTGATCACCCCCAATCCTTATCCACTCAACACACTAGTTTCTCCTTTGGCATGCTTGGGGATTGATCACCCCCAATCCTTCAACATATCAACAACAATTCCAAATCTCTAGAGTACAATGAGAAAATGAGCTCCTCCCTTTGCAAAACAAATTGGTGTATTCCTTCCATGTTTTTCACCTCATTTTCTTTATTTTATGAAAGTTCAAAGATATAAAAGTTGTAGGTGTTATTTATTACTTTGACTTATAATTAACTTTCTCTTAGAGACATTGACTACACTATGTGTTTGATGTTTCATCATGGAGTGTGCCAACACCAACACATAAGAGAATAGCTACCAAGTGAAGATAAATTATGTGTGTGTACTAAGGTATTTTTCCTTTAAGGATGCATTTTTCAATTGCACAATTAAAGGGGGTAAATATAGATGCTAAACTTTGGTAACTTATCATTTTGCAATGGCAAGTATGAGTATTCTTCTTCGCAAAGAAAAATGCTCACATTTAAAATCCAATTAGTATATCTCCCGAGCTCTTTCGTGACTTACTCATCTTTACACTTTGCTTTGTCATAAATTTTAGAAATAGTATTTAATCAAATTAGTAAACTAACCCTATGCTTCATGCCACAACTTTTTGTTTTACATCAAGTCTCTCCTATCATAGACCATATAGTTTGGTTAGGATGTGAAATGTGGTCCTATGCGATGTGTACGTCCCTGACCTTTCAAAATCTTTGATTCTATTTCCAATTTTAATATCATTATCGTGTCATTCCATCTTCTTATGGTCAACGTTATTAGAATGTTTCACCTATAGAAAGCTATAAAATCAAGTCAACATCACTTTATAACTTACCTGACACTCTTACAAGCTATTATTGCAAAGATCATTCCAAAACACTAAAACCTCTCAAAAATATACCTAAATCAATTACATAGCAATTAGAAGAGCCCTTACTATAGGTAAAAGCACTCGAGCAAGTCGAAGAGTGTAGCTTCCTCCATTTCCAAGCATACAAAGGTTATAGAGCCATGTCTCAGCAAAATCAAAGTCAATCCAAGCATTATTAAAGGGTTTCAAAGATAAAATGGTTAGGTCATGTGAATGAATCACTTTACATCACACTATTACCACGTTGGGTACATTTTATACTATATAATTATCCTCTTATATTTATGTCAAGAAACGCAAGAGAACCTATAGGGGTTGGCTTAGATCACACTCACACTTGCATAAGCACAAGCACCTAGGAGAACTATATGAGGTTTGATCTGGCATGAGGGCATGTAGTGAAACACTTGGACTAGTTCAATTAGGTCAACTACCAAGGGTAGTCCATCCTCACCACATACATGATTTCTCTTTTTGGTTTGTTAATGTTTTGATGAAGTGTATTACAAGTTTATAGGGTTTTTTGCTTTTTTGCACTTGAATACATATCATTTTGAGGTTGTTTGAATAAGAGAGACATACATCAAAGGGCATTTTTAGGAAAGTGAAGCACACGATAAGTTATAAAGCCTAATTTTCAAAGGGTCCAAGATTGTACACTTTCACTTAGGACCATACAACCTTGGTCTAGACCATACAGATACCCTACGGTCCTTCCCTAACTCAAATTCCAATTCCATAATTAATATCAAAGCATTTCTAGTTTTCATTTTGTCTTTTCCACTTTTTCTATGCATTTGGATTTCCTCTGTTCTAATTTGTATAGCTAAATTTTCATCTCCTCATGTATTTGAGTTGTTAGGAATTAGTCCTAACATGGATAAATTGGTATGTTATGTAAGATAATATTAAGTTGTTGATAAATAACTTAATATTGTTGTTATATGATAATAACACTCGTGTATGATGTAAGTGAGTGATTTTAGGGAAGGTTTAGTGAATTTAGGGTGAGATAGTTTAGGGATGGTTAGTGGTTTGGAGAGAATCTAGGTGGTTAGAAAAACCATCCTAGATTAGTGTTAGGAGTTAGAATATATAGCTTTATATAAATGTAACCTATGGTTTTAAATAAAATGTTGAATGAGTTATTGAGCCTTCATATCTTCTCAAATATGGGGGTTTCCCCACATTTGGTATCAGAGCGGGTCATCCAAGCCTCTCTAATCATTGTTTGGCCTTACATGCATTGTTTTTCTCCACACAACAAAATGGAAAATGGTATGTAGACCATGAGCAAATGTTAATGCTTTATTGTTCATCCCTGCTTGCAAAAAAAATGCAGATCGGACCTCTTTTGATTTTGGTGACATTAATCATTCATCTACATCATCTTCTCTCTTCCACTTTGTTCACTCTTTTCATCAAAAATTAGAAAATTATATATATATATTTGATATTATGGAATATGGTTTTGTGAGTGTTTTTTGGGTGATTAAAGTTTGGTTACTGAGTGTGCTTCAAATTTATAAGAAATAAAAGTTTTAATTGTTGAAAAAAGAAATCCAATTAAAAATATTGGATTTAATTATTTATGGGTGATTGCATTGGCAGTTTTATACAGGTTTCTGCATCTGTCACCTGATCTAAGATTATTCTTGGTGGAGGTAAATCCACAACCCTCGGCCCTTCCATCTCAGCACTTAACCATTGAATAAGCTCTCAACTCGTATGGTATATAGGTTCGTTTTCCTCTTTTGTCTTCTCCATTGGAAAACTGGGTGATCCTTACAATGAATCCGGAGATACAACTCTCCATTGACCCAGCAGCAAGCTCCCCCACTACAAACCACTTTTTAGTGGATATGTAGCTTTATTAAGAATATTATGCATCCCTTAGTATAGAGTTGATATAACATCTCAAAGTCACTTTGCATCAACTGTATTTTTTACGATGGCATTGGCGTTTAAATGGAAATAAATTTTGCCTTGTTGCATTGATGGTAGCCCCCATCCTTCCTGAATTTGATGGCACCGATTGTATGCTGTAAAACATTTAGCCTATAAGGACGTGTAGATCGGTCATATTCTAATCGATTTTGGTGGAGAAATAGCTTTGATTCAGGTACCGTGGTATTTTTCTGATCGACTTTACTGAATCTGGCTTTTAAAAGCAATTTTGGAGATCTGTACCAGATCTAAAAAAGGGGAATTATGGTGAAATGGAGGCGATGGAGAATTTACACCGAACTTTTAACGTTGTAGTATCCTTGAATCACCACCTCTCAAAATGCATCATAGATTTGAAGTGGAAAGAACCCCCAACTCCAGTATGGTGGCGATCAGGTTTGGATTTTGCAAGGTGTTTATACGTTTTTAGTCATTTTAGATGTCAAAATACATGCACTTTTAAAATATGACCGTCATGCTTGATAGGCAAAATTATAATTTAAATGTCAAAATGACATGTACATTACAAATTTAACTGTCAATAATATATATATATATATATATATATTTAGTTAGTTGGTTGGTTGGTTGGTTGGTTGGTTGGTTGGTATATTATATATATTTTGAAATTCATCAAAAATCTAATATAAATAAAAATCAAAATTTAGAAATATTTAGAAAAAAAAGAAAGAATCTTGCAGATTTGTAGTTGTTATCTTTTTCATGAGCATGAAATAGAAACTATGAAATAGAATTAGAAACTACACAGTGCAGATTATTAATTACTAACTTACATACCTTACTCAGAGTCACAATTCACAAATCCCTCCACTCGTAGACTGCAGTCGCACTATGGTGAATAGTAAATACTAATATTAAGAGCCCATCAAATTATCAATGTGGCACAACAAGTTTGGAGAAGCTATGGTCAGGATGGGAACAGGGAGCAATAGTATACAGGTGTCCACTGGATCACAGGGTGAAATCAGAAAGAACTGCCGCATCGTCTTATGAACATCTCTTGTTTCTTTACAAGGATAGATTCTTTCATCGTGCTACTCACTCTTGGCACTGAAATTCTTTCATTCTTTTGTTCTATGCCAGGTCAAATATGACTGCCACGAGGGAATTGAGTGAATAATGCCAGGCTCAGCAAATTTTTCTATCTTAAATACAATATATGTTAATTGTATGTGACTCTTTCCTTTGTTTATTATATGGATTGGATATATTTTTGAATGAGCTGCTTATCTCTTGGCTATATGGAAGGGATGGACATTCCATCATTTGACATCGAGACTTGTAAAAAAGAGTTGCATCAATTTAATGATACACTCCTGGTGTCACTCAGATTTCACCCTGAAATCTGCGACTACCCTATCCGAAAAATTTTTGTACTTTTAAAATAATGGGTCGTTTTGTGTTTTTATTGCCTGAAAGTTCTTGTATTACGTCAAGATAATCCTAAAGATCCATATTATCCTTTTTCGCCAAATACCCAGATGCCCAAAATTGTTTTATTCTGTCGTTGGGATTTGTCTGCGGGAAATTTGTATTTAATTATTTTGAGCCCCGTATGAGGCTATTTGCGCTCCGATTTAACTCTATTATGAGTGAATATGTTATTATTCCTATGTGCCAGAAGGGTTTTAACTTGGAATAAGTTTTGGGCTTTATTTGTAACTTTTGGCAATTTTTCGTGTTTTTGTGGTGTCCCGTTTCGTTTTCTGTGAAATTTCTCTGGAACAATTCTTTTGTCGGGTAAGCCCGATTTTTAGCCTAGAGCAGCTGGAAAACATATACTCACATTATGCCCGGAGGAAGTCGCCATCAGAGGTCTGGATCACTGGGAAAAAGTGAAGTTGTGCACAGAAAAGCCCCTACGGGGATGGGCGCATTTTTGGAAAACAAAGGATTTAAGCTGCAAGGGGAAAAATATAAGCCGCAGGCAGGGTGGGAATTTTATACTTGCCTAGCAGGGTACTTTTTCCCATGTTATAAAATTCACTTAAGTTGCAGTGGGAAAAATAGAGGCTGCAGGAAGGTGGGAATTTATTGCCTGCCTTGCAGGGTAAAAATTCCCATGATAAAATAAAAGAAAAGTGACTTAAGTGAAATCATGGGATTTTAGTGCCTGCCTTGCAGGGTAAATAATCTCATTGTCAAAGTCAAATCACTTAAGTGGATCACGGGATTTTGGTGCCTGCCTTGCAGGGTAAAGAATCCCATTGTGGAAAAATTCTTAAAAATAGAATTACATGTGCAAAAAAGTGCGCCCCCTTTGGTGAGAGAATGGCAGCCTTAAATTGATTATTTTAATTAATCTATTCTCTCAAAAAGTGCGCCCAAGCTTGGAGGAAGTCAACAAGTCAAAGTTGAAATAAAAGAACGGATTTAAAAGCATTAAATTTAATTTATTTAATGATTGTCCTCTTCCTCTCAAAAAGTGCACCCCATTTGGGTATTATTTAATGTTTTTAAGGCATTAAAACATTAAATTAATTTCTATTTTCAGTGGTTATGGTCAAAGCACACTGTGAAGCTTAAGTGAAGTGATGTGTGAAGGATTAAATTGGATTAATTTAATTTATTGGATGGTTGTCCTTAAACATGCTATTTTTAAAAGAGAAAAGCATGATTTTTAATTAATTAATTGCCTTTAATTGTTAGGGCAATTATTAATTATAAAATTATGAAGGTTATACAAGCATGGGCAACCATATGGGTGAATTATTCAAATCACAGGTAAAGAATTGCAGCCAAGAGGAAAAGTGTGCCCCCATTAGAGGAAGGATTTTGCTCAGACAAGGTGACAACAAGGCTAAAAGCTTCCAGATTTGGCGCATGCTTTGGAGGAGGTTGATCTTTGTTTGCATAATTCTTTCCACGGGTGTTACAGGAGCTCAGGTGTTGATTGAAAGGATTCATGCTCTCTTTATGTGTAAATTAAACACCAATTTTTGGGGCAGCAAGCTTGAAAAGTGCAAATTTTTACAATTTAAATTCACTATTCATGCTCCGGTGGCCATTTTTGTCTGAATAAATTGCAGGAATTCACTACAGGTGCTTTACGAAAGAAAAAGAGTTTTTATCAATGTCCAATACATTGCAAATATCCTCTGAATCTGAAGAATTGTCCAGATCTGCACCAGTATTAAAGAAATCCAGCCAAGTTAGAAGAAAAAGAATTATTCCAACGAAGATAGACAAAGCCATGGCAAAAAGAGATGAAAAAGAAAGCACGATGGATTCATGCATTGCTTCCAAACTTGCAGACATAGGAGACACAGATCTAGGCCTAGAACCTCTTTCTAATTTGATTGATAGATCTAGAGCGGGAAATACTTCACTCATGTGTGCGGTTAAAAGCAATGGAATTATCCGAGCTATAGCTTTTCCATATACAGCCCAGTTGCCAGAGTTTGTGATGGAGTGTGCTAGATCTTATCATCATTCATCCAGATCAGCACGTGATGTTGCAGGAAAGACAATAATTCGTTTGGATGCAGAGTTCATCAATTATTGTTTGAAGATTCCAGTGCGAAAGGTGGTGACTTCCATTAGCATTGAGGATGCTGACAGTAGATGGGAGAAACATAGAGCTGATTGCGTGAGCATAATGAACAGCCGATTCATGAAGAAGCCTAGATCTCCTTTGAAGTTCCCGAGAACTCTTCCGCAGTCCAATTTGGTGCAGGAGGCAGATGATGTCGTCAAATTGCTATGCAGGATGAATGGCGAAGTGAATGCCTACACTTTCCGTACATGGATGTATGCTTTCATCAGAACCATTGAAATCAACAAGGTTTATTCCATAATCAATTGGTCTGAAATTATTAGCAACAACATCAGTGAGCAACTCTGGAATGTGAAACGTACTTTCAGCTTCAAGATGACTTCATACTTGGTGTATGCTGCAGCTTCACAGGGTGTCTTTTCCAAGTTGGATAGATGTGGTGTTCTTTCCAAGGACCCCATTTTCAAATGCTACCCGCAGCTTACTGCACCTGCATGCGAGAAAGACTTCAAAGTAATCAACAATGACTTCTTCTACAATTTCATCTGCAGGCTAGACAAAGACTTGAAGGCCAACAGGGTAAGCAAGGAAGCGTGGTAAGCTGTGTCCAAGATTGGTAGTCTATTCATTCAATTTGCAGATTTCACATACCTCAGGGTTACAGGCTTTTCTGGAGAACTAACAAAGATGCCCAGGTATCCGAATGATAGATTGATCGCCATGGAGCTGAGCAGGCAACTTGTGGAGTTACACGACCTTCAGTCAAAGTGGCACAAGTCTACGGGCTTCTTTCCAATCACTGTGGGATATTACAGCTGCATTAGCATTCACAGAGCTCGAGGGATGGAAGCGCAAATGTTATCTGAGTATGAGCAAGAGTTCTTCCCTACACGGCTGAACTTCGATCCATTTGGAGTAGCCAGGAAGACAATCTCCCAGTAGTACGCACATGTGCCTTCATTAGAAGATTTCTGGTGAAGTGCAAAAGTGAGTATGAGGTTAGAAAAAGAGATTTCAGCAGGTTGTCAGTGAAGCAAGTGTTCGACTTTGGACTAGAGCGGATACTTGCGGATCTTAAAGATGATGGGAATGTGGTACTTGACACCTACCATCAAATGGGAGGAGATAAAGCCATACTGCAGAATAACATAGGAGGCTGCAACACAATTAAAGAAAGGTCGAGAGCTATGTTGGTGAATACTTCAAACTGGTTGCTGACGAAGGGATATTGCCTTGACGAAGCATTGATGAATCAAGTCACGGGTAACTTCGGCGCAGGAGATTCCCTCAAGCGAAAGCATGGAGGAGAAAGTAGCAGGAAATTCGAGAAGTTGAAAGTACATAGAATATCTTAATCCAAGGAGAGGATCACTTCTACGACCATGACTTTAACTCCAGTTTCTCCAGTACCCAATGCGTCACCAACTATTACACCACAGTAGCAGGATGCTTCCATGCCTCCACTGAATCCAGCGACATTCATCTTCTCCCCTCAGCCACTTCATTCAGCGCCTGTTCCAGAGGATACGTTGAAGCTGCAGATGGTGGAATTTGAAAGGGCTTTGTCCTTGGATGACTCAGAAGATGGCAGCCATAACACTATGGCACTTTCTGACAGAGAGGATGCAGAGCGGGAGATGGTAGTGCACTCAGCGACTTCTCACTCTCTGAGAAGTAATTTCTCAGAATGGCTAGCTTTGTAGTTTGTTCAAGAAGCGAGAATGGAGATGAACTTAGAGGAGCATGACTTGCAGCTACTCCAGGATCTGAGCAGAAGAGACAGAAGGCCTAAAGTTGCCAAAGCAACTTCTAGGTTGATCATCGAGGACTCAGGAGAGAAGTTTGCTAAGATATCAATTCCGACAGAAGGAAAGATAGAAGAGGAGCTCATGGCAGAAGATGTGACAGTGACCAAAGTACCACTTGGTCAAGCCACCACTGAAGGATTGAAGCAGGACACACAGACATTGATAGATGCTTTATTCCTTAGGCTTGACAGTGATAAGGCAGAGAAAGAAGAGCTGCAGAAGCAAGTATCTCAATTATGTGAGATCATAGCCAAGGTTGCTAAACCTTCTATTCAGCCCATTTCAGAATAGGTGAGTGATCATCTTATGTAGGAAATGGAGGACGCAAGCAATCAAGTAAAGGCTATTGACGAATGGAAGAATTTGATTATTCATCAAGCTTCTGTACAACTTGGGGAAGTTCCATCCTGCCTAAAGGTTATGAACGATGCAGCAAATCAACTAAAGCAACTAATGGCAAACATAGACGGCACGAATACAGTTGCAGAGAGTAACCTGAGTATTTTAGCCGAGATCAACAAGCTACCGGGAGATGTATTAATTTCGGAGTAGATTGTACCAGATGGATCAGTTGAGAAGGGGAAGCAGTTAGAATTTGTAGTATCTTTCCATTTGGAAATCTACAGAGTTTTGTTAAAAAGGATGCAGGCACTTGAAAGTAGGACGTCATCCTTACCAGACAGTATCATTTCTTTCACTGAGGAAAGAGTGGACGGAGGTGTTACTTCATACGTGCGGATCTGTTTCTAACGAAGTGCCTGATTCCCTGGAAGGTTCTCTTCTGATGGTACAAAAGAGAATTGATAAAGCTACCAAGCCTTTCACGAGTGAATTCTATCAGTAGACTGGTGGCTCTGCAGGTACACATTGTAAGGTTTAGGCCGAGTTTAGAAGAGGTGGAAGCATGCAGAAAAGTTTTGAATGAAGGGTTGCTGCAATTCAGGATAGAGAAGGAAGCAGTGGCTAAAATAGATGGAAAGATACTGAATTACATGTTCGATAAGTATATGTGATATCAGAACAAGAAGAAGACATAGACATGATACAGCTCGCATGACTTCTTCTATTCTTTCTTCTTCTATTTTCTATGTTCCCGGATGAAATTGTAAAACTTATAAGGTATTGGTTTTACAACCATTACTTGAAGTCATGTGGAACCATTCTATTAGTTAAGTGATACATGTGTCGCTTAAGAAGAAGTTAGTTGAGGATGATTGCCAAATGTCATCTTTACTTGTTGTTCATGCTTTAGTTCAGTTTGAGTTCTTCTATTTGTACTTTCCCTCCTACATTCTATACGTAGGAGAAGAACCTCCGGGTTAAGGATCGATCAGAATTTTGTAAGCAGCAATCCTGTGTTCTATACTTTGTGCTGAAATTCCCTGATAGCAACTTGGAGTAAAGGAATACAAAGGAGCAGGTTTCCGAAGAACTTTGTGTCATGGTGTACTGTGTTTCTTGCTTTTGAATCTTAGATCTCTTGAGTAAACTTTGTGTTATTTTAGATCTAGATCTAGAGCTTCCTTTGTTTTATAATTCTGTGTGTTCATATCTATTAAGTTTCTTCTATGTGCATGTAATTAGCTCTGCTATCTACTAATTGGGATGCACATCTTCCCCATTTCTTATTTGTATTTCCTTCACTTCTTTCTCCTATAAACTACTTCCTTTCTTAAACAACTACTTACTTGCTGCAAAACTTCTTAGTCATGGTTCATGAACTAAGTGGTTAAAGTAAAACCTCTGATAGATAATAACACATTTTTATTGACAAATTTGACACGGGAGCCTCACCGGTTAAATGAGGGAGATTTATCTCATGACTACCTAGGTTTGATGCTATGTATAAAATCTAGCCAACAACTTCACACTCAGGGTATCAGGGATTAAAAACTGGATTGGAAAATGGTTCAAGAAAGGCCTCTTACCTTCTGTCTCTTCCTATATAGTTGGTAATGGAATGTTTTTAAACATGTTAACATACTTTGGCAGTTAGTACACTTTTTCTTCTCTATCTTAGTTCAGCAACTTCGATAAAAGGTAGGGGTTTCAAAGCTCTGGCCTTCTTTATTAGTTTTGTAATAATACTCAAAGCCTAGAAATCTATTGTAATATTGGATGCACATTTTTTGCGAGTAATCACTAATATGGACCCTTTGGTTCTATTTTTCCATCCTTTGTATATCTGTGTATGTCATTTGGATAGCCTTTATTTCAACGTGGGTCATATTGTGCATGTTGTGATAGTTTTATTGCTATCTTTAGTAAGTTGTGCTTAAGCTAGTTTGATAAACTCAGTGTATCTATGTAAAATCTTCTCTGGCCTGATGGTGTATCTCATCCACCCTGTTTCATATTCTTGCCTTTTCCCTATTTCAGGCAGTTGCGTTATGCAGTTAAATCCTTCATATTACTTGGTGCAATTTCACTCCCATTGAAGTTTTATGTTAATGTTTCATTTTATCTGACTCTCATCTCACATGTACAGAGAAGATACTCAACTTCTTTAAAATATGGAGGTCACCTTAGGGCGCATGTCCCACTAAACCTAAAGTTTGACCTGCACATTATACTCTGATGGTTCAAATCCACAAGGATATAACTTGTCTAGACAGTCATGGATATAAGATCTAGAAAGGGTGATGATTTAGCCTAAAAGCGTCAATATCACAATATGTGTGTGTGTGATGTCACAATGTGTGTGCATCATGTGTGTGTGATGTGTGTGACCTCCTGTGAGTAGAATGACTAGAAACCATGCATGAGGATTTCTCACAAAGTCGTATGAGTAAGGTAGCTAAACCCTAATCGAATGTTGCAATTGATAAGAGGATTGAATGCCTTGAACCCTAATCCATGAGTGCTCGATTAAGTCCATTTTATACATATACTCATCATCATTTGAGTATGAGACCATGGGACTAGAGTCGACATCGTTGGGTAGTGAATGCTAACAGCATATAACTGGATGAAAAAAATATGCGAGGTTTTAACAAGCCTCTAGAAGAATCCCCTAAGCTTAGTGGTGTGTGATGTGTGAAATGTGTAATATGGAATGTAGGGTATTTAATTATAATAGTATAATGTATAAATGTATCAAATTGTATCGAAATGTAGGGGGGTATTTATATTATCGATACATGATGTAAGTGTGTAGATATGTGTATGATGTATAGGTCGAAACCGACATCCAACAACTTTGCAAATGATGCAGGGGTAAATGGAAGATAGGTGGTTATCACTGTACTACAACAACTGTATGATTACAGAAGAATATGACTGACTAAGTGCCAATTATCAATCGTGCAGTGCTGTGAGAGTTCATTTATCATGGGATGCCCTCAGTACAATCAAGTGTGAACCATGTTAGGAAAGAGTCCTATCATAAGGTAAATGTTGTATGTAAATGTAATGCATAATATGCAGTTGATGATATGTAAGAGACTATTATGCTTATATGTGTGTAACTCTCATGTATGATGCAAGTCGAGTGATTTTAGGCAAAAAATGAGTGAATGTGGGGGGAGATAGTTTAGGTGATGATTAGTGGTTAGGACATGAATCTAGAGTGGTTAGAACAACTATCTGATAGATTAGTGTTAGGAGTTATGGATATCTAGCTCTATATAAATGTAACCTATGGTTTTAATTAAAAATGTTGAATGAATTATTAAGCCTTCTGCTCTTCTCAACTATGGGGGTTTTCCCCACATGAGCTATTATTAATTGTTTGCAAGTATTGATGCATTATTTATGATTATGTATGGTTAATTGTGGGAATTAATTATATCATAATCAGTCTCTTGTTACAAAACCTTATGTCTTATTTATTGTTATGCAATTTCTATAAGATTACTTAATTAGGGTGTAAAGATGAGCATAAAGCAACAAATAAATGGAAATAACACATATAAATCCACATTATACGAGCAGAATAAAAATATGGAACATGCAAGTACATAAGAAAAAAACAAATCCCCGAATCACATAAGTGTGTAAAGAAACATGAAATAATATGTTACAAGCATAAAGAAATGCAACATATAGCATATAAGCACACGAAGCAATTGAGTAGACAACATCACAACTCAATACATGCTTCTAAAAGGAATCAAAACAAACAATATTGTTTAGTAATAACACAAGTACACAAAGTAGTCAACTTGATCAATGTCCATACGATAATCAAGGAGTACAACATGCAAGAGCATGAAGCAATCAAGTAAATCAAGGAATATAACATGTAAGAACATAAAGTAGTTAGGTCAATTAATGTCATATAATAGACAAGGCGTATAATATGTGAGATCATAGTGTAGTCAAGTCAATCAATACCACATAACAATCAAAAACAGTGTAACACATAAGTAGGTAGATAAGTCCAAAACAAGCAATTTCCTAAAGTAATCAATGAATATAACACTGCATTTGTTTATAATAGTCAAATCAATCCAATGTCATATGTCATATGCACAATGTAGTGAAAATGAATCGATAGTTAAGAAAATAATATAATACATGCAACGCGATGGTTGCCAAAATAAGAGCCTAGGGCCAATATTAGTGAATAAGTAATAATAAGTAAAATTAAGTAAGCATAAATCATAGTCGAGTTAAACTTATAGAAAGTAATAAATCACTGAAAACAATGTGATCATCAGATAAATTATGGTATAACATGTGTCTTAAGTATTAAAGAAATATGGTGCACATAATTGACCAATGTAGAGAGATGTGATCGAGATAAACTTGATTGTATATATACTCCCGATGCAGGTATGCCTCTAATGTGGTAGGTATCCTTGAGGGTAGAAGGTTTATAATAAACCCTAATGTGTTAAAGATGAAATCAAAGTAGGATCATTATGTAAGATTCCCCTCGAGGAGGACATGCCCTTGATGACCCAAAAATGGATCTAGAAGTTCCCAATTCCATGTATTCTCTTATTGAAACTTGAAATTCTTTTTATCATAAAGTTTATTCTACTACAAGATGATTAAGTTGGGCTGACAGTGATCTAGACACTCCTTCGAATGACAAGAATAACATGATTTATGTTTTGTTTTTGTTTAATACGGTGAACCGCCCCCGATGGTTGTGAAAATGCCACTCTTCACAAAAGAAATAGTTTTGAAAATTTCCATGGTGATTGCGGGTCTGCCGTCACCAGGAACTAGAGGTTACACAACCACCAAATTGATTGCACAACCATTAGACTCTACAGTCCCCGGTGGTTTCTGCCCCGAAGACATCCAAAACACAGTGAACTTAATAGTTGCAAATGTTTGGACTACCAAATCGATCCGTTTCACCCCTCCTTTGATCCTCGGGTAGAGTAACTATTAATATAAGTGCATTTACTCATTCTAGGAAAGAGATTGGAGTGAGTTCAAGAGTGAGAAAAAGAGGAAGTTGGAATTGTTTCTTGTATTATTCATAAAGAGTTGAGTTTTTCTTGTTGAGAATTGTAAACAAGTAATGCAAGTAGAAGGAGTTTGAATCCTTCTTGAAGGTCATAGTTTAACAATGGGAAACTTCTATTGTAATTAAAGATTTACATAGTGAAGGGAAGAAATCACTTACCTAGTAGGAGTTTTTACCCACATTGGGTTTCTCCAGGATAAAATTATTGTCTCCTTGTCTTGCATCTTTTATTTTTAGTATTGTGTGAATAATTCTTGCATGATAAATTGGATATTAAGATATTTATCTAATTTCTCATTCATTATTGCAAAAAGAGGATTTGATTATTATTTAAAGAAGGAAGTTTATGAATCATATTGGTATCAAAGCAGTTAAGATCAAATTATTTTTGTGTTGTTTAACTTGTGTTGACATTATTTGTTAAATTCCCCTCACCTGAAAGGGTAGTGAAAATAATGAAGGTACCCTCATTCATTTTGAAGCATATGGGTTTCCACACAAGAAGTGGATGTAAGGAATATAAAACATGGCCTCGTAGTGGAGATGTATGCAATACTAAAGAAGAACGTTTCTACAAATTGGAGGGTAGATGTGGCAAGTTTGTCAAAGGATGTGAAGGGAAATATTTCCTTGTCTATGAGTGATTAACTAAAATGTAAATATTATAGTGTAATCTAATGTTATAGGAGCAGTAAGATAACTAAATAAATGAAATAATAAAATACTGAAATGATAACCAAGTAAACTAAGCTTGAAAATATAAAGCCCTAATGTGCAAAGAAGGGTTAAGAAATGCCTTAGTTGATTCCGAAGTTGTCACAAGATTGTGTCGTAGTGAAGACCAAGTGAATAGGATGAGAAAATTTTCACACAATACCCTGAGAAAGTACATATCTAAGTTGTTTGGATAGATCAGGGCACTTAGAGAGGGATAGGGGTGCCTGTGGGCACCCTGGTCTATGGAAATGGCCAGGAAACCTCCTCTAGAGTGTTACGTTGGATATTAACATGTGTTTTCTTCATGTCGCATAAATGTCGTTGTGTGATCGCCGAAGCACTAGTAAACCTACAATGGAATAATTACCTGCAAAACCCCAAACAAAGCATCAAAACCCTTAAAACGAAAGATGCATATGAAGGGGTCCGACTATCCTCAACTACCAAATTGATGGAACTTATCACTAAGCATATCACTACATCTCAGACCCAATGTAGTTCAAGGTGTGTGTGTGTGTGTGTGTGTGTGTGTGTGTGTGTGTGTGTGTGTCTGTGTGTGTGTGTGTGTGTGTGTGTGTGTAATTGTGTCCTAGGTATGTTCTTTGTGTCAGTCACACTTTTTGAAGTAGCGAGAAAATAACTAGATGTAGAATGTAGTAAATGTAATGCATGGAAACAATAGATTCCCCTCCTATGAAGTGTGATGCAAATGAACCAGCCTTGTGTGCCCCTGTGATGGAGCTAGATGGATACAAATGTAGCTTTAGGTGCCTTTAATGGATGCAACCTTAGGTGGTGATAGTAAGTGCTTAGTGTTTGGTTCCTCATTATGGTCACATAACTTTATATTTAAATGGTTCTCTTGTTCTAATTTCGTAATTAACCCCGAAAAGTCTGACCACTAAAAAGATAGAAATATCAAACATCTAGAAAAGTGCCCAAAAGGTGAGAGTTAAGTTCAAAGAATATCAGGGTGCCCCCAGAGGGGACTAGGGCGTCTAAGGCACCCTAGTCAGAAATAGGAAAAAACACATAATGAAAATACAGAATGAGCAAGTGTGGGTGCAAGATCAAAAAGTAACGACAAAAAACAAAGTAAAATGGCCAAAGACATGAGTTAATTATTAATTTTTCACTTAAGAATAATATGAATAGTAGTATCAGACTGCAACTAAATAATGACTCAAACTGCATGATTTTGTGTCTACATTTCCCCCACTTTATGTTGGTGATCAGAAAGCTTAGTAACATAAAGTAGATAGAGATGTGTGCTTGATAATCCATGTAGAGTGATGTAGAATACATGTCGAAGGACTAGACAAAAAGCGTGGAGTGATAAAAAAATATGCAAAGTCGAGACTAAAGATGCAAAAATTGTACAAAGTGATGAAAGTGAACCTAGGGTGAAAGCATGTGCGTAGATGTCAATGTGTGTAGTGTATTTGCATGGTTAGTATCATGTGTTGTTGACTATTTTTCTTCCCATACGAATGGACCTACAAAAGAGAAGATGATCAAGTAATCAAATATGCATGTATATGTGTAATTTGTAAAAATGCATGTAATTTTGTAAAAGCATGTAAAGAAAGTGCAAAAAATGAAAAAAAAAAGGAACATGTGCACCCAATTTGTGATGAGAAAAAGGGTGTAGAACAGATCCTATAAATTTTGATGAAATATGAGTTTTTTTGGGTGATCTCACACCACTTGCCGAAGAAGTGTAGGGAGACATGTCTGATGTGTCCTTCAACCTATAAGTTCTTCCTAAGATTTGTGAAGAGATCTTTGTACTGTCTAGTTTTTTTGGGCAATCCGACACCACTAGCCAAAGAAGTGTAGGGAGGAAAGTTCGATGTTCCTCCAACCTGTAACTGCTCCCCATAATGCTAAGGACAATTTTCCCTGTAAAATATGTTGTGTATGGAGTTTTGTAGACTTGTCTGAACTCACTCACTATGTAACCCACTGTGTCATGGATGATAATTGAAAACAAAATTGTACAGATACTGTGTGGAGTAGTGTGTAAACCCAAATGATCCCCCCCCCCTCTTTAGGGGCGCATGTGACATTGTGGATAGGAGAATGCTGCCCCTAAAGAGGATTGACCGTGTATACTAAAACTCTACTTTGCAGGGGGGAGGGAATGTGCTTGGTAAAGGACAAAGGTTCACATAAACAAGTGGCTAGGAAACAAGTGTTAGTACAAACAATCATGCATGTAGAAAACAAGTGTAAGCTCGACAAACAATTTGTAAGCTGGAAGATAAGCACATAATGTAAACACCCAAGAAGACGATGTAGGTTGCACAAAGAGAGTTGCTAACATGGGACACTACTCATGGTGTCGCAAGACACTCAAGGCCGCAGTGGTCGTACAAACAAAACAAGTGTGCACACAAAAAAAAAGAAGGGCATAACCCGTAAACAAGAACAAGTAATAACAAATAATATAACAAATAATTATGGAAGAAAAATATCCCTACATAACAAATGTTGCACATAAAGCACTTGTTAGCATGTTAGAAAGATAAATCGTATGTCAAATCGTGTATAAACCAAAGTGGTGTGCTATGATCAAAAATGAAACAATAGCACCTATAGCATACGAATGTGGATTCCCCTAGGAGGTAGAGTGTCAATCATCCATGTTGTTTGTAGAAGCTTTTTATTTTACGATCACAACTAGAAATAAAGTGAACATGCATGTGTGTATGGTAAAGATGATGACATACAAGATATCTATCTAACATGTGTAATAAAGCAAACATGTAAAAGCAAGTGCAAACAAGAGTAAATGCAAAGTAAAATTTATTATGTTGTGGATGGATGGAATGGAATGCAGATTGAATGATAGGAGTTGTGTGCCCCCCTAAGTGAATGGAAGTGTATGCAATAAGGTTCATTTACTATGCCCCCTCAACAGTCAAGAATGAACCATAAACGAGAGTGTGTCATCAAGAAATGGTCGAACTCTGTGTTGTGTGTAGCACGTTGTGATGAGTGTGTGGTGATGATATGTGTGACATTATATCCTAAGTGTATATCATGACAAAAATGAATTAAAAAGGAGTTGTGATGTAGCCTAAAGCGTATACCACTAAATGATGTAAGTGAAAATCATGATGTAACCTATTACGAGATAATGGTAAAAGAAGTGACCCGGTAGCCTAAATCATATATCACTTAATCTAGGTATGTCACATGAGAAAATTATGGAATGATCAACATGTAAGGGTGATGAGGTCCATTTTTTATGTATACCCTCAACAGTCTAGTATGGACCGTGAGACTAGAGTGTGTCATCAGGTAGTGGGTTGCAGCGCATAGAAGAGAATGTGTGAAATGCAGAATGTGCGCAGTAGGGTGTATAGTATGTAATGCAAGATGTGTAGATGACCTAAGATGTGGGGGTGCATAGTAGATCTAAGACATCAAGACATAATATGTAAGGTGTAGGATGTAAAATATAAGATGATAATGTGTAATATGTAGTGACTATGGTGTAGTGTGTGAAGCATGTGTAGAACGTGTATGGTGTGTGTAGGAAGATGCACAATGTCTATATCCTGTAATGTAGTGTGTAATGTGTAGGACCATGTGATGATATCAAGTGCCTAAGGTGTAGTGACTATTGTGTAGTGTGTGGGGTTCATGTGTAGAGAATGCCCTCAACAGTCAAGTTTAAATTGAAGCACAAGAGTGTTTCATCGGGTAGTGACGATGTAGATGCGTTTGTTAATATGTATGTATAAGTGTGTGGAAAAAAGTGATGATAGAATATGATGTCACATTATGTTAAAAGGGGGGAAGTGTAGATATCATGTCCCCCCAAGTGTTTGGTGGTGATGATAATCATGTACCATTATCTAACAGATTATCGTTGTCATGATCAAAACCCACCAGAGAAACATTCGAGGTGTGATAAGAAATATAATGAGGTGGATCGTATAAATAACCATTGTGACGTAGGGTGTAGACACTCATGGTATATTCTTCATCAATGAATCGTACTTTTGGACAGTCGTGTGCATACTAACAAGAGAGATTCTAAGAGTAAGTAGGAGATGAGTCATTACCGATGGAAAATTTTCCAAATGGCATGGGAAATTGTGAGATAAGTTTGGTTTGTATCCAAATTTTCACTAATATAGTCAATCCAGGATTTCCCAAGTGTCAATGGAGAAGTGTGATGTGTATTGGCAACGAAGACTATCAAATGTAACACACGCAGGCCATAGGCAGTCGTGATATGATAATAACCATGGTAAATATGCGGTGAGTGAGTCAGTGGTAAGAATGTCGTTAAGCGTCAAGCTAAGCCTAGTCAATCCCTCATGTGTGCAAATAGTATCTGGACAAGTACGATCAACCGAGATATGATTCGAAAAGGAGTTATTTATCAATAACATGCATGTGAAAGGTAATGGTGTAGATGTAGATCATGTAAGAGAAGATAAAACAATGTATAAAGTGTTAACAGACCCCTAATAGAGTATCATAACATTGGTAGAAGGAGGGGTTTTGAATTTATATTCACCCAGGCCATTAGCCACAAAGGTTTCTTCGAAGTAAGAGTCATCTACATCAATAGGTGTAAAATTCAGTTGGCCTAATGCTTCATCAATGAGTTCACAGCATCGAATTCATCATCTGAATCCTCAAAATCATATGTGCTAACATTATCATGTGGTATATCTTTTTTGAGAATATTGCATGGAGGTGTACTAGGTGTAGGAGCGAGGGAAACCTCAACAGGTTGAGTGGTAGTGTAGATGGAGGTAGGCATTGTAGGTAAAATGATGAAAGTAGTATGAGTAGAAATGAATGGAGTATTCTGAGTGATAAAAAATTGGGAAGCATTATACTGACCAACATCATATGTATCAATACTACTATATGGGATATGTTGTGTAGGAGGAATAGGCATATCCATAATGGGTTCTATGCGACAGAATTTGAAAGTTTCTAGATCTGCCGAAATAGTGTGTTCATATCCATCATGTAAGAATTTGGCACATTGGTGAACAGTATATGGGACCACTTGCATTGCTTGGATCTAAGACCAACCTAGCAATAGATTGAATTAAAATGAATCATCTATAACATAGAAGTCAGTGAGAACGGTCTTAGGCCCAACCTGAATGTGTAATGAGATAGTCCCTAGACATGTTGAGTGGTAGAATCATAACCTCAGATGAGATTAGAATTCTTAGATATTAGATTATTATTAATATCCATTTGTTTTAAAAGAGAATGAGCACATAGGTTAACGTCTAATTGATTTTCAATAAGTAAGTGTTTGATGCAAAGTGGTGTTAATGACGAAGGTAATGAGTAAGGGTGCACATGGATTACTTTTAGCAAAAGGTGATAGATCCTCATCAGTGAAGGATACAACATGTGGTATATTTTAGAGAGTCCTTATGAGGTGTGTAAAGGCCACTGTAGAATTATCACTTTCTATATGAATGACATGAAAGGGTGTTTCTAGTGTTTGATGATAGTCTGGTGCACTACGTAAAAGGTCGTAGAGAAATCTTGGATGGTGTGTTCTTAAGTTTTTCTATGATATGATAACCCTTAAGAGGAGATGAAGGAGCTGAGGAAGTGATAGGTGGAGGAAGATTAGCGGATGTAACCATAAGAGGTCTAGTGTGGCGAGTAGAAACTACATTGATGGATGGATCATCCCTAGGGGTAAAAAAGTGAGGAGGATGTTGAGTACACACTTGCATGAAATCAGTAGTAGTAGTGGCTATACCAGATACTTTAGTTAGTGCAAAAGAAAGATAAGATGATTGAGCCATGACTTGATAAGGAGAAGACATGTTCAAAAAGAAGGGTTGGATCCATCGGGTTCACCAAAATGATTAACTAAAATGTAAATATTCTAGTGTAATCTAATGTTATAGGAGCAGTAAAATAAAAACATAAATGAAATATTAAAATATTGAAATGATACCCAAGTAAAATAAGATAGAAAATATAAAACCCTAATGTACAAGAAGGGGTAAGAAAGCCTTAGCTGATTTAATTTTGTTTCAGGATTGTGTCACAATGAAGACTAGGTGAAAAAGAGGAGAAAATTGTCACACATTAGCCTGAGAAAGTGTAGATTTGAGTTGTCTTGATAGACCGGGGTGCCTAGAGAGGGATAGGGGCACCCTGGTCTGAGATCTAGGCATCGTGGTCTGTGGAAATGGCCAAGAAACCTCGTTTAGAGTGTTGATGGATGTTTTCCTATGTTAGATTCCTGTCACGTGAATGTCATTGTGTGATCACCAAAGCACTGGTAAACTTGCAATGGAAGAATCACCTGTAAAACCCCAGAAAAAGCATCAAAACCCTAAAAAAGAAAGATACATATGAAGGGGTCAGACTGTCCTCAACTTAAGAATTGATGGACTTATCACTGATCGTTACACTACATCTCAAACCAAATGTATTTCTATTTGTGTGGGTAATTGTTCCCTAGGTTACTCTTGTGTCAGTCGCACTTTGTGAAGTAGCGAGAAAATAAATAAATGTAGAATGTAGTAAATGTTTACATGGAAATAATAGACTCCTCTCATATGAAGTGTGATGTAGATGAACCAGCCTTGTGTGCCTTGTGATGGAGCTAGATGGATACAAATGTAGCTTTAGGTGCCTTTGATGGATGCAATCTTAGGTGGTGATAGCAAGTGCTTAGTTCTTGGTCCCTCATTATGGTCACATAACTTTATATTTATATGGTTCCCTTGTTCTAATTTCATAATTAACCCCAAAAATGTCGACCACCAAAAAGAGATAAAGGTCAAATGGATAGAAAGTTCCCAAAAGGTTAGACTAAAGTGTAAAGAGGATCACGGCACCCTAGAGGAGACCAGGGCACCTGGGGTGCCCCAGTAAAAAATAGGAAAAACTTAGAATGACAATACAGAATGGGCAAGTGTGGGTGAAAGATCGAAATTAATGACAGAAAGCAAATTAAAATGGCCAAAGACATGGGTTGATTATTAATTTTTTCACTTAAGAACCATATGAATAGCAATATGAAACCATGACTAAATAATGACTCAAAGTGCATGATTTTGTGTCTACAAGGAGGAAATTGGAGTCCATTATGGGATTATTCATGGATAATATTTGTGTTCTAAAAGAGGCATTGGGATACCATAAAGAAGACACCCATGATTATGAGGAAGAGAAGCCCCATACCAATCATACTCCTCCTCCATTCAAAGTAGAGGTGAAGATAGAAATCCAGCCTTATGATGGGGATGTGAATGTCAAGAAGCTAGAACATTAGTTAGCTTAACTTGAGGTATATTTCAATTTGTATCAAATCCATGTGTAGACACCAAAATTAGGTCACACTCCCCTTGGTCCCTCGTCAATAATCACCTTGAGCACACTCGCCTAACCATGGCCTTTTACACCCCACTCAAATATTAATTTAATTAATTTAATTAAATTAATTCATGATCTCATAATATTTATTATTTAAATATCTTAATTAAGATAATTCTCACACCACCACCTCACCTAGCCACCTATCCCTAGACCTATTCTTAGTATGTTGCCATAACTAACTAAGACCTACCTAAACCCAAAAAATCAAAGCCTACATTCCCTGTAACCACATTCCCGCCCATTAGAAAGGAAGCTTCCATTCTAATCCATGGAGGAAATGAACAAGATCCAAGAAATCCAACAAGATCTTCCCATTTTAGTAAACCTAGAAAATCCCGCCCTAACCGACACTGGTCACCCTAAACCACCGCCGGTCAACCCTTAACCGTCTTCGGTTACTATTTATTCCCAAAAACAACCTTATTTTGGGGTTAACACATATAGAAAAATGAGAGATGAAACCAGAGTTGCATGCAAATAGAACTAGCATTCACACACACATCTGAACATCCACATCCAACACTAGAAGTGATTGTACAGCCAATTGCATTCACGGGAGCATCCTGGGAAGCACCATCACCACATCAAACTTCATCCATATGGTCATCTGCCATTGCCATCCAGCCATTAAGCTCATGCAACAGTCAGTATTTTGTTAACCAGCATTCATCCATTTTTTATTTTAGTAGGATTTGTTATCTCTATTATTAGTTTCTACTTGCACCCCTATTCTCCCATCATTTACCTTCATGCAAGTTTGATCATTCCTTCACCCACACCACTAAATTGTCTATACCAGACTGCTAAAACACCTTTGAGTATACCTAAGATCCCCACATACCTTTCCCTTATCCTCCCCATTTTCATTTAGCCTCATATCTATCCTTACAACAAATTTTTAATAAGTTTCTATCACCTGACTATACTGACGCCGGTTACCCATGACAGTCATCGGTCTACCCTGAACCATCATCAATTATACCTAGACCAATGTAGGTCTCTATGTTTTACCCTCAGACCAAGAACAGAGCCTAAAATCCTCCACCAAATACCCAAAACAGCATAAAAATATACCCTGACCAGTACCAGTACTCTGACAGAGATCCTACCCTTCAAATTCAATCATAGCTTAGCCTGTTGTGAACAAATTTGCTTATTGTAGTCGAATGAGATACCTAAATCACTTTAACTATAGTAGGATTTCATTTATTGTTTACATTAGATTTGTTTTAAAAAGTGAATTGATAGCCTTCTAGGGAGTATCACACTTCTTGAAACTAGCACACGCTAGGCAATCCACTGTCATATACTATTTAATCTCTTTTGGTGGTCTTGTTGTTCATTTTAGGTAGTTCCTCCTAGCCAAAAGGAAGCACTCACGATCAGCTGTGGATTAAGTCATACGTGCACAACAACCTTTAACCAAATTTAAACATGTATTCCTCCTAGCCCATTTACCTTTATTTGTTTCATCAATATTCAAAGAAACACTCTAAGAATCAAGTGAAACATTTTGGCACGCCCGATGGGACCCATTCGGGGTTCCTTGCATTTCTTCATTTCTAGGTGAAAATTTGTATTTTTTTTCCATTCTAAAAGGTTCTCACATTAAATTTATCCCTTGGAATCTTCTCTTCTTTCTATTTGTCTCAAAGCAATCGTGTTTTGGTGTTACATAAAGAACTCTTCTCCTCTTTCATTTGTACTGCATTAGTGAAAGATCATACTCTCCCCTGTTCATCTTTTTGTGTCATAAAATTTAATATTTTGATTTGGGCATTTCATTCTACCTTATTTCATTAGCTCACATTAAATGAGGGCAACCTATATGCTAGAAGTCATGCCCAGCTGATGGTTGACAAAAGAATCATATAAAGCACATTCTCTCTTTCTCTGAGTCTTACCAAACTGTGCAAATTCAAATCTACACATCTCTCTTAAACAACATCTTACCTGATAGCATCTGTCTGTGATCACAATATATGGTTGTTAGGTACTTCCCAACTCATTACCTCTGTCGATTCATTATCTCAGAGGACGACCTGCCCCGGCCATAAACATTCTTGAAACCTCATCTTTTAGATCTCCTTCTTCGTAGGAATTCTTCCTCACCAAAAATTTTGTTCTATTATTCATATAGTCAGTCCTAAATAGCATAACCTAAACAAACATAATAGTAAAAGCACTCTTAGGATCATATTTTTCTTATTGTTTATGCTTGGATTGCGTTTTGAGGAGAGAGGACACGTCCTTCATCTTTTATTTCTCCTTACACACTCCTCATCACAATTAGTTTACTCCAACTTCGTCTGAGTTTGCCTAGACCTCATTTTCATCATTCTCAGAATTATGGGTTTGATTCACACTTAATTTTAAATCACAACCACCTTTTTCTTCATCTCTATTTCAATTTCATAGTAACCAATGTCAGTTCAGAGACCGTTGTCAATTACCCTCTGACTGTCACCGATTTTACCCAATCGGCATCGGTTTACTGTTCTTTTAGTTAACCTACCCAAAATGGACACCTGTTTCACATTCTGTGTTGTTTAGAGTCTTTGTAACTCTCATCATCTTCTCTTTCCCTGATAAAATCCATCTACATCTTATCTACCTAATAGATTATTAACCTTTTTCCTTGTCTTGGCTAACTATTCTTTTCCCACAGTGACCGACTATAGTTATCTGTGATCGACAACGGTTTAACCTAACTGGCATCGGTTAACCTGTTCAATTTTCCAGCTAACATTTTTACCCAATCCACCTACCATTGCCTAATTTTCCTATTTCTGTTGTATTTCTATGTCATTTATAGAAAGTAGTCCTACCAAGTTGGCATTTTTTCACATGGTGTTGACTCGTAGCCAAACAAACACCCTCGTGTTCCATGCTAGTCATCAAGCACTCCCACCTAGTCCACCTTTTATTTTCTCACCCATGAATCCTACCCAATCTATCACCATCGCCACACATGACAAGGATTTTGCATGACTCTTGATCAGAACCCCGCGGCCTTACAGTTCTAACCTTTCCCACTCCTCCACCTGAGACTCATCTAGTCAGTTGACATATGGCCTGTCTGTATCAATCTCTCCTACCCTTATCCATGTTGTTGCATCAGCCCCTAATAATGCAGTGTTACCCTCACCTGCTTCATCCTTGGTAGTTTTGCAGCTCGTACCTATACCTTCTATGACCGTCGCATCTGCCACATCTATTGCACCCGTGGCATCCACTATACCTTCATCCACCACCCAGACTATATCACAATCTACACCCATTGTCTCACAAATACCTATTGCAACACAACCACTCGTGGTGTCGGTGACCCCTACTCCATTCCAGAATCTCATCCTCTCCATCCCACAAACTCTGCCTCTAATTGCTACCAGAGTCATGACAACCATCCCACCTACATACACCTACTATCAACAACTCCCTACCTCGTCTGTCGCCCATTGTGGATATGTGCCTTCTATGTTGGTTCCTTATTCTCAACCTCCCTATCAAGTTCAATATATACCCCCTTATACCACATGAGGTGTGCCCCCATCACATCCTACAAAAGTTAATAATGGACAAGATGCAGACACTGGAGGCATCGGTTTCTGGATCACGCAATTCACTCACTTATGATGAAATTTGCAATGATCCCATACACCCGTCCATTCCCATTCATCCATAGCCCGTACATTGGGAAATGCCTAAATTTAACTGCTTCAACAATAAAGAGGACCCACAACAACATTTGCGGTCTTTTAAACATGAGTGTTATCTAATCGCCCATGATGACACTTTACTTCTGAGGACCTTTACCATGTCTTTGATCGGGCCCACATTAGACTAGTATAGTGGGTTACCTAGGCATTCTATCTTTTCATTTAATCAGGTAGCCCAAGCCTGCTTGGATCACTTCTCCATCAACGTCATTAAGAGGGTTACCATGACCGATCTCTACTCTAAACGTCAATATGACAATGAGTCTATAGTAGATTTTTTCGCTCATTGGCGTAGCTTGATCAATCAACTCACATTCTAATTACCATAAACCGAACTCATAGAGCTCTTCACTTGGGCCTGTGCTAGATATATTTCACCTACCCTACAGGTGCATACCTTCCAAACCTTCGATGAGGCATTCACCATGACACGAAAATTAGAGATTCGGGCCATCAAAGAAAAGAAAATTCAACTGCAAAATAAGAATGTGGCATTTAGGTCAAATGATACCTCTTCTTCTTCGAAACCACAGAATAATTATTCGAAAGCCAAGGGAACCGCTAACGCAGTGGTACTCAAGGCCAGCCCAACTCATCAATCAAATCAGGCTAAGCCCTCATCTAATCTTTCTCATGTCCAAACCTTTCAATTCAGACGAGAACAACAGAAATACACCCCAATTGGGGAGCCTTATTCTTTTGTTTTATAAAAATCATTAAAGTTGGGACCATCACCCTCCCTCCTATAAAACCACATACTGGTTTTGATCCTGCTCGCCCCACACCCGCGTGGTACAAAGAGCATGACTTCTACAACTATCATCGGGTAAAAGGTCATAGTGATGGAAATTACATCACTTTTAAGAACATTTTCCAGGAAATGCTCGAGAACGGCGAGTTAGTCTTGGATAATCCAAATGCACCTGCTAACCAAAACCTGCACATATTCAAGAAACCATTTCCTAATCATTGCCCCTTCTTCTAATCAAACTGGAGAGACCTCAACTAATGATAGCCATGCCCGCGAGGTCCATGCTATTTTTAGTGACGCACTATTTGCTTCCCAATTGCCTCATATTCCTTCCATAGAGAAAATCCTAGCCCAAATTTTTCCACCTACACATGAACCCACTTCACCTATTCGTCCACCCACAAAGGAACACCCTTTGTCTCCTCCCTCACCTATGAAGGAGCCTTCTGTTAACATCGAAACCACTTCACCTTTGGCTTCTCCACCTAGAGAACTATCACCAGCAGTACCTCTCTGACCCATGGGAGATGCGTGTTCATCTCCTCTTCCCACAAAGGAGCATCCATCATCTCCTCCACCTATCAAAGATCATTGGAAATGTCATTTCCTCTAGGTGACCATTCCTCATCAGCTACCCAGGATCAGGCTGACTTACTTTCAGCTCTCTTACCCACAGAGGCTGAAGCTACCAAATTCCCCATTTCTAAAACACATTTTACAGGAATCACTATTGGATCCACATCGACCTCACCCATAGCAGTGCCATTCTCATGCTTAGCTGATCACCTAGATTATGTCAATAAAGCCTTACTCTGAGGACATCTTCTACTTCCTATCTCAACACAAATGCAAATGTCACTCACGGACACCTCCACTATCTATCCAAAAGTGTTTTGACTAACTGAACCAAACACAACCACAACTATCAGAAATTATCCCATGATACCACTCATGGCTCAACTCACACCTCTACCCATAACCCAACATGCATCTACATCCAAACCCACACCTACAGTGTCTCCCTTGCCTAAGCCTGAAACTGCTTTAGGGGTCATCCCAATGGCTAGCCTTACTCATCCACCCATCAAATTAGATTTAGCTACGTCTTCCAAAACTAACACCAAACTTAACCTAGCCCCTAAACAGAAAAAACAATCTCCTAGATCTCATAACCCAACCTCACCAATCACACATTTATCACCTTCACCCCTTCCCGTCCATCCTAGGACCTCACCCCTCGACCTTGGCTAAGAAATAGGACGCAACAACCCATTTCCCCCAGTGGAGACCTCTAATATACCCAAGCAACTGACACAACCTCCACTCATACCTGTAACATTTTTACCACCCATACCTCCAATACCATCACTAACGTATTCACTACCCACGACACTTCAGTTCCTTTCCCTTACACCTCCTGCATGACCCGCACCATCTACCTCCACAACACCTCGGTTATCCCCATGGGTAACCCACCCTCTTCCACCAACCGCTTTTCCCTCTAAATCTCAAGCGCCCATATCACCTTTATCTAAGAAGGTGCAACCTCAAAGCAAAAATCTACTACCCTCCACTAAGATAGTTAAAACCAACCACACACTCTATTGTCGGTTCATCCACCAAGCCCCTACCCAAGAAGAATTGACTAACACCTATGAACATAGCTCAACCCACTCCTCCTCTAGCAAAGACTCTTCCTATACAATCAGCCGCACATGCACCGAAAACCGACATTTACTTCCCATTGTGATCCACTAGCGAGATCCTATGCCAAAATCTTGACCAACCTCCTCGAAACTTTTGTCATCACATTACCGCCTCTTAGACCTTACGACCCACTCAAACCCAAACCAAAAGGGTTTACTGAAACCAAAATTTGTGCCTATCATCGTGTGCCAGGACATGATGTAGAGAGTTGTAAGGCTTTGAAAACCATTCTTATCCAGTTGTGTCCTCCTGAAGAAAACTTTGATGATGATGACCTTCTCGATGAGGACCTCATTTTGCCAGCACCAGTTTCCACAATTCTTCCCTCATTGCCTACTCAGCGACCAATACCTCCACATCCACAACTCTTAGAGCCACATCCAAGATTTGTAAATTAACATGGTGTGCATCAGAGAACTCCCCAAACCTCTACCCCAAATGTCAATGTTCCCAACTCAATTTCACAAGGTTCCTTCCCACCTCTTGGCTTCTTCCTTTCTTGCCATTACACCTTCCATGGCTCACCTACTTCATCTACCTCCCTGCCTCAAATCAACATGATCCATGTTGCCACCTGTGCTCAGAAATACAAAGGCAAAGAAAGGGAAACTAACCCACCAACCAACCCTATACCCAACATACCCTTTGCACCCACACCTAAGGTCACTATCCGCGGGCCCCGCATATCCTATTTCTAATGGGGTTACACATAGCACGATGCTCGAAAAATTACTCCAGTCTTCCCTCAAAATGTGCCTATATGACCTCATCCAAACCTCTGAATCACATTGTCAAGCTCTCATGGAGGTTCTTCAATCTATTGAGGTTTTACCCAATGACCCTACACCCATAGCCTCCATTATTAAACCTCATCATGTAGCCTCTCTCACCAAATTACCACCTTCTTCTACACCTTCACCTACTCACCAAGTGGCCACCCTCAACTTCTTAGATGAAGAGATCACACCACACCAAACCGATGAACCAGATCCAGCCCTTTTCATTTCCATCCACGTCGATAATATACATGTATGACATGTTATGATCGATGGGGTGCTAGTATTAATATCATCTCCTCCCATGCATTTGACCAAATGCACATACCTGACAATTACATGCATAAAAATCCTATCATGTTACGTTCATTTAATGACATTTTCACCTCTACACTTAGCACATTCATCCTCCATGTTCACGTGGGCCCTCGTACTATTCTAGAGTTATTTTACATCTTGGAGGGGGAATTTCAATATAACTTGTTGCTTGGTAGACCCTAGATTCGTGTTATGGTTTGCGTTCCTTCCACTTTGCATCATTGTGTGAAGTTTAAGCATGAAGGGCACACTTATACCATTTCAATTGACCCATCACCTTTCAAAACCTGTAAAATGCTTTATCGACCCAATGACATGCGTATACCCATTAAGACATCTACATCCATGACCACTTCCTCTTCAGCTACACCTCTACCCACCAGTGTCGCCGCTACCTCAACCGCACCTAAATCCTCCATTCTTACCGCTACCACGACCTCCACTACCAACCCATCTGCCTCCCAATCAGCTGGCTCCACCTCCAATTCAATATCTGACACATCATCTATCTCAGCTACTCACATATCGACCACTGATCCCTTGGAAGATGTCTTTCAACACCTCACTCTGGGGGAGTATCGCCTATATAATGTCAACACATTCCTTACTCCACAAGAGTATGGAAACCTTTGCCAACACCCTCACTATGATCACCGCATAGGAGAACATCTCCTTTATGGTCCTCCCCACCTTCGCACCAATCTCACCTATGGGGGACTTGATACTACCACTTATACACCTAAACCACCATTACAAACCCACCCCTTTTCTGCCGACCTCCAGTCACTCACCAATCGCCGCTTCGCCCACACCTTCTTATAGCGATGTGCATGGAACGGTTTTGGTTTTGGATTTTATGAGCAAGGCCTTCACACCGTTATTCCATGTACTACCCACAAACATAATGACCATAGTGGTATCAGCTTTACTGAACTACCTACCAAGAAGGCTCACATCAAACACAGTGAGGATATAGACCCTTCTCCACCTTGTTCACCTACTCTACCTTCTTCACCACCTTCACCAACAGAGTCAATGGATCCAGAGTCCATCCCCCCTAACTTTTTTTTTTCATAAACACCATTTTCTTGGGGCCTCTAACTTATCAACACAAGGGCAAGGCTCCCTCTTCTCTTCCCTTCCTGTATCTTGAAATGATCGATGATGATACACCTTCTATTAATGTCGTTCAATGTCAGGATGATGAATCCATACTCACCTACCTTGGTGCCGAAGACTCATATACTCATCGGTCGTTACCCGTCTAAGACACAAACCATGTTAAATGAATCGACTATCGAGATCAACATCCATACTCAAGACAACCCACACATTCTAAATATCGGCCAATCTTTAGATACTGTTGAACAGGAAGCCATCACTTCTTTTCTCAAAATCATAACCATGCTTTTGCTTGGTCTTATGTTGACATGCCAAGTAATGACCCCACCATAGTGGTCCATAATATCGTAACCATTCCCGATGCCAAACCCGTAAAACAAAAACTGAAGAAAATGCACCCTTGCATTGCTCTTCTGGTCAAAGAAGAACTTCAACACCTTCTTTCAGTTTCCTTCATCTTTCCCATTGATTATCCCCGATGGAATTATAATATTGTCCTAGTCACTAAGGCGAAAGGGATACTTCACATTTGCACTGATTTCCGTGACCTCAACCTAGCTTGCCCAAAACATGACTTTCCTCTACCTAGTATAGACCAGCTGGTTGACCTTACTGTTGGCCATGAGATGCTCTCAATCATGGATGGCTTCTCAGGTTATAACCAAATTTTACTTGCCTCGAAGGATCAGCATAAAACTACATTCATCACCCCTTAGGAGACCTTCTGCTATCGAGTCATGTCTTTCAGCCTTAAAAGTGTTAGTGCCACATATCAGCAGGCTATGACTTACATCTTCCATGACATCATGCACCATATATTGGAAGATTACATAAATGATATCCTTTCAAAATCTAAATACTGCGCTGAGCACCTCACCGTCCTAAAAATCTTTTTTGACCGCCTCATTAAATATTGTGTTCACCTTCAGCCCAAGAAGTGTGTCTTTGCAGTTCTCTCGAGAAAGCTCCTAGGATTTATCATTTCCTTATGTGGTATAGAGGTTGACCCTGCTAAAGTCAAAGCCATTCTTGAAATGACTCCACCCACTAACCTGCGGAAACTCCATAGCTTACAAGGTAAGTTGTAATTTATTCACCGTTTCATTTCACAACTTTTTGATCGATGTCATCCATTTCATCATCTTCTCAAAAATGATGTCTCCTTTAAATGGGATGATGAATTCCACAAATCTTTTGAGGCCTTAAAACAATACCTTCTCCAACCACCCGTACTCATTCCGCCTAAATACGATCAACCCTTCTACCTATAAATTTCTACTACCGATCACTCCTTATGGGCCATGCTCTCTCATCGTGATGAACAACATAGGGAGCAGGCAGTTTACTACATAAGTCATACTCTTCTGGACTAAGAAACCCGATACACCCATGTCGAAAAAAAAAAATTGTCCTTAGTTTTCGTTGCCACCAAACTCCGTCATTACCTACTTAACCAAAAAACCTATGTTGTGACCAACACCGACCCCTTACACTTCATGTATGCCAAACCTTACCAAAATCAACGGGTTGCACGATGACTTATGCTTATGGCTGACCTTGACTCCTATTCATCCATCAAAATTCCATCAAGGGCCAGGCTATCACTGACCAATTGGCTGACACGGCCTATTTTCGGGGATCAACCCTCTAATTTTGACTTTCTAGATGAATCTATTGCTACCCTTTCCCTGGACGAGCCCATTTACCAAATGACACTCTTCTTCGATGGTTCCAAGTGTCAGCGTGGGGGTGGGGGTGGTGTTATCCTCATTCCACTCGATGGTGAACCTATGCCACTATATTTCAATCTTGATTTTGAGTGTACTAACAACACTGCTGAATACGAAGCACTTGTATTAGGCCTTCAGACTGCCCTTGCCTTAAACGTCACATCGATTAACATATTTGGTGACTCTCAACTGGTAGTAAACCAAGTCAATGGTATTTATCAATGCCACAACAAATAGCTTCAAAAGTATAAAATCCATGTTGACACCCTTTTGACCTCCTTTGACTGGTACGAACTGCAAACCATTCAGCGCTCTACTAACAAATTCGCATATACCGCTTCACCCTCTGATTCAAAAATATTTGTCACAGTACAACGGTTGCAATTTCCTTCCTATTCACACCTTGATGTCAACTTTGTTGGCACTCTTAAATGCAACCCACCTAACCTTTGGTATAAACAGCTTGTGGATTACCTTTCCCTTTCCATCTTACCTCCCGATCTCACTCGTAATGGACAATGTGCCTTTCTCAAAAGGGCCTCTCGTTACGTCATCATGGGTGGCCTCCTCTATAAGCGTTTCTTTGAAGGTATTCTTTTACAGTGCCTGACAAGTTCTGAGATTTCTTATGCCATTAAAGAAGTTCATGATGGCATATGTGGAGATCACTTCAGTGGCCTTGCTATTGCTAAGCGTATTCTTCACCTAGGCTATTACTGGCCGTACCCTTAACCATGATTGTTGTGACTATGTTAAGTGTTGTGTAAAATGCCAACAACATGTTGATCTTCATCATTCACCCAGGCATGCCTTACAGGTCACCCATGACCTTTGGCCCTTCTCTCAATGGGGTTCGGATCTTGACGGAGAGATCAATCCCCATTCTTCCCAGCAACATAAATGGATTATCACCACCACTGAATATTACACCAAATGGGTTGAAGCCATACCTCTCATCTCCATGAAAGCTGAGAAAATATGCGAGTTCATCAATCATCACATTATCTGTCGCTTTGTCATTTCACATCACCTCATCACTGATAACGGAAAACAATTCAAAAATAAAACCTTGTGGAAACTTTGTGACACCTTCGATATTCAACTAATTTTATCATCACCGTATTACCCACAAACCAACGGTCAATCCGAATCCACTAATAAAACCTTGAACAAAATTCTCATGAAATTAGTTAACGATACTGGGAAGGACTAGCATACACACATTCCTTTCACCCTATGAGCATACAGTAGTAGTATTCGCACTTCCACTACTACCACAAATTTTTCTCTAGTCTACGGTATAGAGGTTGTTCTACCTCTTGAATTCCAAATTCCATCTCTTCGTATTTTTCTCCATGACATGCTCAATGATGATGACTTTCACCAGGACAGTTTAGCACAACTTGAGTTATTATATGAATGTCATCTTAATGCTCTTGACCATCTTCAAGTTCACCAAAAACGTATCAAAATTGCCTATGACAAACGTGTCCATGAATGAACCATCCAAGTCAGTGATCTCGTCCTGAAGGAAAATCAGCATGTAACCAAAGTAGAAAAAAGCAAACAGGAAAAATTTAATCCTAATTGGCTTGGACCATACATCGTGACTCATCCATATGGATCAGGTGCTTATCGTTTATCTTCACTCAATGGTAAACCCGAACCTGAGCCCCTTAATTCCTTACATCTTTGACCATTCTACTGTTAACTTTCAGTCCTATCTCATCTTCTGCCTCTTTTCATGCTCATCCCTTGAGCATTATTCACTTCCCTCATTTCACTATGCCTTCCCCCAATGATTAAACAAGAATCATGTGCACACCCATCAATCTTATACCCTCTCTTAAATATGTGTACCACGGTTCTGTACATGGCATGATTCTCATGGATACTTTTTGTCTGCTTTCAAATGAGATCACATGGTCATTCCACCTTGCTTTCTGAAAAAGAATTCAATTCTTCACCTTAGTCATGTCCATGACTTAAAATTCCTCACATGGGATCTAACTCCTTGAGTCAAACTTCCAATAAAAAGATGACTCCCTCAAAAGGACATATTTCTCTCTACATCACTGATATAAATAGACTAATCCCTCGAAGGACAGCTATGCAAAGCCTTCTTTTACATAAAATAATAATAATAATAATAATAATAAAAGAGAGAGAGAGAGAAAATCTGAAGCTTCCCACATTGATTAGCTTTGCGAAGACCTCAAGGAGTTAATTTCCTCATCCCATATAGACTTCCCATATCTATTATTCTATTGCAAATATAAGTCACAATAGAAAACCTTTTCGTCATGGACTTGTTTATTGTGATCTTGGATCTCTTGCCATAAGGCATGCTCCCTCACACCATATAAACTAACCACTTTTCACCTTCTCACCATTAGCACTTTCATTTCCTACCACCTCAAGGGACCTGCTGGAACAATGACATTTGGTGATCATGTGACTACTCTTCACCTTTAGAATAATCAATCATGCAATGTCTTTAGGGTCTTATGTTCATCAACCTATCTAAGGTATGACCCACCCATTATGATCCTCACCAGTCAGGTGGCTTTCTTGCATCCTCTTATGTTTTAACTTATTCATTACGTATTGATCATCCTTTACAGGACTAGGTCCTCAGCGCTTATCTCTAGGAAATTTTCCTCTTTCAACACAATCAACTTAATATCACCCATGTCTATTTACCCATAGTTCAACTATACCTAAAAGACCTATACTCAATCATGCATATAACCTACCAACTCATTCTCATACCTCCTTACATCTTCCCTAGCTTATGGGATAACTACATTGGCATGAGGTCCCTTTTCGCTGGGACTATGTAGGCAGCACTCCGACGGCATGGGGCCCTTGGAGGTTAACTCGGCCACTCTCTACCCTAACCAATTCCCCTTTTCCCTTTCCTAATCACATTCTACCCTAGTTAGTTCCCTTTTTATATCAATAATGGGAAATTAAACCAAACCAACAACAATTGCTTCACATCTTTACCTTCATCACTAATGCATTCATTATGTCTACCATTTCTTTACCATTAAAATGCATTTTACTACAAAACATCTTAATGTGACCCATATCATCTTTAATTGTCCAAATTACTAAAGTTACCAACACAACCAATCCCAACTCCATCCATGCCTAAACCACAACCTGACTCAATCCATGCCTATGACCTAACTCCATCCATGCCTATAACTTGACTCTATCCATACCTAAACCAAAAACCTGACTCGATCCATGCCTATGACCTTGCTCTATCATGCCTACACTACTTAGTTTCCGTCACCTATACAAATCAAAATAGCAATTAAACACCACCATCTACACATAATCACCATCATCTATATAAATCAATCATCTAAACATGTGTATCCATATACATGAATCTCCAATATTTTTGGCACATAGACCGGTGTATATAACAAAATCTCAAAAACTCTCATGTACATCCTCACTATCTTCAGCATGCAGGCTGGTATATATGTCAAAAATATGATATCAACAATAAAATAATCATGCATGGGGCTCAATCATCACCCCATCTAATGTCCAAAACTGTCTCATCTGTCTCCTCCCCCGCTCCTCTAGCCTAGTGTCCGGTTGACCTCCCTCTACCTCGCCCTAGTCTAGCCCCTGATGGTCCTACCTCTGGAGCTGGCCTCCGTGCACTAGTGGCCTCACCCCTGAATCAGCCCCTAGGCTAGTTGGCCCCCTTGTACTCTCCACACTATGTGTGCAGGATCTACTCCTCTCAGTCGAGGCCTGTTATGCCCTGTACTCATTATATGATAAGACATATATACCTGCTACCATCAAATGATCCTTGTAATATCTCACCTCACCCATCGGAATCTCTCAATATAGCAACGAGTACTATCGGTGGTGGTTTCATCAGCCTCTAACCCTTCCCTACACCTGCCTAAATAACGAGACCCTATCCATTCCCCTATGGGTGGTGTCATTGGCCCTGGAGTCTATGCCCTGTACATGTGCCTGAAGGGCCGCTATCTGTGCCTGTGCAGTGGCCAACTAGCCCTGCAAACCTGTGACTTGTCCCTGCACCGTGGCCAACTGGCACAGCAAACCTATCACCTACACCTATAGGGTGGCTACCCTGCACCCCATCTCCATCTCCACCCTTTCCCTCTCCATCCAGTGTTGGTATTGGTCCCCTATACTCCCTGTGCCTGAAAAGTGGCCACCTATGCCTACAAGGTCATAACCTGTGCCTTGGCCCCTGTCAAATGTCCCTATACTATGCCCAACTAGGTCACTAGGGTAGCCACCTACCCCTATAGGGCATCTCTCTACACTTTGATAGTAGCCAAATCCGGCTGCCCCAGCCTCGGCGGTACTGCTCATAGTTGTGCAGCCCACCACTGTCTGTACCTGGTCTATCACCTCGGCATCATCTATCTGTTGGTCGACCGGCTGCTCCTCTTACACAGTCGGTAATTTAGGTCCTGGTGGAGACATAGGCCTCTCCACATCATCTCTCCTATACTGAGGGAAGGGTGGGGGTATATCCTGTGGCAACCAAAACTGTTGTCTGACCCAGTCCATGGGTATCATCTCATGCTCCTCGGGCCCACCGCCCCTCTATCCATTGGTAAATCTGTAGTCCATCTAGCTCTATCGTGATCTACATGTATGAAGGATACATCTGGCCTCCAAATAATTTCCATGCTAGACAACCCCTCTAGTAATCTCCTGTAATAGGCTACATCATGTGTAGCTATTGCAGCTTGGCACTCCCCAATCACCAGTACTCATCACCTGTAGCCCACCCACATCAACCTCACCTCAAATACATCATCCCGGGGCATACCAACTGGGCACACACACACAATTTTCTCATAGGCCCAACAATGTAACAAGAATGTGCAGCACAGGCTGAATCGCCATAGTCACCCATAAGCCCACATCTCCTTATATAGTTGTTACCAAGAACACATGCACCCATGCAAACTGAGTTTTTCTCTCTACTATGTCATGTAGGACCCGCATCAGTGACCATGGGAACCTCCCACCCCTCTACATCGGGAAGTGCAAAACAACATATTGCCTCCATCAGAAGCACTAGCAACCTCATCTCCTTCAGGGTAGGCCTGATACATCACCCCCATAGCTCATGTTGGCACTGTCGAATCCCTAACAATGTCAGCCCCTCTCCAAACACTGGTAATAGTAACTCCTCGGATGCCTCTGAGGAGATCGAGTACACCTATGTACTTGTTATAGGTAGTCACAGGGTCCCATAATCATCCTCTAGGGTGATCGTAATCTCACCCATCGGCAAATGGAATGTATTGGTCATTGAATCCCATCTATCGATGAGGGAAACCATCAAACTCACCTCCCGGACTATGTTCCGGTAGCCTCTGACCCTAATAAGGCCCACCTCTATAACATGGAACCACTCCTCAAGTGTTGTGCTCACTCGTACCTCCACTAGCAGTGGTGGTACCCTATCTCTCATATGCAGCTGATCTCTCACCTACAGCCAACAACCAATCATATTATTAAAACTTGACCACACATGCATTCAACCTTGTCATCCCTACTATGTCAATTACCCTAACTTAATTCAACTTTCACCTATTTCAATGCCTTAAATTCACACCACCTATCTACCCACACCTTGGACCATCACCTATTTTTATTTTACCTATCTACCCATGTCTCATACCCTCACCATACTCATTTTACCCCTCTCACCAATCTTCCTCATCCACTCACCTACCCATAATCATACCTCTTCCCCCTATCCAACTCTCCCTTCCCCTGCCTATTTGTCCACAACCCATCTATTTTAGCTCTTCGTGGACCTACCTCTCTAGCTTTCCGACCGGAATCGGTCATCCTCGACCGACCACAATCCACCAATAACAGTCATTAGTCATCACATCTGTGACCGGTACCGGTCCTTACCCACTGATGTTGGCTAAGAGTAAACCGACCGTCGGTCACCGTCACAGATGACAAACCCACGATGCCTTGCCCTTTTTCTCCCACACTCCTCCTTTTTACCCCTTTCCCTCACCAATACCTACACTAATACCCATTCCTACCCCTTATTTACCTAAATCCACCCTCCCTTGTTCCCCTTTTTTCATTAAACCCCCACATTCAAATTTTAAAAGTTTCCCCCCAAAACAAATCCTATTTTCCCTCCTAGCCAATTCCTACCCCTCCCCCTCCTCACAACAAACAAAATAATCAGAATAGCTTCTTACCTCATCACGCTTCCGTTTGTGTGGTGGCGCATCAGGCCGCTGCGCCAGGTCCACTTGATCCCTCTCCCTTCCTCTACCATCACCGATCGTCCGCTAGCTCAATCATATTCAAATCAATCACCCAATCCAATCACTGCGCTCGTAGACCCACCTATCGACCAATGATCACTCACCTCTACAGCTCACCAACTAAGCTCTCCATGTCATTTGGTCACTTTCCACCTCATTCTTCCTCTTTTGTTGTTTTCTCTCCAATTTGGTAAATGACAAATGATTTTAAAAATGTGGCACTTTTTCTTTTTATAACCTACCCAACTTGACCAGCGACAGTTTTACCTCAACCGACATCATTCATGTGCCCTCATATACCATGGACGGTTTTACCTCGACTGACATCGGTCTTATGCCCTATCTTACCATGGTCAGCTCCATAGTAACCAGCATCAGTTCCTTATAACCATTGGTCAGTTATCCATCTTAGTCTTCTTCCTACCCATTACCCCTAATTTGTTGACCTGAATCCCTTTTTTTACCTCACCCAACACCTGACTTAAACATCTCCCTTTACCCTCCTGACCTCATCATTTATAAACCTACCCTCTTCATCATTTGGGGACTCGTTATTTTACCCATACCTTGGCCCTACCCATGTTGTGACCTAGTTACTTAGACCTGGAACATTGCTAGTGACCTGTGATCTCATGTTCTCCAGCTAATACCTTGTGGAACTGTTACCTATGTTGTTTTACCTAGATGACCTTACCTTTGCCTCTCGTTGTGACCGTTTATCCTGACCCACCCTTTGGTGTACTGGAATATACCTAAACGTTCCTGCACCTGACCTGCGATGTGTTTCCTGGCCATATCCTATACCTTGGATACCAAAATCACCTCAACCCTTGTTTGGATAAACCTATCGATATTAGACAATGTAGATTTTGCATGCTCTTCAACCTAGTACCGTACTGCAATCTATACATGTGTGTGCATTTGACTATTACATACCTTTGACCCTGACCCCATTACCAGGATTACCCAATTATACCTTTACCCCTTTACCCTTGTTGCCCACCTTCCTCTTCATCACATTCACCTTTTATCAAACCACCCATCGATTTTTCCTTCTACCTCATCAGTTCCTGGTTTGAGGGGGGATCACCTTCACCCACACATGGGGGCAACCACATCTTATTTTTTGTTATCCGTCACTTTACCAATACAAGCTACACAACAAAAAGGGGGAAAAATGTAGACACCAATATTGGGTCACACTCCCCTTGGTCCCCTCGACAAATAATCACCTTGAACACACTCACCTAACCATGGCCTTTTACACCCCACTCTAATATTAATTTAATTAATTAAATTAAATTAATTCATGATCTCATAATATTTATTATTTAAATATCCTAATTAAGATAAATCTCACAAAACCACCTCACCGAGCTACCTCACCCTAGACCTATTCTTAGTATGTTGCCATAACTAACTAAGACCTACCTAAACACTAAAAATCAAAGCCTACATTCCCTCTAACCACATTCCCACCTGTTAAAAAGGAAACTTCCATTCTAATCCACGGAGGAAACAAACAAGATCCAAGAAATCCAAAAAGATCTGCCCATTTTAGTAAACCTAGAAAAATCCCACCCTAACTGACCTCGGTCACCCTAAACTGCCGCCAGTCAAACCCTTAACCGTCATCGATTACCATTTATTCCCAAAAACAACCTTATTTATGAGGTTAGCACATTCAGAATAAGGAGAGACGAAACCATATTTGCATGCAAATAGAACCAGCATTCGCACACGTATCTGAACATCCACAGCCAGCACTGGAAGTGATCGTAGAGCCACTTGCATTCATGGGAGCATCATGGGAAGTGCCATCACCACATCAAAATCCATCCATCTGGTCATCTGCCATTGCCATCTATTTATTAAGCTCATACAATAGTAAGTATTTTGTTAACCATAGAATTCATCCATTTTCATTTTAGTAGGCTTTGTTATCTCTATTATCAATTTCTACTTGCACCCCCATTCTCCCATCATTTACCTTCCATGCAAGTTTGATCATTCCTTCACCCACACCACTAAATTGTTTGTACCAAACTGTTAAACACCTCAGAGTATACCTAAGACCCCCATGGACCTTTCCCTTATCCTCCCCATTTTCATTTAGCCTCAGATCTGTCCTTACAACAAAGTTTTTAATAAGTTTCTATCACCTGACTATACCGACGCCGATTACCCAGGACCATCGTCGGTCTACCCCTAAACCATCATCAGTTATACTAGACCAATGTTGGTCTCTATGTTTTACCCTTAAACCAAGAACAGAGCCTAAATCCTCCACTGAATACCTAAAATAGCCTAAAACCAAACTCTGACCAGTACCAGTACTTTGACAGATATCCTTCCCTTTAGATTCAATCATAGCTTACCCTGTTGTGAACGAATTTTCTTATTGTAGTCGAATGAGATACCTAAAACACTTTAACTCAAGTAGGATTTCATTTATTGTTTACATTGAGTTGTTTTAAATAATGGATTGACAACCTTCTAAGGAAGTATCACACTTCCCGAAAACTAGCACACGCTAAGCAGTCCACTATCATATGCTATTTAATCTCTTTTGGTGGTCTTGTTGTTCATTACAGGTAGTTCCTTACAAGCCAAAAGGAAGCACTCACGATCAGCTGTGGATCAAGAAGTCATACGCGTGCAACAACCTTCAACCAAATTTAAACAGGTATTCCTCCTAGCCCATTTACCCTTATCTATTTCGTCAATATTCAAAGAAACACTCTAAGAATCAGGTGAAACATAATGAGAGTCGGTAGATTTCATTTACAAGGTTAAAATTAGCCAATCATGCTTTAACTTGGTTTGAAAGCTATGTTTATATACTTTGGTTGTTAAGAATATGTTGGTGCCCATTTTGATCCTCTGTTATTTTCCCATCTTCCCCCTTTGTTCTACGTGCTCTAAAAATGTTTTTTCTTTGAGTTTTGGTGGTTTGCAAACTTTGTTCTCCAGATTGGATGCTTTGAAAAGCTCACAAACTTATTATTTTGCCCCATTTTGAAGGAAAAATACATGTATGCCTTGCTTTGTGCCCTAAATTTCCAAATCCACGGGCCTCTGTCATTTTTTTCACTTTCCTCGGCCTTTGGAGCTTGTGGTTTTTTGTTTTCATGCATATTTTCCCTCGAAAATCTATCCCCATGGTCGAAAATTGCCTTAAATCAATTTCCCTTTGTTTTTTTGACCAAAAAATCCTTCACCCACGAAGAAAAAATCAAATTCGGGCATATCTGGTAAATTATGTGTTTTTTGATGGTCATACGGGTGTCATTTTCCCATCAAAATTAAGCTCAAAAGACTTCTCCTCCTATGTGGCTGTTTATCATTGGTCAAGGATCGGTGGGTTTCTTTGAAAACTTAACGTTTTTTGGTGTTTTGGTAAAATTTCCAAATTTCCCCCGCAACTCCGCAGGAGGACACATGTCACATTCTCATGCAAAGGTGGAATGGAAGGCTGGCAGGGGACTTAGGAAAGTTTTTCCTTTTTGGCGAAGGGAAAAAGGTTAAGGAAAGGGGCCCGCACGTCCACCATTGCCAATGAGGGGTGAGACACGTGGCAGCTTCAGGGCACATGTCAGAAGGGAGTGTAGGACCGTGGAGGACTTAGGCATTTTTTTCCTTTTTTGGTGAAAGGGATGAAAGTTAAAAAAGGGGCCGCGGGTCTAAAATGGTGCAAACAGGAGAGACACGTGGTGGCAAGCAGAGTAGGTCGGTGGGCCACTGGAGGCAAAAGTAAAATTTTATCCCTTTTGAAAAAATGACTTAGAAGTAAAAATTTGAGGCGTGGCTCTGCATGACAAATCAGAAGGAGACACGTGGCAGGGAAGAAATCAGAGGGCGGGCCCATGGAGGCAAAGTGATAAATTTTCCCTTGGAAAAAAAAGGGATTAAAACATGAAATAAGCCTGTGGATTCTTAGCGATAGAGAGGTGGACACGTGTCAAGGACAGAGGCGGAGGTGCGGGCCCGCGGGGAAAAAAGTGAAAAATTTCCAAATTTCCAAAAAAGGTGGAAATGTGTAGAATTGAGCCGCGACTTCAATGGGACCCACCATATGCCACGTGTCAGCACCAAATTTCAAGGGTGGAGGGGCAGAGAAAAAAGTCAAAATTTTACATTTTCCAAAAATGTTAAAAAGTCAAAAAGTGATCCCAAATCGTTCCCAATCGTATTTTGACACGTGGAGGGCCCAAATTGAAGGAAAAAGAGAAAATAAATGGTAGCTGTACATTTTTCATTTTGGCCGCCATTTTTGCTCCAAGAAGTGTGGAATTGTGAATTTTGCATCAATTTTGATCAAATTTTTGGAAAATTCATGTCATTTGTGCCTGCAAGGACCAATGCAAGTGGTTTCAGGGATCAATTTGCATATTTGAGGTGTTTTTGAAATGAATTTTTGCCCTAGCCCGTGCAAAACATGAAATATCAAATCAAAAAGTTACAGAATCAAATTTTGAAATGATAAGGATGAAATAATGAAATGAAAGGAGTCTGCATGCTTGGAGAATGAAAAACGTGCCTCCACAATGGATAATGATGAAGGATTTGTAATGATTCACCTTTTTAAAACACCTGGCAACTTTTGTTGCAAATATGTTAAATGTCCCTATCTGACGAATCATGTTGGAATTTTGTAACAAACTTGATGCTAGGCATATTCTTTTCTTGGGAAAGAAGGATCAAATGTAATTGAATGCTATATAATGCATGTTTTTTGACATGTAAAAGGTCGAAGAAACTTAGAATTTCACAGGAAAATCTGGGAAGAAGCCCATTCTCTGAGAAACCACCTGAGAACCATTTCTAATTCCTTTCTACATCATATTTGTATCATGTTGAGTTGGTTTCAGTTGTAAATCCATCAACAAGCTCTGAGATTGTTCTTATAACATTCCCCTACTGATAAATTTGGTCATTCTAGATTATTTTGTGTTGTCTCTTGGCAAAATTTTCATGCACTTATGTTTCAGAATGTTTTCAATTTGTGTTTCTTACTCTTGTTGCAGTCTTGTGTTTGAAATCTCTCTTGATCATACATGGTCTCATTTCTTGTTGATAGTTTAGTGGCATTTGCAATCTCACATTTAGAAGAGCTTTCATCTGATAAAGAGATAAATAGATTTAAAATCACTTTACCTTCCCTGAATTTAGAGATTGTTTGTAAACCTTTGGGTGCACCTTAGGTCATGATAAAATAGAGATTTCTGGATGCTTTGTTGGTTCATCTGCTTCAAGATTTTGTGGCAGGTTGTCAAAGATTATGTGGAAGAGTGCAGATCTGGGCCTCCATTTGTTGCACATATCCTGGTTGAAGGAGTACCTTAACCCCTTTGAAGCATTCTATCTGTTTAGGTCTTACAAATTTCTTGCAAAGGTCCTCAAAGAATTTGGCAGATTCTGGTTAATCTTGTCTAAAAATATCCCACCAAAAAATTCATTCAAAATAACTAATCCTACCCCATACTACCCCTGCATTGCATTGTGTGTCAACAAAAGAATATAATCCATTTACAAAAATGCACAAAGTAAATCAGGATCATACCATGTCTTCAGTAACCCTCAGCCTTGTCTTGAAAATATCTCCATAATCTGGGAGTGACAACTCTGTGAAAGTTTGAATAATTGGAATGTTGATCATGTTTTCCCAAGGCCATTTCCATACTATTTACACAAATTGAGGGATATCTTCATCTCCTTCACCATCTGAGGGTTGCAATATAGGTTCTCTTACCTTGGTTGAAAGGCACAACCTAAAACAGTTAGGACAAGATCAAGTCCTATTTGAGTGCTATCCATCTCTCCACAAATCTGAGTGCTAGTTAGATCACATCCCTGAACTACAAAATGACATACATCATGATCTATCTGCCTTCAAGATTCATGCCATATCTCTGATGCTGCTCAGACTGAAAAGGAGAAAAAATTTGGGTACCAACACCAATGGCACTATTGCCTGAGGACATTATGCAGTATTTCAGTATTTCATATCCCTGGTAATACTTCTTATGTGATTTATGTGCAATTACAAATCTGAGTATCATCTTCTAATCAGATTTATAAGGCTGGAATGAAGAGTAGAGTTCTGAGTTTGATATTTTCTTAGTTCAATCTGATCCATGTGCATACATATTTGAGATATTTGAATGCATATCAAACCCTTAGTGATGTCCTTTGCAAATTCTACATACAAATACATTGTTGAAGCATCATTTTATAATTAGATTTGTAAGGATTAAGTGAAGATATAAGTTCTTCCTGTAAATTTTATCAGTTTCCAGTAGTTGTTGCACTTCATTTGCATTTGTGGTTGATAAATTCAAAAAAAGGAAGGTCTGATCTATAAAGTTTTACAAGGTTCTCAGTGCTGATAGATATTTGACAGAGTATTTTAGTGCATCTGCACAACTAGGGTGAAAATCCTTAGTGGCAACTCCATGCTATTCTGATATTGATAAATACCAGTGTCTTAAGCTTTATGTCATTTATTTTTGTGTTGCTAATCTCTACAAAACTAGAAGGAAGAAGATCTCTCTTCATTAGGGACTCTGCTAAGAAGTTGTTCTCAAATTCAAGGAACTCAGAGTTAGAAGGGAGAAGAGTTTGGAAAGTTGTTAAAGGTTAGACATCAGGCAAGGGTATATCCATTGGTGAGAGAGATCAGCCTTTGGTAGAGGATTATCACTCTTCTTCAAGTGATTCTGATTCAAGAAATCCTCTCATAAACTTGTTTACTTCAGCTAGTGAAGGTCCTTCTGCTGTACCTGGTAAGTTCCTTCTCTCAATCTGCACCTCTGTGTTTCAATTCAAATAAAACTTTCCAAGAAAATCAACACTTAGAGAATACCAGTCTTGTGAACCACATTCTTGAGCCCCAAAGACCTTGCACTCCTCATCATCTTGTGTCACCCCCAAGATCACCTCCACCAAAAAATATGGCTCAGCCTAGACCTCCATTTGTTGTTTAACACCTTTGGTCCTATATATTTTAGAGGAATGGATGGTTACCCAAATGTTGTCCCACAAGATGTCAGAAATAGGTTGCCAAAGTTCCAAGGTAACAATGCTATAAGTGGTGATCAGCATCTCAAGCTTTTTGTTAACATGATGGAGGATTTTGAGATAGAGTTTGAAGATGTGTATATTAAATTGTTCATTCATACACTAGAAGAGGATGCTAGGGATTGGTACAAGGCTTTTCCTGATAATTCTATTGATTCATGGACTGAAATGAAGAATGCATTTAGGTTGCAATATGGTGACAAGACTGATCCTAGATTTCTCTTGTCTGAATTTGAAAATATCAAGAAGAATCCCAATGAATCAGTCCATGACTTCAACACAAGGTTTAACAAAACTTTGAGAAGGCTACCTATTAGTCTGAGGCCTTGTGATGAATCTTATCTAATCAAATATGCAGATGCATTTGACAAAAAGGCGAACCTACTACTTAAGAGATAAGAACCCTACTAATATAAGACAAGCTTTCACCATGGCACTTCAAATTGAAAACAATATCAAAGTAAATTGGGAAACCTCTCAAGAGAGATGGTGTAAAGTTGATAAACCCTGAAAAACCTCAAGCTAGCAAGGGTGCTGATTTGGAGGAGGTTGTGAAAAATTTGGCAGGGGCTGTCAAAGAAATATCATACAAGTTGGCAAGAGATGAGAAGGGAATTGGGAAGACTTCACAAGGTCATCCAAGAGCACAAAACCATGACATATTTTCTAATCATCCTAGAGGTGATCAAAGGGAAGATGATAGAGGAAAAGGACCATGGGGTCTGTAAATAGACATCCTCAAGCACGTGAAGGAAGAGTGTTTCCTGATCCCCTAACTACTAGGGTTATTGCTGTTGAGGAAGTTTCTGATATTGATTGGTGTGATAGGTGTTTTCTACCCCATCCTCCATGTGAAGTGGACCAGAAAGATGGTGAAGCTAATAATGATGATGGTATTGATGATGATATTTGCATGATGGGCTTGTTCTTCAAGCTCACAAGGAGGAGCAACATCTACTGAAGTGATAAGTGCTAGGACTGCTACTACCTTTTGGGATTGCATCAAATGGGTACAAGTCTTCCTTCCCCCTCATACTCTTGAAGTTGATGTAGTGCAAGCTTTTGAAATTCCTAACAATGACTTTGAATACTTAAGAGATTTGATGATTAAGAAAGTATGATGGTGGTATCCCTTCGGAGGAAGATAGACAATTGTTGATGAATGTTGTTGTAGCTCAAGAGAAAGACTATAACACTAGAAGTAAAGTTGTTAAGGGAGTTGGGCCTCAAGCCAAACCTAAAACACCCTTTCTCACAAGCATTCCCAAAGAAGCTCCTAGAAGAGAAGCACCTGCCAAAAGCTCTGTTGTCCCAAGCAAAAATTACAGTCCTCCTCATGCCCAAGCTACCAAGAACCCCTTGCCATCTGATGAATCTACTTGTCTCCCTTTCAATGTTGCTTTGCCAAAGAGTGTTCCCTATGACATAGCCCAAGTATTGAGCCAAATCAAAGTGAGTGTTCCAATCATTGAGTTGCTTAGGATTCCTGAGCATAAGAAGAGAGCATTTGAGTACTTGGGATTGAAGGAGGAAAAGATTACTCCATGAAGAAATGTAAATGTTGTTGAAACTCCTCCTCAGATCATTACAGACCTTGAAACACCACCAGCAGTAGAAGATCTTGGAGAGACACCTGAGGTATATTTGGGGACATCCTTGGTTGATTCCCAATTGAATGTTGATCCATTCTTCACAACTTTGATCATAAAGGATAGACTACTTCACAATTGTATGTTTGATTTTGGTGCATCATGTAATGTCATGCCTCTAGAAGTCATGAATGAGTTGGATATCAAAGTGACAACAGCCTATGGAAATTGTACTACCATGGACTCAAGAGAAGTGCTGGTAGTTGGTTGTGTGAAGGGTTTGGTGGTGCAGCTTGCATCTTATCCCGGGAGGAATTTAAAATTGGATGTTGTGATTGTTGATTGCCCTGCCAAATGGGGTATGTTATTGTCAAGGAAGTGGGCTGCAAGTGTTGGAGGGAGTGTCCAAATGGATATGTCTTTTTCCACCATTCCCATTGAGGGAAGCCTTGTCAAGCTCTATGGAGAAAAGAAGATGTTGCATCTAATTGAGGATCCAAACAATGCTTCTTATGAAGTATTGTTTGCTGATGTTGATGTTGATAATTTTATTGAGTTTGCTGATGGAAAAGAACACAAGATGGATCAGTCAAAGTGCCTTGATCAGGTAAGTTCTCCTTGGACCTTGCTATTTGATGGAGCTTGCTCCAAATTTGGGAATGGTGCTGGTATAATTCTTGATTTCTCCTAGCTTGGAAGAGTTTGTTTTTTCCTTCAAGCTTAATTTTGAATGTACTAACAACATTGTTGAGTATGAAGCCTTGTTGTTGGGTCTGAGAATTGCATGGAAGTATGGTGTCAAGGACATCATTGCAAAAGGAGATTCAGAGCTAGTTGTCAAACAAATAAGAAAAATGTATGCTACAAAAAATTAGCGGATGAAACAGTATAAACATGCAGTTTGGGATCTAATTGAGATGTTTGATTCCTTCAATATTGTGCACCATGATAGAAGTTTCAATGCTTCTGCTGACAATTTGGTAGTGTTGGGATCAAGATTTGGAGATTGCACCATTTCACCTTATTGTGAGTACAATGTTGAAGTGTTAACTAGGCCAGCTATCCCTGACAACATCAAACATTGACAAGTGTTTAATGATGATGCTCAAGTGAAAAGGTTCTTACAAAATCAAGGTGAGTTTGTAGATCAACATATTGATTGGGAGCCAATGGTATGTGTGACTGAAGGAAGAGAGACTTTTTTTGGAAAGGATATTATCCAATTGAAAACTAACACCATTTCTAGAGGTCTTGTTGCTCTTGAGTCAAATTTTAGACAATGTTGATTACATCATCAATAGAAACATATATACCTCAAGGGATGTGGAAGAGCATGAACTTGGGAACAAAGGAGAAACCAAGAAGAGTTTGGTTGGGCAGTAGTTTAAGCAAGGAAGAAAAATAGTCCTACCTCCAATTGTTGAAACAATATCAAGACTGTCTTGCCTGGTCATATTCAGAGCTGAAAGCATATAGAGAAGACTTGTTTCAGCATGAGATCCCTCTTGAGAAAAATGCCAAACCATTCAGACACAAGCAAAGGCCAATTAATCCACTCCTCTCCATGAAAATTCAAGATGAATTGAAGAAACTAAAGGAGGGAGGGATCATTCAGCCCACAAGGTATTCATCTTGGGTTGCAAACCTTGTGCCAGTCAGAAAGAAGAATGGAGATATCAGACTTTGTGTAGACTTCAGAAATCTGAATAGAGCTTCATTGAAAGACAATTATCCTTTTCCAAACATGGAGAACATGCTACAGTTAGTGACTGGATCTGAATTGTTGTCCACCTTGGATGGTTTCTCTGGCTACAATCAGGTTGTTTTCAAGGAGTCTGAAAGATTTAAAACTACCTTTACCACTCCTTGGGGAAAATATGTTTATGTGAGAATGCCTTTTGGTCTCATGAATGCTTGGAGCTACTTTCTAAAGAGAAATGGATGTTGCTTTTTCTGGTTATATAAATGACTTCATTGCAGTTTATCAGGATGATGTGACTGTATTTTCAAGGAGCAGAAAAGATCACTTGCAGCATTTGGAAAGGATGTTGATCAGATGTAGAGAATTTGGAATCTCTCTCAATCCAAAGAAGTGTCACTTTGGGGTGTAAAAGGCCAAGCTACTTGGTCATATTGTTTCAAAGGCTGGTGTCATGATTGACCCTGAGAGAGTAGAAGTAATCAGCAAGGTGCCAATTCCAAGAACAAAGAAGGGCATCCAATCTTTCTTTGGGTAGATCAATTTCATTAGAAGGTTTGTGTCAAATTTTTTTGAATTGACCCTCCCCATTACATGCATGTTAAATAAAGATCAAATTATCAAGTGGGAGGAGGTTGCCCTTAAATATTTTGAAGGAATCAAAGAGGCATTGAAACATGCACCTGTCTTGGCAGCCCCGAATTATAAGAAGCCTTTCCAAATCTTCTCCTTTGCTTCTGAAAATACTATTGCATCTGTTTTGCTCCAAAAGGATGAAGATGGGGTTGAGAGGCCTATTTCCTTCTTTAGCAAGGCCTTACAAGCTACTGAGTTGAAGTACACAATCATGGAAAAATAAGCATTTGCCTTGGTGAAAGCAACAAAGGTTTTTAGGCCTTATATCTTAAGTTCAAAAGTTGTTTCTTATGTTCCCCACACCATGGTAAAAGACATCTTATTAGAGATGGAGATCTCAAGTAAAAGATGTATATGGGTGAACAAACTGCAGGAGTATGATATGGAACATCCAAACCACAAAGTTGGTAAGAGGTTTGGGTCTTGCTAAGCTCATGGCTGAGAGAAACTTGCAGACTGTGGAAGTGAATGAAGTAGAGGAAGAAAGGGTAGATGTTCTTGAGAAATTGGTAAGTTCTGAGTGGTACAAGGATATAATCTTTTACCTTAGACACCTTATGTGTTGTCCTGATCATTTAAATAAAAATTAGAAAATAGCCCTCAAGCTGGCTTCTCAAAAATACATCATCACTGACTTTGGGCTGGCTTGGAAGAACCCTGAAGGTGTCCTCTTGAAGTGTGTAACTGAAGATGAAGCTCCCAAAGTAATTTTTGATTTCCATGGGGGAGTTTGTGGAGGACACTTTGCTAGAAGGGTTACAACACACAAAGTTTTGAGAGATGGTTATTGGTGGCCTACTCTCTTCAAATATGTAACCATGTTGATTAGAAAATGTGAGAGCTACCAGCGTTTCTCTAGAAGAATGAAAGCTTCAGGCTCCCTTCCTTTGCAACCTATATCAATTGAATCTCCTTTCAAATAGTGGGGGATGGACTTCATTGGTGAGATTTCAGACCCTTCTAGTGCTGGACATAAATGGATCCTTGTAGCCACAGATTACTTCACCAAGTGGGTAGAGGCAATCCCCACCAAGAAAGCAACACACCAAGTTGTTATGGATTTCTTGTTGAATAATATCATATGTAGATTTGGTGTGCCAGTCAAGATTGTGGCTAATAATGCCATGTGTTTCAGAGCTAAACCTTTGATGGCAATGTGCAAGGAGTATGGAACCAATCTGACTTATTCTTCAAACTATAACCCCCAAGGGAATGGACAAGATGAGTCCAACAATAAGAACTTATTGAAGATCATTAGGAGAACCTTGGAGTTGAACAAGAGAAAATGGGGTGAACAACTGAAATTTGCAGTTTGGGCTGATAGAATCACTGCTAAGAGAGCTATTGGTAAGAGCCCATTTGAGTTGGTGTATGGAACTCAAGCTCTGCTGCCCTTACATCTGTAATTATCTTCATTTCAGTTTGTTCAACAACTTGAGGATCAAGAGGTCAGTCCATATGAAGCAAGGATTAATCAGATTATGGAGCTAGATGAAGAGAGAAGAGCATCCCACTAGAGGCATGTCAGATTTAGAGAGAATTTGAAAAGATTGTTTGACAAGAAGGTCACTCCTAGGGCCTTCAATATTGGATATCTGGTTTTGTTTATGGGATAGCAGAAATGAAGATAAGGGAAAACATGGAAAATTTGATGCATTATGGATGGGCCCTTACTCCATTGATATCAGAATTGGTGAGAATACCTTTTTTCTCAAAGATTTAGATGGGGAATTTCTTGAACTACCTGTTAATGGTAGGCATCTGAAGCATTTCTTGGATTAATCCCCAAATTTGAGGTATGCACCAACTTGTACAGTGTATAGTGTTTGGCTTTTTCTCTATTTTTGGTGTTTTGTCAGTTCTTGGTTTGCCTTGGTGTGTGGCAGCCATTTTTTTTGGTGTTCTCAGTTGGTTTTTGGATGGTTTTGGCTCATGAATCCATTTTCCCAATGGATTATTTTGGCAACTTGGTCTACTTATTGTTCTTGTGGCACTCACTGGGAGTGCCCATCCCTGAGCAGGAGCCGATGTTGGTGCCCATTTTAATCCTCTTCTATATTGCCATCTTTCCCCATTGGTTTTGCATGCTCTAAAAATGTTTTTCTTTGAATTTGGTGGTCTGCAAAATTTGTTCTCCAGATTGGATGCTTTGAAAAGATCACAAACTTATTATTTTTCCCCATTTTGAAAGAAAAATACATGCATGCCTTTTTGTGCCCTAAATTTCCAAATCCATGGGCCTCTATCATTTTTTCCATCTTTTCCCAGCCTTTGGAGCTCGTGGTTGTCTCATTTTATGATTATTTTCCCTCAAAAATCTTATCCCCATGGTCGAAAATTGCTTTAAAATCAATTTCCCATTTGTTTTTTGACCAAAAAATCCTTCACCCACGAGGAAAAAATCAAATTCGGGCATCTCTGGTAAATTCTATGTTTTTTTGATGGTTATACAGGTGTCATTTTCCCATCAAAATTAAGCTCAAGCCTCTCCCTCATACATGGCCGCTTCTGGTTGGATGAGATTCGGTGGGTTTTTCTTTGAAAACTTAGTGTTTTTTTGATTTTTGGAAAAAATCCAAATTTCCCCCAACCCTGCAGGTCCGCAGAGGAGGACACGTGTCATGTTCTTATTCACAAGGTGAGATGGAAGGCTAGTAGGGGACTTAGGAAGATTTTTTTCCTTTTTGTGAAAAGGGGAAAAAGGTAAGGAAAGGCCTGTGCATGTCCACCAAGCCAATCAGGGGTGGACACATGACAGGGCAAGGGGTCAGAAGGGAGTGCAGACCGATGGAAGGACTTAGGCATTTTTTGCCTTTTTTGGTGAAAGGGATGAAAGTTACGAAATGGGGCCACGGGTTCGCCAAGTAGTGCAAAAGGAGACACGTGGTGGCAGGGTAGAGGAGAGTCGGCGGGCCAGCGGTGAGGAAAAAGTAATTTTTTTCCCTTTTGCCTAAAAAAAGACTTAGAATGAAAATTTGAGGTCGTGGCTCCACGACAAATCAAGAAGGAGACACATGGCAGGGAAGAAATTGGAGGCGTGGGCCCGCGGAGGCAAAGTGGAAAATTTTCCCTCGGTGAAAAAAGGGGTTAAAACATGAAATAAGCCCACGGATTCTTAGTGATAGAGAGGTGGACACGTGTCAAGGACAGAGGCGGAGGTGCGGGCCCACGGGGAAAAAAGTGAAAAATTTCCAAAATTCCAAAAAAGGTGGAAATGTGCAGAATTGAGCCATGACTTCAATGGGACCCACCATATGCCATGTGTCAGCTCCAAATTTCAAGGGTGGAGGGGTGGAGAAAAAAGTCAAATTTTTTTCCATTTTTCCAAAAATGTTAAAAAGTCAAAAAATGATCCCAAATCCATTCCCAATCGTATTTTGACACGTGGAGGGCCCAAATTGAAGGAAAAAGAGCAAATCAATGGTAGCTATACATTTTCCATTTTGGCCGCCATTTTTGCTCCAAGAAGTGTGGAATGTGAATTTTGCATCAATTTTGATCGAATTTTTGGAAAATTCGTGTCGTTTGTGCCTGCAAGGACCAATGCAATTGGTTTCAAGGATCAATTTACATATTTGAGGTGTTTTTGAAATAATTTTTGCCCCAGCCCGTGTAAAATGTGAAATATCAAATCAAAAAGTTACAGAATCAAATTTTGGAATGATAAGGATGAAATAATGAAATGAAAGGGGTCTGCATGCTTGGAGAATGAAAAATGTGCCTCCATAATGGATAATGATGAAGGATTTGTAATGATTCAACCTTTTTTGAAACACCTGACAACTTTTGTTGCAAATATGTTAAACGTCCCTATCTGTGAATCATGTTGGAATTTTGTAACAAACTTGATGTTGGGCATATTATTTTCTTGGGAAAGAAGGATCAAATGTAATTGAAAGTTATATAATGCATGTTTTTTGACATGCAAAAGGTCGGAGAAACTTAGAATTTCACAGGAAAATCTAGGAAGAATCCCATTCTCAGAGAAACCACCTAAGAACCATTTCTAATTCCTTTCTGCATCAAATTTGTATCATGTTGAGTTGGTTTCAGTTGTAAATCCATCAACAAGCTCTAAGATTGTTCTTATAACATTCCCCTGCTGATATATTTGGTCATTCTGGATTATTTTGTGTTGTCTCTTGGCAAAATTTGCATGCACTTATATTTCAGAATGTTTTCAATTTGTGTTTCTTGCTCCTGTTGCAGTCTTGTGTTTAAAATATCTCTTGATCATACATGGTCTCATTTCTTGTTGATAGTTTAGTGGCATCTGCAATCTCACATTCATAAGAGCTTTCATCTGATAAAGAGATAAACAATTTAAAATCACTTTACCTTCCTTGAATTTAGAGATTGTTTGTAAACCTTTGGGTGCACCTTAGGTCATGATAAAATAGAGATTTCTGGATGCTTTGTTGGTTCATCTGCTTCAAGATTTTGTGGCAGGTTGTCAAATATTGTGTGGAAGAGTGAATATATGGGCCTCCATTTGGTGCACATATCCTAGTTGAAGGAGTACCTTAAACCCTTTGAAGCATTCTTTTGTTTAGGTCTTACAAATTTCTTGCAAAGGTCCTCAAAGAATTTGGCAGATTCTGGTTAGTCTTGTCTAAAATATCCCACCAAAAATTCATTCAGAATAACTAATCCTACCCCATACTACCCCTGCATTACATTGTGTGTCAACAAAAGAATACAATCCATCTATAAAAATGCACAAAGCAAATTAGGATCATACAATGTCTTTAGTAAGCCTCAACCTTGTCTTGAAAGCATTTCCATCATTTAGTAGTGACATCTCTGTTGAGTTTGAATAATGGGAAATTGATCATGTTTTCTCAAGGCCATCTCCATACAACCTACACATTGCAAGGATATCTTCACCTCCTTCACAAAATAGAGGCTGCAATATAGGTTCTCTTACCTTGGTTGAAAGGCACAACCTAAAATAGTTAGGACAAGATCAAGTCCTATTTGAGTGCTATCCATCTCTCCACAAATTTGAGTGCTAGTTAGATCACATCCCCGGCTACAAAATGACATACATCATGATCTATCTATCTTCAAGCTTCATGTGATATCTTCTGATGCTGCTTAGACTGAAAAGGAGAACAAATTTGGGTACCAACAGAATATTCCTCCTATTTCTTAGTGGGATGAATTTAATAATGTAATCAAAAATTAATTCTATCCTATTTTTATGAGGAAGATAGCTCCATATGTAGGCAATATCTCATGAGAAGGCAAGGCCAAAATGTACAAGAGTACACTAGTGAGTTCTAGAAGAAATTTTTCTAAATGGTAAAAGATGTAGCAGACTGGTACATTTTGATGAACTACATCACTAGACTCCATATCCACTCAAGGAGACTAGTCCTCTTGTCGAAGCCGGTGAATGTAGATTAGGCTTTTTTTCAAGCCCGCTATCTAGAGATGGACAAGAAGAAGAGTTCATCTACCTCTCAGCATGCTTCAAACAAACAAGGTGACACCAAGTAAAATAAGAAATGAAAAGGTAAAGGTAAGAAGAATATTATTTCCATTTCTAAGAATAATATTAAATTTCATTATGGTCCTCGTGATGTTGACACTCATTCCGAGGAAAATTGTTGGAAGCTCCACCTGAAATTACATCCCTTCAAGAATAAAAATAATGTCATAGTTTCCCTCCAAGGGGAGGAGATATTTAGCAGCGAAGAGGTGGATGAGACCATATGTTTAACCTCCATATTTAGAGAGGTATATTTGGGTAGTAATAATTGTGTTCAATAAAATGAACTTACTAAGCTTTTTGATATAAAAATCCAAGTGAAGAAAACCAAAGTAGATGCTCTTTTTTATACTTGTTCTCAAGCTAATTTGATAAGGAGTTAGTTGATAAGTTTAAGTTAGAGACTTAAATTATCTAAATCCATATTCATTGGGTTGGGTGAAGAAATGCGTAGACATCAAGGTTACCAAACAATGTAAAATTATGTTTGGTATTGATAAAAAGTTCATTGATGAAACTACTTTGGATATTGTTCCTATTGATGTGTGTGGTGTAGTTTTTGACAGTCCATACTTGTATATCAGGAATTCCATCTTCATGAGAAGAGACAACCAATATCACTTGGTGAAGTATAGTAAGAACTACCTCATTTTATACTTTACATGAGACTCAAATATCTCTTTGGTAAGTGTATGTAAAGCTAAGAAGCTTATTAATGCTAGTGGGAAGTTTACATTGCTTGTTTTGAGAGATATGTAAGAAGAGGAAATTGTTACATCTAAAATCACTTGTAGCATGTTTAATAACAAAGAGCAGAAGTAGATGAAAGATTTAGTTCAGTAGTTCAGGGAATTTTTCCAAGATCCTACGGGGCTACCTTTGGTCACGTCAATTAAGCATGAGATACAATTGTTACCTGATATTCCACTTCTAAACTTTGGATTGTATAGGAAGTCCTTGAAGGATACCAATGAGGTAAAATAATAGTTAAAGTCTTTGATAAAGAATGATATAATCCATTCTAGCATTTCTCCATGTGTTTCTCCTATTATTTTAGTGCCTAAGAAATACAGTTCATGGAGGATGTGTGTTGATTATAGAGCATTAAATTAAATAATCATCAAGAATAGGTAACCTCTTCCTCGAATTGATGATTTTTTGGATAAATTACAACATGTTAAATATTTTAATAAGCTTGATTTTAAATCTGGGTATCACCAAGTTTGGATTAAGGAAGAGGACATCTAGAAAACAACGTTCAAGATAAGGAAAGGGTTGTATGAATGGATTAAATAATCATCAAGAATAGGTAACCTCTTCCTCGAATTGATGATTTTTTGGATAAATTACAACATGTTAAATATTTTAATAAGCTTGATTTTAAATCTGGGTATCACCAAGTTTGGATTAAGGAAGAGGACATCTAGAAAACAACGTTCAAGATAAGGAAAGGGTTGTATGAATGGTTGGTCTTACCATTCGGGCTATGCATTGCACCAACTACTTTCATGAGGTTCATGAATGAGGTAATGAGGCAATTTATTCATTCCTTTTTCATTATGTACTCGGATGACATTCTGGTTTTTAGTAGAACTTTCGAGGAGCATATTAACCATTTGCATCAAGTTTTGCAAGTTTTTAAGGAGAACCGACTAGTTTTGAATGAGAAGAAGTGTGATTTTTCTCAACAATCACTTGTCTTTTTGGGGCATGTAGTTAGAGATGGAGAGTTTAGGATTAATCTGGCTAAGATAAATTCCATTTTGAATTTTCCTACATCATCTAGTTTGTCTGAGACTGTGAGTTTTATTGGTGCATTTTAGTATTTGAGAAATTTCATCAATAAATTATCTTCCATAGCAGTGCCACTACACTTTGTGAGAGTAGGTGGTAAGGCTTTTGAATTGGGTAAGAAATAACATAATGCTTTTGAGTCATTTAAATACAAGATTAGTCATGCTCTTGTTTTGGCATTACCTAACTTGCAACTTCCTTTTGAAGTAAAAATTGATGTTAGTGATTATGTTATGGGAGAAGTCCTACTTTAGGGAGGTAGACCCGTATGTTATCATTTTGAATTTTTGTATGGAGCAATTTTGAATTATTATACATATGATAGGGAATTTTATGCTCTTCTACAAGTGGCCAAGAAATTGAAACATTATTTGATGGGTAAAGAAACTATCTTACACACAGATCACCAACCTCTTCAATATTGTAGGCTCAGAATAAACTTTAACAAGCTATACGTTGTAACTGGATGGGTTTCTTGCAATAGTTTCATTTGATTTTAAGATATAAGAAAGGTATGACTACTCAATTAGTTAATATGTTGTCTAGACCTCCTTTATTTTCAGCTATGGGCACTTTAACTTGTCTCGAGCCTTTTGTATGTGAAGCAAATTAGGAAGGTTATGAGCAAGATCTGGATTTTGGAGAAATATTTCAGCAGAAACCTCCAAGTGATGGTTTTGCACTTAGGGGAGAATACTAATTCTAGTATGGGATGTTCTATAAGAATGAGAATCTTTATGTGCCTTAGGGGGAAAGAGTTCAGTTGATGAGGGAAGCACACACTTCTAAGGTGGTTGGTCACTTTGGTGTGACAAAGATTGTTATGCACTTATAAAGGTATGTTTATTGGTTAAACATGCAAGTAAAAGTTGACAAATTTATCAGGGGTTACGTTTTATGTTGTAAAAGTAATCCTAGTAATAGAAATTTGCGTTTATATATGTCATTTCCAATTCCTTGTCCATCATGAGAGATCATCTCCATGGATTTTGTGGGTGTTTTTCTACTTCCAAGAAAGGGTATGATTATATTTTTGTGGTAGTGAACCTGTTCAATAAAATATGTATTCTTATTCCTTGCAAGAAGACCATTAACACCAATAATACAACTGAGTTACTTTTGCTAATGTGTGGGTTCATTTTTATTTACCCAATTCAATTGTGTTAGATAGGGACTCACAAATCATTGGAAAGTTTTGGTCGAATTTGTGGGAGAAGATGGATACTAAGTTGAAAATATCTACTGCTTTTCATCCACAAACAGATGGTAAAATAGAAGTGGTAAACCGTACCTTGGTTCAACTCTTAAAAAGGTATAACAAGAAACATCCTAGGACTTGGGATGATAATTTGGTGTATATGCAGTAGTCATATAACATGGCAGTTCATGATTCTATCAATAAGACTCCTTTTGAAACATGTTTTGGTTATTTACCTAAGAGTGCCTTTGATGTTGTTTTGAGATTACCATGTAGAGACCACATAAAAGTGGATCTGGAAATCCACAAAGCTGAGAATTCCATTAATAAAATTTAGCATATACACCTATAGGTACATGAGAGGTTGAAAGAGTGACAAACCAAGTATAAAGCAAGGCATGATCAACACATAATTGATCATTATTTCCTTATTAGTGATAAGGTATGGTTGTACTTGAGTAGAGAAAGGTTACAAGGTAAAGCAAAGAAACTCAAGCCTCTTCAATAATGCCCATTTGAAATTATATAAGTGGGTAAGAATGTATTTTTCTTGGATTTTCCTCCTTATATGAGAATATATTCAGTTGTGAATGTTGAGAACTTATGTCTCTTTGAGCCCTCCATGCTAGATCAAGAAGAAGAGGGATTGCTTCTACCATATATTTAGGATATTGCTTTGGAAAATCAATTGGAATTGGAGGAAGATGTGGTATTGTAGTGGAAAGAGAGGACAACATAACAAGGATTACAAGATAGGTGATTGATTAGGTTGAAAGGCTAATTTCCTACCAAAGCCAAGTGGTATTCCATAAAAGATGTGGGTAAGGAATTTCCTCACCTCATTAGTCCCATAAGATTTTAGGGAGTTAAAAACCTCAAAGTACGGAGGTATGATCCAAAAATTGGATCAAGAAGTACTCAATTCTATGTATTCTCTTATTTAAACTTGCAATGCATGTTCTCATCAAGTTTATTCTACTATAATATGGTTAAGTCAAGCTAACGGTGATCCAAACACCTTCAAATGACAAGAAGATCATTATTCATGTTCTATTCTATTGGTGAAAGTGATATGGTAATGGAACTGCCCCAATGGTTGCAAAATTACCACTCTTCATAGAGTGGTAATTACAAGACTACCATTTTCAGGTATCAGCAGTTACACAACCCTCGGAGTAGTTATGAAACTGCCACTCTAGAGTCCCCAGCAGTTCTTCCCTGATAACATCCAAAATGTGGGAGCTAAACAATAACAAATTTTTGGGATCCCAGATTGATTCATCTCACATCTCCTTTCATCCTTGGGTAGAGCAACTATAAATATAAGTGCATTTACTCATTATAGGCAAGTGAATTAAAGTGTGATCAAAAGAGGAAGTTGGAATTGTTCTTGTTTTGTTCATTAAGAGTTTAGTTCTTTCTTGTTGAGGATTATAAGCAAGTAATGCAAGTAGAAGGAGCTTGAATCCTTCTTGAAGGTCATAGTTTGATAGTAAACTTGTATAAAATTGAAGATTTACATGTGAAGGGAAGTAATTGCTTACCCAGTTGGATTTTTTCCCCACATTGGGTTTCTCTAGGATAAAATTGTTATCTCCTTGTCTTACATCTTTCATTTTTGGTATTGTGTGAATAATTCTTACATAATAAATTGGATACTAAAATATTTATCCAATTTCTCATTCATGATCACAAAATAGGATATGTTTATTATTTAAAGAAGGTGGTTTATGGATCACACTTGAGGTGGTAATATGTATGTTTTCCATGGGTTGTAATTTCTTATTGTGTTATATGAAGCTTGGAGTTCTAAGGTAATGCAAATTGCTAAACCCAAGTGATCATAAGTCTCAAAGCTAGGAAAAATACTTCACATCTCACATGTAGATCTTGATTTTGTATTTTTTGCAATTGTTATATTATTTTTTATGTTTTTTGGAATATGAGACATGAAATTTGATTGTGAGACTATTGGCTAACATGGGGAATGGATAGAAATAGTGAAAAAGTAAAGGTGGGGTAGGGTAAGTCATTGTTCCCTTAAAAATCACATTGGGACACATGAGAATGTGTTGCATCACTAGACAATGACCTAGTCAAGAACTAGAAAAGTACATTTGAATCATTCGATAGTACATATAAAAAAATTGTGTGTTTGAGTGAAAGGTGATATAAAAATGGGCTAATATGTTGTAGTATAATGATCTCGTCTAAGGAATGTTTTCACAGCCATAGGTGGGGTATGGGTGAATGAAAATAAATTACACTCGTTAGTGTTTTACGACATCCTACGTTAAGGGTATAAGTATAATACTCAATATTATTATCTTGTTGTCCTGATAAATGTCTAGTATGCAAAATTGAAATTTTTAGCTATGACAGCTAAGCCCCCACTTGAAAATTCCTCTTGCGGTAATTGTAAACCCTTTATCTAGCCAAAATGTCCTCAATTTAATCCTCATTCTGGCTCGAGGAACATGCTAAAAATATTTTCAAGTGTGTTTAATGTGTAGGGATGTATTCCGAAGATGATTAAAGAAGTCACTAAGAGACAAATCATAATAAACTTTCCTCATAGGCCTAAGAAGGGCCATTTTTGGCCATTTTACAACTAGTAAACACCCTCCAGAAGATGACAGGGAAGATTCAAGCCATCTAGGAATTGTATAAGAGATAAATGAAATTGTTTGAGGTAGTTTATGGCAAATTTGTGGAAGAAAATGAATTCAATAATAAACTTGAGCAAGATTGGGTAATTTTGGGTAACATGAACGAAGGCTCCAACAGTGAAAGTAAACTTGTCTAGATGATTTTGAGAGTTCCAGAAGGATTTAGGAGGGAAAAAATTAACAAAAAGCTATTGTAACCATTTACATGATGGACACATCACTGTTGATTCCAAGACTTGAAAATCTTCTATGATAATCCACTGACACTACAGATGCCCCTTCAAGTCAAGAGTGGAATAGGCCATAAAAAAATTATAGACATATTTAGGCTCCTCATAATGGACAAAATGATCTCAACAGATTATTTGGAGTCAAAATCATATAAATTTTGACCCCAACACACTCTTCCATGCTCTCGAGGTAGAAATAGCACTCTCAGTGTTCAAATTTTGCACTCAGTGGGTGACATCGGCATTCTAAAAACCCATTTGTCACACTTTTTCACCCTTGATGATCTCTTAGTATTTTTTTGAGTTGAGAAGGGTACAAGTGGTATAGTAAATTGTGACCCCCCATCATTTTTGAAGTTTTTTCATGTAAAAGCATCACTTAAGGTGTTAAGTAGAGCAAATGAGTGAACCTAAGTTGCCTGGCCCACTTTTCATGATAGATGAACCCCTTGGTCACACTTTTTCACCCTATTTTTCTATTTTTCCTATCCTAATGGGTGAAAAGGGGACAATAGGGACATAAAATTTTCACCCCCATCTTGGCAAACTTCTCACAACTCACCCCTCACCACTTTCACACCTAGGTTTCACAAACTTGCATTCTGCCTTGTCCCCCCTTTCATGTAGTTAACACCCATGGTCACACTTTTTCACCCTTGTTATCACCCTTGTCCCAAAGTTTTAAATAATACAGTGGGGACACAAAATTGTGATCCACGTCCATCCAATAAACTCTTGTTCACGTGAAAACTCATTAATAGCTCCCAATGACCATTCCCAACTCCATGAATCTCATCCACAAGGAACAAGAAGCTTCCACTTGTTACCATCTAGTGAAATTCACACTTTTTTGTCCATTATATCCCCTTTTCCCCTCTTACACTGGTCTAACTCCACTTCTACCATATCCTAGCCATGGTTAAGTTGTCGAGTCAAATAGGTGAGTTAAAACTTGCAAGAAAGTTGAATAACTCTCCTCCTCTCACAACACTTGGCCCATTTTTATCATTTAGAGAGATATTGTATTTCCCTCATAAATCTCCATGTTCACTAGACATGCTACTAAAATTTCACCAAACATCCATGCTCCAAAATGGAAAAATGTTCATAACTCAATAATCGAGCACCCAATTTCAACCAAATTTTACCAGTGCACTCCTCCCCAAAAATGCCTTTAAGCTAGCTGTATTAAATAATTTCCATTGATTTTATATATCATTTACATAAACCATTTGAAATTTTCAGCTTGGGAAGTTATCTTTTAAGTTCTACGGAGTTCTGGCAGAAGAAAATCCTCAAAAACTGAAGCAGAAGGCCTTGACGCAAAACCTGAACTTTTGAGACCAATTTCATAGCAATTCAACATCCAAAAGACCTCCATATAAAAATAGTAATTGTGCAAGGCTTCATGGGTCTAAATTTAGTAATTTTTCAATACATTGAAATTTTTAGCATTCGTAATACTCCAAATAAGCAAAGAAGTCAAAAGATGAAAACTGTGATAACTTACTAAAAATACTTATCCTAGACAATGCCTTGTAAAAATAGTAAGTCTTGCATTTGAGCTCAAGTCACTTGTATCACCTCAAATTCCACGCATATCTTTTATTTTTTCCACAATTGCAAGGCTAGGAAGTGGTCTTATCATTCAAACAAGAATGAAATCCCTTGTAGACTCTAAAAAACTTAGTCTTGAGGTGAAATCCAAGATTGTATGTTTCAATTCATTGTGGCAGTCATGGACCGGGGTCATCATGTTCAAGTGATGCAAACCATAAAAGGAAAGTGATATAAAATAAGGTCTGTAAAGGTGAACTGTAATTATCAATCGTCAACTCAAAATATGGCATGACAATTTACTTGATGAGTATGATGGTGAATGTGCAGTTTCTTCTTTCCTCATTTATAGTAGAAGACAGTTTCATCAAGGAACATGTGAACAAGAAGGTACTTGAATCTCATAAGGTTTATTCCATCTAAGAAGGATATATCCTTGTCACTAAAGTGAATTATGAAGCTCTAGAAATTCGCGAGGGGGAAGGTGATGATCTCCACATTCTAACACTGACCTTGTATTCATATCTCTTTCCAAGAGGAAAGATATCACGTGAACCACACCATGGTAAGGAATGTGTTAGAATGAACCAGTGTGTGTAAGATACTGTCACTTGAACCACATGATACCGAGTTACTCAAGACCATCATGTTTATAGGATCAAGAAGTCATTGCAGGTCCACGTGGTGCAATATATTGTAATAGTTTTTCTAAACACTCATTAAATTCCCTATAATGTGCCCATAGCTCACACAATGAAATTTTAACCACAATGTTTCTATCCAATAGCTGGTCAAAGGAAAATGTGTTCATTTAGGGATAAATCCTTTTATCTAGAGGAGAAGGCCTTTTTCAATGAGTAACAAAAAAACAAGAACATGTTTGAACATCTTGAAGTTGCTTACACTTAGAAAGGAGACATCTTTGTCATGGAGGTAAACTTCAAGCCCAGTAGGAGTAAGGTGTCTATGTCTCATAGAAGGAAGCGATTATAATCTCATTATTCCAATTTAATAAGCGGTCAAGTGCAAGTAACTTCATTCATAATCCATTAGAAGTAGATTCTTCGTCAGCAGGATCTTCCCTATCTCTGGATCAAGAATTCTCTCTTCCCTCTCTCTCTAACATTTTATTCCTTAATTAAGAGTGTACATTTTCACTCTTTCATCTTATTCACTTAAGTAACTTAATGTTGCATTGCGAAATTCCTTTTTTTTAAATAAGAAAATGACTTAGTTTCATTCCTAGGGAATTTGAAAATTCACATAATGGTGAGATGAAAAGTTACATGGGGGGAAGAGGAAGAGACATTTCGAAGATATAAATTAGAATGGCTTCTCCATTTGAAGGTTTTTGTTAATTGCTAATTTTTGATAGTTTTTGGGATTTTTTTTACTACTATTACAAGCAATAAAGTTACATTTCTTTTATTTCCTTGTCTATGTTCTTCTACTCTCTCTCTCTCTACTTTCCAACTTTGCAATAACTACAATCTTGTATAACCAAGGACAAACTTTGTGTCTTTGATTAATGAACTCATAGAAATTTGTGTCTCCAATGTATTATTCTTACTATTGATTACATGGTTGAATTATTCTAATTAAATGTGGACCAATTTTGACTAATTATGTGAATTTTGTAAGTTTACTCACAACATTAACCCCCTCTCCCTATTTCTCCTACTCATCTTTACCTCTTTCCCAAGTAAATTCCTCCCTTGTACATGGTACAAGAACTTTTCCATAGGTTTAGTGGAGTATTCATGTGTTATCCTTGGCCTAACAGCCACCCCAAAATTTTAGTTATTTTACATTCAATAATGGGAGCCTCCCCATACCCAATAAGGAGGGGATTAACCCCATTACCGTTGGTGAAAACCAATAATATGCACTACAAAAAATTATTTCGCTAACATCTTTTGGTGACTCCGTTGGGGAAGATCTACCCTTGTGCACCCTATAAAGATCTCTAAAACCTTATATATATATATATATATATATATATATATTCCAAAATAAAAAAATTAATGTGACTCTATCAAAGAATGAATCCATGTCACGTTGGTTTCCCAAATCACAATGATGAAGTTTCAAAATTGGTGTTAAATACCAATAAGTGAAAACAACAATAAAGAAAACAATGACCATCAAAACATCCATATTTTAGATCAACCATTATTCTTGGCCATATCTTACAAAAGCATGGATTCTTATGCAACAAAGAAATATCTTGCTTCAACTAAAAATCAATAATCAATATAAGCAAAGAAGGTCAATGGAATTCCGGCACAAGTTATGGAAAGGATATCTAGAATGGATAAAATTGTTGTATCTGAATATCCTACAATCAAATCTTTATGGCTTCAATTTAAACGGAGTACTGCTAGAGGAAAGAAAATGGGGGTTGCACCAACTAATGATCAAAAATCTAAGCATCTCCTTAGAAGAATGCATAAAATATCTCAAAAATTGTATGAATAGCATGATAGTGAATCTCTAGATGAAGTAAACAATGAAGAATCTCCTGAAGATAATGTTTTGAATTCTACATTGCTGACTGAAAAACTCAAAACATTGTCTTTTATTTCTCTTCCTTTATATAATTTTCTTACTTATTGAGATGAAGAAATGACATCCTTGAAAAATGAGTATGAACAAATAATTTTGAGAGTTGGAAATGGAAGTTCTAGCCCTCAAACCAATCTTGAAATTTTAAACCATGTTGTGGTTATGTAAGAAAATTATGAGCAACTTGAGGCACTCCATAGTAAGGATGAGGAGAGCCATCTTCCGGAAGCAGATTCTGATGATTCTCCATACTATAAAGTGTTTATTCCAGGAATACTTTTCAGTGCCTCTCATGATTGTCCTCTTCTTAAGCATTCCAATGAATTTCAACTCGTCACCTTGATAGACAATGAAATAAGCATAGAATTTGAATCTTCATCCATGCTAGCATTTTACCTAAAGCACGATCCCTTAGAGAAGCAATGTGCACGAGAGATGAGAATTCTTGTCTCATAATTGATTTCATTTCTGATTTTGGATCTTCATTTGATGCACAAATTCCCAATAATGATATAGATAAAATAGAAAAGATCAATTTCCCTCTCAAAGCATTCGTTTATGAGTAAATAGTACATGAACTCTCAGATGAGTTGGTTTCTCAGTCATCACCAAGAAAATGTGATAACAAACATAATCATGAGTATGGGGTCTTCTCTTTTCCTTGTGAAGAAGAGGACTCTATAGAAGATGTTCAGGATGGAATAAATTATTATTATCATGTTGCAGCTCTGACATTTTTCCTTCCTCTTTCTATGAGTAGGATGCATCATATAAGTCTTTCCATATTAAAGATGAACTTGTATGCATAGAAAATTCATTTAGGACAATAAATGAATGAGAAGTGAGAAGAAACCTATCAATGGAGAGAGAATCAACTTTTTCTCATCACTCCTAAAATCCTTGCTAACTTTGGAAATGAATCCATGCTGAAATTTTCACCCAAATATGATGATTGACTTCATGTTGAAAACAAAGATCTCGTCCTTGAAAACATGGAAGAATGGCTTCTTATAGTCACAAGATATCAAACAAAGACTACAGAGAGCAGAAATTTCAAACAATTAATGAAGTTGTCATTGGATGCAAATGTGTTTTCTATGTAATATTAGTATGAGAATGGAAATTTTGTCTCTCTCCTTTTTTTGAAACCATGCAAAGCCATCATGAGAGCGTGGATTGACCAACTAGTTGTTTTGAATTTCGGAATGGTATGAATTCAGCCCACTTGTCCATGATGGTACCTATTTTTCCCCCACCTCTGTAACTTTCCCTCCTATTAAGCATATTTTTTCCCTCTATTGTGTGTTTCCCTTTCCATTTGGTTTTTTTCTTTTATTTTTCCTCTTTCATGTAGTTGTTATTATTAGTTGATGAAGGACTAAATCTATTGCCCAATTTTCAAGGCACTTGTCTACTTACCCATAAGACACTTGATGTTTTTCATTACCCCTTATGGTCTAATGTCACTGAGCTAAACCCATTTTTTGTCATGATAAATGTCTAGCATGCAAAATTGAAAACTTTAGCCATGACAACTAAGCCCCCACTTGAAAATTTCTCTCCCAGTCACTACAAACCCTTCCTCTAACTAGCATTTCCTTAGTTTCATCCTCATTATAGCTCAAAGGAATGTGCTAACAATATTTTCAAGTTTATTTAATGTGCAAGAATGTATGCCTAAGATGATTGAAGAAGTCACTAAGACCAAATGCAGAGCAACTCTCCTCTGATGCCTAGAAAGGGCCATTTTTGGCCATTTTACAACTAATAAACACCATAAAGAAGTTGATAAGGAAGATTCAAGCCTAGGAATTTTATAGGAGAGAAATTAAGTTTTCCAAGGTAGTTTAGGGAAAAATTGTGGAAGAAATTAAAGTCAAGAACAACTTGAGCAAGATTCGGTAATTTTGGGCAAAGGGAATGAATGCTCTAACGGTGAAAGCGAACTTGTCTGGATGATTATGGAAGTTCCGAAAGGATTTGGGAGGCAAAAAAATAATCAATGGAAATATCTTGAATCATTCTCCATGATAGACATGCCACTTTTATTCCAAGACTTTAAAATCTTTTGTGATAATCCAGGACACTACAACTGCCCCTTGAAGTCAAGAGTGGAATAGGCCTTAAAAATCAAGTTTTAGAAAAAAATTGTATCCTAATAATGGTTGGAATGATATCAATAGGTGATTAAGAGTCAAAATCATATAAGGTTTGACCCCAAAACACTCTTCCATGCCCAAAAACACTCTCGGTGTCTAGATTTACACTCAATGGGTGACATCATCATTTTAAAACCCCTTTGTCACACTTTTCAACCTTAGTATCCCCTTATATTTTTCCTAAGGTGAAATGGAGGCAAATGGGACAAAAAATTGTGACCCCTGTCAATTTTAAAGTTCCACCACTTAAAAGCACCACTTAAGGTGGTAGATGGAGCAAATGAGTGAAATAAGTTGCATAGCCCACTTTTCATGATAATTTAACCCCTTGATCACACTTTTTCACCCTTTCTATCCCCTTATCATTTCCCAAAGGTAAAAATGTTATAAGGGGTGCACAAAATTGTGACCCCCCATCCTAACAAACTTCTTGCAACTCACCCCTCACCACTTTCACACCTAGGTTTCACAAACTTACATTTTTCCTTATCCGCCTTTCATGTAGTTGAACCCATGGTCACACTTTTTCAACCTTGTTGTCCCCTTATCCCCAAGGTGAAAATGGGATAAGGGGGACACAAAATTGAGACCCCATTCTTCCATTTAGCTCCTGGTCACGTGAAAACTCATTTGTAGGTCCCAGTGACCATTGTCAGTTTCATGAATCTCAACCACAAGGAACCAGAAGATGTCACTTGCCACCATATAATGTAAGGAACACTTCTATTTTCCTTGTGTGCCTTTTCCCTCTTACATTGATGCAACTCGACTTCAACCATATCCCAACCTTGGTTAAGTTGAAGGGTCAAATGGGTGAGTTAAAACTTGCAAGAAAATTGAATAACTCTCCTCCTCTCACAACACTTGGCCATTTTTATCATTCAAAGTGTTATTTTATTTCCCTCTCAAACCTTCATGTTCACTAGTGATTTTTCTAAAATGTTACTAGACATCCATGCTCCAAAACAAAAAAATGCTCATAACTCGCTAACCTTGCACCCAATTTTAACCAAATTTTACCCATGTACTCCTCCCAAAAATGCCTTTACGCCGATTATAAAAGATATTCTATTGATTATTTGTATCATTTATAGCATCCATTTGAAATTTGTATCCTCGGAAGTTTCCTTATTTATTTATATAGATTTCTGGCAAAAGAAAAACCTCAAAATTTGGAGTAGAAGTTCTTGAAGCAAAACCTAAACTTTTGAGACCAATTTTGTTGCAATTCGACATCCAGAAGACCTTTGTCTAAAAATAGTAAGTTTTCAAGGCTTTACATGTATAAATTTATTAATTTTTCAAAACAATGAAATTATCAGCATCCATGATACTCCAAACAAGAAAATACCATCAAAAGATGAAAATGTGAAAACTTACTAAAATAGCTATCCTAGACAGGGCCTACCAAAAATAGTAAGTCTTGTAAGTGAGCTCAAGTCACTTGTATCAACTCATGTTCCACATATCTTATTTCTTTTAACCACAATTTCAATGATATTAAATTTTTGTATGCTTCAAACAAGAATGAAAGTCCTCACAGACTCTCAAAAACTTTGTCTCGAAGTGATTTCCAAGACTATAGGTTTCATTCATCATGGCAGTCACTGAATAATGTCATCAAATTCAAGTGATGTGGACCATGAAAGGAAATCGATAGCAAATACAGTCTGTAAATTTTGACCCCAATTCTCAATCATCTCCTCAAAATATGACATGGCAATGTGTTTGATGAGTATGATGGTGAATGTGAAGTTTCTTCTTTCCTCATTTGTAGAAGAAGACATTTACAACAAGGAACAAGTGAACAAAAAGGTATTCGAGTCTCCTGAGGTTGATTCTATCCAAGAAGGATATATCCTTATTACTAAGGAGAGTCGTGAAGCTCCAGGAATTCACAAGGAGGAAGGTGATGATCTCCAAATTCCAACTCTAACCATGTATTACATTCTCTTTCCAAGAGGAAAGAAATCACGTAAACCACACCATGGAAAGGAATATATCAAAATGAACTAGTATGTGTAAAATATTTTCACTTGAACCAAAATATATCGAGGTACTCAAGACCATCATGTTTGCATGATCAAGAATTCATCATAGGTCTTGTAATGCAATATCTTACAGAAGTGTTTGTGAACAATCATTCAATGCCCTAGAGTGTGCCCACAACTCACAGAAGAAGGAGATTGTAACTACAATATTTCTATCCAATGGGTGGTTAGAGGAAAATAATTTCATTTAGGGATAAATTCTTTTATGTAGAGGAGAAGGCCTTTTTCAATGAGTAACAAACAAGGAAGAACATGTTCTAGCATCTTCAAGTTGATTGCATTCATAAAGGAGGCATATTTATCATAGAGGTGAATTTTAAGGCCAAGAGGAGTAAGGTGTCTATGTCTCATAATAAGAAGTAGTTGCAATCTCAATATTTCAATTCAAAAAGTGTTCGAGTGTGAGGAAATTCATTCAGGATCCATTAGAATTATATTCTTCATCAACATGAGTTTCCCTGTCTATAGATCACCAGTTCTCTCTCCTCCCTCTCTCTCTCTAACATTTTATTCCTTCATTGAGAGTGTACTTTTTCACTCTTACATCTTATTCACTTAAGTGACTTAATGTTGCATTTTAAAATTCTCTTTTCAAAAATAAGAAAAGGACTTAGTTTCATTCCTAGGGAATTTCAAAAGTCACATAGTGGTGAGATGAAAAGTCACATGGGGGGAACAGGAAGAGACATTTGTAAGCTATAAATTGGAATGGTTTCTCCATTCCAAGGTTGTTGGTAATTTGTTATTATTGATATTTTTTTGTATTTGTGTCAATACTATTACAAGCAACAAAGCTACATTTATTTTATTTCCTTTCCTATGTTCTTCTACTCTCTCTCTCTCTCTACTTTCCAACTTTGCAAGAATTGTAATCTTGTATAACCAAGGAAGAAATTTATGTCTCTGATTAATGAATTCATATAAATTTATGTCTCCAATTTTTTAGTCTTAATTTTGACTATATGGTTGAATTCTTCTAATTGAATGTGTACCTACTCTGGCTAATGTATGTGAATTTTGTAATTCTACTCACGATATTAACTTCCTCTCCCTATTTGTCCTACTCATCTTTACCTCTTTCCCAAGAAAATTTCTCCCTTGTACATTGTACAAACATTTTGCCATAGGTTTAGTGGAGTATTTCTGTGTGATCCCTAACCTAACAACCACCGCACAATTTTATTTAGTTTACGTTAAATAATGGGAGCCTTCCCCATACCCAAAAAGCAGGGGCTTAGTCACGTTACCGTTGGTGAAAATCAATAATCTGCACTGCGATAAATCATTTCACCAACAACTTTTGGTGACTCTATTGGGGAATATTTTCCCTTATGCACCCTATAAATATCTCTAAAATCTGATATTATATATATATATTATATTATATATATATATTCCAAAATAAAAATTTAAGGCGACTCTATAAAAGAATGAATCCAGGTCACATTCGTTTCCTGCCTCATAGTGATGAAGTTTCGATATTGGTGTTCATCGCCAATAAGTGACAACAACAATGAAGAATATGATGACCATCAAAACATCTACATTTTAGATCAGCTATCATTATTGATCAACTCTTACAAAAGCATGCATTTTGATACAACAAAGAAGTCTCTTACATCAACTAAAAATCTGCAATTAGAAAAGGAAAGAATGTCAGTGACATTCATGTACAAGTTATGGAAAGGATATCTAGAATTGATAAAATTGTTACATCTTAATATCCTACTATCAAATCCTTGTGGATTTAATTTAAACGGAGTTCTGCTAGAGGGGGGAAATGGGGATTGTACATGATGACGATTAAGAATCTAAGCACCTCATGAGAAGAACACAGAAAATATATGAAATGTTGTATGAACAACATGAGGATGAATCTCTAGATAAAGTAAGCAATGAGGAATATCCTAAAGGTAATGTTTTGAATTCTATGTTGATGACTTCAAAACTCAAAACATTGTATTTTGTTTCTCTTCCTTTAGGGAATTTTCTTGGTTATGGATATGAAAAAATGGAAACCTTGAAAAATGAGTATGTGCAAAGAATTCTGAGAGTTTCAGAAGGAAGTTATAACCCTCAAACTAATCTTGAAATTTCAAACTATGTTATGGATATGAAAGAAAAGTAAAAGAATATTAAGGCACTCCATAGTGAGGAGGAGGAAAACCATCTTTTGGAAGCATATTCTAATGATTCTTCGTACTACGAAGTGTTATTCCAAGAATACTCTTGAGTGCCTCTCACGACTATCCTCTTTGCTATATTTCTAATGAATTTCAACGCAACACCTTGATAGACAATGAAAGAAGCATATAAGTTGAGTCTTCATCCAAAGCTACACTTTTTCCTAAAGCATAATCTCTTAGAGAAGCAATGTCCACGAGAGATGAGAATTCTTGTCTCATAATTGATGATCCAATACTTGTTGAGAATTCCACTGACTGTGAAGACATTCAAGAGATCAATCCTCCTCCACCACAGGTCATTTAAGAGGATGATTTTGAGGTAATTATTGATGATTTACTTTCTAATTTTGGCTCTTCATTTGATGCACAAATTCCCAATAATGAAATATATAAAATAGAAGAGTTTAATTTCACTCTTGAATAATTCATTGATGAGAAAATAGTACATGAACTCTCAGATGAGTTGGTTTCCTTTTCATCACCAATAAAATTTGATAACAATCATAACTATGAGTATGGGGTCTTCTCTTTTCCCTGTGAAGAAGATGAATCTCTAGAAAATATTCAGGATGGAATAAATGACTATTATTATGTTACAACTTCGACATTGTGTCCTTATTCTTTTCACAAGGAGTATGCATCATATAATTCTTGCCATATCATAGATGAACTGGTATGCATAGAAATAAATAATTTAGGATAACAAATGAATGAGAGGCGAGAAAAAACATGTTAAAGGGAAGATAATCAACTTGTTCTCATCACTCCTGAATTCCTTGCTAACTCTGGAAATGAATACATGTTGCAATTTTCACCCAAGGATGATGATTTCCTTCATGTTGAAAAAATATATCCTGGCCTTAAAAACATGGAATAATGACTTCTTATAGTCACAAGATATCAAATGGAAACTACATAGAATAGAAATTTCAAAAAAATAATGAAGTGGTCATTAGATGCAAATGTGTTTTCTATGTAATATCAGTATGAGAATGGAAATAATGTCTCTCTTCTTCTGAAACCATGTAGATCCATCATAAGAGTGTGGCACAACCAACTAGTTGTTTTTGAACTTTGGAAGTGGTATGAATTCAGCCCACTATTCCAGGGTGGTACCTATTTTTATCAGCCTATTTCTGGGTGTGTGTGTATTATTCCCACACCTCTATAACTTCCCCTCCCATGTATCTTATTTTTCCCTTTATTTTGTGTGTTTCCCTTTCCATTTGGTGTGTTTTTATTATTTTTCCTTGTTCATGTTGTTGTTTGTATTAGTTGGTGAAGGACTAACTTTATTGCCCAATTGTCAAGGCACTAGTCTATTTAATGTTATCCAAATAAGCCACATGCTTATTTAAATCACATTTTCATGTTGCATGTTTAACTAATTTTGGATTTGTGGAAAAATATATAAGCTAAGAAGAAACAATGCTTGATGTGATTCAGCAAAATAACAAACATGCACAAAATTACGCACAAAAAAGGAAGTTCACGTGAAAAATAGAGCAACATAAAAATACGCACAATGAAGGAGAAAATCCTTGAAAGGTCACGCATGTGACATTAAAAGAGAAACATACGTGAAAATCCATGAGAAAACCCACGAGCTTCATCACAGTTTAGATGATGGAAAGCCACAAAGGTGACAATGAGGAAACAAAAGTGTCTCAATAAAGGAAGGAAGTCATGTGACAAGCAAACAAAATCCATGCAGAAGGTTGTGTGAGAGTCCACGGAGCTAAATATACATTTTTATAATGAAGGCACGGAAGCAACACGAAAAATAATAATAAACCCAAGTGAAAGTCACATGATAAAGAAAGAAAAACCCCTATAGGAAACTGGCATCAAAGGAAAATGGAGTCCATGCAACGAAGGCATAGGAACCCACATAAAAGGGAAGAAATATAAAGTCATAAGCAAAGAATGAAACACACTTGAAAAGTCATGCGACAAAGGGAAAGGAAAGAAATGTTCATCCGACCTAGAAACAAATCATGAAATTCTTTGTTTTGATTTTTTTCAAAACGCAAAATGTTATTTTTAGCATAGTTTGTTAAAGGTGATGCATGAAAAGTTAAAAATAGATGAAAACATGCACATGGATCTTGTTTCATCATCTAGAAGTTATAATAATATAACAAAACATGTAGAAGTGGAGGAGAAGTTATGTTTCCTATTTCTGGGAGCACAAATTTTATTTTGGGCGTAGGATTGGATAAAAGTGAACTATGAAATTTTTTTAAACAAAGGAGAGTAGAAAAAGTATGATGTGTGCCTTTCACGTGTAGGTGCTATTTTTGGAGCAAAAGGAAAGTGCGCACATGTTTTCCCTATTTTAGAAAATCAGACTTGTATGTCTAAGCTTTTCCTTCTTCCTCTCTCTAAATGTTCTATAAAAAACTCCAAAATACATTATAAAAATGATTGTGGCATCCTTATTCATATTTTTGGAGTAATTCAGTTTTCTGAGTGAGAAAGCAAGGGTCGTGAGTGATTCTTTATGCTTATTCCACCTCTTGGAAGGATTTTTTTATCTTTCTACAATATGTGTTTAGTGTATATTTTGTTTTAAACTAAGTTTATCTTCGTGATACATGTTTATCATTGGTTTAACAATTTAAGCTTCATGCCTTCATGTAGTTTTGTGTCTATTTGTAGGTCATTTATTACGTTTAACAAATTACATGCAATATTTTATTGTGGATTCATTTGCTTCTCCTTTATCTTGTCACAACTAAACTTTGAACCCTCCTATGAAACATTTTTTCATTGATATAGTCACTTATGGTTAGTGCATGGTGTGCATAGCTCTTGCAGTCCATCTGTGTGATTCCAATAAGTCTAAGATCCTCAAAACTTGCTGGTGTATCACAATCTTTTCATTTTTTCTCTTCTTTCCTTCTCCCTTTTCCTTGTTACTTTTGGTAGAATAGAGTAATCTTAGAATAGAAAATAGTTTAGGTGTTGCACTAGGGTAAAAAACCCTCTCTAAAGACTCACTCTAACATACAGGTCATGCATAACCTAAGTGTGTTTCCATTTTTTCAATTAAAATTAAAGTTATCACATCATTCTCCAAAGGGTGAATTTTAAAGTGACAATAATTTTTGGCATGCTCGGTGGGACGTATAATGAAGAATTTGTCAACAATTTGATGTTTTTCTTGGAAAATATCAATGTTTCATGCACATTCATCCAACATCTAGTGACTCCATAAGTTCAAGCACATCCCGGTAGCATATCACCATGTATTTCATGCCAAATGTTACAGCTATAACATCTACAAAAGGTATTCCATTTGATTTTATTGATTTACCTTTGAATTCCCCTAAGAGAAGTAGATTTTCAAATTCTAAGCCATATCCTGAATCTTTTCCTGCTCCATAAAAATCAAGTTCATTTCTCAATTTCAACATACCCAATCTCAATCTGAATACGGCTCTCCTAATAAATCAGTTTTTTATTTCCTTCAATGATGGCAACCCACTATTGATTATTCAAAATGGTGATATACTTATTTCCGTTCTTAAGAGCATCCCATTTTTTACTGGGGAAAATTAGGTTACACCCATAGAACATGTTAAATATGTGGCCAATATATGTTCTATTTATCATATTAATCAAGACAATGTTACAGTCAGATTATTACCAACCTCTTTCAAATTTAAAGTGTTGTAGTGGTACAAGGGACTAGTACTAAATTCCATCACTACGTGGGATCAATTCGGAGAAGTGTTTTACAAACATTTTAGGGACAAATCAAATCATCTTTCATTAATGGAACAATTGACCACCATCAAGAGAGAACCACTAGATTTCATGACTAATTTAAACTATAAATTCTAAAAGACTTGGGTCATAATTCCATACTTGGTAAGGCCTACTCCTTAGTGTGTGTTTTTGTATTATCTAAGGGCTTTGAATTTTGATATTTTATTCATGATACAATCAATGGATGGAAGGACACTACTTGTCATTTATGACATAGCAATTGGAGCTTAAAATAGTCTTATAAAAGTAGGGAAAATATCTCTAAGGCCTCCCATGCCCATCTTTCTAGAAATTCCTCCTCCCACCTCCTTTCAAATACTTGCAATAACTTCAATTCTGGTGCCTAATTCTCAACCTTTGAGCCAAATCAATACAGCCCCAAGCCAATCAAAAGATTTACAAGAGATAAAAGGAATATTAAAATATTTTGGGAATGAGATAGTTACTCTTAAAAGGCATCAAAATTAGAGTTTTAGACCTTACTATCCTCCTAATTAGCAGAATAGACATCTTTTCCAACCCAATTTGTAGGGTCAAAATCAATATGCTAATGTCAAACCTATCCAAACATTCAATCCCAATGCTTCTAGCATATCCAAAACAATTATAGCGGTCAAAAAAAATTTGATCCAATATTATGAGTGGTTTTTTCCATGTAATCAATCCCATAATCATAATTCTTGCTTTAATGGTATTCAAAATCAAGCACTTATGGTGCAAACAACTGTTATGTCCCAAATTTCATCAGTTGAGACTCCACCACAACATAAGGCTTCAAAAGAGTCAGTGTAAGGTGATGCTACATTCCTAAATTGGTAAGAAGATGGTTTTTGTGGAATAAAGCAGCTTAACCATCAAAAAAATTAGAGTTCTACTTCTATGGTAGCGAACACAAGGTTAAAGAAAAGAGCATTAGAATTAGAGTAGCCTACTGGTAAGAACAATTCTCGACCTTTCCAACATTACAAACTGTTATTCCATTTTTAAATTAGTAATAGACCCCAATCTCCATGCCACTAATCTAAGAAGGTGTTGTTATTAACAAAGTATAACAGAAAGTTAGTACTCCATCATTTAATATCTTTGAACATATGAAGTAAACCAAAGTTAATATGTCAATATGGGATTCCTTGGCTCTTCCCGGAAAAAAGTATATCTTGGAAGAAGTTTTTTCTAACTGTAGACACAAAATCATGCACTTTGGGTAATTATTTAGTTTCTTATTACATACTACTATCTGTATGATTCCTAAGTAAGAAAAGTACTAATTAACCCATGTCTTTGGTCACCTTTCTTTTGTTTATGTTACCTCTCTTGGTATTACATCCTTACTTTCTCAATCTACCTTTTTATACTCTAATTTTTATCATCCTAGACACAAATTCCCAGCCAAGACGTCAGTGCCACATGCGTCCTCATCCCCTCTGGGTGCCCCTGACCCCTTTGTACTTTATTCACACTTTTTGGGTCCTTTCTAGTTGTTTGAGCATCTTTACTTTTTTGGTATGTCAGCCTCTTCTCAGGGTTAATTACAAAATTCAAGTAAAGGAATCATATAAATATAAATTTATGTAATCATAATAAAGGACCAAGCAATAAACATTAGCTATCACCACCTAATGTTGCATCCATCAAGCATCTAAGAGCTTCATTGTATCAATCTAGCACCATCACAAGGTACAAAAGGGATGGTTATTCTACATACACTTCATAGGAGGGAAGTTAATTCTATTCCATACACACATCTATTACATTTATTTACATCTATCTATTTACGAGCTATCAAGTGTGACACACATGAGAGCCACCTAGGGCACAATTCTACACACACACATAGAACTACATTGGGTCTGATATGTAGTGTAGCACTCAGTCGTAATTTCACCATTCTGACAGCTAAGATACAGTCTAACCCCTCATTCTTCATCTTTATTTTTTAGGATTTGATGTCTATTTGAGGGTTTTGTAGGTTTATATTTCATTGTAGGTTTACAATGACCTCAACGATCTTGGTGCAACCTTAGAGAAACCAAAGGATGACTAAAAGGAAAAACACCTTGTGACACCTCAAAGGATGTTTTTATGATATTTTCTACAGACGATATGTGCACCTAGAAATAGGCCTAGGGCACCTATGGGTGCCCTTTGTCCCTCTCCAGGCGCCTAGTCCAACCTATCTATCTAGATCTGCATTTTTTTGGGTCTTTGTGTGACGCTTCTCCCATTCCATTCACACTTGTCATCACTATGGTAATAGTTCTAAATTTCACTATAAATCAGCTAAGTACCTTCTCACCCTCTCTTTAACTTAGGGTTTTACATTTATTGCTTAGTTTGATTTTTGAGTATAATTCTTGTTTACTTATTACATATTTATTTTACTGCTATAATAACATCATATTAGGCTCTATATATATTCCACATTTAGCTTAATCATTTTGGTGAACCTGAACTCTTATATCTTCATGCTCTTAAGGTATCTCATCTTTCATAAGGTCTTCTAATCATGAACATCTCCATCAAATGCTCTATCTACATGAAATCATCCTGATTGTATCAATAAGCTCAAAAAATATTTAGCTACTACTTAATATTCCTCCTCACACCTCACCTGAATATGTATACCATAAGTTCAGGTACTTCTACCCTATCTCTTAACGATGTCATGCCTAATCAAATAACTTTCATCCTTGGATCAGATGAGCTACCCTCTCAAGCAATGCTATAGATCATGACCCCCCTTATATATTCAGGTTTGTATCAATAATATCGGGGTCAAGTGCGCCTTCATAGACAATGGGTCTGGCCTCAACATTTGTAATATAGCCTTTCTTCATCACTTAGGCCTCTCTAAAAATTCTTTAGCTCCTTACATCAATTTCTATTCATGGATTTGATAACATTCCCAAGTGTGTCTTAGGTACCATTACTCTCCTTGTCACTATTGGTCCATGTATAATCACTATTCCATGTCATGTCATGCCCAATAACCTCAATTATAATATTCTTCTTGGGCGGCCTTGGATCCATGCCATGCATGCAATCCCCTCTACTCTGCATACACGACTTAAATTTCATTATCAAGGAGTTGTTTATGATGTTCCAACTGATCCATCCCCTTTTGACATATTGTCATTCTATTGAGCAATCTGATGATACTCCTTGTTCCTCTACTCCTACTCAATACTTTTCTAAATATGGACTAGGATATGAATATTTTTGCCATGCTATGGATTCTTTAATACGAGCTTAGGTCAACAAGAACATAAAGTCACAATAACTTTGGGATCTTCCCATACAATCTCACAAATTTGGATTGGGATATCATCCCCCATCTCTCCCTCCTTTCAGAATCTTATACTTCCTTACATACTTCTTCACTTCCTCTTGTACATCCCGAACTCATTAGTGATGTTTCACCTCTACCACTTGGGATAATTTAGACACTTTCTCTACTGATGATGCTCTTCTAGAACACATGGGATTTTATGATCAATTCCCTTCATTTCACCACAAGAGACATGTTCTCCATCATCCCTAAATGCTACCACTTACTTTGGAGAGTCTGATACACCTCCTGACAACACCAATCCTCCTAATACTATTCCTAATGATCCATACATCAAGGATCAGTCAGCTCTTCTCAATGAAGAGACAATTCAATATAACCTTGGTACATCTGAAAATCCATGAATAATTTTGGTAGTTGTCTCTCTAACCCTTGATGAGAAAAAATATATTAAGCAATTCCTTCATGATTTCTCTTAACATTTTTACATGGGACTATAGTGATATGCCAGGTATTGATCCATCTATTGCAATGCATAACATTTTCCTTAACCCTGGTGCAAAACCAGTCCAACAAAAAAATCACAAAATGCACCCAAAAGTGGCACTCCTAGTCAAAGAAGAAATCCAAAAATTACTCGACGCTGGTTTTATCCATGTTGTTGATTATCCTGAATGGGTATCTAATATCATACCCATTATGAATCTAGATGGTCGTGTCTATTGTTGTACCGACTTTCACAATTTAAATAAAGCTTATCCCAAGGATAGTTTCCCTTGCCTCATATTGATGTCATTGTTGATTCTACAACTGGATATGATATCCTATCTTTCATGGATGGCTTCGTGGGTTACAATAAAATCAAAATCAACCCCACTGATCAAGAGAAGACCTCTTTCACCACACCATGGGGGGTGTTTTGTTACACTTTCATGCCCTTTGGCCTTAAAAATGTTGGGGCCACTTATTAATGACCAATGACGCACATATTTCATGATTATATTCACAAGATTATCAAAGATTATGTTGATGACATCTTGGCTAAATCCAAATGTCGTTCCACCCATGCCAAAGATCTAAAAAAATTATTTGAACACTTACGTCAATATCACATATGCCTAAATCCCAAAAAATGTGTTTTTGGGGTCACAACTCAGTAAAATCCTTGGATATATCATCTCACAATGTGGCATTAAAATCGATCCTAACAAGATTAAAGCCATTGTCGACATGCCACCACCCAAAAATTTACATCAACTATGATCATTACAAGGAAAATTCAAGCTATCTGGAGATTCATTACACAACTTTCTCATAAGACTCGACCATTCACATGCCTCATGAAGAAGGATACTAAGTTCGCATGGGATGAGTAGTGCTAACAAGAGCATTTGATGACATAAAAACATATATTTTAAATCCACTTGTCTTAGTCCCTTCACTAGCTGACCAACCTTTCTTATTATACATTTCCACCATGTTCCATGCCTTAGGGGCCCTGCTAGCACAACATGACAATTCTTAACACGAACAAGAAATATATTACATCAATCGAACGCTACTCTCTTATGAATGTAACTATAGCTACATCAAAAATCTATATCTTGGCCTTGTCTTTGTTGTAGATAAATTACATCATTATCTTCTTAATAATGAGGTACATATTATCACTAAGGTAGATCCATTACGAGTACCTCTTGTCTTGTATGTATCTGTTGGGACTTGTAGCATATTGGGTTATGCTTCTCACCAAATTTTATTTCAATTTTATACCACAGAAAGTAATTAAAGGCCAAGTCATAACTGATCAATTAGCTACAACACCCTTTCTCAATGCATCTCCCATCTTTGATTCCTTTCACGTGATGATTTCACTACCTATAATGTTGATCCTGATACATTTAAAATGTACTTTGATGGGTCTTGTTGTCACTCTGGCGCTGGGGCCAGGATAGTTTTCATCCCCCCACAGGGTGATCCACTTCCCTTTGCATATCGACTTAGGGTTTTCCTGTACAAATAAAATCATTGAATATGAAGCCCTCATCCTTGGCCTTCTCACTACTCAAAATCTCCTCATTCGTAACTTATGCATATATGGTGATTCTCAGCTTGTCATAAATCAAGTAAATGACACATATAATACAAAAGAGGAGCACTTAATCCCATACAATATGCTTGTAAAAGATCTCTTGGCTATATTTGATTCTTACTCCATCACTACCATTCCTTGTAAGGATAATCGTCATGCGGACACCATGGCTAGTGCGTCATCACTTATCCCACAAGACATTACCGATGAGCAAGCCACATTCATCATTATGCACTTGTGACATCCTTCCATCTCCACTTTACCTCTTGCAGCTTGCGCCATCATGCACAGTAGTCAAGACAATTGTGAATGGTTTACTCCCATTTACAACTTCTTATATAAATTGACCATTCCTAATAATTTGCAACCTCATGAAGCTCGTGCGACGTGAGGCTACCCGTTTCATCATGAGGACAAAATTATTACTTGCACTTGATGGTCGATCATGCTTTGGGATTTCCAATATTCCCATTATTTCACAAATACATGACACATGTGATGCCATTTCTCTATAAAAATCTATGTCTCAAAATATTTTTGTCAGGGATATTATTGGCCCACCATGGAGTAGGATACCTACGATATGCTACTCGTGCCAAGAAGTTCCAAACGATGAAACCTCCATCACGCACCTATATATGATCTCCAACCGATTGTGCCAACTTGGCCATTTTCTCTTTAGGGATTCAATCTTATCAATATGATAAATCCTAGAATTATCTTATGGACATAATTTTATCATTATTGCCACAGAGTATTTCACCAAATGGGTGGAGGCAGCCCCACTACGGACTACAACTGGTACTAACATTTGAACTTTCCTCACTACTCACATCATTACTCGTTTTGGCATTCCCTCTGCCATTATCACTAATAATGGATCCTCTTTCAAAAATAAGGAGGTTAAGAAATTTTGCATGAAATTTAAAATCAGAGAATATTTTTCTACTCCTTATTACTTGTAGGCCAATGGCAAGGTCCAAAGGCCAACAATAAAACTATTGTCAAAATCTTATGTAAGATTGTTGCTACTAGTGGTGATGATTGGCATAATCATCTATTTTATGCTCTTTGGACTTATCGTACTAGTGTATGTACACCTACTAACACCACTCCTTTTTCATTGGTCTACAGTGTACTGAGGCATCGTTATACCACTGGAACTTGAGATACCCTTGTTGCGTGTTCCCTCAAGGGCATAATCAAAGACAATGAATATCTCAAAAATTTATTACATGAGTTAGAGATGTTAGACTCTCACCACATTCAAGAACTTGAGCATCTTCATGGATATCAATCTCATATCACCTAAGCATACAATCATAAAACTCACCCTCACGAGTTTAATGTGGGAGACTTAGTCTTAAAATAAAATCATAAAAAAAGGAACCCCGAAACTTCACTCAAAGGAAAATTCAAGCCCAATTGGCTTGGTCCTTATATCATTATTGAAAATCTTAGTGGTGGTTTTTATCGACTTGAAACTCTTTTGGGAAAGCCACTAAATAACCCACTCAATGTAATGCACCTTAAGAAATACAACGCTTGAAACAACACCCATTCCCTGATGACACACTCTTGTGCTTTGGTTCACACTGTGACTGTTGAGGGCATACTATACACAAGAATCTCACACACTACACATCATACATTCTACTTTACACATTACATACTTCACACATCGTGCATCATACACTTAGGACATCTTCTCTCACGTCATCTTCTACACATTTTGTCTCATTCACTATACGCATTCACACTACATCTCTATTGCATCTACTTATACATGTTGCGGTCATTACCCTATGACACACTCTAATTCCATGGTCCATACTCAACTGCTAAGGGTATCCATCTCAAATAGACCTCATCACACTCACGTGTTTGATCAAACTTCTCACTCACTCACACACTTACACTCTACACTTTGTACTTTAACGATCACATCTTTTTAGTACACACATTTCAAACCATTTCCCAATGAGGCACTCTCATTTACAGTTCATTATTGAGTACTGAGGGGGCATAAATCATTGAACCTCATTGTATACATACATATCCACTTGAGGGCACATTTCTCCTATCATTAACACTCATTTCATTATGCCTCATCCACAACATATTGCATATCTTGGTTGCATTTACTCTTACTTACATTTACTTATCACTTGCACATATTATTACACATGCTAGATAGATATCTTCTATGTCATTATCTTTATCATACACACATGTACATTCACTTTCCTTTCTACTTGTGATTACAGATTCTACAGATGCATTACATGCAGCATGGATGTTTGGCGCAGTACCTATTACCAGTCACATAGCAGCTCCTGGGGGCATCCACTTTCATACACTACATGTGTTATTGTTTCACTTTTGTTTCATACCACATTACTTTATCGGCTTATACATGCTTTGATGTACTTTTTATCTTTCTAACATGCTAATGGGTGCTTCATGTGCAAAATTTTTTATGCAGGACTATCTGTTTCCATGTTTATTTGTTACATTATTTGTCACTGTTTGCTCTTTGTATGCTCATGTTTGCGGGCTTTTCCCTTTGTCTTGTTTGCACACTTATCTATGCTTGTAGCCATTTTGGCCTTGATTGTCTTGTGAAATTGTCAGTGATGTCTCATGTTTGCAACCCTTTTTTCGTGGTCTACATTGTCTTCTTACGTGTGTTTACATTGTCTTCTTACGGCTTAGATTACACGTTGTTGTTATGTCTGTTATCTTACATTTTACATGCATGTTTTTTCTTGTACTAACACTTGTCTCCTAACCATTTTGTTTATGTGTGCCTTGGTTTCTACCAAGCACATTCTCTTTCCCCCTACAGGGCATAGATTCAGCACAACGGTCATGGTCCTCTTTTGGGCCACATACTCCTTTAGCAATGTCACATGCACCCCAAACAAATGGGGCATCATATGGGTGAATCAATCACCCCATACAACGTTATACACAGCATAATACCGATACAACACAGTTTTCAATTTTGGATAGGACTCGGAATCATAATTGGGTCCTTATCACAGCGATGTTCTTCCTAGATGCTAGTAACCAGGGGGAAATTACATAGTGATTGGTAGTTCATCATAGTCTACAAAACTCCACACAACAGCTTTTACAGGGAAGGAGGTCCTTAGCACTTGCGTTTGTACACACCATCTGTAGTGGTGTTCCACATCACGGGAAGCAGTTGAAGGTTGGAGGATGACACCATACTTTTCTCCCTACACTTCTTCTATGACATTGGAGTGAGATCACCCCAAAAACTTGCGGTTGGTGCAACTGGCATGAGATCACCCAAAAAACTTGGTCTTCTACAACATCTTCAGGATCCTTTCTACATTATTTTTCCTCATCACAGATCAAGTGCACATGTTCCTTTTTCACGTTTTCAACATTTTTACATACTTTTTACATATATACATGTGTATTTGACTACTTGTTCATTCTTCTCTTTTGCAAGTACATCTGTATGGGAAGTGGTAGTTAACATCATCCAAATCATTCACATCAACAACAATGACATCGATATTAACAAAAGGTACATTACAACATATACATATGTGTTTCTGCACTAGGTTCATTTTCATCATCACTTTTTGCACTTTCTCCTCTTTAGCATCCACGCTTCACATTTTTATCACTCCACGTTTTGTCTAGTCCCTGGATATGCTTAGACAATCGATCTACATGGTTATCAGGTACACATATCTATCTACTTTATTTTACCAACCTTTCCGCTCACTAACCTAAAGTGGGGACAAATGTAGACACAAAATCATGCACTTTGGGTAAATATTTAGTCTCGATTACATACTACTATACATATGATTCCTAAGTAAGAAAAGTATTAACTAACACATGTCTTTGGCCACATTTCTTCACTTTTTGTTACCTCTCTTGGTCTTGCACCCTTACTTGTTCAGTCTGTGTTTTTATACTCCAGCTTTTATCATCCTAGACACCAGTGCCCAGCCAGGTGCCCTTGTCCCCTCTGGGTGCCCCTGACCCCTTTGTAATTTACTTACACTTTTTAGGTCCTTTCTAGTTGTTTGAACATCTTATCTTTTTGGTAGTTAGCCTTTTCTAGGATAATTTTGAAATTCAAGAAAAGGAATCATATAAATATAAAGTTATGTAATCATAATAAAGGACCAAACATTAAGCATTAGCTATCACCACCTAAGGTTGCATCCATCGAGCATCTAAGAGATTCATTGCATCCATCTAGCACCATCACAAGGGACACAAGGGTTGTTTATTCTGTATACACTTCATAGGAGGTAAGTTCATTCTATTACATGCACACATCTATTACATTTCTTTACATTTAGCTACTTGTTTGCTATCAAGTGTGACTCACACAAGAGCCACCTAGGGCACAATTCACACACACACACACACACACATAGAACTACATTGGGTTTGAGATGTAGTGCAGTGCTCAATTGTAAGTTCACCATTGTGACAGTTGAGGATAGTTTGACCCCTCATTTTGCATCTTTCTTTTTTAGGATTTGATGTCTATTTGAGGGTTTTACATGTTCATATTTCATTACAAGTTTACAGCGACCTCAGCAATCTTGGTGTGACCTCGGAGTGACAAAAGGTGACTAAATATGAATACCTTGGGACATCTCAGAGGAGGTTTTCAGAGCTTTTTCGCAGACCTAGGCACCCACGGGTGCCCCTATCCCTCTCCAAGTGTCCCATTTTAGCCTATCTGTCTAGATCTACATTTTCTTGGTCTCTGTGTGATGCTCCTACTACTCCGTTCATATGGTCAGAACTTTGGTAATTTATTGTGAATCATCTAAGTAACTTATTCTCCTTTTTGTAACTAGGGTTTTACATCTTATTTCTTAGTTTACTTTGGTCAATTCTTATACTTCAGTACATATTTATTTTACTGCTACGATAGCATCAAATTAGGCTCATATATTTACATTTTAGCTTAATCACTAACCTCATTCTCTCTAGTCAACCATCCAAAGAATTATCTAATGTTGTTCTCACCAATGCACCTTATCCAAAAGAAGCCCAAGAAAACAAGTGAGTTACGCCACCTCCATTCTTTGTTTCATTGATCATAGGTCAAAACCCAGTTCATAATTAAATGAATGATTATGGCGTCTCTAGCTTAGTTATGCACAAGTAAATTGTTGAAAAACTTGGTCTTAATTATGTGCCTCTTTCTAAGGGAGTAATCCATCTTGATGGAACACTCATAGAGATCCTTGGAGTCATTATAGGGTTGAGCTTAACCTTGCACGCATGCCCCAACTTCTCCATTCCTTAAGATGTTTTTATCATTGATATTCCTCCTCTCTTTGCTTTGTGTCTTTCTAGAGATTTCCTGGCCAAAATTGGAGGCTACTTATAATTAGACTAGTCTCACATGTTATTTAGAATAAGGTATGACACCAAATTTACCATAAGATCTTAACCCATATCAGAAAATCACATTGAACCTTATGTTCCTAGTGTCATTAACTTAAATTATATAATCATAAACAAAGAAGACTAGCTAGTTGGCTAAGAGCCAACTACACTTCTTGAGGGAATTCCCAATTTATTTCTTGATGAGTGGGCTACTCAAACTCATGCTACCGATCCACATAGATATATTCAAGAAGTCGATCTCGGAACATATTGTTTACATGAGGAAAATACTATTATTCCCAACCTTGTCAAAACAAATCAACAAGATGAAGGTTTATGGAAAATACACTTTGATGGAGCAAGAAGCAAGAATGGAGAAAGTGGAGGGATCGTGTTTATTTCCCTAATAAAGGAAAATCACTTCTCATCTTTGAGATTTCATTTTACTTGCACTAACAACACAATTGAATATGAAGTTCTTGTGTCAGTCTTCATTGGTCGAGGAGAAAAGGAGTGAAGCAATTACAATTTTTTAGTGATAGTGAGTTGGTGGTTAACCAAATCAGAGGAAAAGTTATAACCAAGAAAAACTCATTAAGATCCTACAAGAACATGGTATGTGATTTAATAGAAAATTTTAATACTTTCAATGTTTGATTTATTCACAGAGTGAAGAACAAACATGCATATAAGATGGTTATCGTTGGTGCTCAGGATGATGTTCCATATCAGATCAGCAAGAATGCAAATCAACATCACATCAAGATAGTGGTAAGGGATTCTATCCCAAACAACAATATCAATTAGCAAGTGTTTGAATCAGATCAGTAAATTGTCAATTTATTGCAAGAGGAAACTGAGTTTTTAGTAAAAAAATCAGGAAATATTGTAGCTACAGCTTGATGATCAGATTATTCAGCTGAAATATAATAAGGTAACTCAAGGATTTATTATTCTTAAATATATCTTTAACAAAGATGATCAGGTCAGAATTGAGAAGTCCAATATGATGATCAAACAAGATGATTATGAACAAATCATCTTTGACAATGGAAAAGCACTCAAATTGGGCAAGGTATGTAATAAAAATGAAAATATTGCTTTTGTTCATCTTTCTCAAGAATTTGATGATGTTTTTACATTGATATATGGTGACTTAAGGGTTTTTAATCCATATTTAGTTCAGCATATAATAGAATTAGATTTAAAAACAAAACTAGTCTGACAAAAGCAAAGTTTTATCAATCCTAGAATTGAACCATTGATGAATCAGACATTGGATAAGTTTATCAAAGCTAACATTATTTTCCTCATCAAACACTCATCATGGGTGGCCAATTTGGTTCCCATGAGGAAAAATAATGGAGAGATACAGTTATGCATGGATTTCAGAGATTTAAACAAAGTTTCTTAAAAAGATCATTACCCACTACCCTCGATGGAGTAAAATTTGAAAAAGGGTAAGTGGTTCAGATTGTTTCTTGTTGCTTGATGGATATTCTGGTTATAATAAAATTTTGGTACATGAATTAGATCAGTTTAAAACAACATTCACTACAAAATGGGGTACATATACATATAGAAAAATGCCATTTGGACTATCAAATGCAGAAGCCACATTTCAACATGTTATGGACTTAGTGTTTCAAGGGTTAATCTTGATACTTGGGTTCTTGTTTATTTGGATGACATAACCATTTTTTCAAAGTGTGTTATAGATCATATGGTTCATCTCAAATACATTTTTGAGAGATCCAGATAAGATGGCATTACACTCAATCCAAAGAAGCATGTTTTTACAGTACTTGAAGGTAAATTGCTTGGTCATATTGTTTCCAAGGAAATTTTCACAATTGATCTGGAATGAGTATGTGAAATATTTTAATTGTCTTTACCAAATCATGAGAAGGCATTTATGTGTAGAATTAATTTTATCAGAAAATTCATTCCAGATTTTGAAAATCTTGTAAATCCACTAACCTCAATGCTTAAAAATAACATGGTTTTTAGTTGGGAGCTAGAAGGAAAGAATGCATTTGAAGCAATAAAACATACTATAGCACAAGCTCTAATGCTTGTCGATCCAAATTTTAATAAATATTATATTTTACATGCTTTTGGAGCAATTGATACAATCTCAACTATGTTGGTGCAGTGGAATGATGACAAATTGGAGCGGCTAATTACTTTTTTCAGTCAAGGGTTACAAGATTATAAGGTGAAGTAATCCTTTCTTAGAAAAAAGTTCTTTCATTCATTAGAAACCTCAAGAAATTCAGACATCTACTTTCTGAAAACAAGATTCATTTAATGGTTTCCCATCCGAGTGTAAAAGAGTTTCTTTTAAGAAAGGATTTGAATGAGAAAAGATCAGGTTGGATCAAAAAAGTGATGTAATATGATGATATTAAAGTCACTAAGATGGTTAGAGGAAGAGGACTGTGTATAAAGTTGGCTTCAGACTTACATAATGATAAAAATCAAATTTTAGTGCTTCAAGATGGCCCAAACACAACCACTCCTTCATTACCTCAAATTTGGACCCAAGATATGATCCATTTTCTTCAGACTAAAAATTTTTGACATGGTTTGGACAAAGCAAAAAGGAGGTAGTTTAGATTACTATCTAGTCCTTTCTTGTTGATAACCTATTGTTTATCAAAGATGTGAATGGATTTATTTTAAGATGCATTGATTTAGATTAGATTGAGCATGTGTTGGAAGAATTCCATGCAGGTATATCTAGTGGTCATTTTTGCACCTAGAGCTAAAACCTTAAAAGTTATGAGATTTGGTTATTATTGGCCAAAATTATTCAAAGATGTTTAGGCATGGATAAGGAAGTGTGAAAAGTGTGTCATTTTTGCATAGAAGCAAAAGTTAACAGCTCTTCCTCTTCAACCCATTCAAGTAAATTAGATTTTCATGTAATGGGGATTAGATTTGATTGGAATGATTAATCCACCTTCTAGTGCAGGTCATAAATGGATTCTCATAGCTACAACTTACTTCACATGATGGATGGAAGTAGTGGCTTTGGAAGAGGTAAATGAGACTTCAATTTTAGACTTTTATGAAAGTCTAGTCACAATATTTGGTGTCCCCACAACAATCATCTTAGAAAATGTATTAGCTTTCCTTGGCACAAAAATTTTTACATGAGTAGTTGAGCTTGGAATTCATCTCTCAAAATCATCTAATTATTACCCTCAAGCTAATGGCTTGGTTGAATCAACTAACATGAATCTTCTTAGAATCATCAAGTGAAATATGGTGGAAAGTCATAGACCATGGCATACAAAGTTGAAATGAGCCTTATGGTTTGATAGGATTACTCCTAAAAGATCAATTGGCAATTATCCTTTCATGTTTGTTTATGGTAGACAAGCAAGGTTTCCTATTTCCAACGCGTTACCATCTTTAGACCTCATTAAACAAATGGAGATGATGGAAGAAGATTCAATGGTGTTGGTTGGAAAATTTGTATCACAACACGAGCAATAGTTTAGGGGACGATAAAAAAATAGTTCAAGGGACAGTAGTCCCTCCTCTTTATGGGATAGGTTCCCTTATTCACCAAATAAAATAAAAAACCTACTTATTTACAAATATACAATCTATTAATATTCAAATGAGGATTTTGATATATCAAATGTTTACATATTGGATCACTCTCAATACAAAAGATAAAGAAGTGGAAGAATCAATGGGAATGGAAATGGTAGCACTTTCAAAAATATAGATTGTAGAATAGTATCCTACTTATGCATACATTAAATCTTAAGAGGATATGAACCTGTATATTTTTTAATAACCCACATGACATATATGTAGTAGACACAAAGTTCTCAACACTACATCAACTGAATTAAACACAAAGTTTCATATCCAAATATATCAAATCCACATTCACAAGCTAAAGAACATAAATAGAAAGAACGTAGAAAAAGAGACGGAGAAATTCTTCTGTATTAATCTTTGTTAGTTCTGTATTTTTTACATTCAAAGCATCAAAATCCAACAACCCTTTTCACAATGAGAGAAAACCTTATATAGGCATAAGGGCGGTTGTAACTAACTTTCCTAGTTCCATATTCTTTTAATTAAGTGTTTCCCCTTAATTAATGAATTACACTTTAGTTAGATTTATTTACAACTTCACATATTTTAAAATAATAAAGCTAAATTTGAACTATATCAACTAGAAAGAAAGACATGGGAACTAGGAGAAGGAACACTTGAAGATGGTGTTGCTAGAGTTTTCACTTTGGTATTTGATTTCTGAATTTAATAAGAGCTCCAGAAATCTCCATGCCTCTGGGCATGGTGGTGTTTGCCATAGCATTTTTCCAACTGCCCAAGGAATCCTCCATCTCCTTTCCCATATCTGCATTTTGTACTAAGCCTTTGGTTGTTTCTATGACCACATTATGCAATTCATTGATTTCTTCCATTTTCTCTTTAGTCGCAATTTCAAGCTTGAATAAGTCCTCTTTGATGAGTACTCTGAAAATTTCTTTGATCTCTTGTGATGTGTGCCTCACTATAGAATTGTCTTTATAAAATTGAAACTGAAGAGAAAGAAATTCAGAAAGTATTACAGATTTGAATGTCTCTCCTCTTTACACCATGTTCTTAAGTTCATCAATTTCCTCTTCTAGCACTTTCATCTTCCATTCTACACTAAACACCCACTTCTTGGAAACATTACTTTTTAAATCATCAAAGATCTTATATGCAAGAAGAATTTGTTCATTTATATCCTTCATGAGTCTAAGATCTTGAATACATTCTGACCAAATTTTAAGTTCCTTCCCAGATCCAATGATTACTAGGTTAATCTGACTTTGGACTGGAGAAATTTTGTCATATGCTTTGTGTGCTTCATCAATGAAATTCAAGTAAGATATCAACATTCCCTCAACCATTGCTTCAATTGCCTTTCCATAAGCACATGCTTATGAATGTTCGTGATAGCTTGAACTTCTTCATTAGAAAGAAAAATTGGAGGAGGAATTGAATTTAGAGGGGAAAGATCAAGCACTTTATCACTTGCAAGGAGAGATTTGATGAAACCAGAGAAAACTTGTACTTGCTCCTCAAGTTGTTCATGTGTTTGTTTTCCCTTTTCTACCCTTTCAATTACCTTGGAGATTGTCTCTTTTAAGTTATAAACCTCCCCCTCAGGATTATATTCACCCAATGGAATTATTTTCAACCCCAAGTCAAAATAGTTATATCCTTATCATCTTTCTCCACTCTTAGCTTTGCTCTCTCCAATTATTGTTGGCCTTTTGAATCAAATACTAATCTTGAAGCAGTCTTGGATTTTTTAGCAGGGGGAATGGGAGTTGTACCTAGTAGGGTATGAACAACATCAAACTTAAGAGCAATGATTTGGGAGGATGCCTTCCTTTTCATGTTGTAGACACCTAAATTCTGATTTTGCAATCTTAATGCCAAAATACACGCAAATCACTCTTATTCTTCCCAATTTCCTTATAATTAGTGCTCTTTACTAATTAACTAATGTTTCTTGTCATTTTGGTCAGTTAACAAGCACTTCTTTGATCACCAAACCTCTTTCGCATTCAAGATGCCACTTTATGACGAATCGTAAGCCAAAACCCTCTTCAAAATGGACAATAAGTGTTTATTAGCTAATTAAGCCTAGTTTGCCCTTGTTTTGGTCAATATACCCTAGTATTGGCTTAAACCCCTCTTCCAACCACTCAAAATCACCCCATTCACCTCCACAATGTCTCAACAAGCTTCAAAAGCTTATTCTAGCCTCTTAGTTAACCCTAAGCAGTTGATTAAGGCTTCATACCTCTTAATCACTTGGTAATTCACTAATTGTAATTAGCAAGGCCTAATCATGATTAGAAATTCTAATCTAATTTGGAGCTTTTAGTCCCACATGCACCAAAATATAAGTTTCTCCCAAAATGAAAACTATAAAAAGAGTGCACCTCATTCCTTTATACTTTAGACCATGCTTTGATTTACAGCTCATATACTAAATATGATATATAGCCAAGTTAAATCCTTGCTTAAAGCCTTCAATGGGGTTAGTAGATGGATATCCAAAATGACCAAGTAGTCATTTGGAGAGGCCATTTCAACTTGTTTGGAGTAGCAACCATAACCATTTGATTTCCCTCTTAGGTCTATTTAGGCCCATGTTAGGGAATTCAAACATATTAGTAGGCATGTTTAGTTAGATTTTGTATTGTTTTCATACTAGTTAATCATTCTTTTAAGCTTCTATTTTAATGTTACATTCCTAGACTTAGAACCTTGGCTAGATGGATGGCAATGGTGTTAGCTTTCCTTGTTTAGTCATGTAATTTTCCTTGTAAATTTTAGGTTGCTTTCATTTGGCACGCTCGGTGGGACAATACCCCATTGCATTCAATTTTTAAGCTTTTTAACTTAGTTTTAAAATTTTAGATTAGTTTCAAGTTTCCTAGATTAATTTCAAAGTTTTTCTAGTTTCCTTTCAAGATTTATAGTGTACTTTTAAGCTTTTAGATTGGTTTCTCAAGTTTTTTAGAGTAATTTGAAATTTTAAGAGTAATTTTCAAATTTTTAGATCAATTTCCATTTTTAAAAGGTTTTTCAACTAGATTAGTGGTCGAATTTGTGTTTTCTTTCTTTTTGTAGGATATAAGGAGGTGAAGCCCTGTCAAAATTCCTGAGAAATCCCAAAGATTTGACCTTTTCTTCAAAACATTTGCTTCAAAACTCATATTTTTTACCATCTACAAGAAAAAGGTGCATGTGCATGACTGTGAGCACATGTGCCTCATTGGAAGCGCTTGTGCATCATTGACTATGTGAAAGATGACAGAGGGGCACATGTGCGTGACTTTGAGCACTTGTGCATGATTGTGAGTATCTATGCACTTGTAGGGACACTTGTGCATCAAGGTAAAAAAAATTCAAAATTCTATAACTTCAATTTTATGATTCTTATCAATTTTTTAAGCGTTTTTAAATGTTGTTTTTGTCAAATTATTGATTTTAGAGCAATATTCCTAACAAAATTGTCCTAGGGTTTGATAAAGGATTTTTGAGTAAATTGGGTTAGGGTTTGAGGAGTGATTGTGTTTTCAAACTTTGATTGAGTTTGGAATAGAGTTGTGTATCCTCTTCTCTTACACCTATTGTGATCTTGAGAACTAAAAGCACCTCTAAACCATTCTTTTTGCTTCTTGGAAGTAAGTAGGAAGAATTATCACTCATTTTGTGCTTTAGATAATAAACATTCATCTTTTTGCATATGCTTAATCTTTTAGTTTAAGAGCTTTTTCACTTAATAAAGAAATCAAGGCTAAAATTTGTGTATGCTCTTCCCTTGCACCTAGGGTGATCTTGGGAATCAAAATTAATTTTATTCTTTCATTAAGAATCACTTGGATTAATTGGGAATAAACCTTATTTTTGCAAAGATTGATGGTAGTTAGTTGATTTACAAGCATTTTTCATTGTTATTTTCTTATGATATTGTGAATCTATTTTGAAACTACTAACCATTTTTTGAAGGACCTAATGCTAGTCAAAGAATTATAATACATGTGTGATTGTAGGTTACCAAAAGGAGTACAAAAAAAACCACATTAAGTCTAAAAGATAAAAAATACACCACAATCATCACATTGTATTTGCAAGTTTCGGTTAAGAGCTATGGCTCGTCCGCTCAACTAGGAAATAACCCCTTTGGCATAAGGCTTAAGCTACAATAATGGGGGTGCTCCTAGGAACCCTAAAGTAGTCCACGCAAGAGGGAACCTTGTGAATGAAATAGGAAAGTGCTCCACACTACCGACTTGCCTAATACGCCTTGGTAAGATTAGTATCAAATATATTCATATCGTGACCCCAATAAAAGTGTAACTGAACACACTTCAGCGCTCATTATACTGAAGGGGGTAAAGTAAATTTGAGATACTCCTTAGGAAACCTTGTTAAATCAAGCTCGCTCTAGATATCTTGTGACACCTAGAGAGAGAACCACCTAGGAAGCTTGTCGGCTTGGAGCCATTGTTTTTGTCTTAGATAATATACTTGAGAGCTCTCACAAAGTGAAAACTTTGTTAGATTCAAACTCTTATTTTTCGAACAAGGGAAAGAATCTCTTAAATTTGAAACTGCGTGATTTTCATCACGAAATCTACTTAGTGCAATTTTGTCCTAGTTTTTCACTTTTCTTAAGACAAGGCGAAACTCTGCCAAAATAACACCAAGTTTATTTCAACACCACTTGGTCTACACCCTTATTTTCTTGTTTCCCATTTTTGGACAAAAGGAAACAACATATACGGATACCATGAGATATCACGTATCCACTGCTTTTGTATTCTACTTAGAGACTAGGTTGTAATGTCAGATCGCAAGTGTTGACAGTATGCATGGTACATACTCACGATCTAGTATTGCCCCTTGTCTCAAAAACCCATATTTGAGACTTATTATCATCATAGTTAGGTGATTTCATCCTTGTCTTATTTTGAGTTGTTACGGTGCCCACATTGTAGCTATACAATTGAGATATTTGCGTCTTTTTTCAATTGTGAAATTAGGCTTAAATCTCTATATTGTAAAGTTACGATGTTCACACACATAGCAATTTCTTGTTATACTTAGACATAGTTTTTACATCCTAACTTTGTCTTGAGTTTTGTGAGTGTTGAGGATACATTTTTAGCATCATGATAACATCATTTTGACACTATAAATCTTGATTTCCCAAAATCTTGGTTCAAATGTTCAAATAGTGTCATTATGTTTCTCACATTGTTATCGTCCATTTTACCAGACTTGGACTTTGTTAGTGTTCAGAAACTAGTTTTTAGTATATCTTGTTAGAAGATCACATCAACATTCTCTTATCATTTAGGCCTTGTTTGTTACAAAATTGACCTAACTGGTGATGTTGTGTTATCACTATTTGGTTACAAACCTATCTAGACAAAATCTTATAGAATAAACTATTTGGTGTAACTAAATTTTGAGTGTTGTGCGTCATTATAATATTCTAAGGAAAAATTGTGCCATATACTACCTTGTTAGGGTAGTTTTCTCATTATTATTTAATGTGTGCGTTCATTTTGACCTATAAATTTTGTGGCTATTCTATATTCATCTTGTTTTAACAACTTAAGGTCGTTACGTTGCGCAAATTTAGCTAAGGTCCCTTTTTAGTCAATCTTAGTGGAAATCCTTCACGTTGTATTTCTTATCTCGAGTATGCCTACTACAAGGATGAGATCCTGAAGATTAGGAACTAATATATTTGAAGGTGACAACCCTCTTTTAGAGGATAATATCATGGTTGACCCATATTGGTGGAGAGGAAGCGTCTCCTCATATGAATATAGAGCATCTTCCTACCAATTTTGAGGATTACATTTTTCAAAACAAACATGAGGTTCTTATGCATGTTATGGAACTGGGATCTAGGTTACCTCCCATGGTGGACCCTTCTCTCATTGTCGTAATGGTTCGAGGGGAAGAGGAAGTGGAATGTCCTCATCACCATATAGATGACATATTAAACCCAGGTCACGCCTCTACTTCTGCACGAAAAAATAATGAGGAAGTACCTTTCAAAAATGATGGATACTATCATTTTCCTCCTATTAAAATTTGTTGTGAAGGCCATGAAGAACATGTTCATCATGTACAACCTCCCCTAACGAAGATCATAATGAAATACTCATTTAAGAGGTTACATTAGAACAACAAGTCCAAGCCCTCACTCGTCAATTGACAAGTTAGTCTTTGCATATATAAAAGGAACAACCAAAATTTTTGAAACAAACTATACCAAAGGAAAAACCTAAAGATTTGTTTCATGAGTTCCTAATAAACACTCCTTGACAAGAAACATGAAAGGATCCTTATGAAGGCTTTTCACTGAAAATCGGGGTGGGCATACACCTAGGCTTAACCCTTTCTATAGACCTATGCCGTCACCCACACAAGATTCACTTTTTAATCAAGAATGGTCAATAATGAAGAGCTCCCTTCAAGTGTTACAAGAGGGACAAACCGGTAACAATAACAAGAAGTATCGGTTCGATGAGTTATGTCCTTACCCATTTGACAAGGCCGTGTTGTAGGTACCTTTCCTAAGACATTTTGATTTTCCAAAAATTGATAAATATAAGAGAAAAGGTGACCCTTGTGATCATATAAAAGACTTTTATATGACATTTCAAGAGGTTGCATAAAGTGATAATTATCTTATGTACTTGTTTCCACAAAGTTTAGGAGCAACGGTGCTAAAATAGTTTGTGCATATCCCTAAGGGATTCATATCAACATGGCTAGAAGTATCAGAGTTTTTTACAACACTTCTCTTTCAATATAGAAAATGACGTTACAATGTTAGATCTTTGTAATTCCAAGCAATGAAATAACAAAAACTTCGCTGCATTTTTACAAAGATGGAGAGGGTTAGCTAGTCATTTACCTTGCTCCCTACCCGAAAAGCAGCTGATACGCATATTTTTTCCCAGCCTCCATCCAAACATTACATTCCACTTGCAAATGTATTATGGTAACACGTTTGAATAGGTAATAGAAAAAGGGAGTCAAATTGAAAAGGCATTGTTAGCTAGGGGGCTCTAAAACCTTTCTCCCGTGAACACAACAATTATAAATCTAATGATAAAACAAATTTTATTCCTAATAGAAATGAAAATTTCATTAATTATGGGATAATAGACTCTAAGTGGTTACAAGTCGTGCAGAACCACACACCTTTAAACTAGCAAAGGGTAATCCACCTACCAAGTATAAACGCCGCACTTTTACTCCTCTATCTGAATTCATATCATCTATACTAAAACAACTAGAGGTCGTAAACATAGTAAAGTACCCTAAAACATAACCCTATGGTGATGATACACCTAAACCATCATGGTTTAGGGAGAATGATTTTTGTGAGTTCCACCGCATAAAAGGTCACAAAACGGACAAGTGCTTAAGATTAAAACACTAAATGTAATATCTAGTCGACAATGGTGATATTGAACTAGATTATGTTGCAACTGAAAAATCTCCAAATGAAAAAATAGGAATCTTTAGAAATCCTTTTCCTAATCATGAAGAAAATAAAAATTCAGAATAGGGACGATTGTCTCATAATAAGAATGTTAACTGTGTGTCAAACAAAGACCATTTGGATGCCTTGATAGGTTGTGTTGAGCCCCCTCATTGAGAAAATCAATACAGTTAGAATCAAGACAAGAGAGTGCATTGTGGCAACACGGTGGGCTCACCTCATTATAAATCTTGAACCTACTCCCCCTCCTCCTCAAGAGAGTCACTATGATGTGTTAGATCAACTAGAAAAGACTAAAGCTAAGATTTCCATCTTAGACCTTCTAAATATCTTTAGCTTCCATAAGGATATATTGTACAAAACCTTACAAGGATCAGGAGTATCCATTGATGTTGACCCAACACATTTGCAAGCCATGGTAGCACGACTCATTCCTTTAGAACATATAACCTTCAGCACTATAGAAGCCTTAGTTCAAGATCCTTCACATAACCTACCCTTGCATATTAAGGTTATCATCAAACGTAAGAAGGTTAAGAGAGTGCTTATGGACGGTGGATTAGGTCTTAACATATGTACTCTCAAACTAGTCCACCAACTAGGCTGCACAGAAGTTGATCTAGAAACAAAGGTCATCACCATTAAGGCATATGACAATGAATAAGGACAATTAGTTGGAATGGTCACTTTCTCATTGGAAGTGGGTCCCATAACACATCATACAAAGTTCCACGTATTTGGACCTAGAAATCCCTTACAATATCTTTCTTGGTCACCCATGGATTCATGCCATGCAATTCATTCCATCAACGTATAATCAATGTTTAAAGTTGTAATATGAGGGACAAACACTTACCATATAGGGGGGGGGGGGCCAACCATTTGCTCATTGTAGAGCATTGTCAGGATTTTTTCCAACAATCTATGAGTGTCCATCTATAGAGATTGTTATTCCTATCCAATCAGAGGCCTTTGCTTCACGAGTAGATCTAGATACCATGTCTATCAATGACAGTGGTGCTTCCACCTCAGAAACTCCTTTTTCTACATGGGAGATGAAGGTTAAACCAAGTGGTTGTGGAGAGTATAATCTAAAACAGGCCCTAATGGTTCACAATGGGTCGATATCATCCCAAGCATGCGGTAGGCCATGTTTCAAAGTGTAAAGATCAAGAAAGACTTTCCCTTTCAAGAATTTTACTCCTAGTGGCTTGATAGAAGATGAAAAGTTTCTTATGGAAATTGTTTTTCATCCTAATGATGATGACATGGATACATGTTATAAATCACCTAAGTATCCCATTCCTAATTGAATAATGCTTTTCATAAGGTATAAAGGACGTGGGTGCAAGCCGCCAAAAACAAGGCCCATTAAAGGATATTTCAATACCTCGTCGTATAGTAGGTAAGCCAGGTATAGGCATCCACTTATATGAGTCTCACTCTTCAGATGATGAGTATGCCTCTTCTGAGAGTGAGGATAGTTTGTCCAAAAATGAAAGTGAAACAGATTCCTAATGTAGTCTTTATGAAGACCTTTCCTTTACGAACCTATTCGCCAATATGGCTATCCTTACTATAACCCCTGTTATACCCACCATATCTCCTATAACTCGGCCATTAACCCTCACCTACCCATCACTCGTGAATTGGTATCAACAAAAACACATACCTATTGATGTATTTCAGAATGATGAGGCCATTGGTGAGTTCCTGGGAATCAGAGACAACATTTTAAGAAATGATCCTAAGAAGGGGTTCTCCATTCAGCTTAACGCATGCACATACTTTGGAGAGGAAGTAGAGTTGTGTGGGCATTTAAGTAAAAAAGTGAGCAAGGGAAAAAGTTCCAAATAAAATCCTTGTGGAAATAAAAACGGGAAGTCCTATAGATAAAACCTCTTTGAGGCGCTTGTTGAAAAACAAGCAGAATAGCCTATGGAAAAGATAATGTACCCACTTCAAGATGAAGAGCTCCTTGAGCCACCTATGATAGAGAAGGATCTCAATCTCCTTCCTCATCCTACATGCATGGGGGATGATTTAAAGTTAGTAGTGGAAGATACAATAGATGTTAATATCGGCACAGAGGAACTACCGCAGATAGTTAAGTCGAAGCTTCCCTCTCAGCCAAAGAACAAAAAACATTCACAAGAATCTTAAGAGAGTATGCAGACATCTTCGCTTGGTCTTATGTTGACATGCCAGGACTTGACCCTGCACTAGTGGTGCACAATATTTTGGTACACCTAGATGTCAAGCCCATCATATAAAAGCTCTGAAAGGTGCATCCTAGAGTCACCTTACTAGTAAAGGCAAAGCTAGAAAGGTTACTAGAAGTAGGATTTATCAGGCCTATCGACTACTTAGAGTGGATCTCTAATGTGGTCTCGGTTAAAAAGAATCCAATTGTTATTAGAGTGTGTATGGATTTTAGGGATATAAACAAAGTTTTTCCTTAAGGATGATTTTCCTCTTCCAAACATCGACATGATTATCGATTCTACAGCAGGTTATGAGATGCTTTCACTCATGGATGGCTTCTCAAGTTATAATCAGATGAATATTGTGGAAGAAGATCAACACAAGATGGCTTTCACAACCCCATGGGGGATGTTTTGTTAACAAGTCATGTCTTTCGGCCTTAAAAATGCAGGCGCTACATATTAAAGGGTGATGACTATAATTTTTCATGATATGATAAGTGACATCATGGAAGATTACGTAGATGATATAATGGCTAAATCTAGAACCCGCGAGGAACACCCAAAAATTTTGTGGCGTATCTTTCAGCGTTTAAGGGATTATAAAGTCTAACTTAACCCAAAGAAGTGTGTCTTCAATGTGCTATCTGGAAAATTACCAGGATTCATTGTGTCACGGAGAGGAATAGAAGTGGACCCTCCAAAGGTCACGGTTATCACATAAATTCCTCCCCCTAAGAATATTAGACAATTGCATAGCTTATAAGGGAAAATTCAGGCCATCAGAAGGTTTATTTCACAGCTAGCAAACAAGTGTCATACATTTACACATCTTCTTAAGAAGGATGTTCATTTCAACTGGGGACCAGAACAACAACAAGCACTTTCTTTGCTAAAAGAATACTTGGCCAACCCCCCTGTTCTCATGCCACCTATAGTAGGAGAACCCTTGTTACTTTATATCTATGCTACACATTTTGTAATTGGAGCACTGTTGGCCTAGTATGACAAAGAATGGAGAGAAAAGGTTGTATATTATTTGACCAGGACATTGGTAGCATGTGAGCTAAATTATCAACAAATCAAGAAAGCTTGCCTAGCCATGGTGTTTGCTTTCCAGAATCTATGTCATGATATGCTTAACAATCAAATCAAGCTTATTTTAAAGGTCGACCTTTTGAAGTATTTATTGTCCAAACCAGCACTAACTGGAAAGATGGCTAATTGGATCATCTTATTAAGTGAGTTTGACATTGAATACGTTCATCAAAAGTCAGTAAAAGGATAGGTGTTAGCAGATCAACTGGCAGAAGCTCCACTACCAGGTATTGAACCCTCTAAGTCTAGAACTACCAGATGCATCCATTATGTACATCGAAGAATCTATAATTTGGAAAATGTACTTCGATGGCTCTTTTACCTTTCATGGTTCATGTGTCGGAGTTGTGCTAATCACTCCCACATGGGACTTGATTCCACAGGAATTTCGAATTAGATTCCCTTGCATGAACAATATAGCAAAATATGAAGCTCTCATTGCAAGGAATGAAGCTAGCCATCAAATGGGATATCAGACAAGTAAAATGCATTAGTGATTCAATGCTTATTATCAAGTAGGTCACAAATGAATATAAAGTTAAAGATGAAAAGTTACTTCCATATAAAAGAATGGTCAATTCCTTGAAAGAATTATTTGAGAAAATACCAAGATCTCATAATAGAGCAGAAGATGTCATGGATACGGTAGGATCTATGTTGAGCATTCCGCCAGAGAGAAATGATATGCCATTCTTTGTTGAAAATATAAGAACAGTGGCATATGACATACCAGACTCTTGTTTAGTGTGTGAAGTTGTTGGTCCTTTTTCATCATGGTACGCTGAAATCTTTAATTATCTCCACGATGGAACCTTCCCTATGAACATTTCCCGTGCTGAAAAGTGCAACCTCATCCAACGTATAGCCCATTATACCCTACTTGGGGGCACCCTCTTCCACCGAGGCTACGACGGAAATCTATTGCGATGTTTAAATTCTGACAAATCTATCCAAGCAATCAAGGAGGTGCATGAGGGAATTTGTGGAGCTCATACTAATGGGATTTTCCTTGCAAATAAGATACTCGAAGTAGGCTACTATTGGCCTACCATGGAGCATGATTATTGTCAACATGTGAAGAAGTGTGTGGATTGTCAAAAGTATGGTAATTTGATACATGCACCAGCACAATCCTGTACAACCAATCACGACACCTTAGTCATTCTCAAAGTGGGGTCTCGATCTAATAGGGAAACTTAATCTTGTCTCCTTAGATGGCCACAAGTTCATTATAATGGCCACTAAATACTTTACAAAATGGGTAGAGGTTGTTCCTCTAACCTATACAAAAGGTCCCCAAATCTCTAAGTTTATAATGAATCATATCATCTGTAGATATGGAATCCCTTCTTCTATTATCACTGATAATGGTAAGTCATTCAAAAATACAAATGTGAAAGCACTCTGCAAACACTTTCAAATTTCCCTTAATTTTTCAACCCCTTATTACCCTCAAGGTTATGGGTAGGCTGAAGCTTCCAACAAAACCTTAATTCGCATTATAGAGAAAATGGTGAATACCACAGGCCGTAACTGGCATCTGCAAATTCACCCTACCCTCTGGTAATTTAGAACTTCTATCCGCACTCCTACAAGTGCAACTCCATATTATTTAGTATTCAGTTCAGAAGAGGTCTTACCTTTAGAGATCGAGATCCCTTCTTTGTGTATCAAGCTAAGGGCTTACCTGAATGAAGAGGAGGACTATAGAGTAGCCCGACTGGACAGAGTTGGAGCTATTGGATGAGAAATACCTTTGCACCCTCAATCACCTGAAATTGTATCACAATCAAGTGTGGAGGAGCTATAACAAGAAGTTCATACCTTTTCAGTTTGAGGTAGGAGACATGGTGTTGAAAGAGAATCAGAAGAACACCAATAAAGATCAAGAAAAGAAAGGGAAATTTGAGCCCGACTGGCTAGGACCATATATTGTGGTTACCAAGTTCAAGTTAGGTGCATATAAGTTGGCCTATTCATATGGCCAAGAGCGTTCGAGAACCCATGAACACAATGCATCTTAAGTGCTTTTATGCTTAAGTATGGGGTCTCTGTAGAATGCCAAGAAAAGTAAAACAAAAAAAGTATAAAAATAGAAAAAGATAAGAATAAATAAGTAGGTACTTCCAATAGTGAAAACCACGCAATGGTGGCACTTTGGACAAGTCCTTTGGTGAAAACTGGCTTCCAACACCAAGGGAGGGTCTGTTGTTCACAAGCAGTCTAGCTTTAAGGAGTATGGCATGTTTTCCCTAAGTTGATCTTTACCTTAGTCTGAGCCCCTTGTGAGCCTATCCTTCTTTGCCCTGATCTAGCTAATCTAACCTTTTGAGTGCGGAGAAGTTAACATTGAATGAACCCATCTCACTCTGGGGGCAGCTTCCTAGCATCACTTCTGGCATATACCACATGGCATTCTGCCCTTGTACATCCCATCTAACGTTGGGGGCATCCACGTTTCTTCATTTCCTTGCACGTTTGCTTTGGAAAACTATGGAGAAAACATCAAAAACATACAGATATGTTCCTTGAAAAAACCAAAAACATTCAAAAACGTTTTGTAGAAAACTCCAAAACAATAGAAAATTGTCTTAGAAATAAAGACCAAAAACAACAAAAAACATCCCAAAATTGTCCCACAAAAATGAAGTAGTGGTTTTCTTACTTTTAGTTGTTGGTTTGTATGGTTTTTGTTGCATTACTTTTTCATATTGTATGATTTGAATTGGATTCACTTGCTTACTTAGATTGAATATCATGTTAGTTTGTAGTGTATTGCATTAAGTCCATTTTTTATTGCATACTTGTAAATAAATGTGTTGCTTTGATTAGATTTGTTTAAACTTGTGCTTGTCAATTTTTACTTGTACATTATGTTATCATTTCATCATCATATCACACATATCCATCACATCTATACATCATATATCAAAAAATATGCTAAGTCTATAGCATCACACATGTATACTAAAATTTAATCATCAAATACTATATCACCAATGGGGCAAGAGGGGTTGCACATGATCACAAATCTATCCCCCCCACACCAATATCAAAAATATAAACATGTTTTACTCAAAGTAGCTCATTAACGTACAATATGATATCAGCTAAGGCTATCTTATAATTTAACAGGTGATACAAACATAAAGAAATAGATTAAGCATGATATCTCATACAATGTGTGATACATCGGTAATACATCTATCATCATATATATAATCAAAAATATAAGTGTCCATATACATCTAATATAACAAGTCATCATGGGCATATATACAAAAAACATGCATTCATCATAAGGCGGGGATCAAAAAAATATACATACATTTGTATAAAATTATACCTTCATCACAAGGCGGTACACCAAAATTAAAGTAATACATCTAGCACGTCAATAAGAAAGTCAACCATGACTCTCACCCACACCAGGACTACCCAATCCAAGAAGACTGCTAAGTGGGGGCATCTAAGGTGTTGAACGTGTAGAAGGTATTGTATCAGGCTAAGCTAACACAGGCTGAACTGACCCATGTTTCTCTGATAGTCACTTGTTTCAAAGGTCCCTCTACAGATCGTACTAATTGGGATGGTCTATGGGATTTGGATCGTGACCTATTGTTTGCTATGGGACTATACTAAGGAACTCTCCACTCGGCTGGAACAACTACGTAGTACTACATCCTATAATAGGTGGCCTCACCTGCTACAATAGCATTGTGCCCAATCATCAGCTACATCCCCAAGGATGTATATGCTTGTTGCAGCATGTCACGCTCTTCCCTGGTGCTAGCTAGCTCTATCCGTAACTGTGACCGTTCTTTTATAAGCTGATCTTGCTCTGATCTTGCTCCTATAGCCTAGTCCTGTTATACCCATAGTTGATCTCACTCTACCTATAGTTGATCTCACTCAGCTATAGCCTAATGATCTCTCTGCCTGTAACTATAAGCTATCTACCATGGTCCCGCTCTACCTGTAGATGATCTCACCCTATTTTAGCTTGATCTCACTTTTCCTGTGACTGTAGGACATCTACCATCACTTGATCTCGCTCTGCAAAGGCTTGATCTCACTCTATCCTAGCCTGGTCTCATTTTGTCACAAATGGATCCCCATCTACAAGGGCCTGATCTCTCTCAACTACCATATGAAATTGTAAGCCTGTCACCTATTAGAGTTGTTGTTGCAAGGTAGTCACCTATGTATCTGGTATAACCTATGTATCTTACACATTCTTTGTATCAGATATATCTTGCATATCCTTTATATCATGCATAGCATGCACATCATGTGTAACCTGCACATCTTCTGTATCAAGTATATCTGGCATATCCTCTATATCATGCATGGCCCACGCATCTTGTGTATCCTGAATGTCTAGAAAGTCCTCCTCCATATCCCCATCATGTCAGTCCTCTCCTCCACCCCCTGGTGGACTATTTTGTGGACTCATGTGAGGGGGTGATAAAGGTCACTGCACTTGATCATGCACTAGTACCCCCATATATGGTACTACGTGTATTTTTTACTGTGCCTCTGTCGATGAATTTGAATCATGATCATCATGCTCTATTGAGATCAATATCTCCTGAGGAATAGACAATCAATGTTGCAGCAATAATGCATACCACATGACATAGTGTGGTGTAGTACCTGGATCTACTATTGGCACCCATTGTACCCAAGGCTATAAGACTACCTGTGAAAATCTCGTAAGGGATTAGTCCTACCTAATCCATGGTCCCATATCAAAAATCTCTCCGTAGTGGCGCACGTACCATATCTCATCACTAGGAATCCCTTGGATGAGACCAAACTGATGTTGAACCCAGTCCACCCTATACAACTCTAAGACGTGGCTCCTGCTCCCAATAATAAAGTGGTCTACTATAGTTTTCCCCAACTCGTATGCATCCTGTGACCACTGACATAGCTTGTATGATCATCAGGTGATCATGTGGGGTTGTAGCTCATCGAATGCTCACCAAAAGTAACCTATGTCTCCCCTGTGGCTATGAATATCATCTCCATCAGGAACCTAGCCCATAAGAGAAGGATATCCAAGAATTCGAGCTCTCAATGCTCCTAAAGGACGTCCAATGGCAATATGGTTCCAATCTCATATCTGTAACAAAGTAGCAGGGCCTAATGTCCTCTGACCATGGTAGGCTATTAAATTTAGGTCAGAAGTATAAATGAGCTAATATACATTGACCCTAAATTAGGTCATGGATCACTCTAAAGAGACCCAAGGAGAATCAAGCACCTAGTCTTCTCAAGCAGCAATATGCCACTAACAAGAGCTAGTAAATACGCAAGGACCCATCCTAGCCACGTATCATCCATGCACCCCCTATCCACAGTTGTTAGGCCTCGGTGGGGAACGTCAGTCAATCCAAATATAATGGCTATATAACTCTCAACTCGGTCTAATCAACCATCATAAGTAATCAAATGGCCCTGGATCAGAACTCACAGGATCCACTAAACATCCTCCAGTGTCACACTCATCTCACCGATTGGAAGTCAGAAGGTCTAACTCTTGTTGTGTCATCTCTCATCTAAGGCTATGAGTACACTGTGATCAAAAGAGATATGGGGCATACAAACTATATAGGATAATCATGTCTCCTCTAAGGTGATCTCCAAGAAAATCTAGTCTAAATGCCCAAGTTTCACCTCAAAAGTCTGAAGTTGTGCATGTCACTCTTACATCCTTAGCACATCTAAATACAGTTGCCAGAGCCAGTTAAATCAATTGTTGTAATATATCTTTCTATTCTACCATACAATTTCTTCTCAAAAAGGCTAAGTTTAGTGTGTTATTCATCTATTTTCATCGTTAAATTCCTCTATGGTTCATTTTTTTTATTCCACGTGGGGTTTGTTAAAAACTAATGTTTTTCCTAAAAGAAGTTTTAAAATTACATTTCATGCATAAGCGCTCCCCCTGTGTTTGCACCAGCATCATGCTCTCAACATGGGCGCCTGCACACTCACACAGAGTCAAAAAAAGTAAATAAAAAAATAAAAACACTACCAACTTAGGCACCCAGGCACCCATGTTGCAGTAAAAAAAGTCAAAAATCACAAACTTGCTCAACCACAAGTGCCCAGACGCCCATGCTAGCCAATAAAAACAAAAAAATAAAGAAAGTGGCTCAGCATAGGCTCCCAGGTGCCCATGCTGGCCAATAAAAATAAAACAATTACAAAATTGGCTCAGCACAAGTGCCCATGCTAGCCAAATAAATGTAAAAAATCACAAAATTGGCTCAGCACAAGCACCCAGGTGCCCATCTTGGCCAACTAAATGCAAAAATTCACCAAACTGGCTCAGCACATGCGCCCAGGCACCCATGTTGGCTAGCAAAAATCAAAAAATCAAAAAAGGGGCTCAACATAGGCACCCAAGCACCAATGTTGGCCAACAAAAATCAAAAAAATTCAAAACTAGCTCAGCACAGGCACTCAGGTGTTCATGCTAGCCAACAAAAATCAAAAAATCAAAAAAGGGGCTCAGTACAGGTGCTCAGGCGCCCATGCTAGCCAACAAAATCCAAAAAATTGCAAAACTAGCTCAGCACATGTGCCCAGGCACCCATGTTGGCCTACAAAAACCAAAAATTTGAAAAATTGGCTCAGCACAGGCACCCATGCTGGCCAACAAAACATATTAAAAAAATCAAAAGAATAGCTCAGCATAACCACCCAGGTGCCCATGCTGGCACACAGATTTCACAAAATCCAATAAGTTGCTCAGTACAGACACCTAGGCACCCATGCTGGCAAGACAAACAAAAAAATAACAAGCACAACTAGTATAGGCGCCCCCCAATTTTGCCCTAAATTTAACCTAAAAATGCATGTTTTCCGTTAAAAATTAAAAAAATTGAACTGTCAGGGTAAAAGAGAGAGTTTTTTACCTGTGGTCTATCCACTGGAAGTCTCAGGTAGTCCTTTACGAGGTCTACACGGTGCCTTCGACTTTCTATCCTCGTCATTTCCTCCCATAGGTCAAAGCTCAATTCAATAGTCAAATGATAAGCAAATGTGGTAAAATAACTTGTCGCGGTGGCTTATATGCTCATTTCTACCTCCTGCAGTGTGTTTCTCGCTCCCAAAGTTCCTCGAGACTATCGTGTATCTTCTAAAAATCCTCTAACACTGGCCACGATGATTATTTTAAAAACATTCAACACATTTTTGCTACGTTAGGGCATATTTTTGCTTCCCGATGGCCTTTTCTACTACCCGGGGCATTTTTTTTGCCTTACAATCACTTTTAACGTTGCCTCGCAACTTCGTTATTTCTTCCATAAAAATCAAAAACAATAAAAATAAAATAATAATAATAATAATAAGAAAATAAAATTTAAAACAATCAAAATTTTGCAAAAAAAATGATAAAATTATTAAAAAACAAAAAAAATGTAAAAAATTAAAGTTTTACAAAAAAAATGGTAAACAACATATATGCAGCTAAAACTTGTGTCAATTGCATCATCCTCAAATGTTGAAATATGTCTTACAAAAGCATCTTTCTACGGGTCTTGTTTGTTCTGGTCTCAAACAACTTGCGGATCATCGTGATCTACCCCCATTAACAAAATCTCAGCTACATACTATGTCAGTACTCCCGTGCAACATTGAGTTGTCAGAGACTATATCGTAGTGCACGAAGGTTTTTCCATAGGGCTACTTTTGTCCTCTGTTTTTTCCATTGCATGTGTTATTGTTTGGGGCATCATTTTTAACCCTTTTCGTTACAACACAAACATTCGGGAACTACAACTTGATAACAAAAACATTGGCACAACTGTCTTAAACGATTATTTGTTTAAGTATATGTGATTGTGCTTGTTTCTCTGTTAGGTTGGCTAGTTTACTTTCTCATATTACATTACATTGTGTATGTTGCATTGAGTTAAGCATCATTTTACTTACTTGTATTGCATTACATTGTGTATGTTGCATTGAGTTAAGCATCGTTTTACTTTCTCATATTGCATTGCATTGTGTATGTGCATGGAATTACGTAGCAATGGACAAATGTTAGTAATTTAGCTTTTCATGTTATCTTACATTTTTGTTCATTTCAATAAAGGTTGATGATGTAGACCTAGGGGAAAAATGATATAAATAGGTTGCTTATTGAAAGGTTGGATGCAAAGATTCGGCTTGTCCTCTATTCTCCATTAATCCTTTCCTATCACTTATCATTTATTATCACTACTAATTTTTCTTCTAAAAACCACTTGAGGTAATAAACAACCATGTTGATCTCTATCCTTATTCCTTCTAAATACCTAAGGGTTTCGCTCCCATTCTGACCTATTTTCTTCTATCCATTTCAAATCATATTTTTGATCGCCGATTGACTTCTTCTATCACCCACTCGACACTCGAGGGGGCATCCTTCATCCTACTAATTTTTCTTTAAAAATTTACCTCTTTTATGTTTGTCTACTATGTTTAAAGTGAAGTCACTAACTTCACCTCAAACAAGGGCAAATGTTGACACCTAAATTCCGCTTTTGCAATCTTATTGCCAAAATGCACACAAATCACTCTTATTCTTCCCAATTCCATTATAATTAGTGACTCTTTACTAATTAACTAACATTTCTTGCCACTTTGGTCAGTGAACAAGCAATTCGTTGATCACCAAACCTCTTTCGCATTTAGGATGCCACTTTGCGACAAATCATAAGTTAAAATCCTCTTCAAAACAAACAATTAGCGTTTATAAGCTAATTAAGCCTATTTTGCCCTTGTTTTGGTCAATATACCCTAGTATTGGCTTAAACCCCTCTTCTAACCACTCAAAATCACCCCATTCACCTTCACAATGTCTCAACAAGCTTCAAAAGCTTATCCTAGCCTCCTAGTTGACCCTAAGTGGTCGATTAAGGCTCCACACATCTTAATCACTTGGTAATTCACTAATTATGATTAGCAAGTGCCTAATCATGATTAGAAATTCTAATCTAATTTGGGGCTTTTAGTCCCACATGACACTAAAATACAAGTTTCTCGCTAAAAGGAAAATTATAAAAAGAGTGCACCTCATTCCTTTATACTTTACACCATGCTTTGATTTACATCTCATATAATAAATATGATTTACAGCCAAGCTAAATCTTTGCCTAAAGCCTTCAATGGGGTTAGTATATGGATATCCAAAATGACCATGTAGTCATTTGGAGAGGCCATTTCACCTTGTTTGGAGTAGTAACCATAACCAATTTGATTGCCCTCTTAGGTCTATTTAGGCTCATGTTAGGTATTTGAAGCATATTAGTAGGCATGTTTAGTTATATTTTGAATTAGTTTTCATGTTAGTTAAGCATTCCTTTAAGCTTCTATCTTAATGTTACATTCCTAGACTTATAACCTTAGATATTATGGATGGCCAATGGTGTTATCCTTCCTTGTTTAGCTCATGCAATTTGCTTTTTAAAGTTTAGGGTGCTTTCACATGTTATCAATTAGGGGTTGGACTAATATAAAGGAGTCACTAGAAGTTGGAGTAATAAGGGGGCCCAGAGCAAGTGTCTTGAGGGAACCAAGGGTCTAAGTAACATATACCTCTAGGGTAGGTGTCGCAGTACTAGAAGAAGATATTTCATTAGTTGGTAACTTTAGCTTGGGAATTCTCAATGCATCATATTATGGCTTTATACCCTTCAATTTATCACCTTCCTCTTCTTCCTTCTCAATACTTCCCCCTTCATAGTTACTTTTCATGATACTTTATACCCTTTTCTTCTTCCTTTAAAAGGTCAACAATTTGTTCAACCCTTTGAACCTTTTCTATTTTCCTTGGAGAGAGAGACTATTTGTCTTTTTTTCAATTATTTCTTCTGTCTTTTCAGTTTTATTAGTCTTCTCTTGCCTTAAATATACCTTGACTAAAGATTCTACATATAGAGGAGAAAGATTTGTTTGCTTTGGCATCTGTGTGTGTGTGTGTTATAAACTTCCTTATGAGATGTTGATGCTCCATGAGAAGAAGATTGAGTCACTCCTACTTTATATGCTTTCATCTTTCAATCAAACCACTTTTTGGTCATCCCCATGACTAGGTTTATTATCTCCTAAAGATCATCCTTTTCCTTCTGAAACCAATTGATGGTGAGAAGGGGTGTATGTCGAATAATTTTATTGTATTCAAGAGAATACAAGTCTTCATCATCATCTAGAAAGTCATCTGGTACTTTGTAAATCCCAAAATCTTTAATCTATTGCAAGGAAATTTGTCCAAAGTATCTTTTTCTCACCTCATAATCATCTAAACAATCTTCTTAATAATCTTCTAGGGCATGTGGGTGATAGAAACCCATTCTAATGTTATTAGAGATGAAGCCTTTGATGTCAAAACATGACCTCTTGTGAAAAGTATAAAATTTGATTGCGGGAATGGTCTTTTCTACATTCCAAGCATCTAATGTTGTACTACAAGTATAATTTCCCAAAGTGATTAGGAATTGAATACTTGTTATCTTTTTGTCCTTGCATGTTCTATGCAACATATCAAGTTTCCTATAGAATTTCACTAAAACCAGTTTATCATTGCAGTACATGGGAAGCTTGTTAGGTGCACCTTTAAAACCAGCCAGTCTGATATATGAGAGCCTTATGAACTAGATGAACAAACTGCCATAAGGTGAAATTAATTTTTTTGCCTCAACAAATACCCTCTCAACTGTATTGCCTTCCAAGAGTCTAAAAATGTACATTGTGAAGGCATCATTGACCCTTCTAAAATGATGGCTGTTATTTTCAAGAGTCAGTTGTGGGTAATACTCATACACTGGTTCATTCTTCTTTTCATCCACTGGAGTAATACCTAGCCAGACCATGTATGTTGTAATGGTGTACATCAAATATGAGGTCATATAGAAAGATCTTTTTGGTTGTACATTGACTAATTATTCTTTGAGATTTTCACAAATTATCTCTCCCCAATTCAGGATTTACTTCCCTTCACAAATAATGTTTATATAAGGACACATCTAGAAGTGAAAATCATTGGTTGTGGGAAGGCCCGTGATTCTAGACAACAGAGTAATTATATAAGACAACTCTTCTTTGAAATCAGCCTTGTACATATTCTTAGGTAACCTAGATGCTCCTTTCTTTACAACCTTGAACCAAGATTTAGCTATCATTATTTTATATTTCTACTTATCTTGTTCAAAAAGGCCTTGAGCATGTGCCATAGTGAGAGTATTGGCATTTTTAACAACAACGATTCTAAAGGTAGAATTTATGCAATTGACATCCAATTTAGCAATCACTTGACCTTGAGGATATTTGATTTCTTTTGAATCTAGATTAAAACAAGAAGTACAAGATAAAATTGTATCTGTGCATTGAACTGAGATAGGGAACCACCGGAATGATAAATTCCACTTTCCTTGATACATTGAGCCATGGGAGTGGGGCTTGCATCAAAAATATGGGCCCAGAAGTCGTTGAAATCAATATGTCAAACATCACTGTCCCCAATACTAGGTACTGATGTTTTGACGGATAAAATTTGTTCATAACCCCCATAATGGTACTTCATGATGGCAAGGTTAGGAAATAGATGCTTGGAGGAATCAGAATTCAATAACAGTTTTTTAAGAGGAATAGTATAATAGGGCACAAAATTAATTCGATAACAAAACCCTCACAGGAAGCTTCAAAACTACTCACATTGGCTACAAGAAGGAAGGTGCTCCTCTTTGGATCATAGAGCAATTTAAATTTTTCGATTTGGATGAGAAATTCTTCAGTTACGGCTAGGAACAAGTTCATGGGCATGGGAATGGAAAAGCACAAGACTTAGCTGTAAAATCTCAACTGTGATGGTAAAAATAGAAACCCTTTTACCCTTTTATATTTTCCATTCAAAGTAGACTCAGTTATATACATTAAAATAGGGGTCCCTAATATGTCGCAGAGAACGGAGTAACTCATTGATTATTTTTCCCACTTTACCCTTCGTATTGTGGTTATGACGGGGATGTGAGGAATAGGAGGCCTAAGGGAATGAGGGACACAAGGGAAATTAAACTTCAAAATATCCACAATACATAGGAAATGCTTTAGTATGAGGATAAGGAAGGATTACATGGAACAAGGAGCCAAGATCCACATGGGACACAAGGACGTGAGTTCTCTGAAAACCCACAAAGTCCGCAACACAAAGAAACACTTAGTAATTTTTAAATGAAAATTTTGAAAATTAGAAATGAGTTCTAAGAACACGGTGATGTGGAGAAATGAATTCTAGGAAGCATGGGGGCCATGAGTGCTTTGAAAATCCACAAATTCTGCAACACAAAGAATGAATGCAAAGTTTGTGAAAGTAAGGCAACTGTGGGAAACAGAAGGATGTGGGGAACCAAGACTCGGATAGAACAGTTCACTGAAAAAACTCCAAAGCCTAAAACAAAATACTTAATGAAGTGCGGAAAAGGTGGGGATGCAAAGAATCTGAGGCCCATAGGCACTATGGACAGGAGTTCTCCAAAAACCCGATATTACCGCAATGTAAAGGAAAAGACCCAAATGCTCAAAATACTCAAAAATGACTAACTGTTGGGACTATTTCTCTTCTACAAGACTTCACAAAGACAAAAAAAATTATCACAAAAGTCACTTTACCAAAAATTTCAAAAAAATACACACATTTTCTAGGTAAGTGACAATAACTGGCTCTTTCTAGGGATTGGACTGACTTGATGCATGGTGGAAAAAAGACAAAGCAAAGGACCCCAGAATCTCTAGTTACATGACAAGCGCTTTATCCATTGGGAAAGATATACATAACAGGGTAATACACACAAGAACAAAAGGTAGAAGATAAATCAAAAACAAAGAGTGCACAAAACATTTTTACAAGACTGTTTACAAAGGATTGCTGCAATCTTCAAGACTGAAACAATTTCAAGTATTGACCACTATATGGTAATGGAAGTGAAGTTCCATCCATATAGTTCAAGTAAAATTAATTTTCTCCTTTAAAATACATGATTTTAAAAGGACCAAGCCAGAGAGAATTGAACTTACCATGACTTCCTCGAGGTTCTCTTCTTTTATCCCATAGTAGGACAATATATCCAATTTGGAAGTCCCTGGATCTGGGTTTTTTTGTCAAAAAAAATTTCACCTTTTGCATGTGTACAATAACTCGATCAATTATAGACACCTATAATTTAGCCTGAACAATCTAAATACTTAAATTGTGTCTAATTATCCCCTTTCCCGCAAATTGGCGACATATCGTCAATAGTGCTCATCTTCTATCCTATCATCATTAATTAATTACAATAAGTAATTAATTAAGTTTTCTATTCAACAAATACCCTAATTAACGACCTTCCGTTAATTAATCCTTCCTTCTATCTAAACTAATTAATTATTATTATTAATTAGCTTCCCCTTTCATTAAACCAATAAATCATTATTTAGTTGATTTAATCCCCTTCTATAGTCTAAATCATGCTAATATTCCTCTAAAAATCTTTTATAAGCTTGCACATCTATTAATTAATCATCTTGATTAATTAATAAACCCCCTTTATCCACATGAGTCACTAAAGGACAAGCTAAACTCTCCTAAAGTTAACTCAACCCTTTCTAAACCCCCCTTATCCACAACTAACTCAACATCTCTATTATCCCACATGCAAAGGGATGTAGAGATTTCTTTATCCATTGGGCTATATAGAGAGCCCTCCTCCTACCTTTACACTTACACCTAATTCTTGAGAAACAAAAGAAAGCATATAGTACATACACTATAAGCCTTTTGTCATCCTTAAGCATTTCACCATTGGAAGAGCTAAGCCTCATTCTTGCATTTCATCCATTTAAGCTTTTGGGTCATATGGAAATAATCAAAGTGGTCTTGTAGCCATGCTTTGATGAGCTTCCATTCCTAATCCCTTAAAAATCAAACAATCAACTTTGATTGCCATGAATCTACCTAGGTTCAATTTAGTTGTTTTAGTAATCTAAAGAGTAGAGGTTTTGATAATTAACATGTTAGTTTGATTTCCATTTCAAATTTTATGCAATAATGTTGTTATTTAATCTTGCTTAGCTCTTAACAAGATGGTGTTTAGATTTTGATTTAACTTTGTTAATTAAGACTACTAGGTGTTAGTTTTAATTTCCTTAACTTAGTTTAAGAAAAACCATGCACACATTTGGCACACCCAGTGGGAGGGATCCTTAGTCCCTTAACATTCTAGCTTGAATTCTATTATTTTTGGCTAACCTTTGATATACACATATGGTAAAATAATGTTCAATTTCTTAAGATTTTGTTAGTATTATATGTGTAGGTTCTCATTTAGAGCTATCATGCTAATGGGTTGTTGTCAATTTCAAGCTAACTTACTAAAATTTGAAGTGTTGTGAGATTTTTTGTGTCTTTTTCCATACTTTGATTGCAAGAGGGGTGTAGGTGCACCAAACCTGGCGTAGGCACACTAACCATGGCATAGGCACCTCTCGGGTGGCGCAGGCACACTGTCAGAGTTTTGTATCTCTGTTTGGAAACCCTGGCGCACATACCCTAACCATGGCGTAGGCACACCAAACCGGGCGCAGACACTCTGTTCGTACTATACCTTCACTGTAGCAGAAAAACCTGGCAGGCTGGTGCATACAACCCAACCCTGGCACAGGCACCTCTCAGGTGGTGTAGGCACTCTATTAGAATTTGGTACTACTTTTATCTACCCTGGTGCACACGCCCTAATCCTGGTGTAGGCACCTCTCAGGTGGCACAGGAACTCTATTGAAATTTGGTACTACTTTTTATCTACCCTAGCGCACATGCCCTAATCTTGGCGCAGACACCTCTCGGGTGGCGCAGGTGCACTATGAGTCTGAAAAACACAGAGGGGCATCCATCCCTAACCCCGCGTGCACATGCCTAAACCGGGCGCAAGTGTCTTTTAGTTTTCTCAAATTAAAGTGTTAAAGTGCTAACTTCTTTGCAAGTTTTATCTAATTAATGCCTATTTTTGCAGGGTATGTTTACATGATTTTGCTAGACTAGATAGACTTTGCATGCTTGCTTATAAGAGTAAGGTCATGTATGCTCTTCCCTCGCATCCTTTGGGGTGATCTTGGGAATCATAAATGATTCTTAAGTCTTTTTGATGCTTTGAAATTGTTAAGAATATCTGAATTGGAATGAGTTAACTTGGTGTGTGAATTTGAATATTTACGTCACGTGCTCTTCTCTTTTCCATTTGATATTTATTCTTCTTGGATTTTTTAGCCCCAAAATAGAGTCACATATGCTCTTCTCTTGCATCCTTGGATAGATCTTGAGAATCTATAAATATTCTATTTATTCCCTTTATGGACAGCCCTCAGGGCCCCCATAGAGAAGATCTATAAGGGCCCCCAGATATAGATAGATGGCAGTCCCTCCTCTCACCGCTACCATATAGAGATATACGGACCCCCGAATCGGGCGGGGGACAGATCTCTCTAGATGGGGCCCCCCTCCCTATAGAGATAAGAGAGGGGGGGGTGGCTATAGAGAGGGGCCCATACCATATAGATAGAGGGGATGCTTGTCAAAGAAAGGTGGAATCATAATAAAATCAAACTACTAATACAGTTGTCGTTACAGGTTGCCAAAAGGTGTTCAAGCAAACCACATCAAAATTAAACAAGATAAAAAGAACACCATATTCAAAACACTGTATTATAGGTTTCAGAAAAGGGTACGTCCCTATCCGCTCAACTGGAACATAACCCCTTTGGCATAACGCCTTAAGCTACAACAATGGGGGTGGTACCAGGAACCCCAAAGTAGTCCACGCAAGAGGGAACCTTGTGGACGAAACGGGAAGTGCTCTGCACAACCTACTTGACTAGTTGTTCCTTGTGAGTTAGTGTTACCGGTTGTTTGTATGGAAACCCTAGTGATGGTACATGTAGACACACTAGTTGCCTATTGTGCTTGAAGGGGGTAAAGTAAAGCGGAGATACTCCCAAATTAGTCATTGTGACTTTTTCGGTAAATAAAGCTCGCTTAAGACAACTTTGTAACACCTAGGAAGAGAGAACCACCTAGGAAGATATTCTTTGGCCAGGAGCCCAACTTTGACCATTTCAAAACAGTGTTGAGTTGTGAGCCATCATTCATCACGAAACGTGGGAAGCGTTACTTTTGCTTAGTTTTTCACTTTCCTTAAGGCGAGGCGAAACTCTGCCGAAGTAAAGCCAACATTTTTCATCCCCATTTTGATCTACTTCCCTCACGTTCTTTTGACACTTTGTTGATCAAAAGAAGAGTGACTACCTTTGCATTATCAATTGATTGTTTCTGCCACTTTTTTGTTCGTTTATGCCCATCCATGTTTGCGGCTGGGTAAGTTAAAAGTCTAAAGTGTGTGGAGACATATTCATATCATTGGTGGCCTTTGTGATCTTGATACCCATGTCAAGATCGTCATCATAATTAGGCGTGGTTCATCATCTTGAACTTCCTTGGAAGGGTTACCTTGTTTATATTGTATCACTACAATTTTGGTATTTACGTCTTGTTTCTTGTAAACTTGACCTAAATATCTGCATTGTAAGGTTATGTTATACACATTTTAACAATTCTTAGTTATAATATAAGCTTTTAGTTTGATTCCATTACTACCTCGATTTTGAAAAGTGCTACGTGTTACCACTTGTGTGTGTTATATCAATATCATCTTGATATCAATACCTTACTTTCTCACAAAGTTTGGTTAACATATCTTGGTGACATTGTTGTGTCACTCACAAATTGTAACTGGCACTTTTTGGGATATAGGTATTAATTGAATTTAAGCTTGCTTCTAGTATACATTGTTAGGAGGTCACATTAACTTCTTGTATTTACTTACGTCTTGTTCATTCCCTTGAACTTGACATAAGTAGGGACATCTTGTTAATTATCTTATGAAACCAACTACCTTTTTGAAGAAAACCTAGGAGGTAATATCATTTGATTGATAGGCTTAGGTACCAAACATTGTGTCACTATTGACTTATCACTCTATCACATTAGTACTTTAACATTTATACTCATTCATATTCTTGACATTCTTTTTGCATTTCACTTAGGTGTGATCACAATTTTTTGAACACATTTACAACATACCTTGGTGAAACTTGTTTCACATCATGGCTCCTAAAACATGATTAGGGCTCAAAAATCAAACATTCGAAGCACAACAAGCGCAAACTTGGGAAGCCTCAAACAAACAAGGGTCAAACCCTTTTATTGGTCATGATCTTGGGCCTTTATTTTCCGTAGAAAAAGAGATAGAAGACATGATAGATCATAGTGGTGACAAATAAAAATCCCCACATGCAGAGTTTGACTTCAACCCCACCTTATTAGATGAATTCCTTTTTAGAAACAAGGATAGGGTGTTGGCATGAGTTGTAGAATTGGGAGCCAAAATGCCCACTGAACATGAAACAATCCCACCTACAAATAATGCTAATGACGAGGAACGACCTCTTATCAACATGGAGGATATTTTAACACATGGACATGCTTCTACCTCCAATGCAGGAAATGATAATGTAGTGGGACATAGAATACCCTTTATTAAAGTGCCACGTAAAATCAGGTTAGGACACGAGAATGTTGAAGAACCTCCACAGTATGAAGAAGAAGAGGAACCTTTGGAAGAAGAAGTCACTATTCAGTAACAAATTAGCAACCTTAGTCAACAATTAGCCTTGTTAACCTATCATGTACAAAAAGAAACAAACAAGAATGTCCAAAAGACAAGGCCTAAGGTCAAAATCAGTGAACTTCATAGGGAAAATCAAGGAGAAGACAATATGGAGCATCATCATGTGTATATCCCTGCTTCTCCCACTAAAGAACAATTACTTGCACAAGAAGTACAATCTATGAAAGAAACACTCGCAAGCCTTCAAGAGAGCAATGTGGGGAGCATCAGAAAATATCAATATGAAGAACTATGTCCCCATCCATTTGACAAAGCTATGACACTTCAACCCTTCCCTAAAAAATTTGACATGCCAAAATTTGACAAATATAGAGGAAAGGGAGACCCACAAGATCATGTAAAGGATTTTTATATGGCATGCCAAGAGGTGTCCTATAGCAGATAATTACCTCATCCAACTCTTTCCCAAGAGTCTAGGAGGACAAGCCTTGGAGTGGTTTACTCGTTTACCTCAGGGGTCTATTTTTACTTGGCCAGAACTGGAAGAGAGGTTTGTGCGTCACTTCTCATACAATATAGAAACTGATATCACCATTGCAGACTTATGTGGCACCAAACAATGCCATAACGATACATTCGTCAGCATCCTACAACGGTGGAGAGGGATAGCCAGTCACTTCCCTTGTGCATTCCCTGAAAAACAGTTGGTAAGTATCTTTGTGCCCAACCTAAATCTAGACATTGCTTTCCACCTTCAAATGCATTATGTTCACACTTTCGACGAGGTCATTGAAAAAGGCGTTCAAATAGAGAAATCCCTTATTTCCAAAGGAACTCTTAAGTCACAATCTAAGGATAACCAAAGTGTTAAACCTACGAAGAAGCCAAAAATATTCAACAAAAACAAAATTGTGGTGGGAGACGGGATCACATATTCCAAACACATGTAAACGGTTCAAATTGGTCAACCTTTTAAACTGACCAAAGGACCTATTCAACCATCACCTAAACAGAGAATGTTCACTCCTCTCAACAAACCTTTCTTAGTCATATTGAAACAATTGGATGCATCTAACATGGTGACTTATCCCATGACACAATCCTTTGATAAAAATGCTCCAAAACCATCATGGTACAAAGAGCATGACTATTGTGAATTACATCATGTCAAGGGACACAAAACAGAAAAATGTCTGCGAATTTGTCTCTAGATCCAAGACCTCATCGACAATGGGGAGATAAAAGTGGACAACCCGGAAAAAACTCAGACACCCAATGAAAAGATGGGGATATACAGAGAACCATTCCCCAAACATGGTAAGTTAGAGAAGCCAAATCCAGATAGAGAAGAGTCATCCCAGATTTATAAAGCACTAAATTACCTATGTTTCAATAAAGACAATAATCATTATGATTCTCTCATTGTATTTATTCTCTCTCATTATGATTCTCTCATTGTATGTATGGAGATGGGATCACAGATTCCAAACGCATGCAAACGGTTCAAATTGGTCAACCTTTTAAACTGACCAAAGGACCTATTCAACCATCACCTAAATGGAGAATGTTCACTCCTCTCAATGAGCCTTTGTCAGTCATATTGAAACAATTGGATGCATCTCACATGGTGACTTATCCCATGACACAGTCCTTTGATGAAAATGCTCCAAAACCATCATGGTACAAAGAGCATGACTATCGTGAATTACATCATGTCAAGGGACACAAAACAAAAAAATGTCTGCGACTTCGTCTCTACATCCAAGACCTCATCGACAATGGGGAGATACAAGTGGACAACCCAGAAAAGACTCAAACGCCCAATGAAAAGATGGGGATATACAAAGAACCATTCCCCAAACATGGTAAGTCAGAGAAGCCAAATCTGGATAGAGAAGAGTCATCCCAAAGTTATAAAGCACAAAATTACCTATGTTTAAATAAAGACAATAATCATTATGATTCTCTCATTGTATGTATTCTCTCTCATTATGATTCTCTCATTGTATGTATGGAGATGGGATCACAGATTCCAAACGCATGCAAATGGTTCAAATTGGTCAACCTTTTAAACTGACCAAAGGACCTATTCAACCATCACCTAAACGAAGAATGTTCACTCCTCTCAACGAGCCTTTGTCGGTCATATTGAAACAATTGGATGCATCTCACATGGTGACTTATCCCATGACACGGTCCTTTGATGAAAATGCTCCAAAACCATCATGGTACAAAGAGCATAACTATTGTGAATTACATCGTGTCAAGGGACACAAAACAGAAAAATGTTTGCGACTTTGTCTCTACATCCAAGACCTCATCGACAATGGGGAGATAGAAGTGGACAACCCAGAAAAAACTCAAACGCCCAATGAAAAGATGGGGATATACAAAGAACCATTCCCCAAACATGGTAAGTCAGAGAAGCCAAATCCAGATAGAGAAGAGTCATCCCAGAGTTATAAAGCACTAAATTACCTATGTTTCAATAAAGACAATAATCACTATGATTCTCTCATTGTATGTATTCTCTCTCCTAGTGACCATGTGAACACCATTTGAATCAAGGGAAAGGATTGCACTGTGGTAACAAAGTGTGCCCACCTCATGATTCTTGAACCCTCTCTTGCAACCCCACAAAATGGTAGGTACAACCTCTTAGAACAACTTGAGAAGACATCTACCGAGATTTCGATCTTGGATCTTCTTAAGCTATTGAATGTACATAAAGACATTTTGTACCAAACTCTTCAAGGGTCAGGAGTGCCACTAGAAGTAGATCTTACACATCTTCAGGTCGTGGTAGCAAAGATTGTACCAACTGAGCACATTTCCTTTAATCATAGGGAAATCCCTACTAAAATCCAACGCATAATCTCCCCTTATATATTGAGGTATTCATTACCCGCCGAAAGATCAAATGGGTGCTTGTGGACAACGGATTAGGATTGAATATATACACATTGAAGTTAATTAAGCAACTGGGACATAATGAAGAAGACCTTGAGTCAAACATCATTACCATAACCTCTTACAACAATGTAGAAAGAGAGTCAGCTAGTACAATCACATTACCCATTGAAGTTGGTCCCACTTGTCATCACACAAATTTTCATGTCCTGGACTTAGAACTCCCATACAATATGCTTATATGCCAACCATGGATTCATGCCATGCAGGTTGTGTCATCAACATTCCATCAATGCATTAAACTGAAGCACAAAGGGACACATTGTCACGATATAAGGAGATTCATAGCCCTTCACTCACTCCAGAGATCTCGATAGTTTTTCATGTAAGGGTACCTATATGTGTCCCTCTACTGATATAGTTCTTCCTCTTCAATCTGAAGCCATGGAGTCCCAAGTAGATTCAAATTCCCTCAGTTCTTGTGCCCATGGTGCCTCTACATCAACTTCTCCTTTTGATTCATAGGAGATGAGGGTTCTAGAATACGGTTTTTGGATAATATAATGTGCAACAAGCCCTTTTAGTTTCATACCTCTCATTGTCACCTAAAACTAGAGGTTGACCCAACTATCATTTCAGATGACCTAGAGATGAGCAAACTATTGGGTCATTTTTTACCTGGAGACTTGTTGGCTGAAGAGAAATTTTTGGATCCACCTACGAATTGGGTCCCAGAAGATACTCAACCATTTTTCTACCAAACCCTTGAGTATGATAAATCTATTCAAATGATGTACTCCATGGGCTACAAAGGTTTTAGGATGCAGAAGGAATGAGCAAGGACAACGAGAACCAATGCCTCTCCCACATTTTAAAATAGAAAGGTTATGGCATTAGAATTTTCCCTTATGGGGTACATCCCAATGATCAAGATGCTACTTGCTCTAAACATGAAGATAGCTTTGACTATTTAGACAGCGATACAGATTCCCGTTATAGCCAATATGAGGATCTTACCTCCACGAACCTATTCAGGAATACCGTTTTCCTCACCATAACCCCTACGGAACCTACACTTGACCTTGTTTACCCTTACCTTGTTGAATGGGACCAACAATGTCATATGCCACTATATCTATTTGAAAACGATGAAGCTATTGCAGAATTCATGGGCATTCGAGATACAATCCCCATTGGAGATCACAAAAAGGGCTTCTATATTGACTTAGATACCTATGCCTACTTTGGAGAGGAAGTTGAGCTTCATGGTCAGGCAAAATTTAAGAAAAAGTGAGGGCAAAATTTCCAATGAAAATCCTCGACAAAATTCAAAGTCCAAGTCGCACAGTGAAAACATCTTTGAGGCGCTGGCAAACAAACAGGTACAAAAATCAAAGGAAAATAAAAGTGACCAATGCGAAGGGATGAAAATCTCATGGAGACATCCTTAGACAAAGATCCCAGCCTTCCTCTCGATCCTACGCATATGGAGGATTTGTAAAAGTTACTGGTAGGAAGAGACTATTGATGTAAACATTGGCACAGAAGATGACCCAAAATAGTCAATTTGGGAGCTTCACTCTCAACATGGGAACAAAAAACATTTACAATGCTGCTACGGGAATTTATAGATGTGTTCGCATGGTCCTGTAAGGATATGCTAGGCTTGGATCCAACTTTGGTCATGCACAACTTAGTTGTACAGGTAGACACTAAGCCTATTAAGAAAAAGCTCAGGAAAGATGGACCCAAGGGTGGCTCTCCTGGTTAAGGAAGAATTAGAAAGATTTCTTGTGGCAGGATTCATTTGACCCATTGATTACTCTGAATGGATATCCAATATCAATTCTTCTCTAGAAAAAATCCTATTGGGATCAGAATCTACACAAATTTCAGAGACATAAATAACACATGCCCTAAGGATTATTTTCCATTACCAAATATTGATATGATTGTGCATTCAACTTCAGGATATGAAATGTTATCTCTTATGGATGGATTTTCAGGCTACAATCAAATCAAGATAGCTGATGAAGATCAACACAAGATGGCTTTTACAACTCCTTGAGGTACCTTCTATTATCAGGGTAATTCCATTTGGTCTTAAAAATGCAAGGAGCTACCTATCAAAGGGAAATGATGGTAATTTTCCATGATATGATCCATGATATCATGGAAGACTATGTGGATGATATCCTCAGAAAATCTAAGATGAGGGAAGATCACCCCTGCTATTTTATGGGCGTATCTTTGAATGCCTACGAGAATACAAGGTCTGTATGAACCAAAAGAAAATGTGTGTTTTGCTATGCTATCAATAAAATTGCTTGGTTTTCATCATATCAATAAGGGGAATTGAGGTAGACCCTGCTAAAGTGTCTGCTATTACTGAGATGACTCCTCCTAAAAAACATTAAGCAACTACATAGCTTGTAGGAGAAAAATATAAGCTATTCATCGCTTCATCTCTCAGCTTTCCGATAAGTGTCATTCGTTCACTCACCCTACTTAAAAAGGATGTTGCCTTTATCTTGGGGACCAGAAAAATAGTAAGCCTTCACCTTGCTTAAGAAATACTTGGCCAATACGCTTATCCTCATGCCCCCCAACTCCTGGTGAGTCACTCCTACTTTATATCTCTGCTACTCAATTTGCTATTGGTGCGTTGCTCGCCCAATATGACCTTGGTCACAAAGAAAAAGTGGTATACTACCTCAGTCACACTCTCATCTCTTATGAGCTCAACTATCCCCAAATCGAAAAATCTTATTTGGGTATCGTTTTTTACTTTTCAAAAACATTGCCATTATCTGTTAAATACCAAAACCAAGTTTATATCAAAAGTTTAACCCACTCAAATACTTACTATCTAAACCCAACCTTACCGGTTAGAATGGCTAATTGGATCATTTTGCTAAGCAAATTTTGACATCAAATTTTTGCACTAAAATTTGGTCAAGGGGACATGTACTTGTTGATCAATTAGTAGAAAGCACCATTACAAGGAACTAAACCTGTGAATCTAGATCTGCCAGATGCTTCATTACTATACATCAAAGAATCCATCATGTGGCAGGTACACTTTGATGGATCTTTTACTTTTCATGGTTCAAGGGCAGGTGTGATCCTCATTACTCCTTCTAGCGACCCCATACCTCAGGATTTTCGCCTTGGTTTTCCTTACACGAACAATATCGCAGAGTATGAGGCACTCATCGCTACGATGAAGCTCACCATCAATTGGGATATTCATCATGTTAATATTGTTGGTCACTCTCAGTTAATCATCAAGAAATTCAATGAAGTGAGTACAAAGTTAAGGATGGAGAAACTCATCCCTTACAAGATGTTGGTAGAAACTCTAAAAGAGTATTTTGTGCACATCACATTTGAACAGATTCCAAGAGCACAAAAATAGATCAGTAAATACTATGGGTAACCGTGGGTTCTATGCTTCGCATTCCTCTGGAAAGTAATGATAATGCCATTCTTTGTGGAAAATCTATGCCAGCCTACATACGACATGCCAGAATCTTATTTGGCTTGTGATGTTGTTGGTCCCAATTCCCCATGGTATGAGCCCATCTTCACCTACCTTTAAAGACAACACATTCCCGCTTGACATCTCTCGTTCTGAGAAACAAATCCTAATTCACCAGATAGCCCGCTATACCCCTTTTAGGAGGAACGCTTTATCGTCGTGGCTACGATGGGGAATCCGTTACGTTGTCTCATTATGACAGAGTTAGTCCAAGTGATTAAAAGAGGTGCATGAAGGGATGTGCAGGGCCCATACTAACAAAATGGTTCTAGCCAAAAAATTGTTGAGAGTGGGCTACTATTGGCCTACCATAGAAACTGGTTGCTGCAAACTATGCAAGGAAGTGTGTACTTTGTCAGAAGTATAGAAATTTCATCCATGCTCCATCACAGTCATTACAACCCATCACCACCCCCATGGCCATTTTCTAAATGGGGGACTTGATTTAATAGGGAAGCTTACCTCTACTTCATCTGATGGCCACACCCACATCATTACAGCTATTTAATACTTTACCAAGTGGGTGGAAGCTGTCCCTTTGACCTATGTAACGGAATGCTCAGATTTCCAAGTTCATCATGAATCATCTTATTTGCCAGTTATGGCAATTCCTACCACCATTGTTACTGATAACGGAAAATAATTAAAGAATAAAACCATAAAGGATCTCTATCATCGGTTTCAAATAAGATTAAAATGGTCTACACTGTATTATCCCCAAGGTAATGGACAGGTCGAGGCTACTAGTAAGACTTTGGTTCAAATCATGGAGAAGATGGTAAGTAAGGACAGGTCGTAATTGGCATTTGCAAATCCACCCAACTCTTTGGGCTTATAGGACCTCTATTTGTACCCCTACTGGTGTGACACCGTATTCCCTAGTATTTGGAATGGAATCTATCATCTTGTTAGAAATTGAGCTTCCTTCCCTAAGAATCTCTCTTAGGGATTATCTGGAAAAGAATGAAGGTTACCGAGTGGCTAGACTGGCAGAGTTAGAACTCTTGGATGAGAAGCACATCTACGCCCTAAATCACCTTAAAATGTATCAGAACAGAGTTTCTCACAACTACAACAAAAGAATCATACCTCGTCAGTTCAAGGTTGGTGATTTGGTCACGAAGGAAAATTAGTTCAACACAAGGGCAGAACGAGAGAAGAAAGGAAATTTTGAACCGCATTGGTTAGGACCCTATGTTATCGTGGCCAAGTATGAGGCACGGGAGCATAAAAACTTGCCCACCCCAATGGTGATGAGCCTCCGCAAGCCCATGAATGTCATGCACCTTAAGCGGTTCTAAGCTTAAACATGGCACAAAAATCAGAAAAGCAAATCAAAAATAGGGTAAAAATAATCAAAATACAAAAAAAAAAAAAAGAGAGAAAAAGAAAAAGAGAAAACAGGTCATCCATAAGTGAAAACCACGCAATTGTGGCACTTTGGATGGGTCCTTGGGTGAAAACCGCTTTCCAACGCCTTGGGAGGATTCATTGTTCACAAGCATCTTGCATTTGGGAGGGTACTTTTACTTAGCCTAGGGCTAGTTCCACATCCACATCTAAGATTCTTTGTGATCCTAATCTTCTCAAGCCTTGATTCAGATTTTTTCTCCTATTGTTGGTCTGTGAAGGTATGGTCTTTGTCTACTCCCCATCTCATGTTGGGGGCACTTCTGCGACTTCACCTTTCTGTTCATAAACATGTGGCACATGCCCTTGTATATTCCTCATCTAACATTGGGGGCATCCATGATTTCTTGGTTAATTGTGCATAGCTCTGGAAAATTGTTCGAAAAACACCAAAAAAATATTCAAATATGTTAGAAAAATCTAAACAATAGAAAATTATTTCACAAAAATCTTAAACAATAGAAAAGTGTTTCACAAAATCTCTAAACAATAGAAAATTGTTTCACATAAAATCAAAACAATAGAAAATTGGTTCACAACACAATCTTACAGAAACATTCGCTTTAGTTTACTTCCTTTATCTTGTTTCTTGCTTTGCTTGGTTTACTTGTATAGTTGTTTCATGTTGGTACATTTATATAGTTTGTTTCTTAGACATACTTTGTTTAGGATTCATCTTTTCTTGATTAGATTAGATCTATTCTTACTTGTGCATATTGAGTTGTGTTTTTGGCATGCTCATGTATAATGGTACATTGTTGTGTTGATTTATTGTGTTCTTTGTTAGCATTTGATTGTGTTTTCCTCTTGCATGTGCATCGTTTTGTTATCACATCATCATATTTCCATCAATATCATCACATATAACATCATCTATACATCATATATAAATAAATAGCTAAGTATACATCATAAATGAATGCTAAGCTAATCATCACATATCATATCATCAAATGGGGAAAAGAGGGGATCGTAAATATCAAAATCTATCCCCCCCACACCCATATCATCATATCATCTCATCTACTAGATCTAGCACATCACATGAGCAATACATTTTAATATCATCTACAGATCTATCATCTAAAAACCAAAGCACGTGTGATACATCAAAAATTAGGATACATATACATATGAAATCAAATCAGCTAACATCATAACACATCCATATATCCATGTACTCAGTCAAAAATAACAAACAATAGGCATCATCTCATAACACGTGTCATGTCAAAAAATGTCCATATATACATATACATGTGTGTGGTATATCTGTATCAAAAAATGGATATACATCACTATTATACATAAAAAAAATGCCTTCATCTGAGGCGTACAAAAAGGATGATATACATCGATTAAGAGAATACAACTGCCTTCATCAGAGGCATATGTCAAAACTACTATACATAAAGAATGTTGTACATCGAGCACAAGATTCTCATAGCCTTCATCAAGAGGCACATGTATCAATACAATATGGATCAGGGGTGACTCAAGCCCTTAGATGGGCTAGTTGGTCTCATCCCATGGTGGACGCATAGCATGAGTGATGCTCAATCCTACAGGCTGCCTCTGTAGCTACTCCCACTCGGGCCCCTGAGGCCTCTCTGACCTCGTCACTCTACTTGACTGATATCTATAAGAAGGTTCCCGCCACTCAGCCAGAACTACCTCGAAGTATAATGATCTGTAATAAGACACTCTACCCCTCTGTTGTCTCATCTATGCATCGGTAGGACACTATCTCTACTAATGTCTGAACAAGCTCGGCCTGACCCATGACTCACTCTGCTCTTAGCCTATCTCTCTCCAGTATCACAGGATATAGCTGAGCCTGCATCAACTGATATAGGCTTGTCACCTGAGCCATCTATGTTGCCATTTGTTGTATCTACTAGAAAGTGGATGGCACCATCACCTCCCTAGCTAGCCTGGGGCCCGAGCCTAATCCTGCTCTACTGTCACTGACAAAATTTGATTTCAGGCCTGATCTCTCTCTGTTATAACCTACTGCAAATGCTACTGTAAGGTGTGTATATTTGTACCACTGGCTGCACCACAGGGGCTTGTCCCTGTATCTGTCCCTATATTGTTCTAGAGGCATGTCCCCTTGCTCTCATAATCTAAGCCTAGGAACCTGTGCAGGTGCCTGAAGTGGTCCCTGCTACCTCAATCCCTACACCTATGTTGCACCCTGCCCGTCATGCGGCAGCCGATCGAATGGATCATCTGGCTCACGGGATGCTCCATCCTCCCTCTTGTCACCACTGTAAGGAAGCTCTCGCAATGTCCGAGTGTCTACTACCCATGCCTCGTCTGGAATAGTCAAAATGCTGAGGTAAAATAGTGGCATACCAATCCATGTAACTGTGGTACCACCTGTAAAAAGTTATCCCTGGCTCAGGGCCACCTGTATGCAATGGCTCCCATGGTCTGCATCTCAGAGTCTCGGTGGGCATACCACAAATCTGGTTATGAAACCCCCTGCACCCTGCACTAATTGTCGCTGACATCGGTCTACTCTGTATAACTTGATGATGTAACTGTGGCTACCTAGAAGGAAGTTCTCCACCACACAAACACTGAGATATACTTTGTCCTCTAGCCACTATATCTTCCTGTAAGGCCTCTATATAATGTCTCTATCTAATAGCTCTTAAAAATCTTGTCGATAATGATACAAGCTACCTAGGTGCCCTCGTATTTCATCACCTACAGAAACCCAAGCCATATATGTCAGCTCCTCTGGGACTCAGACATGTAATGTGCCTACATGGCACCTGATAAGCTATGTGATCCCAAGACCAAATATGCAGTAAAGAGGCAAGCCCCACCGTCTTCTAATGATGGTATGTAACCAAGTGCAAGTCCTAGTATAGATGTGCCAGTATGCACTGGCCCCCAACAATATCACTCGCCATTGAAAATCTTGTGAACCAATGTCATCAGACCCATAGGGAAGGATGTCTCGGTCTTATCAGTGAGTAAAAGCCCCATTGATAAGTGACATCACATATAACGGCCCCCGGTTGTAATGTCAGATCAGCTATGCACTCGTGCAATGAAAACTATCATGACATCGTGAGGTATCTCATCATGATCAAACAATTTTTTGACTACCGCCCTAATCCACCCAAGGTCACTCATGTACTCGATTAGTGAGCCTACGATAGGTATGTAGAGAATCTGCCATATGTCCTCCAAAGTGACTGTCATCTCCTTGGTAGAGAGCCTAAAGCACTGGCTCTCACTGTGCCACTACTCAATCAATACGGTCAGTAGACCATGATCCAATGTAATGGAAGGCATCTGGGATACGGAGTCCTAGGCCCACCGGCTCCAAAAGTATCACCACTGCACGTCGATCTCGTCTGTGCATGATCCCCTCTAACTTAGTTATGCCCTCATTTTTATACATTGGAACAAGTAAAATTTTGAGGATGTTACATCTTGGTATCAGAGCTGAAGGTTGCAGCTCTTGGACCTATTGTGTCCATAATCTGATGAGAAACCTGAATTTTCTTGTAACATAAAATGGTTAGAACAAGGGGGGGAACGTTGCGAATAATGCTCCACCTGATGGTAGGGGGCAGCAACAACCCAGAAACTTGATGAGATCCTTGCTGCCCTGTTGGGACACAAGAGATCATTTAGTTGTACTTGAACAGCAGGGCGATGGGAAATGAGGAGGATGAAGAAGCTGGTAATGGCAATCAGCCACCTCCTGAGGACAACCCTGATATGGGTGTTGATGTTAATGCTGGGAATGTACCGGTCCAACCAGAAAACAAAAAGGCCAGGTTGGCAGCAGAACTCACTAATGATATAAAAAGGATAAGTCCACCTAAGTATGATGGCACCACATTAGGAGATGGAGCTGAGAACTAGCTTAGCGAAATGGAGAAGTACTTTGCAATAAGAAACTTCTCAGAGGAAACCAAAGCTATTTGGGGAGCCTATCAGCTCTCCCACGAAGCATCTTCGTGGTGGGATAGCCGTAAAGCTGAACTAAATATTGATGAGACCAATATTACTTGGGATCAATTTAAAGGCTATTTTAGGCAACGTTGGCTGCCACAACTTTTCTATGATCAGAAAATGACAGAATTCCAGAACTTAGCTCAAGGGAAGCTAACGGTAACTGAATTCTGGGAGCGTTTTACAAAACTCCTCAAGTATGTACCGCAGTATCAAACTGACGAGAAGTTCAAAATATGGAAATTCATCATGGGATTGAATCCCGTGATAGGGGGAGAGGTCGATGTTCATAGTCCAACCACTATGGAAGGAGTTGTTGAAAAGGCCATAAGGCAAGAACAGAAATTAAAGGCTATTTCTGCTCATAAAGAGGAAGTGCGGAAGAAGACTGCAAACCCATCTTCAACCTCTCTTGCACCCAAAAAGGGACCATGGAAAAAGTTTGGAAACAAAAGTAAGTTTCTAGGGGATAATAGTAAGAAAGCAGTGACAACTAAGCCTGCTGGAAATGTAAGGGATAATTTTTCCAAAAATTATAACAATGGGCAGAAGCCCTATGGAGGACAACGTGACAATTACAAGGCTGGAGGCAATTTTGAGCCTAAAAAGGGACCTGTAGGAGGCTGATTGTCATTACCAGCTTCTTCATCCTCCTCATTTCCCATCGCCTGTTGTTCAAGTACAGCTAAACGATCTCTTGTGTCCAACAAGGTAGCAAGGATCTCATCAAGTTTCTGGGTTGTTGCCGCCCCTCCATCAGTTGGAGCATTATTCGCAACATTCCCCCTTGTTCTAACCATTTTCTGTTACAAGAAAATTCAGGTTCTCATCAGATTATGGACACAATAGGTCCAAGAGCTACAACCTTCAACTCTGATACCAAGATGTAACATCCTCATTTTTATACATTGGAACAAGTAAATTTTTTATTTTTTTTTTGATAAATGCTTCCTGGTTCTAAATACATAATTTAGAACTCACAAATCAAACAACCATCCTTATAACAGATAACCATATGCAGCTGTAATGACTCGGAGTACCTCCGATCTATTCATTCCATGACTCGGTAATCTACCGATCTATTCATGAGTAATAAGAGTTGGAGTTTTTATTTAACACTTCACTCTTGCGGTTTTCTTCCCTATTCTGGGATTCAGAATGCTCTGTCCAAGGAACCTATCTAAATAATTGTTACCATTATTCATCGGCATCTCATCCCTTAGACTAGGTGACTTAGGACAATGCAATCAGCAGCTTGCGATACTTTGGCCAAAGATTTGAAACATACTGCTTATGTCTCGTATTCCTTGACGGCATACTCGTCAATCTGGAATACGTCCTTCACCCCATTCCCATGTTATGTAGAATGTCTTATACTGACTTCTGTCAGTCTCACCTATCCCAAGTTATTTACTCGGGAACGGATTAGTAAGGTGACAACATTATATGGATGCTCCCGAGGACTAGGGATACAATGACATACTGGGTCAACCCTAGTTAAACCAGTGTGTCAAGATACCCTGAGTCTCCTGGACAGCCTTATAACGTGACCACATTCCTAATCAGTCCCAGAGTAACTTGTTCGAGTTAAAAGTGTAAATCTTAACGATCAATGCAAAGGGTGTCGTCAAAAATCACCTGCATTGTTGTATCTTCGAGAAGATCCTAATCTTCTCGAAGGTACAACCCTGCAGTTGACTTGTGCCGTCAACCTTTAAATCCACCTCGAAAAGATCTACTTAATAATAAGTGTTACGCACGTTGAGTTAAAATTATACTAAAGACGTTCCCCGAAGGTTAGCCTTTCCCGATCCCTGGGTTCCTCACTATAGAATGACCTTTCTTAATAAAACCCATTAAACAAGAGAAGTTATTATGACTAGAGGGTCCCATCAGGGAGTTCATAGAATTTACATAATTCTAAATCAACGAAATTGGACAATAACCCATAATCTTCACATGTGATTGTCAACCGAACCCTTTTTAGGTTTATTTCAGTTCTTATAACTGAATTTATATCGTACTTATTAATATCAAGATATAATGATTAAGAATCCAATTAAACGTTGTCCTGGCTTAATCAAGACTAGGAATTAATATTTTAATCCAGCTTGTTTAGCATCTTGCTTAGGTTTATTTTTACCCTAGCTTCCAGTAAGACAGTGATCTAAATCTTAATTTAGCTGTAGATAGAACATACTAGAACTGCTAAACAATCATAAGTATTCATTCACATATTCTTGCAAGCTTATATTGATAAACACAAAAGTCTCCAATTTAAGCAATAATAACAATGCTCTTTAGATCATTTGAACCGAAGAAAGTCAAACGATCAATATACGAGTACAAACATATAAGTATCAAATATCTATTTCCATTCCCTTCAGAACTAATCAAATACATTTTATGCATTCAGCATACTTGATACAATACTCAATGGAAAAAGAACATCTTTTCTCATATAGTACATTTAGAGAATCAAATTGTAATTCATCATAACCAAATTTAAACAATCTGAACATCCTATCAGATCTGCATGCTTTTACCACTTACGGCAACCATCTGCAAAAATTGTCAACATGGGTCAGTTCGATGAACTAAGCATGATAAGCACTAACTCTTAAAACAATTGCAATCCACCAACTGTTTTCATTAAACAACCTGTTTAAATGAGATCATTTCACCAACCAAGTAAACATATTTCAGACTGTGCTTTTGCAATACAAACATGACTATAAACGCGTAACTCAAATTATCGTTACAGAATAGTCCTAGATACTTCTCAAATATTTCATCAAAATATTAGGGATCAAGAAGAACGAAATATCCAAAACAACTATCCATCTGAATCCCAAGGACAGCAACCATCAGACAGATCATTACATTCAACAGTAAAAGGAATATCATAACAAATCATGATTCCATCAAAATGTTAAAAACAGTTCCAACGGTTACATACAAATATCAACATATACTTTACAGCAGAATAGAAAGAAAATAGTCATTCATATTTCCCCTCAAACGAGCTCATGACTGTACCGTCTCATCGAAAGTAAAGCATTCACCTTATATGCAAACGAATAAGTCAGACGAGCCACAAAAAGAACCACAGTTTTGTTAAAATCAAATATAACAAAACCCTTTAGCTTACTAGCAATACAGTAGTTCTCACGCCAAAATAGTGATGAATATCAACAAACAGACTCCTCATGACCTTCCACACGAAGTGACAAACAAGAAGATATTCAATGACATCACCTGTCGAGGTGCAGTCGATAGCTCCCTAGTTCAGTCAAGCTCAAGACTAGATATCCATGCAACAGAAGACGTAATCATGTTCAAACACAACAACAATCCTTCTCAGCAACCTACAGCTCATTCTAATCCCTACTAAACACTGTAAGGTTTTAGATCCAAGGTCAAAATCAAAAGAACTTCCCCTTTTTATCTCAGTCCACAAGAGACTCGTTAACATTAAAGCAATGATGTTTCCCTAAGACTATGCAAAGATATTCATACGAAATCCACGCAGAATGCACAGCCTCAATTGACTGCAATTAAACAGAAAGGAAACACAACATGCCGTATTCACATCTGAACTCGTTCAGAGGTTGAAAAGTAAGGTAATCACGACCCAATTTTACAGAAGCCAAGATACATGATATCTATCTAACTTAAGGAACCCAACAGAGCCAAAAACAACAAGTGTACAAAAATAGGCTTATATAGACTGGTTACCTGTCAAGGATTTCAACTGAATCCGAACAACAGTCTACTCGATAAAGCTTCTTCAGAAGTCGATATACAAGATAATTATTAGTTAATGTTTCCAACTGTGCCAACAATGGTAGATATCCAAAATCAGGCTTATACAAAAGCTAATTACTGATTTCGTAACAAGGAATCCAACTGAGCCTCTAAAACATTATTCGCTCAAGCTTACACAGATAGGAAACATAAAAATGTACACCAACTGAGTCTGTACCAAAAATTCATTACTTAAACGAAGGTATGCATTACAAGATAACAGAAGTCGTATTACTAGTTACCCCTCCAGGACTCCAACAGAATCTTGCTACCAGCATTCGCATACATGACTTATACAGTAGTCCACAATATACAGACCAATCCAAAGACTCCACAGAGTCATCTTGTAAATAAATAAATATAATACAAACCCTCAACGGGTTAAATCCCGTAACTGCAACACAAGGAAGGGAAAAACAACTTCTACAGGGTCGCAAATAAATACTGCAAACACCGCAAGTTATCCGTTCAACATAACCTAAGTATTATAGTGAAACCCAACAAGATTTAGTAACCACCACCTATAATAACCACGACAGAACTTACAAAGAAGTCCAATTAAACTGAACATTCAAACAAAAGTCCAACAGTATCCTTTCCGACAAGTATCAACAACAAGCATCAACTGTAACCTGAACCCCAAAAAGGAAACAATTCATGGGCTCCCAAAGAGCAGGTTTAGAATACTTCCTAGCATGCATTTCACACACTTAGCCGGAATGCAAAACACAACTAAATAGAGCAACAGTTCGAAACATCATGCACACCCGTCAAGGGTTAAATTGAAAAATCAAACCAGCAAGAAGATACAGTACTAAAAATCACACAAAGCTACCATAAAAACCATCTGAACCCATAAATCATCTGAACAGAGTTGTTCTAATGAAATCATTTGAAAGAAAGCAATATTTTTAAAGGTTAGGGCCTAACATGCCTGGTTATTTGCTTACAAATCCGAAGAAGACCACTGAAAGAGCTCGAGCCTTCTCCTCTTTTTCCAAGTTAGATTCACCAACAAAAATTTGTTATTTCCATGACTTATAAATTTTCCTTGCCAGAGAAAAGAGCTAGTTACGCTCATACTTGCCATGCAACACCAAAAGACTGGTGCAAAGAACCAATGATCAGACAGAGGGAAAATCGGAGCACATGAAAAACCAAACCAACTACTAATTTTCCATTTTGCATGCCTTCCCGTGAAACCCGAGCTCGAAGACCGAGTTCATAAATGGCATTTACTCCAAATTTCCCGCTTAATTTCCATTGCCACCTACCACCATAGTTGGCGATGGATAAAACCAGTTCGAAGACCATTTCTAACTTTGGCGACCTACCACGTCGGCTCTAGCTAGCCGTTTTAAAAACTTCTACCAAATTACCTGTCCTTCATACTTATCCCCCCATTTAATGCCATAGAAACTACCGCCCATGGTTCCGCACCCTTCCATAGGTCCCCTTTCTTCCTTGTTCATAGTTAGGTTAGTGACTTAGGTTAGAATTTAGGATAACACGTAGTCTAACCTCATAGCACATAGTTACTAACTTAGAACATTAGCTTATAGCCTAGGCCTAGGTTAGATTATCACTAATCTAACCCATAGGTTATAGTTTAGTTTTAGGTTACTAACCTTAATAAATCCAGTTTAGGTCTAATATTTCAAATGCTCAGAAAAAGAACCTACAACATACATTCACGAACAGGGTTCACTCCTACACTGCCAATAGGCTAGTGGAAATAAATGTATCTGAATTTATTACATGGTCCATGATCAAGACCTTCCTGATATTACGATATCGGGAACCAATTTATTTAACATGATCAGCCTGAGTTAGACTCTGGACTAGCTTATTCAATGCATCCAGACCTTGCAACCTGCGTAAGGTCTATAATTTTAATTCATCCCAAATAAACTTAAAGTATCACTTGGATCAATGCCACTGATCCAAGGCTGGGTCTTATAGATGGATAACTCCATAATTCATTCCGAGATCAGATTAAATTCAGGTGTACAATGAAAGAATTAAAAGAGTCCAATTAAATTCCGACTCAATCAAAGATCTACAATTTCAAAGAAGGTACAGTCCATATCAAGCATGACTTCTCAATCAAAGGAACACATCCTTTTTACAAAAGAAATCACATATCAACACTTGTATGCTCAGGAGGAAGTAACAACAGTTCAGGGTGTTACATCCTCATCCAATTTCTATAAGTACATCACTCTTTTCTCCATTACACTGGTGAACTCCTCATCCTCAATAGCTTTTACCAAATGCAATGCAAACAATTCCACTATTACTGACAACTGAGCTTATGTTCCATATACCAATTGGAAAGGATACATTCCAATGGCCTTGTTTGGTGTAATCCTATCTGCCCAAAGAGCATCACATAGTTTCTTATGCCAGTTTCTTTGTGATTCATCAACAAGTTTTCTAATAATTGTTACTTGATTTTTATTATTTTATTCAGCCTGCCTATTCCCTTTTATAGTAATCAAAATAATGTGCAAGGTAGATTCCATATCCATAGAAAAAATCAATTAGCTCATGTGAATAAAAATTTGGGGCATTATCCGTGACAATTTTGTTTGGAATTTCAAACCTGACCAAGATGTTTTCTTTGATGAAATCACATACTACTTCAGAAATGGTTCTTTTAACCAGAATAGCTTCCACCCACTTCATGAAGTAGTCAGTGGCTATCAAAACATGTGTGTGTCCTACACTTGAAGTAGGATTAAGGGTTCCTATGAAATCTAGCCCCCACTACTAAAAGGGCTCTTCAATCACCGCTAGTTTGAGAGGTAATACAGCCAACTTAGTTCTTCCCATGAAATTTTGACAAGGTTCACACTTTGATACCCACTTTCTTGTATCCTTTAATAGTGTTGGCCAATAGTAACCTGAATAAAGAATTTTATGGGTTGTTATTGAAGATGAAAAGTGGCCTCCACATGCCTGATCATGGAAAACCCTTAACAATTTTTTTGGTTGTTCCCAATCTACACATTTGAGAAATCTTCCATCGATCCCTCTCTTGAACAATGAATTTTCCTATAGTACATACTGTGTAGATATCAATTTAACAACTCTTTTTTCCTTGGCACTTAGATGTGCCGGAAAATTCTCCATAACTAAGAAAATGAGAGATGTTTGCATACCACTCATCTATTAAACTGAGGAAAAGAACAATTGGGAGGCTAGCAACTTATTCTTTAGATGATTTGTACTTGGAACCATTGGCAAGTAATTCACAAAGGCCTTTACCTCGAACAATCTTGGTAGGCTTGATATAAATTTCATACTCCTAGACTTTTGCTACCTAGTTGCCTCATTTTTACCCAAATTCTTGTTGTGTGAGAATTGATTTTACTGTTGTATCAGGCACAAACACAATAGAATGGGAGTTTAGGATGTAGAAGAAAAACTGATTCATTTCCTTAACCACAACAAAATCATGTTTTTCCATTTGAGTATATTTCAGTTCATGAGCCTTTAAGACATAGTTCATGAAAGCTATAAGCAATTCACATCCTTTAGAATTCTTCTACACCAGAATAAATGTCAAGGTATGCTTGGAGGTATAGCAATAGATTATGAAATCTTTATCAAAATTAGGAAAAGCAACAACGGGGGTATTGGCAATAGCTTTCTTGATATTTTCAAAAGCACCCTTTCCCTTAGTAGTCCAATAAAAGAATGCTTCTATTTCATCATCTTGGCTATGCTCCTAATTAATTCTAAAAAATCAGGGATAAATATTCCTAGAAAATTAATTTTCTCAAAGAAAGAATGCACACCTTTCTTACTTGTTGGAAGAGGAATCTTCTGAATGGCCTAGACCCACTCTGGATCAATCTTGATTCCATCTTTAGAAATAATGTGCCCTATAAATTTACCCTCTGTGACACCAAAGATAGATTTCTTTGGATTCAAATAAATTACATGGTCTCTGCACTTCTGAAGCACATCTCCTAGGTGCTAAAAGTGATCTTCTCTTTTCTTAGAGAAAACAATCAGATCATCGAGATAGATCACTATGCATTTTCCTTTCAAATTACTGAAGGCCAAATCCATTGCCCTCTGAAAAAATGCACCTGCATTGATGAGAGAAAATGGAATTCTTCTATAGGTAAAAGTGCCCCATGGAGTTTAGAAGGCATTTTTGTGCCAGTCATGGACATCCATCTTAATTTGGTTGTAACCTGAAAATCCATCGAGCATGGATAGTATTTCTGAACCAGTGATAACTTGCAAGATTTGGTCCATCAGAAGGAGAGGATAATTATCCTTATGAGAGGACTAATTTAAATTCTTGAAGTCTACACAAATTCAGATTTTACCACTCTTCTTTCTTATAGGCACAGTGTTAGCTATCCAAGCTAAATGGTGATTGGGAAAAATTATCTGAGCATTCAACAATTTTTTAATCTCCTTGTAAATCATACCTACAATTTTAGGATTATATTGTCTTTGCTTTTGACATAATGGTTTGATTCCTGGCTTTACGGGAATATAATGTTACATTTCCCTTGGTTTAAAGGTTTACAAATCATCATACGAATAAGCCAGTACATCTACATACTTCTTTAGTAATTCAACCATGTTCTTCCTCTCTTCCTTAGTACATCATTTTCTAATGTTGACAAGCTTGGGATTCTCTTCACTCCCTATGTTGACTTTCTCAAATTCAGTTGATTGATGGCATTCATCTGATACCTTAGCTTTGATATATCTATCATTTTCATCAAATAGATATTCTAAACTTATTAGACTAGACTGACAATAACCAACGTCACTTCTTTCAACATACGATTGATTGAAATTATCTTTAAGTTCCAGAAAGGAAATCAGGTGTTGATCATCATTGAATACTTGTTAATTATTCACATTATCTGGGACACTCGGTCTATGTATCATCGCAATCATGAATTTGTCCTAAGTGAAGTTTGGATGAGGGATGAGTAATGACCCATAAACTACTAGAGCATCTACTCTTGTGTTATTTTCTCTAGGTACAACGTTGATAGAAAATACATCTAACAATTCAATAGAATCCTAGACCAAGTTCCTATAGTGCTTCAACCTTTGGTTCTTTACTTGAAAAACTCCTCTGACTTGTTTAACAATAAGTTTAGCATCTCCGCGAGCATAAAGGTTCTTGATTCCCATTTCTCTTGCTACTGCTAAGCTGGGAAGAAGAGCTTTGTACTCAGTAGTATTGTTCGTATTTTCAAATGGAACTTTATAAGAAAATGGGTGAGGCTTACCTTTAAGAGAAATCAAAACAACACCAACTCCAGAACTAGTTGTAGAATAACTGCCATCAAACTTAAGGATCCAAACACCATTAGGATCATCAACCACCACCTTAGGAACCTTACTCTCATATTGTGACATGACCATATAGTTTTTGTGACCAATATCTTCATAAAGGATCTATGCCTTGGGATCATCAGTCTTTTGCACAATTTATTCGGCCTGTCTTTATGATAGAAACTTATTCATTTGTACATTAACAGGAATGAGAGCATGAGACAAATCCATTTGAATTTCTCCTCCAACTTCCCTGCGAAAATTCCTACTTAATATCTTGCCATAAGATGGAGGGATATTTACAACCAATATTGTGGCCTTGACTCTTTTTTCAGGGAACACAACAAAGGCTACTTATGCATCTTTAATCCTTCCAATGAAAGGTACCTCTTTAGTTTCCATGGCATAAAAAGAACCAAAGGTTCGGGTTAAGGTAAGGCCAAGGGCATGGGAAACTTTGGTTGGCATGACATTATCTGATGCACCTAAGACAATTACACAATTATCAAGCCTATGACTAGCTATAAGTAGTGTGACATAGAAGGGCTCAATATTCTCAGATGTGGAGGGTGCAGAGGCCATCAATTTTTTTGGGGAAGAGGAGTTAGGAGTAAGCAAAAGACATTTAGAAGTGGTGGATGATTGGCTAGGCTTGGACTTGACAAATTTGACCACTTGAGCAAAGGCTTCAGGATGGGTTTAGTAAAATTCAGCCTCATAAATTTGAATTTTGGTATTTTTGATATGATTAATGATATCAAAAAACCCTGAGGTGGATGGGGTTTCCTAGCTTGAAACAACAGAATTCTTGGGATTATCATCTTTTGCAGTTTAGGGTGATTTAGACATGGGAGTGGAAGATGCATTAGCTTTAGGCATAAAAGACGAAGTAGAAGGAACATTGGATGAATTCTTAATACTTACTTTCTTTGCCGTGGTGGTAGGAATAGGTGATCCTCTCCTTGCAACCACTAGCATGGTGTTTGGAACTTCTCTAAACTTCTCTTTCTTTGAAGTTTGTACCACCTCCTTCTTATTAAGTTATTCTCTTTTCATAATAGCATAAGAATCATTGTTCATATCAACAACTACTTCATCATAGTCATCATCATCAACAACAACTCCTTCAGTGGTAAGAAATTTGACCTAGGAATCATCAACATCTTCTTGAACTTCCTCAAGTTCCTCTTTAGGTTCTTCCATCTCCTTCACTTCCACTTCATCTTCAGACTCTTGGAATTAGCAAGTAACATTGATTGGAACCTTAACATGAGGAGCTTAAATTTCTAACTTAGGTTGGGTGCGAAGTAGACAATTTCGAGGCTGAAAAGTTCTTATTGTTATGTCTTTGTAAGGTACATTTTGAGCCAATTGTTTTTTAATGGAAATCAAATCATTGGCCACCTTTTGAACTAATTGTTCTTAAATAGCTGCTCTAGAAGTATAAGCTTTAGCTTTGGGTGGTTATTTCCTCAACTTCCCCGACATTATTAGGTCATCTTCTACATTGATGGCTAAACATTGATTGACATCTAGAGTAACAAGATTGGCTCTCCTTAGCACATAGCTCGCTTCCAAAAATTGAGCATTCAGGAAGAAACACTTTTGAATTTGGTCAGCAGGGTAAGTAGTGGTTGGAATTTTATTTACCAATTTGTTAAACCTTGCAACAAACTCACATGTAGGCTCATATGGTTCCTTCTTGATTTGAGATATAAGTGCTAGAAGAGCATACACAACTTCAGTAAGCTTGAATTGATTTTTAAATTGATTTTTCATAGCATCCCAATTGGTAATGACACCAGTCGGGATATGGTAAAACTAGTATGCAACATTATCCTATAATGTCTCAACAAATAGCCTGACAAAGACATCTTCGTGCTCAACTCCAAGAACTCTACAAGCAATAATAAAAGTAGCAATATGCTCATTCGGATGTACCTTTCCATCACCTTTGAATTTGGGAAAATTCTTTCTATTTCCTGTTGGAAAATCAAGTAATGGTTGGGGAAGATGTTAGGAAATAAGAGATAAAATATGTGGAATAATCCCTTATAGAATCGCAACAGTAGAAACTAATATGCAGAAAATATTACAGATCTCAAATAAAAGTGTAGAGTAAATAACACAACACAGAGAGACAAGATTTAACGTGGTTCACCTAATTTGGGCTACGTCCACCAAGAATCACTTGCTCAGATTTTATTACAAGCCTCCACTCCTCAATACAATACCCATATCCATTTGGAGCTATGTTCAACAAACTCTACAGAATTCACACCCGAATTCAAAGCACATCTACAATACATTTTCTTGTATATGTATCATATGCATAAGATCATATAAATAGACAATTTCTTAAGCAGTTTGATACAAAATCGTGGGTATCAAAACCATGGGCAAAACCCATGGGTATCAAAACCATGGGAAAAAAACCTTGGGTATCAAAACAATGGGTACCGAAAAAACCATGGGCCCAAAAACAGCCTATAACAGTTACCCATTACCCATGGGTTAATAAACCACCCATGAAAATTTGCTTCAAGGGCTTCGCCCCCAAACCCCCCTTACCCGCTCATCGGCAAGTGGAACCACCATAAAAATACCCGAGTGTAACACATAGAAGGTGTACCACACTCTAACATGAAAATAGGCTCCACAAACATAACAATCTCCCACTTGGAGACTAATTTTCACTGAGCAAGCTTCTCAACCCTTCACTGTCATCCGTGAAGGCCAACCAAAGCTTAACATAGCTTTAGTTTATCCCTTGTGACCACCTTGGTCATCATGTCTATAGGATTCTGACTGGTATGAATCTTCTCCAACTTCAACATATCTTCCTCCAAAGTTGTCCTGATAAAGTGATATCTCAACTGTATATGCTTCGTCCTGGAGTGGAAAGCAGAGTTCTTAGCTAGGTGTATAGCACTCTGACTATCACTATATAGCTTACATTCCTCCTGCTTATGCCCCAACTCCTCAAGAAATTGTTGTAACCAAATCATCTCTTTGCTTGCCTCTGTGGCAGCAACATACTCAGCCTCTGTGGTTGACAAAGCCACCAGCTTCTATAGTCGTGAAATCTAGCTTACTGTTGTCCCACCTACAGTGTAAATATAACCTGTCATACTCCTCCTATTGTTTACATCTCCAATCATGTCTGAATCTACATAACCACGTAAAGTGGTGTCTGATCCACTATAGCATAAAATTGTCCCCATGGTCCCTCTCAAATACCGAAGGATCCACTTTACTGCTTTTCAATGCTCTTTACCTAGATCACTCATAAATCTACTCACAGCTCCTACTGCATGGGCAATATCAGGCCTAGTGCATACCATAGCATACATCAAACTGCCAACCACTGATGAGTAAGGTACCTTGGACATATGGTTTCTTTTCTGCTCTATCTTGGGACATTGTACCTTTGATAACTTAAAATGGCCTGCCAAAGGAGTCCCAACCGGTTTAGCATCCTGCATGTTAAACCTATCCAATACCTTCTTATGTACTCTTCCTGAGATAAAGTCAGCTTTCGTTCCTTCCTATCCCGAGTTATCCTCATACCAAGGATTTTTCTGGCAGCCCCCAAATCCATCATATCAAAGGAAACAAGAGGACTTTTATTTCTGACATGTTTTTACTTACAACTAACATGTCATCAACATACAAACATAGGATAATATAACTTCCATCCTCAAATTTCTTTGTATACATGCAATGGTCAGAATGACATCTGATATAACCTTGTTCCATCATGAAGCTATCAAGCTTCTTATACCATTGACGTGGAGCTTGTTTCAGGCCATACAAGCTCTTCTTCAGTTTGCACACCATCTCCTCTTTACCTTTGACTTCATATCCTTCTGGCTGCTACATATATAGCTCCTCCTCCAAATCACCATGGAGAAATGCAGTCTTTACATCTAACTATTCTAAGTGCAAGTCTTCTGTTTCCACTATTCCAAGAACAGTTCTAATAGAAGTCATTTTTACTACAGGAGAAAAGATCTTAGCAAAATCTATACTTTGTTTCTTTGCAAACCCCTTGACCACCAACCGGGCCTTATATCTTTTCTTTCCTCCTTCTTCATCTTTAACTTTGTACACCCACTTGTTGTGCAATGCTCTTTTACCTTCCGGTAGCTTCACCAAATCCCAAGTCTGGTTCTCCATGAGAGACTTATGCTCCTCATCCATGGCTTGCTCCTACTTCTTGCTGGCATCTACCTACATTGCTTCATCAAAGCTCTCTGGCTCTCCACTATCAGTGAGTAATAAATAATAAAGAGAAGGAGAAAAACGTTCAGGTTCTTTTCTTACCCTAGAAGACCTCCTCACCGTAGGAGTTTGGTGTTCTTGTTAAGGAGGTTCCTGAATTGATTCATGGGTCATTGTCTCATCCGGAAGATCCTCTACCACTGCGTTATCTTTCTTGGATTCTTCCATGTTTTCCTGCAACTGTTGCTTATACATGACTTTCTCATTAAAGACCACATCCCTAGACCGAATGATTTTCTTTTCCTTAATACTCCAACATTTAAATCCAAAGTCATCACCACCATAACCAATAAAAGTGCATTTTTCTGATTTAGCCTCTAGCTTGGTCCTATCATCCTTGTCAATATGAACAAACACCTCACATCCAAAGACTCTAAGAAATGAGTAATCAACTTTCTTACTATACCAAGCCTCCTCAGGTATGCCTCCATCCAAGGCACTTGAGGGTCCTCTATTTATTAAGTACACAGTTGTGCTCACCACTTCTGCCCAAAAATAAAGAGGTAGTCCTACATGTATCCTCATGCTCCTAGCACGTTCCATTATTGTTCTGTTCATCCTTTCTGACAACCCATTTTGTTGCGGGGTTCTTGGAACCGTCTTTTGCCTGCGGATTCCATTCTTAGAACAATAATCATCAAATTCATTGCTGCAATACTCCCCTCCATTATTTGACCTGAGACATTTTAACTTAAGACCCTGTTTCATTCTCTACCAAGGTTTTCCATTTAACAAAAGTATCAAATACATCAGATTTGTTTCTAATAAAATAAACCCAAACTTTCATTGTTGCATCATCAATAAAAGTAACATAATAACTTGAACCCCCAAGAGATGATACTTGAGTTGGCCCCCACACATCAGAATGTACCAGCTCTAACTTACCTCTCTTTCTTCGTAGGTCCAACCTTGAGAAACCTTACTCGCTTCTGTTTCCCATATATGCAGTTCTCACAAAAATCCAATAATGGAATGTGCTAGTCTTAGAGGTAGTCTTCGTAGGTTCATGATGCCACATTTGCCTCCTTGTTTTCTTCCTATTATTTCTTCTTGTCCTGAAGCTCCCAACAGTCCTTTACATTCCTAGACTTTCCACAGTTCCAACATACAATCTTGCTCTTAGGATTTTGACCTTGCCCGATCTTTCGATTTTCCACGGTTTCCTCTATTCTTCTGTCTCCCTCTTGTTTCCATTGTCAAAGCATTCCTTGAATTAGAAGATTCCCCAGAGCTTTTTCTTCACATTTCCTCGCTTAGAATCACCCCTACAACATCCTCAAACTTCAACTTCGAGTTAACTGAAACCGAGTTGCTTACCGCCATTACAAGGCTATTCTAACTTTCAGGTAAAGAGCATAGAATTAATAAAGCCCTAACTTCTTCATCAAATTCTATTGTAACCGAAGCTAGCATATTCACAACCGTATTGAAATCATTTAAATGATCTACTACTGAACTATTCTCAGACATCTTCATATTAAACAACTTTTTCATTAAAAATATCTTGTTAGAGGCAGAGGGTTTTTCATACAACTTCCCTAATGCATTCATTAGATCTTTTGTAGTCTTTTCCTTTAAAACATTAAATAATACCGAAGATGCAAGACACATCCGGATCATTCCAAGTGCCTTTCGATCCAACAAATCTCATTCCAAATCTGTCATATTCAAGGGTTTGTTCATCTTCTCAGACAACGGAGTATAAAGATCCTTCTGATAAAGGTAATCTTTCATCTGCTTCTTCCAAAGACTGAAATTCTGCCCATTGAATTTATCAACCCTAGATCTTCCATCATCTGCCATAGCTCCCACTCAAGCGCTAAAAACTTTCCCTACGATTCAACACTTCAACAAACCAAACCAGGCTCTGATACCAATTGTTAGGAAATAAGAGATAAAAATATGCAGAATAATCCCTTACAGAATCGCAACAGTAGAAACTAATATGCAGAAAATATTACAAATCTCAAATAAAAGTGCAGAGTAAATAACACAACACAGAGAGACAAGATTTAACATGGTTTCACCCAATTGGGCTACGTCCACCAAGAATCACTTGCTCAAATTTTATTACAAGCCTCCACTCTCTCAATACATTACCTAGATCCGTTTGGAGCTATGCTCAACAAACTCTACAGAATTCACACCTGAATTCAAAGCACATCTGCAATACATTTGCTTGTATATGTATCATATGCATAAGATCATATAAATAGACAATTGCTTAAGCAGTTTGATACAAAACCGTGGGTATCAAAACCATGGGCAAAAACCGTGGGTATCAAAACCCATGGGCAAAAAAACCGTGGTTATTAAAACAATGGGTACCAAAAAACCATGGGCCCAAAAACAACCCATAACAGTTTATCCATTACCCATGGGGTTAATAAACCACCCATGAAAATTTTGCTTCGGGGGCTTCACCCCCAAACCCCCCTGACCCGCTCACACCGGCGAGAGGGACCACCGTAAAAATACCTGAGTGTAACACATAGAAGGTGTACCACACTCTAACATGAAAATAGGCTCCACAAACATAACACAAGATCCAAAGGCCCAACCCGTTGACCCCAAGGCAAAGGCGCAACAGACCATTCTAGGAAAGATGGATTGCAATGGGACTGCAACTTCTTACTAATACCAAAGCTTGAGTGCTAGGACTTGTCTTGTGGCTGGGTATCAATGTCTGCTTGCGAAGATGAACTGGCTCTATGCTTTGTAGGAGGAGTGCTTGTAGACCTTTTGCCTCTACCACTTCTTTCTGGAGTTAGTTGAAAGCCTTGTTGTTCTAGTAATTGAAAATCAAGATCCTCAATACCATCGGGCTCTTTGTCCTCGCGTATATCTTCTCTCCACCAGTGTGCTATGACTTTCCTGGTTTACTTGAAGATTGTTTCAGTGGGAATCACAGTACGTGCCCCACGGTGGGTGCCAAAAAACTCTTAGTTGGAAAAATTTCTCTCTTTTTGCAAGCACGAACAATAGTTCAGGGGACAACATAGTCCCTCCTCTTTGTGGGAGAGGTTCCCTTATTCACCAAATAAAAGAAAAAATCTACTTATTCATAAATATACAATCTATCAATATTCAAATGAGGATTTTGATATGTATAAATGTTTCCATATTCAATCACTCTCAATACAGAAGATAAAGAAGTGGAAGAATCAATAGTTTGAGGAATGGAAATGGCAGCACTTTTATATATATAGATTGCAGAAATAGTATCCTACTTATGCATACATGAAATCTCAAGAGCATATGAACCTATATATATTTGAATAACCCACAGGACATATATGCAGAAGACACAAAGTTCTCAACACTACATCAACTGAATTGAACACAAAGTTTCATATCAAATATATCAAATCCACATTCACAGGCTAGGAACAGAAATAGAAAGAACACAAGAAATGAGAGGGAAGAACTTCTTCTGTATTGATCTTTGGTAGTTTTGTATCTTTTTACATTCAAATCATCAAAATCCAACAACCCTTTTTACAATGAAAGAAAAGCCTTATATAGCACATTAGGGCAGTTGTAACTAACTTTCCTAGTTCCATAATCTTTTAATTAAGTGTTTCCACTTAATTAATGAATTACACTTTATTTAGCTTTATTTACAATTTCTCATCTTTTAAAATAATAAAGCTAACTTTGAACTATATTGACTAGAAAGAAGGACCTAAGAACTAGGAGAAGGAACACTTGTAGATGGTGTTGCTGGAGTCTTCACTTTGAGTATTTGATTTCTGAATTTAACCAGAGCTCCAGCAATCTCCATGCCTTTGGGGATGGTGGTGTTTGTCATAGCATTTGTCCGGCTACCCAAGGAATCCTCCATCTCCTTTCCCATATCTACATTTTGTAATAAGCCTTTGGTTGCTTCTATGACCACATTATGCAATTCACTGATCTCTTTAATTTTCTCTTTAGTCACAGTTTCAAGCTTGAATAAGTCTTCTTTGATGAGTGCCCTAAAACTTTATTTGATTTCTTATAATGTGTGCCTCTCTGTAGAATTGTCTTTATAAAATTGACACCGAAGAGCTATAAATTCAGCAAGTATTGTAGATTTGAATGCTTCTCCCTTTTGCACCATGTTCTTAAGTTCATCAATTGCTTCTTCTAACACTTTCATCTTCCATTCTACACTGAAGCACCCATTTTTGGAAAGATTACTTTTTGAATCATAAAGGATCTTATGTGCAAGGAGAATTTGTTCATCTGTATCCTTCATGAGTCTAAGATCTTGAATACATTTTAACCAAAGTTTAAGTTCCTTCTCAGAGCTAATGATTACTGGGTCAATCTGACTTTGGACCAGAGAAATGTTGTCATATGCTTTGTGTGCTTCATTAATGAAATTCAAACCAGATATCAACATTCCCTCAACCATTTCTTCAATTGCCTTTCCTATAAGCAACATGTTTATGAATGTCCTTCATAGCTTGAACTTCTTCATCAGACAAGACAGTGGGAGGAGGCATTGAAGTCAGAGGGGCAGGATCAAGCACTTTATCACTTGCAAGGAAGGATTTGATGAAACCAGAGAGGATCTTGTACCTGCTCTTCAAGTTGTTCTTATGTTTTTTTCCTTTTTCCACCCTTTCAATAACCTTGGAGACTGTCTCTTTTAAGTTATGAACCTCCCCCTCAGGAGTAGATTCACCCAGTGGAATTCTTGTCAGCTCCAAGTCAGCAATAGTTAGATCTTTTCATCTTTCTCCACTCTTGGCTTTGTTATCTCCAAGTATTGTTGGCCTTTTGAATCAAATACTAATCTTGAAGCAGTCTTGGCTTTTTTAGCAAGGGGAGTGGGAGTTGTACCCAGGAGGGCAGCTACAACATCAAACTTAGGAGCAATGATTTGGGAGGATGCCTTCATTTTCTTATTATCAATTAGGGCTGAACCCATGTGAGTGGAGTCACTAGAAGGTGGAGCAACAAGGGGGGCCAGAGCAAGTGTGTTGAGGGATCAAGGGTCTGAGTAGGAGATACCTCCAGGGTAGGTGTCTCAGTACTAGAAGAATATATTTCGTTAGCTGGTGACTTGAGCTTAGGAATGCTCAATGCCTCAGATTTTGGCTTTGTACCCTTCAATTTATCTCCTTCCTCTTCTTCCTTCTAAGTACTTCGTCCTTCATAGTTACTTTCTTCATGCTCCTCTGTCCCCTTTTCTTCTTCCTCTGAAAGGTCAAAAATTTGTTTCGACCCTTTGAACCTTTTCTGTTAGCCTTGGAGAGAGAGACTGTTTGTCTTCTTTTCAATTGTTTCTTCTTATCTTCTCAGTTCTTTCAGTCTTCTCTTGCTCTTGAATATACCTTGACTTAAAGATTCTACATGCAGAGGAGAAAGAGTTGGTTGATTTGGCACCTCTGTGTGTGTCGTAGAAACTTCCTTATGAGATGTTGATGCTCCTTGAGAAGAAGATTGAGTCACTCCTGCTTTATATGCTTTCATTTTTCTATCAAACCAGACTTTGGTCCTCACCATGACTGGGTTTATTATCTCCTGAAGATCATCCTTTTCCTTCTGAAACCAATTGATGGTGAGAAGGGGTGTATGCCGAATAGTTTTATTGTATTCAAGAGAATACAAGTCTTCATCATCATCTAGACAAGTCATTTGAGTACTTTATAAATCCCAAAATCTTTAATATGCTGCAAAGAAAGCTGGCCAAAATATCTTCTTCTCACCTCATAATCATTTGTATAATCTTCCTAATAATATTTTAGGGTAGGCAAGTGATAGAAATTCATTCTAAGGTTATTGGAGATGAAGACCCTTAATATCAAAATAGGACCTCTTGTGAAAAGTATAAAATTTGAATGCAGAGTTGGTCCTTTCTACATTCTGAGCATCTAATGTTGTCCTGCAAGTATAATTTCCCAAAGTGACTGGGAATTGAATACCTGTTATCTTTTTGTCCATGCATGTTCTATGCAACATATCAAGTTGCCTACAGACTTCCACTAAAACTAGTTTATCATTATAGTACATGGGAAGCTTGTTAGGTGCACCTTCAAAACCAATCAGTCTGATATATGATAACCTTCTGAACTGGATGAACAAACTACCATAACTTGAGATTAATTGTTTTGCTTCAGCAGATACCCTCTCAGTTGTATTGCCTTCCAAGAGTCTGACAATGTACATTGTGAAGGAATCATTGACCCTTCTAAAATGACGTCTGTTGTTTTCAAGAGTCAGTTATGGGTAATACTCATACACTGGCTGCATTCTTATTTTCATCCACTAGAGTAAGACCTAGCCAAACCTTGTATGTTGCAATGGTGTACATCAAATATGAGGTCATGTATAAAGATTTACTTTGTTGTACATTGACTAATTGTTAATTGATGTTTTCACAAAATATCTCTCCCCAGTTTGGGCTTTGCTTCTCTTCACAAATAATGTTTATATAAGGACACATCCAGAAGTGAAAAAAATTGGTTAAGGGAAGGCCCATGATTCTAGACAACAGAGTAATTATATCACATAAATCTTCTTTAAAATCAGCCATGTACATATTCTTAGGCAACCTGGATGCTCCTTTCTTTGGAACCTTGAACCAAGATTTACCTATCATTGTTTTATATTTCTACTTATCTTGTTCAAAAAAGGCCTTGACCCTATGCCATAGTGAGATTATTGACATTTTCAACAACAGGGATTCTAAAGGCAGCATTTATGCAATTGACATCTAGTTTAGCAATCACTTGACCTTAAGGACATTTGATTTCTTTTGAATCTAGATCAAAACAAGAAGCACAAGCTAAAATGGTATATTCACATTGAAATGAGATAGGGAAACCACTTACATGAGTAATTCCACTTTCTTTGATACATTGAGCCATGAAAGTGGGGTTTTCATCATAAATATGGGTCAGTGAGTCATTGAAATCAATATGTTGAACATCACTATCCCCAATATTAGGTATTGATATTTCGAGGGATGAAATGTGTTCATAACCCCCGTAATGGTACTTCATGATGGCAAGGTTAGGAAACAAATGCTCAGAGGAATGGAAATTTAACAACAGGTTTTTTTAAGAGGAACAGTATTATAGGGCAAAAAATTCATTTGATAACCAAACCCTCGCATGAACCTTAAAAACTACTCACCTTGGCTATAAGAAGGAAGGCGCTCCTCTTAGGATCACAAAGCTATTTTAATTTTCGAATTTGGATGAGAAATGATTTAGTTACAGCTAGGAATGGGTTCGAGGGCACGGGAATGGAAAATCATAGGACTCAGCTATAAATTCTCGACTGAGACAGTAAAAATTGAGACCCTTTTACCCTTTTATATTTTCTGTTCAAAGTAGATCCAGTTATATGCAGTAAATAGGGGTCCTTAGTAGTCGTAGAGAACAGAGTAACTCATTGATCACTTTTTCCACTTTACCCTTCGTATTACGGTTATGACGGGGATGCGGAGAATAGGAAGCCTAAGGGAATGAAGGACACAAAAGACGTTGAACTCTGAAATCTCCACAATACATATGAAAGGCTTTAGTGTACGAAAAAGGTAGGATTGGGGGGAACTGGAAGCTAAGATGCACATGGGACATGGGGATGCGAGTTTTCTAAAAACCCACAAAGTCTGCAACACAAAGAAACACTTAGCAATTTTTAGATGAAAACTTTTTGGATTAGCAATGAGTGCAGAGAACACAAGGATGTGGAGAAATGAAGTCTGAGAAGCATGAGGGCCATGAGTGCTTTGAAAATCCACAAAGTTCGCAACACAAAGAATGAATGCAAATTTTGTGGAAGTAAGGCAACTGTGGGAAATAGAAGGATGTTGGGAACCAAGATTCAGACAAAACCGTTCACCGACAAACTCCAAATCCTACAACAAAAGACTTAACAAAGTGTTACAAAGGTGGGATGTAGTGAACCTAAGGCCCAGAGGCACTAGGGACATGAGTTCTCCAAAAACCTGATATTTTCGCAATGTAAAGGAAAAGACCCAAATGCTCAAAATACTCAAAAATGACTAATTGTTGGGACCATTTCTCTTCTACAAGACTTCACAAAGGCAAACAAAATTATCAAAGAAGTCACTTTACCAAAAAAATTGAAAAAAATACACACATTTTCTGGGTAAGTGACAACAGATGGAAATCATATTTATAGAGTTAATGGATTTGGAAGAAACCAGAAACAAGGCATTGACAACAATGGAACTCCATCAAGCTCAAGTAAAGAGGTATTTTGATAATAAAATATGTTGTAAGAACATTCAGAGAGAGTGACATTTTACTTAAGTGGGATGAAGATATAACTAAGCCTAGGAGACACACAACGTTTGATTCTTTTTGGAGTGGACCATATTTGATTACAAGTTATAAACCACACAATGCCTTTAAGCTCTCTAAATTGAATGGTGATGAGCTTCCCATCCTAGTTAATGGGATGTACCTCAAATTTTTTGATTGAGGTCATGTTTCACCCTTGTACATATTAGGTTTTTGGGTTTACTTTCCTCCAAGTGCTTCATGCACATTGTTTTTATAGGCTTCCTTTCTTGTGTGCCTTGTGCACTTTTTCAGTGTTTTCATTGTTTAGTAAGTGCTTCTAATATAGTTGTTGTCATTTCCAGAAGGTATTTTTCAGTGCAATTATTATTTCCAAGAAGTTACTGCAGTTAACACATGATTCCATCCCCAATGGATGCTTCAAAGCTATTGGTTTCTTACATCTAGCAAGCAGATGTCCCCAGAAGTCACCAAATTGTTATCCAAATAAACTCCATGCTTATTTAGATCACTTTATCAGGTTGCATGCTTAAAAAAACTTGGATTGGTGGGAAAATACAAAAGCTAACAAGAAACAATGTTTGGCATGCTTCAACAAAGTAATAAACATGCGTGAAAGTTTGCGTAACAAAGGAAGGAAGCCTGCGCAACAAACAAATTCACACGAAAGTCCGCACAATGAAGGAGAAAATCCACGAAAGGTCACACAAGTGACACTTAAAGAGAAGCCCGCGTGAAATCTATGTGACAATGAAGAACAAAGCCATCCAAAATTCCACACAATGAAATATAAAAGTCGTGAAAGGCCGCATAGGTGACATTCAAAGAGAAACCCGTGCAAAAAGCCACACGCTTCAGTATAGTAAAGACGGTTGAAATATGTGGAAAGATGTGAAGGTGAAAATAAGTTAACAAAAGTGGCTCAACAAAGGAAGGAAGACACACAAAAAAACAAACAAAATCCATAGGAAGGACATGCGAGAGTCTACAGAGCTAAGAAGACACTCCACATGATGAAGGCATGAAAGCCACATGATAAAGAAGAACAAAATTGTATGAAAATTATGCGACAAATAAAAACAAACCCACATAGGAGCCCATGTGTCAAAGGAAAATGAATTCCACATGACGAAGGCATGGGAACCTACGCAAAAAGAAAGACATACAAAGGCACAAGCGAAGAATGAAACATGTGCAAAAGTTGCACGATAAAGGAAAATCAAAAGGAAAGAAATGTTTGTGCGACTCAAGAACAATTTTTTAGTTTGTTAAACACGTGGCAAGTTAAAAATAGATGAAAACATGTAAAGGAATCTTATTTCATCATTTAGAAGTTCTAATAATAGAATAAAGCATGTCAAAGTGGGGGAGAAGTTGTTTTTCCTATTTCTGGGGCCACATGTTTTATTTTGGAAGTAGGATTGGATAAAAGTGAACTATGAAGTTTTTTTTAAAACAAAGGAGAGCATATAAAGCAGGATGTGTGTCTTTCACACGTATGGACTATTTTTGGAGCAAAAGGTTGGGGCACACTTTTCTTTCCTATTTTTAGAAAATCAGACTTGTATGTCTATGCTTTTCCTTCTTCCTCTCTCTCAAATTTTCTATAAGAACTCTAGAGTACATTATAAAAAGGATCGGGATCTCCTCATTCATATTTTTGGAGTAATTCAGTTTCTAAGTGAGAAAGCAAGGGTCGTAAGTGATTTTTATTGCTTATTCCACCTCTTGGATCAATAAAGGAGTTATTTTTACCTTTTTATAGTATGTGTTTAGTGTATATTTTGTTTTAAACTGAGTTTATCTTCATGATACATGTTTATCCTTGGTTTAATAGTTTAATCATCATGCCTTCATGTAGTTTTGTGTCAATTTGTAGGTCATATATTGTGTTTAACAAGTTGTATGCAGTATTTTTTTGTGGAGTCGTTTATTGCCCCTTCTTTATCTTGTCACAACTCAACTTTGAACCTCCCATGAAATTATTTTGCTTTGATATAATCACTTATAGTTAGTGTATGGTGTGTATAGCTCCCATGGTCCATCTCTGTGATTCCAATAAGCCTAAGATCTGTCATCACCAATCCGGCACTATGATAATTCTTCATCGGGAACTCCTCATGCTATGATTATTTACTAATACACAGCCTTTAGTTTGGTGGATGTAATCTAGAAACAAAACAACCGAACACAAGAATACCATTGACTATGATAAGACGGAATGATGACAAATCTGAAATATCAAAGTAAATTATAATATTAACATGAAATTGTTACAATCTCACCCATGAGGCACTTCAACAAGACTATGGGAGAAACTTTACAATTATGCCTCTTGATGGCTTCTTCAACACACCTTTAACTGATGGCTTCCTTTGCACACTTCCTACAATATTTCTCACTACTTCTTTCTATGCTAAATGAGGGGGGTGGCCTCTCTATTTATAGAACTTCCAGGCTTATCCATCCTATCTCTAAGATAGGATAAGAAATCCACTCTGACGAATCATATTCCATACCTTAACTCTTATCTGTGCATGTAAGCTTATCTCTTAAGATAAGATAAACCTTATCATTTTACATGGGTTCCACATTTTTAGATTTTTTTCAAATAAAATACAAAAAATATTTATGACCTCACTCCTTGTCCTTATTACCAATATAATATTTCTAATTCCTAATCATGTAGACCCTACTTCTCTAATTACCCAAACTTTGACATTTTAACATTACCGGACCACTTACGACAAATATTTACTTTTTACAACATTCATATTGTACTTTGACTGTTACCGTACTCCACATTATTGGTGACACCGTACTGACGGCGCCGTTATCTTCTATCAGACGCTACTACTAATTATACTTAACAACATCCTATTCCTAATACATACATTAATGAAATAGAAATTATGGAGGAAAATTTTAGTGTCGACATCTTCCCCCTTCCTAGCTTCTACTCCGTCCTCGGAGTAGCCTATTCTGGTGCTTGGAAAATCTTCAACTTGTCGTGGTTGACCCATTTTGTAATGGGAGTGCCATCCAATTCCTCCAGTCGGTGTGTACCATTTTCATGCACAGCTGCTATTTTGTAGGGCCCCATCCATTTTGGAAGAAATTTTCTCTGTCTTCTTTTTTTGTATCTGGAATCATATACTAGGACCAAGTCATTCACATGAAATGGAGACCATCGGATCTTTTGATCAAAGTATTCCTTCTGCTTCATTTTCTTCTTATGGCTTGTATCCTTTGTTATTTCCCTCATTTCCTCTAGCAAATGAAGATGTACCAACCTTTCTTTTACTGAATCACTTTCATCCATCCTTTCATTTTTCATAACTCTCACAGTGGAAATATCAAACTCAATAGGAAGAACTGGATCAATGTCATAAGCCAACTGAAATGGGGAGTATCCTGTTGCTGACTTTGATGTTGCCCTATATGCCCACAATGCTGCATGAATCCTTTTATCCCATTTATGTACCTGCAAGGCTGCATCTTTTGCTAGAATTTGACACAGCACAAAATTTGTTCGTTCCACCTGTCCATTTGTGCTTGGCTTGTATGTTGTTGCCTTCCTGTGCTTAATAGAAAACTTATTGACTAGGGCTTCTACCACCTCATTAATGAAGTGGCTTCCTTGATCTGTTATAATTTCTAATGGACAACCAAATCTGGAGACAATGCGTTCATATATGAGCCTTGCCACTTCATCCATAGAAGTTGTTTTCAATGGCCTAGCTTCAACCCACTTGGTTAAATAATCTGTGGCAACTACAATATACTTATTTTGGCGTGATGTAGTTGGAAGTGGACCTACAATGTCTATTCCCCACTTTTCAAAGGGACCAAGGGGAAGAATAGGACATAATGGAGCTGATGAAGTCTTACGGTTACCATGTGTTTGACAAATATCACATGTCTTACAATAATTATAACAATCTTTAAAAAGAGTGGGCCAGTGATAACCTGCATCCAAGATCCTTCTTGTTGTAAGTTGTCTAGAGAAGTGCCCTCCACATGTACCATTGTGGAATTCTTCTAGCAGCTCCTTTCCTTGATCACATCCAACTGCCCTCTTGTATTGTCCATCAAGTCCTATTCCAAATAATGTTCCATGCAGAATAGAATATGGACGACTGGCTTGAGTAATCTTTCTCTTAGTCTTTGCATTGGCACCATCAGGAAACTTGAATTCATTCAGATAATTCCAAATATCTATGTATTCACTAGGGATTGTGTCAAGGGAGAACAATGTTGCATCGGGAAAATCATCATCATCACAAGATGATCCTAAACCATCATAGGCTCGAGAGAGTGCACCTGCATTGACATGCTTCTTTCCTGGCCTATCTATAATAACAAATTCAAATTCTTGTAGCAAAATTATCCATCTTGCTATTCTCCCTGATGGGTTAGGCTTATTGACAATATATTTCAGAGCCTGATGATCTGTTACAACTATAAATTTCTGCCCTAGCAAGTAATTTCTAAACTTCTTTACAGCAAAAATGATAGCCAGAGCCTCTTTTTTAGTTACAGTATAGTTTACCTCAGCACTGCTCATTTGTCTGCTCCCAAAGTAAATTGGATGTTCATTCCCATTTTCATCCTTTTGGCTCAAAGTACTACCTAGTGCTGCTTCTGAGGCATCAGTGTACACAATGAAAGGCTTGCTCCAATCTGGATTCTTCAAAACAGGTGAAGACACCAGGGCTTCCTTAGTTGTCCAAAAGCTTCATGTGCCTTGTTTCCTGGTTCATAAGCAACATCCTTCTTCAAGAACTGGGTTAGTGGCTGTGCAATCTTTGAGAAAATCTTGATGAACCTTCTATAATAACCCACATGGCCTAAAAAGGATCTCAACTTACTTCTATTCATAGGAAATGGTAAATCTTTGATTTTTGAAACTTTATCAGGATCAGTACCAATACCATCTCTGGATACAACGTGCCCTAACAAAACACCTTTAGAACATCCAAAGACACACTTTGTAGGGTTTAGTGAGGCTTGTGCTTCATCTAACCTTTGAAATGTTGTCTCCATCTGGTGCAGGTGGTCCAACTTGCTCCCATAGATGCAAAAATCATCTAGAAATACTCTGATGAAGGTCCCAATGTAGGGTTCAAACACCCTATTCATCAAACACTGGAATGTTGCTGGAGCATTACACAACCCAAAAGGCATAACTCTATAAGCAAACGTTCCCCAAGGAGTGGTGAATGTGGTCTTCAGCTGATCTTTCTCTGCTATACGAACTTGGTTGTAGCCGCTATATCCATCAGCAAAACTATAGCACTCCTGGTCAGCTACTTCGTCCAAGATCTGATTTGAAAATGGAAGAGGGTAATGATCCTTCTTTGTTGCCTTATTGAGCTTCTTGTAATCAACACAAATGCGTAGCTTCCCATTCTTTTTTATTGAGATCACAATGGGAGAAACCCATTTTGAATTCTCCACAACAAATATGAATCCTGCATCAAGCAACTTATCTATTTCTTCTTTTACAGTCTTGAAAAAATTAGGATTCATTCTATATGGCATTTGCTTTATGGGCTTAGCACCATCTACCAGCTCAATACAATGTTCTACCCAACTTACTTGACGGAGTTCCTTGTAATTAAAAGTGAATAGGTGTATATACCTTTGAAAGAGCTGGAGGTAGGATTCCTTCTCACTCTCCATCACAGCATCGCCAATCTTTATTTGTTGGAGACAATCATCAACTTCTTCTTCAGATAATTTTATGGGGTCCTGGGTTGGTGTGACTGGAAGAATATCCATGACTGAAACATCAACCTCACTTTCTTCATCTTCAGTGTCCACTTCACTGGTACTAGAGTAATCAGAGGATGTCCAATCATTAGTTTCATCACTTAAATCCACAGGTTCTGCTTTATGATGTCGAGGGATCACGTTTATCTTCACCCTCTCTCTACCACGTCCAAGTGTCACGAAACCTTCATTCCAGTAGTTTCTTGCATGAACTCTCCTTAGCCATGGTCTTCCCAGCAGCATTGGGTACGCAACAGTACCATTTTTCATCACCTGAAAGTCTACCACACATACCAGACCCATAACAGATATTGCCACATTTGAAACTACACCTTCTGGTTTAGTTTTTCCTTTATTTAATGACCTTAACATAAGTGTTAAAGGGCGATCAATTTTTAAACCCAACATATTCATTACAGACTCGGTCATTAAATTAACTGTAGCACCTCCATCAACTAAGACATCATGAATTGAAATACCATTACATAATACCTTAGCTTGTGGAGCATAGGGATCTGCCTCTGCCTCCAAAATAGGGGACCTCAACCTCCTTCCTTCTTCAAGCATTGAGTCCACCTCGCAACTCCCGCCTCTTCTCAGAAGACATAGCCAAGAGTTGACCATATGTAATATTTACAGGCCTTTTGGACAGATCTTCCAAGATGGAGTATGGTCCTTGCCCCTGTGAAATCAGAAAATCCTGCACACCCAACTTTCTTCTCCTATGTTTCTTACTAGTTTCTTCTTTCATCTTCTTAGGATCATTTCCATCTTGATTATCTTTTTCTTTCTTTCTTTTTGTTACAAACACATCTACTTCATTATTTCTGCTCTTATCTACTACATCAAAAGAATTCACAGGTGCTTTTCCTTTACCATTATCTCCTTTACCAGATGTAGAAGCTCTATCTGGACAATTATACTTATAATGACCCTTTTTATAACAACCATAACAAACAACTTCAGAAATATTTCTTTTTGGACCTCTATCTCCTCCCTACGAACTAAATTCCTTTCCTTGAAGAAGATTAATAGTTAACTGGCCCATCTTCCTAAGCAGATCTTCATACTCAGTAGATGTACTAGGAGAAATATTTGTGCTCACCGGGAGTGGTTGTGGATTCTGGACCAAAGGTGCTGGTGTAGGCTCTACTTTAACAACAATTTCTTTGGGCTCCTCTTCCATGCTTTCTTCTTGCCTTCTTGTAATCTCCTTTGCTTGTTCAATGGTAGCTGGGCGGTCATACTTCACTCGTTGTCTGATCTCTGGCTTCATCCCGAGAATGAAGTGCTTACAGAGGAGATTATCCACGCCATTCATCAACCCATCCGCTAATCCTTCCTTCCGGATCTGGGCATCGAGCTTCCTCCTTAGCTCTAGAACACGAGCATGATAATCCCTTATCTTCTCCTTCTCTCCTTGGGATAGCTTTGTGATCTCGATCATGAGATCTGCATATTTCTGTTGTTCACTAAATTCTTCAAGAAAACTTTCAGTTAATAAATCCCATGAATTTTTCACATTATCACCTAGTGTTTCAAACCACCTAAGTGTTGAACCATCCAAAAAGGTAGGAAAAAATTCAGTCCATTGTTCCCTTCTTATAAGGCCATTACAAATACAAGATCGCTTAAACTCTTGAATGAAAGAAGAAGCATCTTCATTAGATTGAGCTGAAAAAACAGGAATCTTTCCCATTTTCAAAAGTAACCACCATGAAATACCAACCCACAAGTACAATCAACAAGACTTATGTGCACAAATAATTGGAATTACTATAGAAATGACCACGGTAAACTATGGTAAAACTTGACTTACTACGGTAAAAACTGATTTTACTGTGGTAAACACTATTCACGGTAAAAAGTGAAGTTACTACGGTAAATACTATTCATGGTAAAAAGTGACTTTACTGTGATAAATACTATTTACAGCAAAAATGACTTTATCATGGTAACTACTATTCACGGTAAAAATGACTTTACCATGGTAACTACTATGCACAGTAAAAACAAGGTTACCCTCCAATTGATTTTTGACTAAGTGGGAATATCTCTCCAGAAAATCCACCAACGAGGAATGGTCCCGGCAACGGAACCAAAATGTCATCACCAATCTGGCACTATGATAATTCTTCACCGGGAACTCCTCGTGCTATGATTATTTACTAATACACAGCCTTTAGTTTGGTGGATGTAATCTAGAAACAAAACAACCGAACACAAGAATACCATTGACTATGATAAGACGGAATGATGACAAATCTGAAATATCAAAGTAAATTATAATATTAACATGAAATTGTTACAATCTCACCCATGAGGCACTTCAACAAGACTATGGGAGAAACTTTACAATTACGCCTCTTGATGGCTTCTTCAACACACCTTTAACTGATGGCTTCCTTTGCACACTTCCTACAATATTTCTCACTACTTCTTTCTATGCTAAATGAGGGGGGTGGCCTCTCTATTTATAGAACTTCCAGGCTTATCCATCCTATCTCTAAGATAGGATAAGAAATCCACTATGACGAATCATATTCCATACCTTAACTCTTATCTGTACATGTAAGCTTATCTCTTAAGATAAGATAAACCTTATCATTTTACATGGGTTCCACATTTTTAGATTTTTTTCAAATAAAATACACAAAATATTTATGATCTCACTCCTTGCCCTTATTACCAATATAATATTTCTAATTCCTAATCATGTAGACCATACTTCTCTAATTACCCAAACTTTGACATTTTAACATTACCGGACCACTTACGACAAATATTTACTTTTTACAACATTCCTATTATACTTTGACTGTTACCGTACTCCACATTATTGGCGACACCGTACTGACGGCGCCGTTATCTTCTATCAGATGCTACTACTAATTATACTTAACAACATCCTATTCCTAATACATACATTAATGAAATAGAAATTATGGAGGAAAATTTTAGTGTCGACAGATCCTAAAAAAAAATTGGTGCATCACCACCTTTTCAGTTTTTCTCTTCTTTCCTTCTCCCTTTTCCTTATTGGTTTTGGTAAAATAGAGTAGTATTACAATAGAAAATATTTTAGTATTTGCACTAGGGGAACCAACTCTCTCTAGAGACTCACTCCAACATAAAGGTCACCCACAACCTAGGATTGTTTCCATTTTATCAATTGAAAGGAGAGTTTTCACACCATTATCCAAAGGGTGCATTACAACCACAATGTTTCTATCCAATGGATGGTTAGAGGAAAATAATTTCATTCAAGGAGAAATCCTTCTATCTATAGGAGAATTCATTTTTCAATAACAGACAATCAAGGACATATTTGAGCATCTTGAAGTTGATTGCATCCAAAAAGGAGATATCTTTGTCACAGAGGTAAATTTTAACGCTAAGGGGAGTAAGGTATCTATGTCTTGTAGAAGAAGTGGTTGCAATCTCAGTATTCCAATTCAACAAGTGGTCAAGTACGAGGAACTCCATTCATGATCCATCAAAATAGATTCTTCATCAACATGAGCTTCCCCATATCTAGATCACCGCTTCTCTCTCCTCCCTCTCTCTCTCCCTCTAACATTCTATTCCTTCATTGAGAGTGTACTTTTTCACTCTTTCATCTTATTCACTTAAGTGACTTAATGTTTCATTGTAAAAGTCCCTTTTCAAAAATAAGAAAAGGACTTAGTTTAATTCCTAGGAAATTTGAAAAGTCACATAGTGGTGAGATGAAAAATCACATGAGGGAGAGGAAGAGACATTTGTAAGTTATAAATTGGAATGGCTTCTCCATTCTAAGGTTGTTGGAAATTGTTTATTATTGATAGTTGTTAGGATTTGTATCACTACCATTAAAAGTAATAAAGCTACATTTATTCTATTTCCTTGCCTATGTTCTCCTACTTTCCAACTTTACAAACATTGTAAGCTTGTATAACCAAGGAAGAACTTTGTGTCTTTGATTGATGAATTCATAAAACTTTGTGTCTCCAGTTTGTTAGTTTTACTGTTAATTACATGGTTGAATTCTATAATTGAATTTGGACCTGATATAGCTAATGTGTGTGAATTATGTAAGTCTACTCACAACATTAACCCCCTCTCCTTATTTCTCCTACTCCTCTTTATCTCTTTCCCAAGCAAATTCCTCCCTTGTACAATGTACAAGCACTTTTCCACATGTTTAGTGGAGCATCCCTGTGTTATCCCCATCCTAATGGCCACCCCATAGTTTTTGTTAGTTTACATTCAATAATGGGAGCCTCCCCATACCTAAGAAGGAGGGGAGTATCCTCAACCATTAGTGAAAACTAAAAATATGCACTATGACAAATTATTTCACTAACACGTATATGGTCACATAATGTGATGCTAATCTCAGGACACTAGTAGTCAAAGTAATGATAAGGTATCTATGTGAATTAGAGTGCGTTAGTGTCTTGTAAGGCCACACCCACGTAATTGTTATTGAACAATAATGTGTTGAGCTTAGCTAGATATCACTGAATGTGTATAAGGAGGAATAACATTCATAGTTTGTTCATTATAATTCTCTATCATAGAGTATTGTCGAATATGTCGATGAAGATGATCAATACTTGGTGTAACATGTTGTAGTTATTATGTCTCAACATGAGACATCGATTGTGAAATATGAACTAAAATATGTGTGTGAGTATAATGAATAGGGTATTCATATAGTATGTTAATAATAATCACCGCCATGTTGTTATGTTTGAATTTTAAGTATTTATGTTGTTGAGGGAATAACAAGTATATCATGGATCCAACGTATTCAAGTAACATATTAACTATTTAATTTGAATGTACTCTAATGAACCAGGTGGTCGCCCTTTTAAGTCTAACTCGTACTAGTAAATCTATGCTTCTAAGTGGTTGTTATCATTTTATATCAAAACCATAAATGGTCTCAATGGTGCCTATGAGGTCTCGAGTAGTATAGATGAGAGATGTTAGAAGTGCCATCATGTAAAGATTGTGACTACATATATTGTCTATCATAACACTTTTGATTGGTTGTGAATCTGCACAGCGAAAATAAATATAGGTCTAGATGTTTCATTTTCATTTAGATGAATCTCTATATAAGTGAAGGTAATAAATGGTATAACTAGTTATGTACTATGTGTAACACCAATGGTACTATCAATTAGATTGGAATCAACCACACAAGTTATGTTGGAGCTATTACATGATAATCCATGTGATCTTCACTTGTCTTATTTGTTTAAACATGATTGGGTAATGGATCAATGAATGATCATACATGTACATTAGGTTGAGAAATTGTTGTATTGGTGGGTGGCTCAATATCTCGGTGAGAAATAATATTTTTGTCAAGAAGCTCTTAAATTTTCTTGCATAGTCCAAAACGCCCATTCATAGAATGTTCATGACATTGGTGATAATTGAAAGAGAAGTGGTCTTCAAACTTAGGTTCTTGTTACTTTTTCATACCAATAATAGTAGGTGATGGAAGTTGAATTATATTACAGTTGAGTATAGTTTGTAAGATAGTACGAGGAAGTTGTTGGGTTTATAATATTGAGCAGGAAACTAATTATTTAATAAACCCACCAAAGACTGTATGTTTTTGGTTTATAGCTTATATTTAAAATATAAGCATGGTGGATCCACAACTATTGTCGGAAGTGTTATAAAATGTAAGAGTGACCCAAAATAGGTCACCCACCTTGTATAAAACAAGGTGATATCCTTAGAGATTGGTTACATTGGTGATATGAAAAATATCAAGTGTAACACATGAATGTGAGAAATGTGTGTGAGTTGGCTATAGATACATGATGCAAATTATGTAAAACTCATGAGAATATATATGAGGCAATTTGTAATCACTTTTCTGAAGGTGTAACTACAAGTGGATTTGTGAAGTAGTGTGAGTGTTGGGTGAAAGTTGATTCTTAATAAAGATAAGTCATTGTAAGTGGGTTTTTTACCACCCATGGTTTTCCCAGTTGTATCTTGTGTCATTGTGTTCTTTACTTTTTGATCATGTGTTTTCATTCTGTAACTTGCATTATAAACACCTAAATCTATGTTTTTAATTACCACACTTCATAGACTACAATCTTCGGCAATTTATATTGTGGATATATAATTTGTAACATTATTCATCCCTTAAATTTCTTAATAGAAATTCGATAAATGTTTGTATTATGGTGTAGAAGTATTCATAAAAGTTACAAAAGGAGTGGTTTTGCAACATTAAAATTTTTCAACTTTCTTAGTATCATTCAACATGCCCTTGTAGAGGTTTTTTCTTTAAATTTTTTGTTAAGTTAGATGCTTGTGTGGTTTCATAAGTTAACATGTTGGTTGTTAATCATCTAGTCTCATATGCTTTGACCATTTGACAAAGGTCTTAAATAGAGTGGAATTAAGAAACTTGAATTATTTGGGGAACTTTGAGATTAGACTATCATTGAATACTTCAATCAACTCATTTTAAATTAACGTGCTTAGGTCCATTCCAGAGAAATGTTTACTATAGTACATAATCCACTATGCTTTCATGGGATTATTGTTTGATTTGAGTGATTTTTGCAAAGGATAAACATTGTTCAATATTGAATAAAAAATGTATAAGGAAACTATCAACTAGAGTTTGGAATATTTGTATGGAGCCCAAATCAAATCAAACGTATATTCCTTGAGGCTACACTAAGAGAACTTGGTAAGTAAGGTTTCATCATGCATATAGTCCATAAAGGAGGCCATGAAGGTGCGAAGGTGTTGTTGGAGATCGATCTTACCATCTTAAAATGATAACTTTAATGGAGTAATTAATGGATAGTTAAAACTCTAGGTATAATGGGTTATTACGTAACCCAATGGAGCTCATAACGATCTAGGATCACTTTTGCAATAAAAATATCTATATATGCTTGCAAGGATTTTAGTTGTTAGAAATAAACAATGGCCATATTAACTATAAATGATTTATTAGTTCCTAGTGACAAAGTCATATAATATATATGAGGAGTAGCTTGGAGAACCATTTGTAATGGTACCATAGTTGGAACATTTGGTGAAGGTGAGGGTTGATTAAACACTTGAGTAGTAACAACTAAAGAGGAAGAAAAACTTGTAGATGTCAAATTTTGGTGTTGTACATTATGTTGTTGGTGAGCAGCTTGTAATACTGTAAGAATATGATCATGATATTGTGGCTTATCCTTCAATATTTGTGTGAAGAAATCCATTTTGATGAAAGGTGTCACGTATTTAATTATAAATGTTTGATTAACATTAGGCTTAGATTAATCACCTTAACGCTCAAATATAATTTCAATAACAACCGTATTTTTTGTAATATTGTGGGATCACCTTTATCATAAACAATATTACTATTAGTTGTGTTAGGCATAAGCTTATTGGGTGAGGACAAAGGAACCCTGAGTATATGGCCCATTTTATTATAGCATTGATGAACTAGGGGTATTTAGATGTGATTGATTTGAGTGTCACCCAATTGGCCAATATGATGTGTTGGAGTTGTGAATTTATCTTTCTTAGATGATATATGAAAATTGCATCTAATTATGTTCCAAAAGGCAAGAACATAAATATCAGCCCTGAAACTAACAATAACATGGGTTTAGATCTAAAACCCAAGTTAGGGCCAAAAAGGGAAACCATATGTTGTAATGTCAAAATGATGGTTAATCTAATTAATGATTGATTGTTTTATGTAAAGATGAATTAAAAATTAGAAATATAGTAAATATGCAAATCCTAAATCATGTCAAGATAAATATGGAAAAACATACAAACTAAGGTGACCTAGATAAAGTAGATACATGTTAGGATTAGAAGAGAATGTACCAATTTCCTAGTTGAGATGGAATGATAATGATATGAAAGTGTGTAGGAAGGTGTAGTCATTAGATCACACACTTACTATGTACATCTAGCCTCTAAATATGTCATTTATATTCATGATTCCTAAGCAAGAGAATTACTCATTAATAACCCTTTATTTTTATTTGATATTGCATTTATTCTTTTCATCTTTAATACTTGTTATTTCTAATTTACAACTTACATTTTTGCATACCAGCCAACATCTTAGTCTGCTCTAATTTCACTATTTATCCTTTTCGGCATCTTGTATAGAATCACCCATTAGGGACAAAAACACATAAGCATTGTTGTTCCCTTGGGTTCTTTTATCCTTTTTCTCTCTTTTTTCAAATTTTAGGATGTTACTTCTTTCTTGTCTTATGTTATCACCCCTTAATCAGATTTTATCTTGTTAATGATGAACCTTGAGCAAAGGAATCACACACACACACACACACACACACACACACACACACACACACACACACACACACACACACATGTATATGTGTGTGTGTTTATATATATATATATATATATATATATATATATATATATATATATATATATGTATGTATATGTGTGTGTGTGTGTGTGTGTGTGTATATGTGTGTGTGTGTGTGTGTGTGTGTGTATATATATGAATTATTTAATCTCATTAAGGGGGGAGAGCATTTCAAGAGGCACTCACTACTATAAGGAGCTAAATATTTCCAATCTACACGTCATCAAAGAACTACATTATTCATTGCATAGTGGGATCTATTGTGAATTCCACACCACATATTTTGCATTAGGAAAAACTAGTTGTAGCTCGCTATTCTTTTTGTCACTAACACTAGGGAAACTTAGATCGAGGAACACAATTTCAATCACACACCACAAGAATTACATGGATTCTGAAATGTTGTGCAACACTTGACAAAAAATATCACATTGGGGTGACAGTCGGGGTCATTCTGACTCTCACACATGTATTTTTTTATTCAATTTAATGTGTGTTTGAGTCTTGTGTGGGTAGTTAATGTTTGTTTTGTAGGTACATGTGTGACAGAGCATAAGTGTAGTGAACCTAATGTGACCTACAATGAACTAAAAGTGGCAAGATGCGACATAGGAAAAACCAAGATCGTAACTATCCTGCAAACACTAGCACCCAAAATAGATGTTAGAACCCAAGAGAAAGTGTCCTCTCTCAGACACTTCTTTCCCTGAGATCATCACATTCTAGTTTCTGAATAAGATCTCACACAACTCAGAGTTATCATTTTCAGATCTATTAATAGCCCAGTATCAGTTCAAACCTGTCGAAGCAAGTCGAATAATTCTACAAACCTTATCTACCACTCTTGCTTGTATTTCTATAGCTTGATATTACATATTTACTATTATATTTATTTGATCAATAGTGCCCTTATCATATATTTAATTTCATTAAATCATTTGGTGAACCCAAAAACCATGTCCATGCCCTAGATCCATTTCCATTATTCTTCTTCTTTTGAGACCATGACTAATTCTTCTACCTTCATCCCTACCTATGTCTATTCCCTAAACATCATCAAATCTGAATACATCCATGTTACTACACAGCATCCACCTCACTAGACAAATGCTTTAGCAACTCCCTCTATTAATGTTATCACCGCCAGCTGTAATAAAGTTCCTTTGTAGCTTGCTACCTCTATTCCTCCTCCTATTAGTGTACCACTTCCCCAACCTGTCACTCCATCCAAAACCCGTGATATCATTGAGCAATTAAAGAATACCCCAACTAAGATATCTCTATTTGATCTATTATTCTAAGCTCTTGATTGTCACCACACTTTAGAGGCCACCCTTTGTTATATTCAAATCCAAAGCGATGACCCTCCAGTAGCTTTTTCACATATCATGAATTCTTTCAAGCATATCACCAATTCTATCATATTTTATAGCGAGGACATTACTTCAGAGTCTTTCGTTGATTATCCTCCTATTATTATCATGGATCCATTCAATATTTCCAAATTAAGTTTGTACTTATCAATAATGGTTCTGCACTAAATATTTTCCCTCTATCATTACTTTCCAAACTCCACATTCCTCATAATGTAATTCAAAAGTCTACTATTGTTGTCTATGGCTATGATACTACTACTCATGCATGCATTGGTACTATCACTTTAGAGTTATAAGTAGGACCCTACACTCCTCGCACCCCCTTTTTGTCATGGATGCCTCGTTGTAATTCAATCTACTCATTAGTCGACCTTGGATCCATGTTATGCAAGCTATTCCATCTATTATCTTTCGTTGTGTCAAGTTTATCTTTAATGGCTATGAGCATACTATTACCATTGATCCCTAACCATTCAAGTATTATTATATGGACTCTGCTACCTCCATGGTCATTCCCCCAACTAAACCTATTCCCTCCCACCATTTTAATACATATGATATTGGGGAGTCTAGCAATCCTACTTCCATTCCTCCACCTCTCGTTACTTCCTCTATTAAGAATCACACTACTGATTTCATTTCTCCTACCATTTCTTCTCCTCCTCCATCTGCACCCATTCACAATCTCCTTGACCATTCTATCCAACTTCACAATGTTGATATTGATGATTCTAATGATGATGTTATTGATACTATAGAGCTCACTAATGATACCTTGTGTTCTTTGGATTTCACTCCCATGTATTTTAATGATTTTTTCTTTCATACTCGTTGTATCACTATTGGTCCTAGTGAATATCAAGTTACATTTCCCACCACACAACCCACCACTAATGTTATGATTCCTTATTCCAATACCATACATGTTATAGAGCCTATTCCTCCTTGTTGTGGTACCTTCCTTATCCAGTAGTCATGGTCACAATGTTATTATTACCTCTTCTCCTATATCATTTCATGTTTTTAATTACTTTACTTGCACATTATACATTAATCACAAGTATTGACAACATTTCCATTATGATCCTACATGTTTTGAAAATGTTTTCACATACAAAGGCCTCACCTAATTGGGCTTTACTCCTACTCATATAATCCCTTTGTTTACGCCTCACCCTCAATACCAAGGGTATATCTTCCTCCTAGCATCTCTTGGCCCACTTGTCTTCCACATGAAAGTTTGAGTTGCACTTGACCCTCATCCTTATCCCCTTACTCTTGGGCAATCTTGGCTTAGTTACATTGGTGGTACTATTTATTGACATAATACTATTCTCACTTTTCGAGTTTCTTCCAAGTCTATTACTATTTGTAATGTTTCAATCTCTAATTATTCTCCTAATGTGACATGATGGAATGCACTCGCATGCCTTGGTACACCACCGTTCATTGATGAGGAATATGCCATGGGCATGTAGGATCTCTGTATATTGGGATTTTTCATAGGTAAACCTAAATGTTTTGCATACCATGCATCTTAACCAGCCCCCTTTAGCTTTGTTCTAGGTTTAGACAATATTCTTGATGATCTCACATAGATCCTTTTTGTAATCACATTTGGGGGCATCCTGATTACCCTGCACTACCCGATGACACACTCTTCTTCATGGTTCATACTTAACTATCAAGGGCATCCTTACATGGACCTCCCTTTGCACACACATGCATGTGCGCGTGCACACACACACATGTGCACATGCACACACACACGCACACGCACACGCACACGCACATGCACACACACACGCACACGCACACGCACACGCACATGCGCACGCACACGCACACGCACATGCGCACGCACACGCACACGCACACGCACATGCACATGCACACACACACACACGTACACTCACACACACGCACACACCTGGGGACATCCATATTCCTCCCTTCCAGTTGTTATCTTTCACATATTTGTAATTAAAAATCCAAAAACATGTTTTCTTAGATCTTGACTAGATGTACTCTTGTTTCCTTATACTACTATATGTTGCATCTTTGCTTATCATGTTACTATAGTTCATAATATGATTTATCATTTTTCATAAACACGTATACATTCACATGGTATTTTGAGGTGAATGCAAGTCACTTACAAATTGTTACATGATGTATGATGTTTGGTCTTATCCATTACTAGTCCCACTAGGGCTCTTTAGGGGCATCTACCTTTTCCCACTTACTATCAGGTTGTATAATTGCAATATTTCACATTTTCATTCATTTATTCAAATATTACATTATGACATACTATTTATCTTTCCTAACATGCTAACGGGTGCTTTATGTGTAGCATTTGCCTTGCAGGACTCCTTCAATCATGGTTGTTGCTACGCCCTTAACCAATTGCTTGTATTAGGATATGAGTAGCCGACTTATGGCTTACCATATCATTTTATTATATCATTTATACTTTCTCATGCTTAGTAGGTCAGCCTTGGTGATGGCCATAGCATATGAATAGTATATATAGGGGATTGTAAGTAGTAGATCAATCATCATTGAGCATTTGAGTCTTATTTTATGATTTGGAGGTTACCCCCTCGAAGTGGCGAAGCTATTCTAATTACATATTGAGATCATTATTCTGAAATATTGTGTTCTTTGGTGTTGTATTTCTACTCATAATCTGAATTATACAAGTAATTTCATTACTAGTGGTATCAGAGTTACGATTCGGGCCAAAATTAGGGAAAAACCCTAATTTTTTGTTTCCACTCTATCTTACGAACCACATGAAGGAAAACTTTTGGGATTTTTTTTACCAGATTTTTGAATCATTTCAAGTAGGAATCTCTAAAAATTTAAGACCTTTTTATATCTTTTGCAAAAGCCTTATTGCAAATTTAGGGATTTTGATAAAAAAATGCTCCCCAGACCGCAATTTGTGGAATTTTTCAGAGTTCTTTACATTTTCAGAAAGCTCTCAAAAAACTATTATTAGTATTTTCTCTGTGTTTTTTCCTGTTCGACCGAATTTGTATCAAAACCCTAAACCCTAAGGTTTGACATCATAGCGGGGCCTTCCACAAGAGCAAAAAAAGAATCCGGTCATTCTGGGTAAAACCCTAGATAAATATGGGGTAGTGATTGAAGAGTTGGAGTTAGAAGGGGTAAATAAAGATTCCTCAGCATTAGGGTTTACCTCAGTTGATCATAAGGTGAGCTAAACTTGAGTATGAGCTGTGAAATGTACAATCTGAGATGGCCTCTAAAGGAGACATAGACCATATCAATCCGCGATTGGATGATATCATGGAACATGTAAAGGGTAAAAAATATGGCCCACACCCACCCCATATCAACCAAGGAGGATCCTCAGTTCAAAATCATGCACAAAATAACCATGTTGGATCACTTTTCCAGCCCAATTAGAATCTAATTTATTTACAACCATGGAACATGATGCTAAAAGTGGATATGCACAAATAACGATGGTAAGGATCCCCTTAGTTGGATAAATCAAATAGAGAACTTATTTGAGTTACATCAAACACCATCAAGACAAAAGGTGACATTGGCATCCCTATATCTTGAACCAGACCAATTTGTTTGGTATCGATGCACTATGTGCTTAGAGGCATAAGAATGGTCTCAGTGGCACTTAGACAATTTTTACCGAGGAGTTGCAATTGCACTATAGTTCTAGTGTTTTAGAGAACTACTTTAGTCAATTAGCAAAGTTACGATAAACAGGATCATTCACTAGATTATGTGCATCAATTCTAGAACCTATCCTTAAGGGTGGAGAATATTCCAGAAGAGAATTTGAATGATCTATTTCTTAGGGGTCTTAAGGACCACATCAAGCATGAGGTATGTATGTTTAATCCACTCAAACTTTTTGATTCTATTATCATGGCACGTCGAGTAGAGGAAAACATTCTTTGTAGTAGGAGGTCGCCTTTCATTAACACCAGGAGACCGTAGTATCTCTTCCCCTTCATTCACTAGGCCAATTAGACCGACTCCTCGGCAAATGGAAGAAAAGAGAGTAAAAGGATTATGTTTTAACCTGTGACAGCAAATATGGACCAAGACACAAATGTGTTGATAAGAAGTTGTTCTATATTGATGGAGGTAATTAGGATAATGAGGAAGTTGAAATTATAGGAGAGGCCAAGGAACTAGTAGAAGATGGAGTAGAGGATCAGCAACCTACAATTTCTTGTCATGCATTGTCAGGTATTAGTACTCATCAAACACTCAAGTTTATTGGATATCTCAAAAAATAGAAGGTGACAGTGTTGATTGACTTGGGGTGTACTCATAACTTCATAAATAATAAGTTAGTTGCCCGCCTTAATTGTTTTATTTACCCAGCTCTAGAAATGCAAGTTATGATTATGGATGGTGGGATAGTAAAGTGCACATGAAAGTTCCATAGTATCAAGATTTCCATGGGAGACTACCTGTTAGACTCACTTATGTTTGTTATTTTTATGGGAGGGGCAGATATTGTTTTGGGGGTCCAATGGCTTACAACATTAGGTACTATTCAGATGAATTTCCAAGAATTGTTCATGCGATTTCATTCAAATGGAAGGACAATACAATTGAATGGGATGGTAACTAAGTCTCCATAGATTATTAGCTCTCATTAGATGCAGAAGGTTCTCAGAAAAGGAGTGAATGGCTTTATAGCAAAGCTATTTTCCATAGAAGTACAAAATACAGAGTCTTCAATGCCACCTGATCTTCAGAAGATTGTGGATGCTCACTCATCTATTTTTGATGCAATTCCAAAGGGACTACCACCAGTTAGGGATCATGATCATGCCATTCAGTTGATTCCATGGAGCCAAACACCTAACATCAGACCATACAGATACCCATATTCCCAGAAAAGTGAGATCGAGAAAATGGTATAGGAAATGTTGAATGCAGGTTTCATCAGGCATAGCCAGAGTGCATATTCTTCACCAATGGTCATGGTATGTAAGAAGGATGAAACATGGAGGATGTGTCTAGATTACCGAGAACTCAATAAGTACACCATCAAAGATAAATTTCCTATTCCAATAATTGATGATTTACTTGATGAATTACATGGTGTTATTTATTTCACAAAATTAGATCTTCGTTTGGGTACCATCAAATTAGAATAAGAGAGGAAGATGTTCATAAAACAGCTTTCCAGACTCATGAGGGCCATTATGAGTTTTTGGTAGTGCCTTTTGGTCTTACAAATGCTCCCTCAGCCTTTCAAAGCTTGATGAACACTATTTTAGGCAATTTTTAAGGAAATTTGTATTAGTTTTCTTTAATGACATATTGCTTTATAGTAAGACATGGGAAGAACACTTACAACATGTAAATAAAGTGTTCAAATTTTTGAAGAAACATACTCTCTATGTAAAGCCATCCAAATGTTCTTTTGGTGTACAAGAGGTAGAGTACTTGGGTCACATTATATCCCATGAAGGTGTCAAAGTTGATCCTCAGAAGATCAAAGCTATGGTGGAATGGCCAAGGCCCAAAACTCTCAAAAATCTTCATGGTTTTCGTAGGACTAACAGGGTACTACAAAAGATTTGTGTGGGGATATGGTAGAATAACAACCCCACTCACTACATTGTTAAAGAAGGATGCCTTCTATTGGATAGATGTAGCCACTAAATCCTTTGAGCAGCTAAAGGAAGCCATGTGCAGCACCCAAGTTTTAGCTACTCCCAATTTCTCAAAAATCTTCATTGTTGAATGTGACGCTTCAAGATCAGGATTGGGAGTAGTTCTAATGAGGAAGGAAGAATCATTTTGGAGCCAGACCAGATTCTGAAAACATGTACCAAGAGGTTAAGAACCAGAGACATTAAGGAATATCTGATCAAGTGGAAGAATCTGAGTATAAAAGATGCAACCTGGGAGGATGAAGGTTTTTTGCAGCAACATCCAGGATTATTAAACATTGAGGAAAACATTGGTTTGAAGGGGAAGGGCATACTACACCCTTAACCTATTTCTTATATTAGGATATGAGTATCTGACTTGTGGCTTACCATATCATTTTATTATATCATTTATACTTTCTCATGCTTAGTAGGTCGGCCTTGGTGATGGCCATAGCATATGAATAGTATATATAGGGGATTGTAGGTAGTAGATCAATCATCATTGGAGCATTTGAGTCTTATTTTATGGTTTGGATGTTTCCCCCTCGAAGTGGCAAAGCTATTCTAATTGCATATTGAGATCATTATTCTGAAATATTGTGTTATTTGGTGTTCTATTGCTGCTCATAATCTGAATTATACAAGTAATTGCATTATAGTTACATAATTTATTTGTACATTGTCTACTATTTTTTACAGATTATGCCCTATGTTTGTTTATTACCTTGTTTGCACAAGCCTTGAAAGATTCAATTTTCTTGTGACATCTTGAGTGGTGTCACATGTATCCAACTAGTTACTCATTATGTCTTTGTTTACTATTTCCCTATATGCTTTTACTGGTTGTTATTTTTGTGTGCATTGTTTGTTTGTCACTAACACTTATATGTTAGAATTTTCCAATTATTTTTCTTGCATAATGGTAAAAAAAATAGTGGGCACTAGAGTCCCACATTGATCCATAGGGATCTAGAAAAACACACCATTTCATTAGTTTCATCAGCACCAAGAAGAAGAAACAAGAAAAGTGAACAAAACAAGGTAAACAGAGGTTTTGGAAAGAACTGCCACTCTATGCAAAGTGGGCGGTTTCAGAATCACCGCCCTGTAGGGTGGCGGTCCTGAAACTACCGCCCAGCCAGGACGGTGGTCTTGGGACTACCGATCTACACAAGGCAGCGGTCCTATCACTTCCGGACAGAAAACAAACATGAAGCACGAATGGACGCGAATTTGAAACGCCCAGTCGCGTCTCTTCCCTTCCATTCCCATTCACATCCTCCAATGCACGGGAGGACATGGGAAGGTCTATAAATGCATGAAAGGAGCAAGAGAATAACATTCAAAGATCGAGAGAGATCAAGAATCAAAATATAATGGGAGCAGTGAGCGAGATCTTCAGTGCTGGAATGGAATTGTAGGAGCAAGGTGTAGAAACAGAGAAAGTAAGTAATTGGAGAGAAGGTTTACATTGTTGCTTCTTTTCATACTTATTGTAATCTGTAATTATCTATGTTAGACCAATAAAAGTGGGAAGAAAGAGTAGTTTCCCTTCCCGACTGGTTTTCCTCCTTGGAGGTTTCCAGGATAAAAATTGTTAGTGTTGAAGTTTGAATTATTTTCCTTCTTTGCAATTTCCTTTCTATAGCACTAGATAATCAGTCACGAAGCTCTAATATTTAAGCAAAACTGACACTTTCCAAAGTTGAAAGTAGGACAGCATAATTGTGTGATTCGTAGAGTTCCAAAGTAGAAGTTTATGGATCATTTTGGTATAAGAGCTGATTATATATACAGGATTGTGGTATTCAAATATTTCTTGTGATTTTGTATGACAGTGACAAGGTCCAAAGGCGAAGAAGTTTTACCTTGCGAGCCAGATATTTCTACAAAGAATTGGAAATAGAGAATTTGAGCTCAAATGGAGGAAGAGAACTTGGTTCGTAGAGTCAAGATGTTAGAGACCATGATGGATAGATTACACCGAAAACAAGAAGAGCTTTCAGATCTGTAAAAGATGGCTTCAGTTAAACAAGATTCCATGGACTCGGTGGTTCGAGCACTAGCCAAAAAAATTGGTATAGGAAAGAGCCATGAAGAGGAAGAATGGGAATAGCATGAAGAGATGCCAATTGTAAGCAAGAAGGTAAAATATGCACATACACCTTTTAAAGTTGAAACAAAAGTGGAAATAAATAATTTTGAAGGACAAGTAGATGCAGAATTACTGGATAAATGGCTAAAACAATTGCAAGTCTATTTTAGTGTGCATAATGTCACTGAGACACAAAGGGTCACCTTTGCACGTCTCAAAATGGAAGGTCATGCTCTAGTTTGGTGGGAAACCCATCTAGCCACTTGTGAGAAGAAGAAATGTCCTATTATCAGTACTTAGAAGGGTTTTAAAGAGTTGATTAGAGCTAACTTCTATCCTATTAGCCATAAGACTAACATGATGATTAAGTGGCAGTACTTTAGACAGGGCAATGGTCAAAGAGTGCAAGACTACACTACGGAATTTCGGAGACAAGCCAGGTTGCTTAATATGGACTTGGAGGATGAGGACATTTTGACCAAATATTTGGGAGGACTTCACACTCACCTTCGGAGGAAGGTAATCTCCATAAAGCTCAAGGATCTTAATGAAGCTTGTGTATAAGCATATTACATTGATGACGAGAAGAAGCAAAGAGAAATAGAGCCAAAGGGAGACCAGTCAACAGAACAGTAGGACAAAGAACATGGGAAGACAAGTGGCAAAGGTAAATGGAAAGGTAAACATGCCACTACTGCTTTGTATACTTGTAAAGATCCTAAGAATTTCTGTAAGAATTGTGATGTAAATGGACATAATGACTCCACATGTTGGAAGTTGCATCTAGAATTACACCCAAAGCATCGAATAAAGGATTCCAAGAAATCCATGGCCACTGTGAAGACAGAAAGAGAGGTGGAGATTGAGGATGATTCAGATGTAGACGAGAAGCTGGGATGTATGGCAACTAACATGTACGGGGCAGTAGAAGAAGAAGAGATGAGTAAGTTATTTCAAATCAGAATCCAAATCAATAAGACTAAGGTAAATGCTTTAGTATATTCTGGTTCTCAGTTAAATTTGATTTCTGGTGCAGATTGTAGAACAACTTGGTCTTAGAGACTTACATGCATCCACATCCATACCCACTGGGATGGGTGAAGAAGGGTGTAGAAATACAAGTTACAAGGAAGTGTAAGTTTCAGTTTGGGATAAACACCCAATACATAGATGTATTAGAGGCTGATATTATTCCACTTGATGCATTTGATGTTATCTTTGGAAGTCCTTACTTGTATATTAGGGATGTTGCGTTCGCAAGGAGGGAGAATCGGTTCAGATGGGTCAAGGATAGAGTCAGTTTTAACATCCAGGCACACCAAAGCAAATTAAATAAGGCTATGGTAAGTGCCAACCAAGAACCAAGGCTTATTCAGGAAAATCATCAGTTTTGTTGCTTTCATTGGAAGAAAAACAAAATGGACATGAGGGTAGATATTTTTGACCAAAGGATGGAGAATTTGGATAGCACTTATCAATTTTTGTAGAAGAAGACACCATAGGAACTACTCACTCAAGAAGCAAAACAAAATTCTGCTATGCAGTCACCATATCTACCTACAGATTCACTGGACCTGACCGTGGGGCAGTAAGAAGAAGAGGAGATACAAGGAACAGTGGTGACTATAGTAGCAGTGTACTTGGAGAGGATTCAACCAATCCATCTCAAGAGGCAGAGACAAGAAAGGACTAAACCACTATAGTATGGGACCTTCACCATACTTGAGCGGGTTGGAGAAGAAACCTTTGGGCCATACCTCATGCAGATGCATGCAATATTAGGTTGTAAGAGCTCGCATCCACTAACACCATCTATGCATGATAAAGAAGGAAAGATACAGAAGTTACCTTCCAAAGAGGATTATACTCGAGGCATCTCAGAGGAGGGTGTAGCACTAGAAACCAGAGATCCACATGAGTCTTGGCATAATGGATGAGAGAAGACACCAAGGCAGACCTGGTGGTACTCAAGTGAGTATGAGAGGGATTTTATTCCTCTACCACTCCCCCACTAAGATTTTATGGGACCTAAAGCCTCTCAATTATGGGAGTTATGATCCATAGGGATCTTGAAAAACAAACCACTTCATCAGTTTCATCAGCACCAAGAAGAAGAAATAGGAAAAGTGAACAAAACAAGGTAAATGGAGGTTTTGGAAAGAACCACCCCATCCAGGGCGGCGGTCCTAGGACCACTGGTCTGCGCAGGGTGGCGGTCCTGTCACTTTAAGATAGAAAACAAAAATGAATCACGAATGGATGCGAATTTGAAATGCCCAGCCGTGTCTCTTCCCTTCCATGCCCATTCACATCCTCCAATGCACGAGAGGACATGTGAAGGTCTATAAATGCATGAAAGGAGTAAGAGAATAACATTCAGAGATTGAGAGAGATCAAGAATTAAAATATAATGGGAGCAGTGAGCGAGATCTTCAGTGCTAGAATGGAATTGTAGGAGCAAGGTGTAGAAACAAAGCAAGCAAGTAATTGGAGAGAAGGTTTACACTGTTGCTTGTTTTCATTCTTATTGTAATATGTAATTGTCTATGTTAGACCAATAAAAGTGGGAAGAAAGAGTAGTTTCCCTTGTCGACTGGTTTTCCTCCTTGGATGTTCTAAAGTTGAAAGTAGGACAACATAATTGTGTGATTCATAGAGTTCCAAAGTAGAAGTTTACGGATCACACATGGGTGTTGTTGTCCTTGGGAAAAATAGTTACATAGTGATTTTCAATAGTTAGATGGTTATAGTCTTCTCGAGTATCAACAATTACACAATCATCTTCATATTGAATTCGTTTACTAATAAGAACTAAACAAGGAACTAACTACTTACTCAGTAACCAAATTAAGAACCAAATAAGAAAGTGGCACTTAGGGAATATGTGGGACAATGATATGCTTGGAGCAATGTGTTTCCCAAGGTAAGTTACAAATCAAGTTTGTGATCATTTGTAGTAACCTTATCCATGGGGAAGCATTAGCAGTTGGAGGGAAAATCCTATGAGCTCTCCCAATACACTTTCCCTTAACAGTGACAAGCAAATTTTAGTGTCAAGACACTCAAATCCATTGTTTGGCGACATGACGCCCAAATCCTCTGTATTATTACAGCCAACTCCTAACCAACAAGTCTACAAGTAGGAACAAATTTCTACCCCCTTCTCTTTCAACATTTAAAGTGTACTATATCCCCTTGGTTTAGCAATACACATTTCCATTTTTACGTATTTTCCAGTGAAAGTTCAATTTCATAACCTAGATCATTGAATATAATTGTTTTCTTTTACAAGTCCTATCATATCCCAACGAAGGCAAAGCGCATAAGCAACCATGAAGCAAATCTCAAGCACACTCCGGAAAATATGACATTCCAAGGAACTACACACGCACATCATTATCACTCCATGTCCATGAAGGTATCCCATAGGATATTTATCCTTCCTCTCCCTTAGAATTCCATGGTACACATTTTGCACTATTCCATTCAGCAAGCTACTAGGCAAAATATTCTTTTGACTCCGCAAGGTACACTTTTATTTTATACTTTATGTTACCAAATCCTTATTCACTGACATAGAGTGGGGGAAAATGTAGTCACTAGATCACGCTTACTATGTACATATAGCCTCTAAATATGTCATTTAAATGCATGATTCCTAAGCAAGATAGTTACTCATTAACAACCCTTTACTTTTCTTTGACATTGTTTTTATCCTTTTCATCTTTATTGCTTATTGTTTCTTATTTGCAACTTACAGTTTTGCATACCAGTCGACATCCTAGCCTACTTTAATTTCACCATGTATCCTTTTGGGGATCCTATACAGAATCTCCCATTAGGGAAAGGAGTGCCCCGTAGAAACTGTCCCTCTAGCCACTTCTATCCTTTTTCTCTTTGTTGCCCACTTTTCGGATGTTACTTCTTTCTTATCTTATGTTATCACCATTAGTTGGCTTTTATTTTGTTAATGACAAACCTTGAGCAAATGAATCATATATATACATGACTTATTTAACCTCATTACGAGGGACAAACATTTCAAGAGGCACTTACTACTACAAGGAGCTAAATATTTCCAATTCACTACATCATCAAAGGATTGTATTACTCATTACATAAGGGGAGTTATTTTGAATTCCATACCACACATTTTGCATTGGGAAAAAGTAGTTGTAGCCCATTATTCTTCATGCCAATGGGACTAGGGAAACCTATATCAAGGGACATAATTTAAATCACACACCACAAGAACTACATGGAGTCTAAAATCTAGTGCAGTGCTCGGTAACAAGATCACATCGGGGTGACAACCAGGGTCAGTATGAATCTCTCGCATGATTTTTTTTATTCAGTCTAATGTGTGCTTAAATCTTGTATAGGTAGCTAGGGTTTTTTTATAGGTACATGTGTGAAATAGAATAAGTGCAGTGAACCTGACATGACCTATAATGAACTAAAAGCAACAAGAAGTGACACAGGAAGAACCAGGATCACAAATATCTCGTAGTCACAAGTGCCCAAAATAGACACTAGCACCCAAGCGGTTGTGTCCTCTCTCAGGCGCTTATGTCCATGAGATCATCACATTCTATTTTCTAAATCAGAGCTTACACAACTTGGAGTTAGCCTTTTTAAAACTATTACCATCCCAAGATCAGTTTAATCCTACGGAGGCAAGTTGAGTCATTCTAAAAACCTTATCTATCACTCTTGCTTATATTTCTATATCTTGATCTTCCATATTTACTGTTATATTTATATGATCAATAATGCCCTTATCATAGATTTAATTTCATTAAATCAGAAGATTGTTTAAATTAGCATTGAACTGTCTTAAAAATATGGGAAATGTAATATGAAGGGAGGATGAATTTACATGTTCCAAACAAAGTTACAAAGGAAAAATTGTCATGTACAGATGGATTTGTCTGGTATAGAATTTGGTTTAATCTTGCCTCTAGTACTATGATCCTTTATTTTTGTAGCCTCACTTTATATATTTGTCATTTTTTGGTCATAATTGTGAAACATATTAGTGATCCTTCCTCTTCAAATCATAGCACTCCTCTTTGAAGACCTAAAAAATGGTTAGTCTGATTGGGTTGAGTTGTCCCCACAATACCTACGTAATAATACTTTTAAGAAGCTTCAAACCCTCATAGTTCTCCACCCGATGAATGTAGGAAAGATGTGTATAACAACATGCTTTAACAACGAAGATGCAAATAGGACTTCTAACAATTGGAAATGATCTTTAGTGTGAGACAGAATTGTATAAAATGGATTACGACATTCATATAAGATGTATACACACTTAGTGTTGATTGGTGTGCTTGAGAGATAAATTTAACAATCAAGTGATTTGTTATGATCTCTTATGTAGTCTCTGAATATATGAGATAGGAGGCCCTTTAAATGGGTAGAGTAAATGCGTTTTTATAGGTCACTGCTATGAAATGTTTTCCAATTCAATCGGCACTAGGTCGACTAGGCTAACTTATGAATTTGAAAAAGTGATTGTTAAGGCATTAGAGGGAAAAATCATTTACTCATGACAAATCTTCCCAAATAAATCCATCTCTCTTATCCAAATGCATCCTGGTAGTGTGAGAATAGAATTTTGTTAGCTAGAGATGGTGTCAAAGTGTTTGAAGATGTATCTTTGTTCAGAAAGTAGGATTTTGATTGGTCAATGACGAATAATTAGTGTGGTCTAGTGGTCAGGAGTGATATTTGAGAAAAATACATATCGGACTTAGTAATTTAAGTCCACAATGATTTATGGGTTGAGTTAATTTCTAAGTATTAATTTCCAAGTACCATTGGTCTAGATTTAGGTATCTATAAATAACCACTTTTCACTTCTTATAGTGTTTTATCAAATTATTAAAATAATATTTTAATAACAAATTTAATTTATGGGGCTTACCCAATTTATGTTTGGAGGACTGGTGATAGGCATGATTTATCATTGTCACGTTTGTAGACAAACAAACACCCATTATTTTTTTCAATTATTGGGAAAAGATGGTTAGAGGGTATACTAGTATATCATTTCCTATGTTACATAATTGATCTCTTTTAAAAGCAAGAGATCCACCTCAACAACATTTGATCATTGTGAATACAATACCATACCCCACAACAATTCTACAATAATTTCCAGTCTGGCCAATTTTTTTTATGGAAACAAAAGTCCAAGAAAAAAGGCATTCAACAAAGAAAATAAACCCTATACTATATTTTAAAACCATCTTCACCCATATGTGGTGACACATTTTAAAAGCTAGAGGGCCCCTATGGGGCTATTCAAACAAAAACCAACATGCCCATAAATGAAAGAAAAAGACTAATCCTCCTTCCTTGAAAAATACTTTTGAAATGTAGTATATGCGTAATGGGTTGAAATAATTGTGACAAAACTCATAAATCAACTTTTAGGGTTTTTTTTTGTATTTGATCTATAAGGCAATATCTAAGGCATATGATAATTTCATACACTTAGCTATAAACATTTTTCAACTTAGAAAGGAAATTATAGGGTCTGAAATGAGTGATAACACAAATGTGATGGCCTCCAACTGGGTAAAATTTTCTCTTAATGAATTCCACTAAAGAACAAATAAAGTATATGTAGGCCCTGTCATCCGCAATCCGGCACTATGATAATTCTTCACCGGGAACTCCTCGTGCTATGATTATTTACTAATGCACAGCCTTTAGTTTGGTGGACGTAATCTGGAAACAAAACAACAACATAACACAAGAATACCATTGACTATGATAAGACAGAATGACGAAAAATCTGAAATATCAAAATAAATTATAATATTAACATGAAACTGTTACAATCTCACCCATGAGATTCTTCAACAAGACTATGGGAGAAACTTTACAATTACACCTCTCGATGGCTTCTTCAACACACCTTTAACTGATGGCTTCCTTCGCACACTTCCTACAATATTTCTCACTACTTCTTTCTATGCTAAATGAGGGGGGTAGCCTCTCTATTTATAGAACTTACAGGCTTATCCATCTTATCTCTAAGATAGGATAAGAAATCCACTCTGACGAATCATATTCCATACCTTAACTCTTATCTGTACATGTAAGCTTATCTCTTAAGATAAGATAAACCTTATCATTTTACATGGGTTCCACATTTTTAGAATTTTTACAAATAAAATACACAAAATATTTATGACCTCACTCCTTGTCCTTATTACTAATATAATATTCTAATTCCTAATCATGTAGACCCTACTTCTCTAATTACCCAAACTTTGACATTTTAACATTACCGGACCACTTACGACAAATATTTACTTTTTACAACATTCCTATTGTACTTTGACTGTTACCGTACTCCACATTATTTGCGGCGTCGTACTGGCAGCGCCGTTATCTTCTATCGGACGCTACTACTAATTACACTTAACAACATTCTATTCCTAATACATACATTAATGAAATAGAAATTATGGAGGAAAATTTTAGTGTCGACATCTTCCCCCTTCCTAGCTTCTACTCCGTCCTCGGAGTAGACTCTTCTGGTGCGTGGAAAATCTTCAACTTGTCGTGGTTGACCCATTTCGTAATGGGAGTGCCATCCAATTCCTCCAGTCGGTACGTACCATTTTCATGCACAGCTACTATTTTGTAGGGCCCCATCCATTTTGGAAGAAATTTCCTTTGTCTTCTTTTTTTGTATCTGGAATCATATACTAGAACCAAGTCATTCACCTGAAATGGAGACCAAAGGATCTTTTGATCAAAGTATTCCTTCTGCTTCATTTTCTTCTTATGGCTTGTATCCTTTGCTATTTCCCTCATTTCCTCTAGCAAATGAAGATGTACCAACCTTTCTTTTACTGAATCACTTTCATCCATCCTTTCATTTTTCATAACTCTCACAGTAGGAATATCAAACTCAATAGGAAGAACTGGATCAATGCCATAGGCCAACTGAAATGGAGAGTATCCTGTTGCTGACTTTGATGTTGCCCTATATGCCCACAATGCTGCATGAATCCTCTTATCCCATTTATGTACCTGCAAGGCTGCATCTTTTGCTAGAATTTGACACAACACAAAATTTGTTCGTTCCACCTGTCCATTTGTGCTTGGTTTGTATGTTGTTGCCTTCCTATGCTTAATAGAAAACTTATTGACTAGGGCTTCTACCACCTCATTAATGAAGTGGCTTCCTTGATCTGTTACAATTTCTAATGGACAACCAAATCTGGTGACAATGCGTTCATATATGAACCTTGCCACTTCATCCATGGAAGCTGTTTTCAATGGCCTAGCTTCAACCCACTTGGTTAAATAATCTGTGGCAACTACAATATACTTATTTTGACGTGATGTAGTTGGAAGTGGACCTACAATGTCTATTCCCCACTTTTCAAAGGGACCAAGTGGAAGAATAGGACATAATGGAGCTGATGAAGTCTTACGGTTACCATGTGTTTGACAAATATCACATGTCTTACAATAATTATAACAATCTTTAAAAAGAGTGGGCCAGTGATAACCTGCATCCAAGATCCTTCTTGCTGTAAGTTGTCCAGAGAAGTGCCCTCCACATGTACCATTATGGAATTCTTCTAGCAGCTCCTTTCCTTGATCACGTCCAACTGCCTTCTTGTACTGTCCATCAGGTCCTATTCGAAATAATGCTCCATGCAGTATAGAATATGGACGACTGGCTTGAGTAATCTTTCTCTTAGTCTTTGCATTGGCACCATCAGGAAACTTGAATTCATTCAGATAATTCCAAATATCTATGTATTCACTAGGGATTGTGTCAAGGGAGAACAATGCTGCATCGGGAAAATCATCATCATCACAAGATGATCCTAAACCATCATAGGCTCGAGAGAGTGCATCTGCATTGACATGCTTCTTTCCTGGCCTATCTATAATATCAAATTCAAATTCTTGTAGCAAAATTATCCATCTTGCTATCCTCCCTGATGGGTTAGGCTTATTGACAATATATTTCAGAGCCTGATGATCCGTTACAACTATAAATTTCTGCCCTAGCAAGTAATTTCTAAACTTCTTTACAGCAAAAATGATAGCCAGAGCCTCTTTTTCAGTTACAGTATAGTTTACCTCAGCACTGCTCATTTGTCTGCTCCCAAAGTAAATTGGATGTTCATTCCCATTTTCATCCTTTTGGCTCAAAGTACTACCTAGTGCTGCATCTGAGGCATCAGTGTACACAATGAATGGCTTGCTCCAATCTGGATTCTTCAAAACAGGTGAAGACACCAGGGCTTCTTTCAGTTGTCCAAAAGCTTCATGCGCCTTGTTTCCTGGTTCATAAGCAACATCCTTCTTCAAGAACTGGGTTAGTGGCTGTGCAATCTTTGAGAAATTCTTGATGAACCTTCTATAGTAACCCACATGGCCTAAAAATGATCTCAACTTACTTCTATTTACAGGAAATGGTAAATCTTTGATTTTTGAAACTTTATCAGGATCAGTACCAATACCATCTCTGGATACAACATGCCCTAACAAGACGCCTTTAGAACATCCAAAGACACACTTTGTAGGGTTTAGTGAGGCTTGTGCTTCATCTAACCTTTGAAATGCTGTCTCCATCTGGTGCAGGTGGTCCAACTTGCTCCCATAGATGCAAAAATCATCCAGAAATACTCTGATGAAGGTCCCAATGTAGGGTTCGAACACCCTATTCATTAAACGCTGGAATGTTGCTGGAGCATTACACAACCCAAAAGGCATAACTCTATAAGCAAACGTTCCCCAAGGAGTGGTGAACGTGGTCTTCAGCTGATCTTTCTCTGCTATACGAACTTGGTTGTAGCCGCTATATCCATCAGCAAAACTATAGCATTCCTGGCCAGCTACTTCATCCAAGATCTGATCTGAAAATGGAAGAGGGTAATGATCCTTCTTTGTTGCCTTATTGAGCTTCCTGTAATCAACACAAATGCGTAGCTTCCCATTCTTTTTTATTGAGATCACAATGGGAGAAACCCATTCTGAATTCTCCACAGCAAATATGAATCCTGCATCAAGCAACTTATCTATTTCTTCTTTTACAGTCTTGGAAAAATTAGGATTCATTCTATATGGCATTTGCTTTATGGGCTTAGCACCATCTACCAGCTCAATACAATGTTCTACCCAACTTACTTGACGGAGTTCCTTGTAATCAAAAGTGAATAGGTGTATGTACCTTCGAAAGAGCTGGAGGTAGGATTCCTTCTCACTCTCCATCACAGCATCACCAATCTTTATTTGTTGGAGACGATCATCAACTTCTTCTTCAGAGAATTTTATGGGGTCATGAGTTGGTGTGACTGGCAGGATATCCATGACTGAAACATCCACCTCGCTTTCTTCATCTTCAGTGTCCACTTCACTGGTACTAGAGTAATCAGAGGATGTCCAATCATCAGTTTCATCACTTGAATCCACAGGTTCTACTTTATGATGCCGAGGGATCACATTTATTTTCACCCTCTCTCTACCACGTCCAAGTGTCATGAAACCTTCATTCCAGTAGTTTCTTGCATGAACTCTCCTTAGCCATGGTCTTCCCAGCAGCATTGGGTACGCAACAGTACCATTTTTCATCACCTGAAAGTCTACCACACATACCACACCCATAACAGATATTGCCACATTTGAAATTACACCTTCTGGTTTAGTTTTTCCCTTATTTAATGACCTTAACATAAGTGTTGAAGGGCGATCAATTTTTAACCCCAACATATTCATTACAGACTCAGTCATTACATTAACTGCAGCACCTCCATCAACTAAGACATCATGAATTGAAATACCATTACATAATACCTCAGCTTGTGGAGCATAGGGATCTGCCTCTGCCTCCAAAACAGGGACCTCAACCTCCTTCCTTCTTCGAGCATTGAGTCCACCTCGCAACTCCCGCCTCTTCTCAGAAGACATAGCCAAGAGTTGACCATATGTAATATTTGCAGGCCTTTTGGACAGATCTTCCAAGATGGAGTATGGTCCTTGCCCCTGTGAAATCAGAAAATCCTGCACACCCAACTTTCTTCTCCTATGTTTCTTACTAGTTTCTTCTTTCATCTTCTTAGGATCATTTCCATCTTGATTATCTTTTTCTTTCTTTCTTTTTGTTACAAACACATCTACTTCATTATTTCTGCTCTTATCTACTACATCAAAAGAATTCACAGGTGCTTTTCCTTTATCATTATCTTTTGTACCAGATGTAGAAGCTCTATCTGGACAATTATACTTATAATGACCCTTTTTATAACAACCATAACAAACTACTTCAGAAATATTTCTTTTTGGACCTCTATCTCCTCCCTGAGAACTAAATTCCTTTCCTTGAAGAAGATTAATAGTTAACTGACCCATCTTTTTGAGCAGATCTTCATACTCAGTAGATGTACTAGGAGAAATATTTGTGCTCACCAGGAGTGGTTGTGGATTCTGGACCAAAGGTGCTGGTGTAGGCTCTACTTTAGCAACAATTTCTTTGGGCTCCTCTTCCATGCTTTCTTCTTGCCTTCTTGCAATCTCCTTTGCTTGTTCAATGGTAGCTGGGCGGTCATACTTCACTCGTTGTCTGATCTCTGGCTTCATCCCAAGAATGAAGTGCTTACATAGGAGATTATCCACGCCATTCATCAACCCATCCGCTAATCCTTCCTTCCGGATCTGGGCATCGAGCTTCCTCCTTAGCTCTAGAACACGAGCATGATAATCCCTTATCTTCTCCTTCTCTCCTTGGGTTAGCTTTGTGATATCGATCATGAGATCTGCATATCTCTGTTGTTCACCAAATTCTTCAAGAAAACTTTCAGTTAATAAATCCCATGAATTTTTCACATTATCACCTAGTGTTTCAAACCACCTAAGTGCTGAACCATCCAAAAAGGTAGGAAAAAATTCAGTCCATTGTTCCCTTCTTATAAGGCCGTTACAAATACAAGATCGCTTAAACTCTTGAATGAAAGAAGAAGCATCTTCATTAGATTGAGCTGAAAAAACAGGAATCTTTCCCATTTTCAAAAGTAACCACCGTGAAATACCAACTCACAAGTACAATCAACAAGACTTATGTGCACAAATAATTGGAATCACTATACTAGAAAGTGACTTTACACATTTCTACAGTAAAATAGAAATGACCACGGTAAACTATGGTAAAACTTGACTTACTACGGTAAAAACTGACTTTACTGTGGTAAACACTATTCACAGTAAAAAGTGAAGTTACTGTGGTAAATACTATTCATGGTAAAAAGTGACCTTACTGCGGTAATTACTATTCCCAGCAAAAAGGACTTTACCAGGGTAACTACTATTCATGGCAAAAATGCCTTTAACATGGTAACTACTATTCACGGTAAAAATGACTTTACCATGGTAACTACTATGCACAGTAAAAACAAGGTTACCCTCCAATTGATTTTTGACTTAGTGGGAATATCTCTCCAGAAAATCCACCAACGAGGAATGGTCCCGGCAACGGAACCAAAATGTCATCCGCAATCCGGCACTATGATAATTCTTCACCGGGAACTCCTCGTGCTATGATTATTTACTAATGCACAGCCTTTAGTTTGGTGGACGTAATCTGGAAACAAAACAACAACATAACACAAGAATACCATTGACTATGATAAGACAGAATGACGAAAAATCTGAAATATCAAAATAAATTATAATATTAACATGAAACTGTTACAATCTCACCCATGAGATTCTTCAACAAGACTATGGGAGAAACTTTACAATTACACCTCTCGATGGCTTCTTCAACACACCTTTAACTGATGGCTTCCTTCGCACACTTCCTACAATATTTCTCACTACTTCTTTCTATGCTAAATGAGGGGGGTAGCCTCTCTATTTATAGAACTTACAGGCTTATCCATCTTATCTCTAAGATAGGATAAGAAATCCACTCTGACGAATCATATTCCATACCTTAACTCTTATCTGTACATGTAAGCTTATCTCTTAAGATAAGATAAACCTTATCATTTTACATGGGTTCCACATTTTTAGAATTTTTACAAATAAAATACACAAAATATTTATGACCTCACTCCTTGTCCTTATTACTAATATAATATTCTAATTCCTAATCATGTAGACCCTACTTCTCTAATTACCCAAACTTTGACATTTTAACATTACCGGACCACTTACGACAAATATTTACTTTTTACAACATTCCTATTGTACTTTGACTGTTACCGTACTCCACATTATTTGCGGCGTCGTACTGGCAGCGCCGTTATCTTCTATCGGACGCTACTACTAATTACACTTAACAACATTCTATTCCTAATACCTCCTAAGGGTATTGAAGGTCTTTTAGGGGTAACAAAGCTAAAGAGCTCTAGATTACGTAGAAGCATACTTTTAACAAGCAATGAATCTGAACCAATACTCTGATCATTATGAGTCACATGCAGAATTTTCTTCGAGGGACCTGTTGAATCTAATGACTTTGGTACGTGAATGCCATTCTCCTTTAATTATAACTCTACATAAGGGTTGAAGCTTAGATCAACAAATGTGATTTTAACTGTGCACTCCTCCATGAAGAGGTTTTCTCACATCCATTTTTGGCATAAACAAAGTGTTTTTACTACAAGTTTAATAAGAAATGCAAATCAACTCTCTAAGGGAGTTACCAATCCTTGAAAAAATGATCTGTCTATAAATGCATCAAGATGTTAAATATCCATACCTAGATCGGAGCTACCATTGAATCTTCTTCAAAGATTATCAAAGGTAAGGCTTCTTCAATATTAAATAAGATTATTCATGATATTGTGGAAAAATAAAACTTTTGACTTAAAGGTGTAAGTGCTAGAAAACTTGTAATTCCAATTTAAAGGTGCCTATCATATCAAAATTTCCTGATAGTTAGCTCTTTTATATCACTGTAAAAGTGAATCTTATACAGACAAATGTTTATGATTTCTTAGTTTAAATGGCGATAGGCTTAAATCATGTATACATATATATATATATATATATATATATATATATATGGAATTTTACAAACAATTTATGGGCTATTGATTTTTTACCGTGTAACTGTAGTCACAAAATCATGCACTTCTATTTACATAACACCTCTAAGTATGTCATTATATGCATGAATCATTATAGACACCAAATCACGCACTTGGGTGCATTTCTAGGTCATCATCATATACATTGCATTCATATGATTCCTAAGGGAGAAAAGTATTAATTGATCACTATCTTTGGCCTTTTTGGTCTCCTTATTGGCCTTACACACCCTACTGCCTAGTCTGACCTCTGATACTTCACCTTTTATGGCTCTAGACACCAATGCCTAGCTAGGAAACTAGCGCACAGGTCCTCATCCCCTCTGGGCACCCTAGATCTCTTTGTATCTTACTCGCTCCTTTTGGGTCCTTTCTAGCTGTTAGGCATCCTTATCTCTTAGGGGTTGGCCTTTTAGTGATCAACTACGAAATTGATGCAAGGGAATCATATAAATACAATGTTATAGGATCAAATTAAAGGACAAAGTTCTAAACATCTACTATCACCACCTAAGGTTGCATACAAAGGCATCTAAAGAGCATCAAAGCATCCATCTAGATTCACTCAAGGGACAAGGAATTGGTTATTTTGCATACACGCATAGGAGGGGAAGTTCATTCTTTCATGCACACATCTATTTACATTTTCTAGATCCAACTACTTGTTTGCTATCAAGTGTGACACATACAAGAACCACCTAGGGCACGATTTCGACACACACACACACACACACATGACTACATTGGGTTTGAGATGTAGTCCAGTACTCAGTCATAAGTTCACTTTGTTGACAGTCAAGGACACTCTGACCCCCATTTTGCATTATTTTCTTTTTTGGGATTTGATGTGTTTTGGGGTTTTGCATGTCATATTTTTATTGCAGTTTATCAGCGATATCAACGATCACTGTGTGAAATTATAGCGACAAACAACAAAGGATTATGACAACTTAACGACCTTGTGAATTTCATTTTCTAAAAATCTGTGCAAACTCTAGCATGTGGACAAGGATCCTAGCACCCAGACGCCGTAGTACTACCCTAGGCGCCCTGGTCAAGCCTTCCTCTGCACTTTTGCATTTTTCTAGGTTCAATTACAACCTCATGTGTTACAATTTTACCAATTCTCCACCTTTACATAGTCCAGGATTTATTGTGAAATCAGCTAAGTATTTTATCTCTTCATTGCACTCAGGGTTTCAGTTATCTTGTTTATTGTTTGTGTCACTTCATGTGCTTTATTGCTTTATTTATCATTGTGACTCTAAAATAACCTATCTAGGGTTTAACATACATTGTTGATTTTTGTTAAATCATTTGGTGAACCCGTCAATTGAACACTCATGGATCTTTCTTGTTTTTGTATCCTAAGCTTCTTTCTTTCACCATGGATATCTCCATTCATGATTTATTGCATGTTAATCTTGATTATGTGAATAAAATCATATCTTATTTGGCTAATACTCGCATTCATCCCCATACTTCACCTGAATATGCCTATCATAAGTTTACTTCAGCTTTATCTCTCAATGAAGACCACATTACTTTCACATTAGATGAGTTGCCTTCTTAATCTATATTAGATAATGATTCCTCCCTTTATATTCAACTTTGTATCAATAAGATCAGGGTTAAATGAGCTTTAGTTGATAATGGATCTGGGCTTAACATTTGTAATCTCACATTCCTTGAGAAACTTGGCTTCTTTGAAGCCTCTTTAACTCCATCATATATTTAAATTTATGGCTTTGATAATATGCCTAAGAAATTATTAGGTATAATCATGCTTCCCATTACTGTCGGACCATGGACTTTGTCCGTCCCATTCCATGCCATGCCTAACAATCTTAATTATAATCTTCTTCTCGGATGGCCTTGGATCCATGCCATACATGTGGTTCCTTCCACACTTCATACACAACTCAAATTTCTTTATTAAGGAGTGGCCTATGGCATTCTAGTGGATCCATCCCCTTTCACATATTGTAATTCTATTGAGAATTTTGTAGAAACCCTTATCTCTTCTAATCAACATTTCTCCAAATATGGCCTTGGATATATGTACTTGCTTCATTATGGTTTTACTAGCACTGGATTAAGCAAACATGCAAAGGGAGTCAAAGAGCCTATCTCTATTCCCACATAATCCACTAAACTGGGCCTTAGATATCACCCTAAGATCACTCATTTTGTTCCTTTCGCAGCCCCTCTTAACATTTACACTATTTCACATACTCACCATCACAAAAAGAAATTTCCATTTACGTTCAATGCTACAACTTACTATGGTAAATCTACTACTCCTAACACATTGCCACATCTACCACCATGGTATGGTTTCTCTTCCATTCCCAAATAGATCTCCATCACATACTTGGGGGCATCATGCTTTCTTCTCTCCCCCTTCTAACATCATCTAGGTGTCTCTCACTTCTACTATCACACTCAATGCTTCACATCTAGTTTCTCTTCTTCATCATACCCAACTTGCTACACAACTTGCATCGTCATTTCCCTATGACACACTCTCGTGTTAAGTCACACTTGATTGTTCAAGGCATACTGCATACTGAACCTCACACACTACACATTTCACACTTTGTGCATCCATAAAAACTTCTTCTTACATTTGCTATCGCACACTCAACACACTTTACACACCTTTCTTACATCTACTACTACATATTTTACACATTTTGTGTTTTATTCTCTCATGTATTACTATACACACAACACATCCTTACAATTGGCACATTCAAAGTACATCCTTATAGTGTCACATTCTCAAATAACACACTACACACTTTTCTAGCACCTTCTCCTTGTGCATCATATTATTCTATTCTATAATATACACTTCATGATCGAATCTTTCTAGTGCACGCATCACTACCCGATAATGCACTCTAGTTCCATGATTCATACTCAACTGTCGAGGGTCTAAATTTGAGTTGAACCTCACCACACTTGCATCATTATACAATCTACACATTCACATATTTCGACATTATATTCTTTGTGTTCAATGATCAATCTCTTTAACGTCTTATTCAATATTTCTAGCATCTTTCTACATTTAATGATCAATCTTTTCTAGCGTATCATGCACATCTTTATACATCTTATGCTCTGTGCTCCACAATAAATATTTTCTAGTGTCTCGTTTGATATTTCTACTATCTTCTTCTTGCACATCACATTACACCATTCTACAATATACGTTATGCACTCTAAGGGTCAAATCTTTCTAGCATACACATCATTCGATCCATTTCCCAATGACGCACTCTTGTTATATGGTTAATTCTTGACTGCTAAGGGGTCATTTATAAATGAACCTCATCTCATGCATACTCATTCACACTCGCTTGGGGGGCACCCTACTCCTATGACACTCACTTTGCATTCCATTCCATTTCACATTTAGGGAATACTGCATATCTTGGTTACACATTGTTCTTGCTTACTTATTCTCATTTGTACAACTGGCTCCTGTGAGCATCCACTTTCATACACATTACATGTGTTATTATTTCATTTTATATTACTTTCTATTTGCTAGCACACTACTACCTCAGATCATACACACTTTTGACATAATTTATATATTTCTAACATGCTAACAAGTACTTCATGTGCAACATTTTCTCTAAAGGAACTATTTTCCAACATGTTTGTCTGATGATTTACTTGATATTGCTTATCATTGTTTGCCATTGTTTGCGGGTTATGCTCTATGATTTGTATGGTCACTACTTATATGCTTTTCAGCTGCTTCGGCCCTGATTGTCTTGCGACATTGTGAGCGATGTCCCATGTTTGCAACCCGCTTTGTGTGGTTTACATTGTCTTCTTGCTTGCTAGCTTACACATTGTTTTCTATATTCATGTTTATCTTGTTTGCAAATAACATTTATTTTCTAGCCGTTATTTGTATGTGTCTTGGTTTCTACCAAGCACATTCCCTCCTACAAATCGATATCAATTCAGCATGAGGTCCTCTTTTAGGTTCCATCCTCCTAGCGACGTCACATGCACCCCAAACAAGGGGGGCACCTATTGGGTGAATCAGTCACCCCATTCAACATTTTATAGTCATAGTTTAGCATAGAGTCAACACAATCTACAGTCCCAGACAAGGCTCATAATCAAACTTGGGTCCTTACTTAAGCATAGACACTAGTGCCCAGATACAAGCTTGGGTGCCTAAGTGCTTCCATCCCTTCTTGGACACCTATGACCAGGGGTCAAATACACAATGTTTCTCTGATCAACATGGATGTCAGATGTTTACAGAGTAGTTGGCACAATACAGGCACAATCCTCCAACAATCAAGATGCATTCTATCCTCTTTTTCTATTTTCATGTTGGATCGAACTAGATCGAACTTGAACAAGACATGATCCTACCATCTGCAGTGGTGTATAAATTTTGGGAAGCACTCAAAGGTTGGAGAATGACACCAGACTTTTCTCCGTACACTACTTCTATCGTGGCATGAGATCACCCCAAAAACTCACACTTGGCGTGAGATCGCCTAAAAAACTCGCTCTTCATCAACATTTCAGTACACATTTTCTATCATTTACTCATCACGTATCAGGTGCACATGTTCCTTTTTCTATTTTTCAACGTTTTTACACACTTTTTACATGCATTCCATACATTTGGATTGAAATTTTTGTATATACACATATTTGACTACTTGTTCATTCTTCTTTTTTACAGGTCCATCCTTATGGGAGGCGGTAGTCACATTAGTCACACATCAAACGACATCAACAACAGGTTCAATGTGACATCTACACATACAATTTCACCCCTAGGGTCTTCATAAATTTTTACTTCCTCTTCTCTAACTTCCACCCTTCGCTTTTTTTTTACTCCACGTTTTTTCTTCTCTCCTCGATGTGCTTTCGTCATTGATCTACATGGTTATCAGGTATGCATCTATTATCTACTTTATGTTACCCGATATTTCACTCAACAACATAAAGTGGGGGAAAATGTAGACACTAAATCACACACTTGGGTAAATTTCTAGGTTTTAATCACATACATTACATTCATATGATTCCTAAGGGAGAAAAGTACTAATTAATCACTATCTTTGGCCTTTTAGGCTCCTTTCTAGTCTGTTTCTCAACCTTACATGCCCTATTTCCCAGTCTGACCTCTGATACTTCACCTTTTTAGGCTCTAGACACTAGCGCCCAGTCAGGACCCCAACGCCCAGGTGTCCTCATCCCCTCTGGGTGCCCTAGACCTCTTTGTATCTTACTTGCTCCTTATGGGTCCTTTCTAGTTGTTGTGCATCCTTATCTCTTAGGGGTCAACCTTTTAGTAATCAACTACGAAATTCATGCAAGGGAATCATATAAATACATTGTTATGAGATCAAATTAAAGGACAAAGCTCTAAGCATCTACTATCACCACCTAAGGTTGCATCCAAAGGCATTTAAAGAGCATCAAAGCATCCATCTAGCTTCACTCAAGGGATAAGGGATTGGTTATTCTGCATACACGCATAGGAGGGGAAGTTCATTCTTTCATGCACATATCTATCTACATTTTCTACATCTAGTTACTTGCTCGCTATCAAGTGTGACACACACAAAAGCCACATAGGGCACAATTTTGACACACACACACAGAGAAATACATTGGGTCTGAGATGTAGTGCACCGCTCAGTCATAAGTTCCTTTGTTGATAGTTGAGGACAGTCTAACCCCCTTTTTACATTATTTTCTTTTTGGGATTTGATGTGCTTTGGGGTTTTCATGTCATATTTTTACTACAGGTTATCGACGAAATCAGCGATCACTGTGACATTCTAGCGACAGACAATGAAGTATTGCGACAACTTAACGACCTTATGAAGTTCATTTTCTGAGCATTTGCACAAACTCTACCACCTAAACAAGGATCCTAGTGCCCTGGTGCCACAGTACTACCTTAGGCACCCTAGTAAAGCCTTCCTCTACACTTCTACATTTTGTTGGGTTCGGTTACGACCTCCTCTATTCCAGTTCTCTACCTTCGCACAGTCCACGATTTATTACGAAATCAACTAAGTATTCAATCTCTCCATTACACTTAGGTTTTTAGTTATCTTGTTTATTGCTTGTGTCACTTCATGCATTTTATTTATTTATTTATCGTTGTGACTCTGAAATAGCCTATCTAAGGTTTAATATACATTGCTTATGTTTGTTAAATCAATCATAAGCAAAAAAACTAGACTTTAACAACACTTGTTTTGCTTTTATATTACTTTATCCCTTTCGATACTCTTGAAATTTACTTTTCTCCAATGGTCACTTTACTTTTGGACATTGGAAAACACATGAACCAACTATTTATTTTCTGTTATATCCTCTGAGTATCCCAGACAATACCACTCATTAGGCATTAGAGCACCCAGGTGCTACTATCCCCTTTGGGTCCTTCTATCCTTTTTAACCATTTCTCAAGTTTGAAATGCCACATCATTTGTTATCTTTTCTAAAGTCTCTTTTATCACTTTGGGTCAAACTTTTTAGTTGTTAACAACAAAATTCAAATAAGGGCATCATATATATACATAACTTATTATTATTAGGGGCTAAACAACTTGGGATATTACATACTATCTACTACTTGGGCAAAGAACAACCTTCGAGGAATACATTTGGGATACATTATTCACTACATAGGAGAGGTTATTTTTAAATTTCATCTCACACAATTATCTTAGTACGACTAAAACAAGGGTAGCCTAGCTTCAAGGGACACAATTCAAGCATACACACACTAGAACTACATACAATCACATTTGGGTGACCATCGAGGTCATTCCGACTCAAACATATACATTTTTATTTCATATAATGTTTATTTCAGCCTTGTGCAGATAGCTAGGGTTTATTTTGTAGGTTTAGGTGTGATAGTGAAACCCTATAACAAAGTGGATGCGACAAAGAGCTGAAAGAAGCAAACATTATCAGACTCTGAAAAGATCAGAAGTAGAGTTGTTGGCAAGACACTACAACCTAATTCATACATCAACGCTCAGGTGGTCTTGTCCTCAAATCTAGGTGGTCATGCCCCAAGAGGTTCCAAATCCTAGTTTCATAAACAAAGCATACACAGTTCAGATCCAACTTTTTCAGCCTATTTTCCATCCCAGAATCGGCTTAGATCTGTCAATACAAGCTAAGTCGCTCTTATTTCCCTATTGTACACACTTGCTTGTTTTATTGCATGATAGATCTTGCTTATTATTATTATATTCATTTTATCTTAGTCCTCTGATTAAGATTTAATATTTCATTAAATAAAAAAATTGTTTATGACTGCCTAAATTTTTTACCATTAATATAATGTCAAAATCACAAAAAACTACCTATAAACAACCATTTTTTAGGCTTGAGTATTGGTCACTATTTTAGGTGGTCCACGGCATGGGTTTAAATCCTGTAATTTACTCATAACATGTGTTAAGGGCTTAGCGTATGTTTGTTCCATATGAGGTTAATCGGTGAATCTCACCTTTTGTTAGTACTTTACTTTTAGAAACTTTAAATCATATGATATTCGCTAATCCATCCAAATTAAAAAAAATACAAGGCCATGAGATGGCAAATCCTGTCGAAGGTAGAGGTTTTTTATTGAGGAAAATAAGAACAATGCGTAAAGTTTATAAAAACCATGACCAATAATTAGAAGAGCCATTGAATATGCCATTGTATTGACTTTAGGATTCTTCGTTGTTTGAGAATGTGTAGATCAAATTAAATCAAAGTATGTTGTTTTAATAAGTATAGTTTGATACACACCGGGAATAAAAAAATACACGTTCAATAAGGATAAAATATGTACTTCAATGTTAAAAATAAGTCTGATAGTTTGGTGGGACTATCAAAAAATGTGTAGATCAGAAAATGTATGTATGTTGTGAAGAATAAAAAGACAATTAGAGGCAGAAGCATTGATGGAGGAAGTTGATTGTTGAAGGTTGTAAATGTGGGAGAAATATGAATTGAGTCGAGTGGAGGACTTGTAAAACCAGTAAGAGTTATCTTATTGAATATGGATTGATCAAACCATTGAAAGATGAAATTAGAAATATCTTTTTTCTCAATGACATTTTTCCTTTCTTAATGACCTTTGAACAATATCTATAGTTGAATGAACTGAGCTAATGTTTTAAGAAAATTTCAACAAACAACATGCCATAGTTGAACCAAATATATAAAAACAAGCTAGTGTAAATACCTATGTCTATGTGTTTGTAAAATATAATGTTACCCACATTCACATTACCATACCAATCAACAAAAAAACATTAAAAAGTGAGTGTTATGTAGAGAAAACCATAGGTCTTCAAGGTGGTAAAAATTATGGGTCTGAGGAACTTGAACTTTAGACATAATAGCTTGTGATTTACAACTCCTCATGGGCTAGGAAATATAGGAATTTCTAGGTATTTGAGTTATTCAAACAATATATGTAGGATGCAACTACACACGTAGAAGTAACCATTGCAACAATAATAATGCCTACTATAGTGCCTGCCACCAAATTAATTTTTTGGCATACTTTTAGTTTATGAGAGAGCACATGCATTGGAAGTGGGTGGGTCGCATAGACCTCCACTACCTAAAAATGGTATTTTTAACTTGGCCTTGGAAAATTTTGTTAAAGGAGATGATTTTGTGGCAAGCAGGGAGTGAAATAAAGTACTAAAGACTTCAAGAAGAATGCAAAAAAAAACAGGTTCCATGGATTTTTTTTGTGAAATGAGTGTTATCTTAATTTGATCAGTTTCAATAGAAGCATATTCTTGAGATGTATATGATTGTGAAAGTATAATTGTCTGCAAGTGTTGAAATTATTGGTTGGGTAATGACAGTATACATAGACTGTGGGATTAGAGGAAGCTTTGTTTGACATGTGTAATTCCAAAATAAGTGATTTTCTCCAAGCTTTTTCCTTAGCTCTTTGGAATCTAGTGAAGCACGAAGATGACAATAAAGACATTGATGTGAAGTGAAGTTTGATCAAGTATTTCTCGTTTAATTTGAAATTTGAAATGCAAAGAAAATATTTAAGAACATCAACCTTTTCTCATAAAGCTTGATGAATTACTTGTACTAAGCAACAAGAAATAAGTAACAATAAGATCCATGAGCTCCATTTTGAACACGAGAATAAATAATTTATTAGAATAAAACTGAAGACAATAAATATTTTTAATATTTCAATAAACATATTCTACTCAATGCTATTGAGACATAATGTATCAATGTAGAAGGAATCTCTCTTAATTTATTCAAATTTTGATGTATATTTACAATGATTGGCCCCACAAATGTGTGGAGGGTAAAATGAGATCACATTAAGATTGATAATGCACATCCTTCTTAAAGCACGAGAAATACAAAAATGCGTAAAACCAATTTCTGATATTTTCATACCAGCACCACAACTATAAAAAGTTGAAAAAGTAACGAACAATTGTTAGTGACATAATTTGTTTGGGTAAAGGGTCGGGCATTCCCATGCTACATGTTATAGACTATTCTAAAAATATTAAAAAAATAAAAAAACAACATCTCGTTAAATTTAGGAAAGACATGATTTATTTATTGAAGTAAGGAGAGACTTAAGAGTTGTAATGATAAAATTGGAGGCAAAATATAGGAACAAAATTATGCAGGCATGGAGATGTAAATGTCAAAGGTACAAAGAGATTAAGTGTCCCTTTGTATTTACTTTTGTTCAACCACTGCAAACAAACATCAGATGCACAGAAACTCATTCAATCATCAAATGTGAATGGTGAAATTCTTTAAGAAAGATAATCTAACACTACATCACATACCATGTTTTTTGTTCATTGAGAATCTCAAAGGGGGCACCCTCCATAACGCCTGGAAATTCCAAACTAAATACATTGGTTTTGATGTAAATGACATTTAGTAGTGATCCTATGAATGACATTGATTAAATTTCCTATGTAGGCCAATTTTATCCCTTTCCCTACACCATCAAATTCAAATGGTTAACAGTGTTAGATCTTAAGAATATTTAGAAAAATATGTTATTACAATTACAAAGTAAGCATACCTACCAGCGGGCCAACTAGTTCTTGAACACTTGGGGTTATCCAATTTTTTACATCTTTTTAAAGAAACTCCCTCATATTTTATATGTTGTACATGTTGTTATATCCAACAAACAATGATGTGAAGATAATGCCTCGACTAGATGGAATGTCATGGTGAAAATATTTAGACAAAATGAGTTTGTTGAAAAGGCATTCGGGATATTTTATCACGGGTTTAAAGCCAAACTTTACAAACTATACCAATATCCTCTAATGTCATGCCAAAAATGGGATCTTTTGGAACAAGGTATGGACACGTAGTAGTTTTCACATTTTCATAAGTTACAATATTCATTCAATGGACACCAGGTAAAGTTGCAGTGAAAGAACCAAGCAGAAAGGCTATTGTGCTTAATATAGCATTTACAGGGGCAAGTTTCCACATCTTTTCTTTCTCAGGTGGTAAATATCCCCAAAAGAAGTAGCCCCCTATAAAAAGATTGAGATAAAAATGCAAAATCATCTCTGCTACCATCCAACATCTAGGTTTAGAACATTGAATTTATAAAAAATATAGAATCCAACTACTTTCAAATGAAAATCAACAAATGACAGAGAGATGCACACCTGGTTAACTGAACAAACTCTATGTAACAAGGAAATGTTATACCATTATTTTAAAGTGCCCACTCCCATGCAAACATAAGAAATAAAGAACCTGTTATAATAATTAAAGTTTAGCTATGCATGTGAGAACACTATATACATCAAAATTTCTTAACATGTCAAAAATCTTAGTCAAAGGCTCAAGTCTTAAGGTCTAATACTTGTTTCTCGATACTTGTTTAACAAATCTAGATCTTTTCTAGTGAATCAAAACCCAATGACATGAGTTGGTCTGACATATTAAATGCTAGGAAAGTCAAGTAGTTAGTTTTATCATTTCTTTTTGTAGACCATAATATATTTTGACCTTATGAATGACTTCTTATTTTTTCAAAACCATAGTTTAGGAAGAAAATTTATGTTTCCTTGAACTTAGTGAACAATTAAGAGACCCAAGTCAACCACCCTATGAAATCCCAGATAAATATTAGTTCTCAATAAAATAACATATATATAGTAAAAACTATCAAGAAAATATTAAAAACCAAAAATACTAAAATGTGATTGGACTTGGAGAATAAGTTTTACTAGGAGAGGTGGCACGGTAAAAAATAAAATTAAAACTCTTAAACATTGAAAGGAAGTTTGAAGAGTGAGACCACCGTGAATGCACCTTGCAAGTACATAAAAGGGGACAATTTCCCTCTAAAATGTGGCCACCGGCTAACCTTCACCCATTTTGCACCTATGCAAGTGGGTGTTTTTTGCATGTCATCTTGTCCACACATAGCCATCCCCGTCGCCAGAAAGAGGTCCCTCTGCCAGAAACGCATGATACTTGCGAAATATTGAATTGACATGGAGGAAACCGCCACACCACATAACATGATTGACGTGGAGGTTGACGTGTAGAGGAAGCAATGACTACAGAAAATTTTGAATTATTAAAAACGCATGCCCCCGCCCTTGCCTAAACAATTCATTACCCAAAACACACCAACGAATCATCAAAGCACTGGATAACCACGCCCAAGCACCAGATAACTAGGAGCATTTCACATTTTCACATTATAGATAACTCATTCCATATCCAAATACGAGTTGTTTTCTTTCCAATTTGCGGGTCAAACGAGTAGAGGAAGAACATTGATGTAGGTAGGGCATCCAAGCCAGTTCAACAACATTTCCACAACATGTTTATCTCTACCCATTTGTAATCATCAAAATTTTTGTGGATGGGTATAGGGTTTTGTAGTTTTTATTGTTATTTATTAGTGGCTAGAACTATGGTGACCTCTATGTGTTCCATTTATACTTGATTTTTTTTATCTATACCCATTTATAATATTCAAAATTTATGTGGATGGGTGTAAGCCTGCTAAATGAGATTTATGGGGAAGAACTATGGAGACCTCTGTGTCTTATCTATGGAGAATCGTAACTTCCTAGCCAAAGTCTACGTTTATTCTTGGGTTACTGAATTTCACACACCCATTTCCCCCAACCCCTCAGACGAACTCCAATATACATCTTACACCCAACTGCATCTTTTTCTTCTAATCCTCCTGCTCGGATCTTATTTGCATCCATCTCCTGCTTTTAAAATGCACAAATCAAGATCAGGGTAACCACTTATAATACCTCATAAACAAAAAGATTATGTGAAAGGGAGCAAGGAAAAAAAATATAATTATATCCGCCCTTGAATTGGACCACCAATGTCATATATTATCAATGTTGGGACAAACTAAACTACTTCGTGCTCTTTTTATCATCAAAACCCAATGAAATTAACATATATTTTTGTTAAACTATCACCGTGAATTTGGCTCCAGATAAGATATTGGTGATGCACTGGGTCCTGTGTAGTCCGGAGGTGCCATCATTTAATCATTGCTTCCTCGAAAGACTATGAACTGTTTAAAAAAAATGTCTAACTATGAATTGTATGATAAAATGTCTTAAAGAAATGGCAAGTTAATCAATAAATTGAATCCTCATTCCATTACAGTAACATTGATTCTTCAAGATATTGATGGCCCACATACACCCACATAGACACTACCTGAAAGGGATTTTCAATTTCAATACTAGTATTACTTACTTGGATAATGGAAATTTAAGATGTAATATTTGCTTAATCAGCGAGACTTGCATAATGTTGTCATATAGGGCAAGGATACATGACATGAAATATTAGGCCATTACTTTGGTTGACCTTGATTTATATGCTTTCATGCAGATGAATTTGTCAAGGGAATGTACGACAATAGAGCTTTTGGATAAGATTGGTAAACTGTATGGAATCCAAGTCTCTCATGAACCTGATCTTTTTAAGAAAGTGATATGATCTTAGCATAAGGATAGTAATAGGGTAACTAAACATGAAAATGCAATCAATATTCTTGAGAAATTAGTAGAAGTCTATTAAGAGATGATTTGAAGGATGTTAATCAATGTAATTGTTTAGTTTGTAACCTACCTATTTTAGAGACAATATTATATTTTCCATTAATGGGATCATTAAGGTGGAGAATCTCTAGATTGATGTGGTTATTGGTTATATGTTACTAGAAAAATAACAAAGTGTACTTCTGAGCTCACCGTGACTTTTGAATCATTGGTTACAAGAGGGCATATTAAGGAGAGTCAAAATAATGAGAAATCTAGTAGCAATAGATTTAAATCAAGTGGGGGATCTTCCAATAGATGAGAAAATAATTATAAATCGATATGTTGGAATAGAAGCAAAATGGGCACAAGAAAAGTAAGTGTATTGTTGATATTTATTTGTTTAAAGCTCTCTTGGTATTATTTACAACATGAAGTAGCTATATGTTTGACATCCAATTACCTAGATGAAGCATGGATAATAAACTCGGGTGTTTATTTCCATATGAGTTAGCCTAGGGAGTAGTTCAAAGACAATGAAAAGGATCATGGAGACAATAAATTACTTGGCAATAATTTGTTGATAAAGATGGTTTGAGAATCAAAACACAAATATGGAAATTTTAAGTGGATAAATTATGTACAACATGTGTAAGGTTTGACATGCAATCTCCTCTTGGTAGTCAATTTGTCTGATGCTAAATTTGATACAATATTCATCGAAAGATGGCTATGCAATTCACTCGATAAAAATATTATTTTAGAAAAAGGACTTGTAAATCTTACCACATTGTATAAGTTGTATTTGAGTAACCCCATTATGGATAGTGTTAATTCAAAATCCATGGAAATTAATAAACTGAAGTGAAAGCATCAGAGATTTCAAGTTTGATGTTGTGGCATGGAAGATTGGAAAATTTTGGAGAGAATGGCACTGAGATTATTGTCCATAGATTTGAAGGTGTAAAGCTTGATCCTTTTCAAGTTTTATGAAACATGTGTCTTTGGAAAATAGAATAGAGATTACACATCATGTAAGATAATTATAGTTAATTTGTAATAGTATTAATATTAAAATTATTAGTGCCAACAAAAATAAACTATTAATGCCACTATTAGAATCAAATACTTGTGATATTAAAATCCAATCTTCACATACTATTAAAGAGGAAAGTGAACTACATATGAACATGTATATAAGAAAGTAAGTTTGAGAGGCATTGAGATATCCCAAGAGAGTGATAAAGAGAAAGGAGCAAAGGTTATTTGCAGTAGTGGGTTTTCAAGGTATGAAAGTGATAAAAGAAGTGAGTGTTTAAGGAGAGGCTTGTAGAAGCTTTGTTGAAGTAAGAAAAGAGAAATGGATATTTTAGAGAAGTTGAAGGTAGAATTCATGGTGTTGAAAGTTAGAATTAAAGTATAAGAAAGGAGGATGAACTAGGGAAAAATTATCAATTCCCAAAAGAGAAATATTAAAGAACTAAAGAGAGAGTTAGAGAACATACATGATTCAATGGAGATCCTAGAAGTTGAATATGATTCAATGGAGATTCAATGAAATGCTATTAATGACGTGCATGGTGCATGTAGGGACATATTATACCTTTATAAACCATCAGTTACATTTTACTTTTAAACATTTAACATTCAAGAATTGAGTTCTATTTTAATATGCCCACAAGTTTTCCTCCTCCCTTAAAACGTATACAATGTAACTCCATGCACAGTTTTAACCCAAGGAACTCAATCAATTTTTCTTGTTATACAACCTTAACTGAATAATGAACCATTATGTAAAGCATACACATACATAGAACTGTAGATTTAGAAATCCCTTAAGTGACTTAAGCACCCATAATTTATCTACCATAACCATTTTAAAGATTTATTATCATGGTGAGGCATGAGTAAGTAGAAAGATGTTGTATTAGCTAGGAATTCATACATTACTATCAACTAACTTCACAACTATATTGAATAAATAAAATTTCCATTCAAAATAGCATTTACAAAACAAAAAGGTATATCTTACTGACTAGTTCCCTTCATCACCAATGAACTAGTGAATTCAATCACTTGAACATTGTAGAGCTAATATGTCTGTATTTCTAACAAAGTATGAAGCGATACTAAATTATTGTCTACATTCCTCTTTTCTACTATTATATTTACATTGTCATCCATGGCTCAATTATTATTCGACTATCATTATTTTCTCTCTAGGTTCATTGTATTTCTCACTATTTGTTATAAATTCAGTACTACTCTATCTTATTATACAAGCATAATCTCTATTTAAAATTCATATGAATTTAATACTCTTTTCGAACTAATAGATCTGTCAATGATAAAAACACCAATAATATCACTATAACTTCTATGTGCATTATCACAATTGGGTATTTTGGTACTATCAGTATCATATGCACCTTTGATAAATGTTCACACTCCAATATTTACTATTATTTACTTTCACCTCAAGCAATATTTTTCACTTCGTGTCTTTCATCAAAAGGGGATAAACTATATGGGTTAGTTACATAAAACCACCCTCTTCTGGACAAATGAATAAACAAACCTAGTGACCAAAAAGGATAACTATGATTATTAAAATGAATTAAATACTAAATCATGAAGTTGTAAATGAACATTCCATTGCATTTATTTTAAATGTAGTGGGGAAAATAATTTTAAAATCTCGAATCATCGATACTATAGTTTGTAAAGAACAATTGTATAATGCATAGTGTGGGTATGAATATTCATTCCCTTTTGAATTTGTAGGGTTTTCAAAATTTTGGGATGATGATATGTATACAATAGTGTGGTACCAAATTACAGGAAGTGTTTTTCTCAAGAGAATATAAATATCTTTGACACTCATCAATTTGTGTTAGAATACACAATTCCTACCTGGTTGTCCAATACCTTTTGGTGATTTATCACCCCCAATATTTCAAGAATGCTAGGAGTAATGTCCATTTATCTAAGATTGCCATTTATGTCTATTATAAACTCTGAATATAACGGGTACACTACACCACATCTCCATTGGGATCATGTAGATGGATCACAATTGTTTACCATATAATGGTTACTCTATTATAATGTATAACAACTTTTAATTCTTTAGCACTGTCAAGTATAATCTTATTCACCTTGAGAACTATTAAATATCATTCACTAACATAATGGGAGGGTAGGTCTAGAAAATAAAAAATAACAAAAGAATTTTATGAAATCATTTTTTGCTAACTTTATGTATTATATTTGAGTATTGACTGATGAAATGAAGTCTAAATGGTGTTGTTTCTTATTGATTTTCTAATAAATTTCAGAATTTGTTTCTATTTCTTAACATAAATCATTCTTATTAATGATTTTTTTTCTTTGTGATAAAGATTTCTAAAATCTGAACTTTACTATTTTACTTTTGATGAATTTGTTCCAAGACTATGAAGTATGGTTAGGAACATACTATGGTCATCACCTAATTTTTATTCTCTTGTCCTCTTTTTCTTGTAAATATATTTTTCTCATCGATCCTCTTCATTAATAATTTATCTTTTATTTACAATGTTTTGATTATTCGTTTCCTCTCACTAAGGTTTAAATTTTAATGCACAAGACTCTTATATATACATGTTTACTCTAAGTGCTTATTATCTAAAAATAACATGTCTATGTATCAACCATTATTTACTACATAATTCATATCAGAACATACAAGATCATAATATGATATGCACATTTGCATACAATGGTTTTTATGGGAGTACATAAGCATAACATGCTATCAATCTCAAATAATGAAGGAAAAATTGATCATTTTGTTGGAATGTAACCAAATGCAACCAAATTCAACCAAATGCATGTTTATTTTTAATATATCATTTTGTTGGAATTTACAATTGATTTGCAAGTATAGGTGTAAAGTATAGTTTTGAATCTGACATCATTAAAGATATCAACATGAGATAAAGGTGATGACAAAGTGGCATAAAGGAAACTAGTATCCCACAATCTAAAGGTCCAAATCTATAGTATTTCATATAATTATGGAATCTAGTCCAACCTAATATGTATGGTATTTCCCCTCCATATTTATGTGAGCAAACATTGACCTAAAGGCAGTTAGAGTTATTCATATATACTATATGTAGCAATGATATTGTGATAAGTCAACTTGAATAAGTTATGTCACCCCTCAAACCAAAATTATACTCTTATTTGCCTTATCAGTTTAGCACACTATGATATGATATTTTCTATTATTGAATTGTAAATGAATGTGGTCTGAATTAATGAAATTCATATACAATTTATTCAACTCTATATAAGCTAATTAGATAACTCCATTTAATTAATTTAGGGTTAATACACTATGTGATGAAATGTAGAAGGTATTCAACTCTATATAAGTTAATTAGATAACTCCATTTAATTAATTTAGGGTTAATGCACTATGTGATGAAATGTGGATGTAATAACTAAAAAGAGAGTTAATTAATATTGAAGAAGATTAGGAAAAGGGGAAGATTAAAATAGGTTATTTATTGTCTCAAATTAGTTGGAAGTGGGGAAAATGGGGTTGATATATCCTACATGCGTAAGCATTTTTTAACTTCAAGACTACTAGTAAAGGATGCAAATAGATAAAGAAACCATAAAAGAAACACAAATATATGGAAGTGTTCATCTAAAATAGTACTTTGAATCTCAGTAACTTGAGTAACATTTTATTTCATGGTTGGAATTTTTGCTTCACATTTTCCCCAAGGTGTCTCATTAAGAGTGTGTATCCCTTTTTAAAGAGTGAAAGACCTTTGATTTTGGGAATCATGAGAAGAGGAACATTTTTCAATTTGAAAAATGAGGGACCACCCAGTTGTGTTTGATTTGAGGGAGAACCCATTTATGATTTCATCACAGACCTAGATAATATGGGATTTTACTATCTTCGCAAATTTTCATAAGCTTCTGAAAATAAAGGAACCTCTACTATTGATAGACATAGGAGTGAGGATGAGTGTTTGAAGGTCTAATACTGTTGGATCCTTATTCATTTTAACTCTTGTCTACATAAAGTAAATTTTAACTCTTGTCTACTTTAGTATGGCAGTTTTTTATGTTAGTTGATTTAGTATGTTTATCATATGTTAGTTATGTTAGTTGATTTAGTATGTTTATCATATGTTTAGTATGTTTTTTGATATAATTAATTGTAAATGTTTAGTAATTTCTTAATATGATTGAGAGAACTTAGTTGTGTTAAATGGAATAACATTAGAGTAAGTTTGATTTTTTCGTACTAATTATATTTGTAGATAATGGTAATGTGCATATATCATTTGTATATAGAAAATTGTTTATTAGTTATATTTTTTTATGATGAAAGTTGAAGCTATAAAAATTATGTGATCTCATACTCTCACTCTAAATTTGGCATATGGGGGAAAGTGCCTCTGCAAAGACAGGAATCAGTGCGTGTTGAAGGGGCTTTCCCCTTAGGATGCCACATCGATATGCCCAACTATCGTTGCGTGATGAAGGGGCTTGCCCCTTAGGATTCCACATCGATAGTTGGGTGGTATACTATGTTGAGTAGAGGTTTTTAAAGTCGCTTTCCAACCCTCCACTCAAAAATGCACCCTCCCATAATATTGCAACCATCCCTTTTGCAATGGACGGTTGTGATATTATGGGAGGGTGCATCTTGAGTGAAGGATAGCTGTTGGCATTTATTGATACTTGAATTTGTCATGGATATTAGCTTTCTGATGTTGTGATTATTTTATCATATTGGATGACGTATATTAGATTTGGCATGTATCATACTAATGTTAATTGTATATTTTTGTATGCATGTGTGTTGTTGTATTTAGTTTCTCTTTGTGTGGAGAAAATGAATACACAAACTGTATTCATCTGAATCCCATTGGAATAACATTGACTACTCCCAAATTTCAGAGGGAGGAAACTTTCAAGAGGTCCACATTTGTGGTCTACATAGACCACCATCACCAAAATAAACCGTCAAAACCGGAAATTGCAAACATGGTTAAAGCCCGACTCAATTTGCCGGAAACTTCAGTGATTTATTTGTCTAAGTTCCGCACTATAGATTCCCATTCACGTGGATACGGTCTAGCTTATGACACATGATGGAGGAAGCCCAGAAGTATGAGCCTCCCCATAAGTTGAGGAAGATGGGAGTTCCGGTCATAAAACCAGTGATAGATCCAAAAAATTGTGCAAAAAAGATTGCACATGGAAGCAGCTCCAAGTTTGCTGCTAAAAACAAAAAAAAAAAAATAGTTACTGCTTTTATATGTTTTGTACTAAAAAACTTATGACATGTTTGAAAAAAACCTATATAAATATTTATTTTTTGTCGAATGTTGATTCACACCGAGCTTAAATATATTTCATTTTGTTGTTCGAATATATTCTTGATTCACACGAGCTTAAATATTAAATATGTTTTGCATTGGATTAAATATGTTTTCCATAGTATTAAAATGTGTTTCTATGGATTATATTTTTAAAATTACTAATGTTTATATATTTTATAGCAAGTTTAGATTATTAAAATTCATTTATGTTATAATTATATTTAGGTACCAAATGTGTATTGGTAACGATTTTCTAAAATCTTCACAACCCCAAAAATGAAATGTCTTCAGGCTTATTTGAAACCAATCAGTGAAGTCTAGTTAAAAAAGGAAAAATTAACAAGGTCTAAAAATATTTAAATATTCATGTCAAATTCACTAAGTATGGGTTATGATCATTTGTCCTATTTAAGATTGTATTGGTGCAATTATCATTTCCAATCGTTTATGGTATTCATATGGCCCCCCTTTGATTATTTATTTATTTATTAATTATCTTGTGTAGTTCTAAGACTTTTGCTAGGTCAGTGCACTTGAACTTAAGTCCAAAAGGTTTTGGTAAACTACATGTTTATAGTCCCCGTTCTCTTCGAAATTTATCCATGTGACCCTTGGTCTACCTTATTCACATTTTTTTATAGTCATATATCAGTTTGTTTATTTGTGTGTCAATAGTGTTCTAATATGAGTTCAACTCATCTAGAGATGCACATGTACCCTACTTAATCTACATAATATAGAAAATCGGTATTGTTTGAAAATGAGTTAATTCTAGAGAATTCAAGTACTCATTGAAGCATGTAATTTTAATACTAGATATACATTACAATGGTTTTGTAGTGAATAAACTATAACAATTATTGGAATATTTCCGCATTACTATATGTTATTGATGGACTTGTTAAATATCAAGAAATATTAGTATATTTGATAAAATGAAAACCCCAAAACATATTATTGTTTCCTTATGGTTTAAACTTTAGCATCCCATTTAGGGAAAGCTAAAGAAGTACATTTTGCCATTGATTGTAATGAAGTTTTAGAAACTTGAGAGAGTTTCTGGACCCCTATGTTTCTGGAAAATCATCGTAATAACAATTTTGAATTAAAGTACAATATTACTTGGAATGTCAAGTGTATGGTTTAGGTATGCTTGAAATGTCAAGTGTACAGTATACACTTGTTGGTTCTGATAAATGTAAGTTTTCTAGTTTTCTTGTGTCTCATAAAAATCAATTGTACTACAAATTTGGATGAATCTTCTTGTCACTTCCCAAGAACATGATAAATCTAAATTTTGGATGATCATCTTCTTGTCACTCCTACGAACATGATAAATCTAAACCCTATGTACTAGATATTTCTTTATTGATTTGGTTTTGAAAACTAATCAAATGTTATTTACTGTTCTACACCCATTTTAACCCTAATCAAAATGTTTATAGATATTGATATTGTAAATAGATAGAAATAATCTATTATTTATAAACTCATAATTATAGGAAAACATATATTTTTAAAAATTATTCTAAATTGTGCTTGTATTAATTATATGACAATATAAATTAATTTATTAAATGAGTGGATTTATTGATTAATTTAATATTTTCCCATTACATTTATAAACTGATATGTAATTATAGGAAAACATATTTTTTAAAAAATACAATTCTAAATTGTTTCCCAAAAAGAAGTCGCTCACGAACACATGACGTTAACTCATTTAGAGTGTATGTCCCTAGAAAAAGTACTAACTCCATTGACTCTCCAATAAGAAATCATTATTAATGAATGAACTCAGGAGAAAATGTTTTAGGGCCTTGTCATATGTTAAATTACAGATGTTTGTATTGAAAAAGTCAAATTTGAAGTGTTCATTCTATTTTTTTTTTATGTTTGCTTACGATATATTTTTGTCCATTGTAAAGGTAAACATGGTTGCCATTTGGAGATTGGAAATTCATGGAGTGTCGAATACCTCCAAAAATCTTGCATGTTCATCATTCATATTATACGACCCTGATGGAAGCAAGATAGTAGAAAGAGGTACAATTGTCGGAAATGCCACTATGACCTTCCACCAGGCTGAGTATAGGGCCTTGATATTGGGTCTTGAGGAAGCGATATGCCACGATGTTTGGAACATTTGTGTGTTTTCTCACGATATGCTTGTTGTGAAACAAATGACTGGTGTATACCAATGTAACAATGTAAATCTTTCAATTCTTTGAGTTCAAGCGCTAGAGAGTGTATCTCGCTTTGTGAAATGTTCATATGTGCATGTAAAAGTTAATAGAGGTAGGTTAGATGTATGTCAAGTGTCTAGGGACACTATAAACCAAGAAGTGGTAGCTTTGCTAGCACTTTCCATGGAAGACATTTCAATATGATATATGTACACACTGTATTTCCTTTTTGCGTAATGGTAGACATACATTATTTATTAGATTATGAATAACTAATATTATGTGAATTGTCTCCAGCGTATATATTATATATTTTGTGGATAATATGATGATACATCATATAGTGTTGGTTGATAAACTGGGCATTTTTGATACATCATGCTTTAATCCTATCTTGTCTTGTAACACACTTGCAATTCACATTTCATGTTTACTTCGGAAACATCTAGAGTCGAGTATCTAGTTTTGAAAAATAATGTGTGTGGCTAACTTCGTCACAAATCATTTATTGTGCATGATTTTCTCAATATGAATGCAAAAATATGAATAAATAAGTTTGTGCACCATTTGTTTCAGTTTAACTTGTTTTACAATGTGTCGCTTCAATGATGGTTATGACAATGCACATGAACGAAACATGCGGAAGCTCGGTGACATGGGTCGATCCATGTTCACAATCCGTTCTTATGTTTTTGGGGAAGACATAAATAATGAGATGGTAATATATAACTTTGTGAACATTAATTGTTTGTCGTAGCAATGTACCTAATGTCATTTGTTGGGATAACAATTATGAAATTGTTGTCTTTTCACACAGGTTTCTTCACATTCCATGATGGTAATATTCGAATATGTGAACATTACTTCTTTTGTAAAATACTTAATATTTTATGTTGGGCTAATAGTTATGCACTTGTACTCCCTAGATACAAGCACCTTCACATCACATGGCGCGTACGCGTTTCACAAGCATCATAGAGGAAGCAAAGGGAGATGATCCTCCAACAGTTGATGGCGATACATCAGATGGTCCTTCCGAGCCCATTCACTCAGATATCCATGAGCCACCCATAGAGTACATAACCGAATATGTTAATGGTCGTATTCGTTATTTCTGCCAGCATGGATCATGTGATGTTAGTGGGGATGTTAGGTTTTCTGAGTTACATAGACTAAATCGACATCGCCAAGTAGAACACAATCTTCCCTCTGTGGAACCTCGTAAGCATGGTTGTAAGCATATGGGAAACAACCACCTATCTCTCAAGATAGAAGCAGGGCATACGTGCAAAAGAGGGAGGGGGATGTGAACTATGTCATGAGGCAATGATTCTACTTGCAGCGGAGGAGGGTTATCGATCGAGTTTGCAAAAAAGAATGCAAATATTGATTTGAGGAGTTGAGCCAGGAAGGAAAGAGGGAGGTGGATGATGCAATGCATGCCTATGATTCAATGGAGATGTGAAAGGTGAGAGAGGAGCATTGGTTGAGAGCGAGAGGAAATAAAAACTCAAATATCAGAACAAAGGTAAATTTAAGATTAGTATAGTATTTTATATATTATGTTTGGTTGGAAATCAAAAACTTAATATTTTGTCATGAACAGGAAGCTAGAGAAGAGGGTGGAACAAGTAGCAGAAATGTTGACCCCCCTACGAATGATAACGTAAGTAATTATTGGTCTTTCGTAAGTAAGGATATAATGTAGTTTTTGTTTATTTTTGTATATACTAACTATAGGCGTGCGTAGGATTATGACATTCCCTTGTGTCAACTCCTACGCCGATAGAGAGACTCGATTCATAGTGTGAAATAGAGAGAGGTAAAAACCACTTAACACGCACTTGAAAAATGTATGTTGCCTTATGTTGTTGATATTTAAATTGTCTTGATGACTCAATTGTTGTAGGTGGACGTTTGTGATAACACACCCCCTTCTCAATCAACATGTGGTCTCGATCTTATTGGAGAGATAGCTTCACGTGAGGTAAGAGAGGTGGAGATGAAAAATCCCAGAGTTGCAGCTTCTTTTCCAGTTGAGGAGAGAGAGGGTGATGAGGGGAGGCATGAGGAGAGGGGCACAAACACCGTTGCTGACAGTATGAGAGAGGGTGGAGCTGGACTGGTAAGTTATTGAATGTTCTCATTTGATTTTTTGTATTCTTTTTTGGTGAAATTAAGAAAAAGTTATTAATGCAATTGAGATTGTCATTATTCTAGGATTTTCCTGATGGGGTCGAAGTCAGGTTAATGTCAGATGATATGGTTTTCATGAGAGGAGTGGTTTGTGATAGTAGCCCGCACACGAAGTGTCATGGCATCACACTCCCCAATTTACTGTCAAAGTGATTATTTCTGAGGCCATTGTTCCCACTGCTCCATTGCCCTACCCTAATACATTTGCAAGCACTTTGGAAGAGTGTGTCAAAGGGTTTGCTATTTGGGATCTCAGCGATATCAGACTTGACACTCGTGAAGAGGCAAGTAGATGTAATGGATGATTTAATTTAATTATGTGTTTAACTGAGAGATTCATCTACGTTGACTTATTTACTATATGGTTGGCTTTCAGGATGATGAGGTACAGGTTGAGACAGTGCACCATACTCAGATAAAGACATCAGATGCCCCACCCATTCTTGGCATCACACCAAATTATGTTCATAGAAATGAGAAGAAACGTATTAGATTTTATGATGGAGTATTGTTCTGTCGCTAACACTAGGCAACGAAGGAGATGAAAACATTTATTGTATAACATTGATTGCGAGGAGTCGAATTACTATATATGTGTATATGATGATGATGTTACTTTAATGTGTTTGAGGTTTATGATTTAGTATTGCATTATTGATATATTGAATATGGTTTTTGGTTATGGGTTACATAGAGTTATCCATTTACGTTCTGTTTATAGTGCATTAGATGGTTTTTATTCTTGTTATGTGACATTCCATTTACTGTATAAATGATGATGTTGTCACTGTGTATCTGGTTAATGTATTAATGTGACTATGGATTGTGGATTACGGTTTATGGTATGTGGTTACATAGTTGTGTTCTTCTTCCTTGTATGTCTACTTGGGTTTGACGTGTTCAGTAATTTATTGTAGATAATTCACAATTTTGCTTTCAAATTTTGTGTATTATGGATTACGGTTTGTGGTTTATGGTTACATAGTTGCGTTCTTCATCCATGTATGTGTACTTGGGTTTGATGTGCTTACAAAACTTTCGTATATATTTCATCCATGATAATATTTTGTTAAGTATAAGTTAAGTGCATTATTTCCTTTCTAATTATGTTTGAATGGTAACATATAATAATCGATTATTTTAATACAAGTTTATTTAGATGGCAAGACAAAAGAAGACTGGAAAGTGCAAGGCTTTGCCAGTGCAAGAACCAAATGATTATGAAACATTCGATAGTGACACTTATGCATTCAAAAAGAATGCAAAGAGCTCTACAAACAAAGATGTCGGTGCTACACAAGAAGATGAGCCTTCCCCTTCATTTCGTATGGAATTAGAAATGAAACTTGTAACAAAGAAGACAAAGATGTATCAAAACTAATGTGAAAGCTTTGCATTGGAAAATTTATATTTTACGAAAAAAATAAGGAAATATTGGACGAAATAGGAGAAATTTCCTCAAGGAAGATGGAGTTGGAGCTCGAGGTTCAGGAGTTAGAACTAGAAATTAAGAATTGGGAGACAATGCGTGAAGCGGACAAAAAAGTGTTCGCAAATCAAGTAGCAAACTTTAATACCATTCTTAAAATACATGAAGATCAAAAGGAAGTATGGAAGAAGATGTACATGCAGGCCAAGGTGGAAATTGAGGAAAAAACACCAGGCACTCCCACCCAAGACAATGATAACAAATGAATATACCAGTCATACAACCTTTGAGATGAAAATATGCTTGTTAAACACATATTGAACTTACTTATATATTTGACATCAGTGTGTTATTGTACTTTTATATTTCACTTACATATTTGAAAATTTTACTTATATATTTGACATATATGTATAGATATTGATTATGTGGTATGCAAAAAATTAGTTATATTTAATGAATTTTTCCTTTGTAGCATAATAGATGATATGGATAGACGTATGTGGTTATATTATGATTATTAGATGTATGTGATTTTACACTAATATGGTTGTTTTTCGGTTGATGTTATGATGTGCACATTAATTAGTATTTAGATCATGTATATGAATTGCTATATCTGGTATGCGATGTGATGAATAAGGAAGAGTAATACAAGTGTGATTAGAAGACAAGTGTATATATGTGTGATGAGGTTGTTACTTTAATGTGTTTGACGTTTACGATTTAGTATTACATTCTTGTTAAATTGAATATGGTTTGTGGTTCTGTTTATAGCGCATTAGATGGTTTTTATTCTTGTTATGTCACATTCCATTTATTGTATAAATGATGATGTTGTCACTGTGTATATGGTTAATGTATTAATGTGACTATGGATTGTGGATTACGGTATATGGTATATGGTTACTTAGTTGCGTTCTTCTTCCGTGTATGGTATATGGTTACAATTACGTTTGAATGTTAACAAATATTAATTGGTTGTTTAAATACAAGTTTAATTAGATGGCAAGACAAAAGAAGGTTGGAAAGTGCAAGGCCTCACCAGTGCCGGAACCGAAAGATTATGCAAAATTCTATAGTGTCAGTACTAATGTGTTTGGAAAGACTGTAGAGAGCCCTGCAAATGAAGATGTCGAAGTTGAACAAGAAGATGAGTCATCCCCATCATTTTGTATGGAAATAGAAATGAAACTTGCAATGAACAAGGCAAAGTTTTATAAAATCGAGCGTGAAAGACTTAGACTGCAATATTTAAAATTGTAAAAAAAAGGAATTATTGGACCAATTACTAGATGCTTCCTCGAGGAAGATGGAGTTGGAGCTTGAGGTTCAAGAGTTGGAATTAGAAATTAAGAATTGGGAGACGACGTGTGAATCGAACAAAAAAGTGTTCAAAAATCAAGTAGCAAGCTTTAATTTCGTTGTTAAAATTCACGAAGGTCACAAAGAATTATGGAAGAAGATGTACATCCTGGCCAAGGCGTCGACTAAGAAAAAAGTACCAGTCACTCACACCGAAGACTGTCCAAGTGACCTTTGACATAAAATATGACTTTGTAATAAAATGACACTGTCCATGTGACCTTTGACATCAACAGATGTTGGTTAAATGTATATTTTAGTTTTTAAAAGAGTAAATAATAATTAAACCATCAAAACATAATAAAATATTAGAAGGTTTTAAAATCAAATAGCAAGATTTAAATTGGAATAAGATTTAAAATGTGTGAGTATTGTGAATGTTACTTCTAGTTAATGTACATATTATAGAGAATTCAAATTTCAAGTACTCATTGTAATTTTCATACTACATAACATTACAATGGTTTTTTAGCGAGTAAACTATAACAATTATTGGAATGTTGTTCAATAATATATGTTATTGATGGACTTGTTAAATGTCTGCAGGTTTGACATCTTCATGTAATTTTCTTTCAACTTGTGCATATATTGATGAATGGTTTGATCTTAGTTTAAATGTGTGTTACCATTCATTAAGACTACAAAATTGTTTTCATTGCTTCAAGTCTAACTTCTCATCTTCTCATAGTTTTTTTGCAGTGTTATACAAATTTGATGCGAAGGATTTTCCATTTCAAAAAAATGTTTTGGTTTTCAAGAAGTTTGCAAGAATAATATTGGTTATTTCAATGTAATTCATTATTATCATCCAGTCTTATAAGAGATAATTAGTATTTTCTATGGTTACTATAAATTTGGTGTAAATGTATAAATGGTTTGTCTAATATTATGATTTTATCACATTGTATCCACTGTAATATGGGCTCCACACATGGGTTTAAATAAAAAGGAGTGGAACTTGTGTTATTTTGGTTGTGTTAACATTCATATAAAAACTATTGATTATAAATTAATCATGCATGTTATATCTACAAACGATATCTCTTATGATTTCATGTTATATCTACAAAGAATATGATTTCATCTTTTCATTTCTGTTATGTACATTTTTAACGTGTCAAAAAACAGTGTGTTTTTCACTCTATTTTTTCATCACTTCGATAAAACCAACCCTTGTCCACCTGATAATTATTTGATGTGGATTGCATCATTAAAAAAGGAGGAAATGCATTGTGGGTTGCACCTTGTTATAAACCGAATTACGTTTTTCAAAGTGCTGAAAAACACCTGTGCATTTTTCAACGTGTCAAAAAACACACTCTGTTTTTCAGCACTTTCAAAAAATTCAACCCTTGTGAACCTGATAAGTAGTTGATGTGGATTGCATCGTTACAACAAGGAGGAAATGCATCGTGGGTTGCACCTTGTTATAAACCGAATTGTGTTTTTCAAATCAAAGTGTGTGAAAAACACGTGAACTTTGTTTTTTAACGTGTCAAAAAACACACTATATTTTTCAATGCATTTTTCACTTTGAAAAACGCTTTCAACCCTTGTCCACCTGATAATTATTTGATGTGGATTGCATCGTTACAACAAGGAGGAAATGCATCATGGGTTGCACCTTGTTATAAATCGAATTGTGTTTTTCAAAGTGCTGAAAAACACCGTGCATTTTTCAACGTGTCGAAAAACACACTGTTGTTTTTCCAGCACTTTGAAAAAATTCAACCCTTTTCCACCTGATAAAGTTCTATGGTGGATTGCATCATTACAATAAGGAGGAAATGCATCATGGGTTACACCTTTTCGAGAACCAAATTACATTTTTCAAAGTGTTGAAAAACACCGTGTGTTTTTCAACGTGTCTTAAAACTCACTCTATTTTTTGATCGATTTGGAAAAACCAACCCTTTTCCACCTGATAATTATTTGGTGTGGATTGCATCATTACAACAAGGAGGAAATGCATCGTGGGTTGCACCTTTTTGAGAACTGAATTGTGTTTTTCAAAGTGTTGAAAAACACCGTGTGTTTTTCAACGTGTCTTAAAATTCACTCTATTTTTTCATCGACTTTGAAAAAACCAACTCTTCTCCACCTGATAATTATTTGGTGTGGATTGCATCGTTACAACAAGGAGGAAAAACATGCAGGTTGTGGGTTGCACCTTTTGGAGAACCAAATTGCGTTTTTCAAAGTGTTGAAAAACACCATGTGTTTTTCAACATGTCTTAAAACTCGCTCTATTTTTTCATCGATTTGATAAAACCAACATCTTCTCCACCTGATAATTATTTGATGTGGATTGCATCATTACAACAAGGAGGAAATGCATTGTGGGTTACACTTTTTGGAGAACTAAACTACGTTTTTCAAAGTGTTGAAAAACACCGTGTGTTTTTCAACGTGTCAAAAAATCAAGCTCTATTTTTTCATCGTTTGATAAAACCAACCCTTTTCCACCTGATAATTATTTACACCGAGGAGAAAATGTGGATTGCATTGTTACAACAAGGAGGAAATCAATCATCGCGGTTATTCTCCACCTTTTGGAGAACCAATGAGTAAATGCATTCGTGGGTTTTTCAAATGTTTTTCAAAGTGCTGAAAAACACCGTGTGTTTTTCAATTTGTCTTAAAACTCACTCTATTTTTCATAGCTTTGATTTCGATAAAACCAACATAATAAATATTTTATGTGGATTGCATCATTACACTAAGTAGAGGAAATCGTGGGTTCCACCAAATTGATTTTTCAAAGTGTTATTGTGTGTTTTTTTATGTGGATAAAACAATTCTTCACCTGATAATTATTTAGTGTGGATTGCATCATTACAACAAGGAGAAAATGCATCGTGGGTTGCACCTTTTCGAGAACCGAATTATGTTTTTCAAAGTGTTGAAAAACACCGTGTGTTTTTCAACGTGTCTTAAAACTCGCTCTATTTTTTCATCGTTTACAAGGAGGATAAAACCAACCCTTGTCCACCTGATAAGTAGTTTATGTGGATTGCATCATTACACCAAGGAGGAAATGCATCGTGGGTTGCACCTTTTCGAGAATTGAATGTGTTTTTCAAAGTGCTGAAAAACACCGTGTGTTTTTCAACGTGTCTTAAAACTCACTCTTTTTTTCATCGCTTTGGAAAACCAACCCTTCTCCACCTGATAATTATTTGGTGTGGATTGCATCGTTACACCAAGGAGGAAATGCATCACGTGGGTTGCACCTTTTTGAGAACCAAATTGCATTTTTCAAAGTGCTGAAAAATGTCGTGTGTTTTTCAACGTGTCTTAAAACTCGCTCTATTTTTTAATCGATTTGGAAAAACCAACTCTTGTCCACCTGATAATTATTTGATGTGGATTGCATCATTACAACAAGGAGGAAATGCATCATGGGTTGCACCTTTTTGAGAACCAAATTGTGTTTTTCAAAGTGTTGAAAAAAACACCGTGTGTTTTTCAATGTGTCAAAAAACTCACTCTATTTTTTCATTGCTTTGGAAAACCAAATCTTCTCCACCTGATAATTATTTGATTTGGATTGCATCATTACAATGCAAGGAGGAAAATTATGTTTTTCAAAGTGCTAAAAAACACAGTGTATTTTTCAACGTGTCTTAAAACTCACTCTTTTTTTAATCAATTTAGAAAAACCAGACTCTTCTCCACTGAAAATTATTTTGTGTGGATTGCATCATTACAACAAAGTGTTGGGTTCCACCTTTTGGAAACCAAATTGTGTTTTTCAACGTGTTTTTCAACGTGTCTTAAAACTCGCTCTATTTTTTCATCATTTCGATAAAACCAACCCTTGTCCACCTGATAATTATTTGATGTGGATTGCATCATTACAATAAGGAGGAAAATGCATCATGGGTTGCACCTTTTGGAGAACCAAACGCATGTTTTTCAAAGTGTTGAAAAACACCGTGTGTTTTTCAAATGTCAAAAAACTCACTCTATTTTTTCATCGTTTCGATAAAACCAACCCTTGTCCACCTGATATTTTGTAGATTGCATGTGGATTGCATCATTACAACGTTTTTCAAAGAGGAAATGCATCATGGTTTTTTGCACCTTTTCGATAAGACCAACTACTGAAATTGTGTGGATTTTTCAAAGTGTTGAAAAACCACCGTGTGTTTTTTCAACGTGTCTTAAAACTCACTCTATTTTTTAATCGATTTGGAAAAACCAACTCTTCTCCACCTGATAATTATTTGATGTGGATTGCATCATTACACCAAGGAGGAAATTCATCATGGTTGCACCTTTTGGAGAACCAAATTGTGTTTTTCAAAGTGTTGAAAAACACCGTGTGTTTTTCAACGTGTCTTAAAACTCGCTCTATTTTTTAATCACTTTGGAAAACCAACTCTTCTCCACCTGATAATTATTTTATGTGGATTGTAATCGTTACAACAAGGAGGAAATTACATCATGGGTTGCACCTTTTTGAGAACCAAATTGTGTTTTTCAAAGTGTTGAAAAACACCATGTGTTTTTCAACGTGTCTTAAAACTCACTCTATTTTTTAATCAATTCGAAAAACCAACTCTTCTCCACCTGATAATTATTTGGTGTGGATTGCATCATTACAATAAGGAGGAAATGCATCGTGGGTTGCACCTTTTGGAGAACCAAACTACGTTTTTCAAAGTGTTGAAAAACACCGTGTGTTTTTCAATGTGTCTTAAAACTCGCTCTATTTTTTCATCTGAAAAATAATGTGTGTTTTTGGAAAAACCAACTTTTTCCACCTTGATAATTATTTGATAATTGTGGATTGCATCATTAAAACAAGGAGAAAAAGCATCATGGGTTGCAGCTTTTTGGAGAACCAAATTATGTTTTTTCAAAGTGTTGAAAAACACCGTAGTGTTTTTCAACATGTCTTAAAACTCACTCTATTTTTTATTTTGGATAAAACCAACACTTCTCCACCTGTATAATTATTTTATGTGGATTGCATTGTTACAACAAGGAGGAAATGTACATCGTGGGTTCCACCTCACCTACAAAGTGTTCAATGTGTTGAAAACTCGCTCTTTTTTTAATCAAATCTACATTTTTCAAAGTGTTGATCGTTGGTTGCGCCTTTTGAAAACACTATGTTTTTGAATGTGTTTTTCAACGTGTCTTAAAACTCACTCTATTTTTTTAATCGTTTCGATAAAAACCAACCCTTTCCACCTAATAAGTAGTTGATGTGGATTACTCTATCATTACCAACAAGGAGGAAATTTTTACAAGGATAAAATCCATCGTGGGTTCAATTTTTTAGAACCAAATTGGGTTTTTCAAAGTGATTATCTCATTGAAAAACCACTGTTTGTTTTTCAACATGTGTCTTAAAACTCGCTCTATTTTTCCATATCGATAAAACCAACCCTTTTCCACTTTGTAGTTTAAAAACCAACGATGAAATTCTTGGGTTCCACCTGATAATTATTTGATGTGGATTATTTTTTCATCATTACACCAAGGAGGAAATGCATCGAGGGTTGCACCTTTTGGAGAACCGAATTGTGTTTTTCAAAGTGCTGAAAAACACCGTGTGTTTTTCAACGTGTCTTAAAACTCGCTCTATTTTTTAATCGCTTCGATAAAACCAACCCTTTTCCACCTGATAATTATATGATGTGGATTACATTTTCCAATAAGGAGAAAATACATCATGTGGGTTGCACCTTTTAAACCAAATGATGAAAATTGTACATTTTTCAAAGTGCTGAAAAACATCAGTGTGTTTTTCAATGTGTCTTAAAACTCGCTCTATTTTTTAATCACTTTAGAAAACAAAACTCTTCTCCACCAGATAATTATTTTATGTGGATTGCATTGTTACAACAAGGAGGAAATGCACCACGGGTTGCACGTTGTTATAAACCGGATTGCAAAACACGTACATTTTTCAAAGTGCTGAAAAACAATATTTTTCAATGTGCTGAAAAACACAGTACATTTTTCAACATGTCAAAAAACAAACTTTGTTTTCCAGCACTTTGAAAAAATTCAACCCTTGTCACCTGATAATTACTTGATTTTCTTTACATTTTTACATAAAGGTGGAACAATAATCATGGTTTGTACCTTGTGGAAAACAATGGTTCATTTTTTATAGTGTTGAAAAAGGTTTGTTTTTCAGCACTTTGATAATAGCAATAAAAATTTGACAAGATAATTTGTTACTGTTGATTACATCATTTCATCATAATTACATCAGCTTTCTATTTGTCAAAATATTTTCTACTATCCATATATTACATGAGTGGTTCTACATTGGCTAACACCAATGAGCACTTTTTAAAAATACTCTAAAAATAATCAAAGAGTAGGTCAGTTGTACACGTTCCATATTTATGTATTTTAAATATACGCAATGTACAATCTCATATACATGAATTTTAAATGTTTACAATTCTAATATAGGCCCACTCAATAGGCCATACATTTACTTTCCAAAGCTCAACCTACTCATTCCGTAAGATACATCTCTCTGCATATCTGTTGCATCTGCAACACAATGCATTAAATATTAGACAAGGTATCAAAGGATTTTTACCTTACATATAGTAAATAAATGTATTGAAATTAAGGACATTCAATACACACCTTGTGCGTAGACGCTAAATTGCTAAAAGATAAGCGACGTGGTGGGGATATGTTTCATCTGCATTTGAACCACCTACAAAATAAATGACCAATATGTTAGTCTTCGCCTCCACAATTAAAATTTCTTGAGAATTCACAATCACACCAATAATTCAATGTTTTAACCTGTAGGTTCCATTTGTGTGGTTTCTCTCCTCTTTGCACGATTGTTGTCAGGAAATTGGAAGCATTCGTAGTCTTAAGCGCGATTGTTCAAATCTTCTACAATGACCGGCCTCTTAGTCACAGTTACGGTGGCATTTTTTACTCCACACTAAACCATGGACGCATGCGAGGTGGTGGATGTCTCATTGACATCTCCTTTAAAAGTAACATCCAACATATTTGATGCTTCTAGGTCTCTCCTAAACCTTTGAACACATTCAAAGAATGTTTTTTTCTGTTCATCTGTACTCAATCGTGTATCAAAGACTGACTTCAAGAATTCTTTAGATGTGTGTTCCATAAAATTTGAATCACTTTCTATCATCAAACCACCAGCAAGGTACTATTTTAGGAGTTCATGTGACGTATAAGACATTATAGAAATTTATTTATTTATACACTAGGTTTTTCAATATCATTGTACACATGAATACACAATGTCACCTAATCATAAATATGTGTGATGAACATTATCATTGACATCAATTAATTGATTGAAGGAATTAACAACTAACCATCAACTGTCAGTGACTGTTGAGGTGGCGAGGAGGGGCCATCCCATAACATGCCATCATTTACCATGCTTGTCTCTGCATAGGTACTTGGCTGCTTACACGAGAAATGAAAATAATTTCAACACCATGCTTTTTTCATTACAACTTATGCTTAGCAATCTATATCACTACTTGCCACATACGATGACATTGAATTACCTTCCACTTCTGCTACTAGATACGAATGAGGAGGGGCCGTCTTAGAACGTGTATTCATTTATCGTGCTTGTCTCGGTATAAGTACTAGCTCCTGCACGTGAAAGGAAAACAATTTCAACACGATGTTTTTTCGTTACAACTTATGCTTAGCAATCTATATCACTACTTGCCACATACGATGACATTGAATTACCTTCCAATTCTGTTGTTGGATATGGTGAGGAGGAGCCATCACGTGAATGTGTCTTCATTTACCCTACTTGTCTCCCCATAAGTATTGGCTCCTGCACGTGAAATGAAAAGAATTTCAACATGATGCTTAATTCGTTACGACTTATGCTTAACAATATACATCGGTAACATATGATGGCATTGAATTACTTGTCACTTCTGGTGCTTGATGTGATGAAATCGACACATATTACTTGAGAAAATCCAACACCTTTAACACGTGCTTACATGTGTTTCCTCTGATAGCCCAAGCACATTTGCATACGTCCAAGGCTCCACATTGCCTTACCAAATACCATGTGCTTCTAGTTGTTTGGCTCCTCACCCACAATTGATTGCAATCAAGTGTAATTGCAAGGTAATATGTATTAGGAATACTCTTTTCTCTCTCAACCACTATCAATAGTTGTCTTTCTTTTTTGAAATTGGTCAAGAAGCCATATTTTTGCAACTTCCTCTTGTGTTTGTAAAATGGCTCCACCTTGTACACAAGTGTGTAGAACAAATAGTCCATCCGACGAGTACATTTCTTTTGTCTGTCACACAAGTATCTAGTCTTCAAAAAACAATGGTAGGACTTGATGGATGCGTTTATTTCTTGATTTGCATGGGAGAAGTTTCTAAAATTTGTTGCCCACATAGCTATCAAGCGACACAGATTGAAAATCAGTGACACTATAAACCAAGAATTATAATTTATGGTAATTAATAAGGAAACACACAAAGGATCATACTCACCAACACGTTCTTTGCTCTCACACCATGTATTCCTGAAGTACTCGAGGAACTTAGTTTCCTCTTTGAATTCATTAAAGAAGTCTTGAATGATTTGAAAATGTGTGCTCATGATGCATTTCGGAACCATACATGATGGTACCTAGTCTCTCGAAAATATTCCACCTGGACTCCTTGCTACAATACCTATGCATGTTTTTCAACCATGCCCTCTGCATGTGCCATAGGCATAGCACTACACGACAACCAAAAACACACCTGATGGCTTGGATTTCAGCTGATACATCATCTGTAATGAACACATTGATCTGCCAATCGACACGAAGGCGTTTTCCTCATGTTTCTAGACTTCTGCCAACCACCGATAAATGTCTTCAATTTTATTCCTCGAAGAAATGGCCCATGCTATGGGCACCCCAGCCTCTTGCTCGTCAAAAACAAGCAATGTGTATAATTGGTACTACAAGGAATATGACATCAAATGGTAACATGGGGTTTAATATAACATAAAGGGAACATTATTAATGATACGTAAATTACACATCATTTCAAAATTCATTCCAATTACTTACGCCATATTTGTTCATAGCAAACGTCGAGTCCATGGAGATTATGGAATTGTGTGAATGTTGAACCATTCTCTCACACATCCACGGTGTTTGCAAGCCCCATAATGAATGGAACGGTGGTTCCATTTGGGTGTTGATAGTAGAAAAAAATGTCTCTTTCCTCTGCATGCCAGAAGTTCGCGCTCATGACATCATTGGCGTGCTTTTGAGACCTTCTACAGCGAACTCTTTTCCATGCGTTCACCATGTCCTTTCTTGTTATGCATTTGTATCTCTTGCTTGATATACCCACGTTGGATGGATCCTCTATATATTTATCGTACATCTGTTTCCACAATGACTCCCATCAACAAAAGGACTCTTGATAGAAGTTGTGCATTCATTTGATAAGTACGGGGGCAACATTCAAAGTGAGGATTGTTAATGGTATTTTTGTTCCTCCCATGACAACACTCACCATTTACATCACAATGAAATGGATTATTGTATAATATTATGGCCACTTTCGGTCTCCCGTAAAAAAACCTTCATATTGAAATGACATTGGCAACCCCTTTTAATTATACACCTGTACTCAATTTTTTACTTTTTACTGGCTTATTTCTATTGTCATCTGGACTATACAAACACCAATAACTGCATTAAAAATGGTAACATCAAATGCTATTCTGATTTTTATGAAAAGAACGTACAAAAAAGTAATTTGTTAGCAAAGGTTCTGAACCTAGTATATGACTTGGTTGTATGTGGTTTAGGATTTTCTATATTTGTTGACTTTTTGATTTGTGCGGGTGAAGGTAGTCTCAAAACTTTTGTTAGAACCTTTCCCCTTTAGAAATGTCATGTAGTCTTGCGAGCGATATGATGGTTCAAATGTCGATGTTCTGCCTCATCCCCTATTGGTGTCCATTCTAGGTCATCATATGAAAATTGAATCTTTTCCTCTGTAATCTCTTGGACAGGAAGATCGATTATGCTCTGCCATTTGGGCCTCCTTCCCATCCTAACAACTTATTACATGTAAGTTTTGCATCATTAATGAAATAATTATTTCATGCTTTCCGAAATAAATTTTGAGTTATGATTGATCATCATCAACATGAATACAATATTAAATCATTGGAAGCATTTGAATTTTTCTCTAATTCAAAAGCCACGTGTATAAAAGACAATATTGAAATGCAAGGAAAACAACAATTAATATGGACTGCCTACTGCTTCTAGTGCACAAACATATCACAATATGGTCATCTATAATGTGACAAAGAATGCGACATAATAAATATAATGTGACAAAGACTATTACAAAATTAATATTATTTCAAATACACTTATTCAATGTTGAGAGAAACTTCCATACAAAATATTATAATTAACCTTATAAATATAATTCACAACGTATAATAATATATTTTATGGTGCTTATTTTATTTATTAAATAATATTTTTCTAAAAAAATGTATATAACATAGAAATTATTACAATTAGCTAAAAATAATAAAAACTATCGAAACAAGAACATGTTTATTTAAAACAGAAGTTACAAATAAAAAAATAAAAAAATAAAAATATTAATAACATCTTTAAAATACATATATACATTTATGCATGCTAAAACATAATAATTAAACAATAAAATAATAATAATCGCAACACCCACATACCCTTCTTTTTGAAAAAAATGAACTTTCAAACTAAAATTGAGGAATATAGATATTTCAAAATTTTCACAATTTTATTTGAATTTTAGAAATGGTGCTAAAAAATTTAATCGTAATAAAAAAAAGATTGCTATACATTCTGCACAACTAGTATTCATAGGCACACTGAACTATCTATAATACACATATAATTTATAAATTGTTAATAAATTGACAACTATTTTTAGGAACACTTGCAGTTTTCAAACTTTTTATGCGAACACCCTTCATCTTTAGTTTACGAGGAAGCTCGTATTTCTGTATGTCTTCGTTTTACAAACAGGGATCGGGAGAAATTAGGCTCCTGGTATTCATATTCACTACACAAAAGAGTAACTAGTAAAAAACAAAAATATACAATTAACGTTAGTACGATACATGACAAATCTAATATATGTCATCTAATATGATAAAATAACCACAACATCAGAAAGCTAATATCCATGACAAATTCAAGTATCAATAAATGCCAACGGCTATCCTTCACTCAAAATGCACCCTCCCCATAATATCACAACCATCCATTGCAAAAGGGACGACTGCGATATTATAGGAGGGTGCATTTCTGAGTGGAGGGTCGGTGAGCGACTTTAAAAACCTCTGCTCAACATAGTATACCACCCAACTATCAATGTGGAATCCTAAGGGGCAAGCCCTTTCATCACACAACGATAGTTGGGCGTATTGATGTGGCATCCTAAGGGGCAAGCCCCTTTAGTATGCACCGATTCATGTTTTTGCAGAGGCACTTTCCCTCATATGCGAAATTGAGAGTCAAAGTATGATATCACATTATTTTTATAGCTTCAACTTTCATTCAAAAATTCACAACATTACAATTACCAATATTTAACAACTAATAATATAAATATCTATACAAATGATCTCCACATTCGCAATATTTACAACTATAATGCATCCAGGGAAATCAAACTTTTTCCTAATGTATTTAATTTAACACAGCTAAGAGCAATGAAATTACAACTAACAACTCGAATACCGCATGCATATTTAACCAATACCAACATAATATCAGCATAATTAACTAGTCTCATATCTAGTGATTAATAAACACAAATTGTAGAAATTACCGAATCCTCTATCATTTATTAACAAATACATGCAAATACAATAATACCATAATAATAAACTAGTTCACCCTATTATTTAGTGTCTATATACTAAACAAAATATTTGACCACATCATTCGTTTTGAAAAGATGCTTCCAAACAATTGTTTGATATATTTGTACTTAAGATAAAGTGTCATGTTATAATCATCCATGTGTATATCAAGAACATAGATTTATTCCTATTTACAAAGTATTAGGTAATAGATATGACATCAATTTTTCACCTTTTCTTATAGTTTCAAATATATTAATTAATAATAATAATGAAAACTATAATTGTTTTCTAAAGTTCAAGGTTCAAGGTTTAGGGTTTTGGGCTTAGGGTTTAGGGTATAAGGTTTAGGGCTTATGGTTCAAGGATTAGGGTTTAGGGTTTAGGGTTCAAGCTCTAGGGTTTATGACTTAAGGTTGATGAGTTTAGAATTTAAGTGTTTATCCTAAATAACATAATCACAAAAACTTAACACTAATATGACAACGTAAACAATCAAACGATATCTTAAAAACTAATGTGATATCCTAAACACTGAAATATTGATATGATATAAAACACTAATGTGTCACCACCAATAATACATTTGAGACACATTATTCACTAATGCGACATCCTAAACATTGATATGACACCCTAAACACTATTACGAGACCCTAAACAATTTTATAGAGTCATGTAGAAACCCTTAAAATTTAAAATTCATACCTATTCCTAGCCATACCTATCACGTGCACAATGTTCCAAATCAAATTTAGAATACATTTAAAACCATTATCCTCCCACATTCTAGTAGAATTCAATATAATCCCCATACTCCATTTTTTACTATCAATTGAAGAAGAAAAGGGGTTAGATACACATATTGTTGAGGTACCGTACTTTCAAGATATCTCAGAAAGAAAGTCCTTGTTCAATAACATTCCCAATGTCAATAGTTTGTTTTTTGCAATGTCAATCCTAGTGTTTTGTAGATAGTTAGAACACAATAATTTTAAGGGATTTCACTTGCGCATGTCACATGACAATATAGAGTTCAAGACATGTGGAGCAGAATATATCAACATCACATGTTGAGCTGATGTAACTTATTTAAATTTACTAACCATAGAACATGGCCTGTTAGGTTGTTTTTGTGCCATCTTTCTATACCATTATCTTAGGCCATCCTCCACGGCATGCCCAAGAAACTGTGTAAAAACTTGCCACAAGTGTTTTCTTAGGTCATCCATGTGTACGTCAAGAACATAAATTTGTCCCTATTTTCACTGTATTAGGTAATAGATATTTTTCATCGATCTCACTTATTAACATACTAGTGTAATTCCTACTTATTCTTGGAAAGATTAGATGATCACTAAATTCATTTAGATAATATTGTAGATTTGATTTTCATTCCTTTTACATAACAAAACATTCAATTTTTTTGTATGATTGTTTATATAAAATGAACAATAAATTAAAAAATTGTTTATAACATTAACATAACATGTCTACAAATATTAGCTAAAAGTATTCTAATTCTAATGATGAATGAAAACATAGTATTAGCTATAATTATTCTAATTCTATCACCATAAACAATAATAAGTCACCCACATTAAATTAATTTTAGACACTTTAAACACTTATACGACACCTTGAACACTAATTAGTCACCCCACATAAAATAATTGGGATACATTAAACATTAATTTAACACCCTACATATTGATACAATACCCTAAATAATGCCATGATACTATATGCACTAATGATTCATCCTCTATTTCATAATTAGGATAACCTAAACACTAATGAAACACACAGTCTCATACAAAATGATAATCATCACTGTAATACCCTATCAACTCATACAACACCCTAAACACTAATATGACACCCTAAACACTCATATGACATCCTAAACACTCGAAAATTGATGCAAAACCTTTTACACTAATGGGTTACTCTAAATAACATAATTTAGACACAAAAAAAACACTAATGTTTTACCCTAAAAAATTATAAGACTTGATAAACACTAATATGACACACTATACACTATTAGAAGACTATAAACATTAAGGGATAGCCGTAAATAATATAATTAGGACACCTTACAAAATAATTTGATATCATAAACACTCCTATTAAACACTAATACACCACTGTTAGGAAATAAGGGATAAAATATGCGGAATAATCCCTCACAGAATCGCAACAGTAGAAACTAATATGCAGAAATTATTACAGATCTCAAATAAAATTGCAGAATAAAATAACACAACACAAAGAGACAATATTTAACGTGGTTCACCCAATTTGGGCTACGTCCACCAAGAATCACTTCCTCAGATTTTATTACAAGCCACCGCTCTCTCAATACAATACCCATATCCGTTTGGAGCTATGCTCAACAAACTCTACAGAATTCACAGCCGAATTCAAAACACATCTGCAATACATTTGCTTGTACATCTATCATATGCATAAGACCATATAAATAGACAACTGCTTAAGCAGTTTTACAAAACCGTGGGTATCAAAACCATGGGCAAAACCCGTCCCATAAACCTATGGGTCGAAAAACTCGCCCATATGAGAAAAACATGTTTCTCGATATGTCGGGTGCATTTTTCGAGGCCAAAAAATTTTACGCCTAAATTTTTTTTTTTCGGGGGCTGCACCCCTGAACCCCTGCTACCGGGGGCTGCCACCCCCAGACCCCCGCTCGGGGCCCGGCCCGGCCCCTAAACCCCAGCGAGGATACATGAAAAGTGTACAATACTCTTAGTGTACAATCTTCAACAGTTTCACACATGAAAACAGGCTCAACAACCTAAACATTCAAACATTGATACAAAAACCTTAACAATAATGGGTCAACCTAAATAACATAATTGACAATAGAGATACTTTGAGCATTAACAAAACAACCGTAAACCTGATATGAAACCCTAAAAACTATAACAAGACCTTACAAACTAATGGGTCACTTTACAAGACACAATTAGAATGCTCTAAATATTAATGCATCATCCTAAATAATCATATGATACCCTAAACACCCAAACATTGATATGATGCCCTCAACACTAACTTGTCATCTTAAATAACACAATTACAACGCCCTAAACTATAATGCAACACCAAACATTAATTTAACATGTATCAGGGTTCAATTAGTATAAATGATTCCAAATCTAGCCCTAATACATGTTCAATTGTCACATTAGGTGTATTAGGGCTCGATCGATGGAAACAAACACAAACTAATACTTGACACTCAAATAGGCCACCCTGAACATGTGGGAAACCGTCATGTTTTTCAACATGTTGAAAAACATAGCGTGTTTTTTAGCATGTTGAAAAACACGGTGTGTTTTCCATCTTGATGAAAAACACGTTAAGTTTTCCATCTTAACGAAACATAGAGCGAAAACATTTTCCCCTAAAAAATGTAACTATGCATTTAGTATGATATGTGGTCCCCTGACTCGTGATTGGAGATAACATTTGTTTAATCCAAAAAAGAATGTTATAACTATATATCTAGATGTAGATGGAAAAAATAGAGATTGTCAAACATTGTATTTCAAGACATTTATTATTAAGGTTCTTGTTGACAAATATGAATTCAAATATTAAGTTCATACTAGTGTGACTTCATAAAATTCAATTTCGTAAATGAAATTGTGTGGAAAACCGTCACATCTTTCAACTTGCTGAAAAACACACTGTGTTTTTCAACACTTTAAAAAACACATTGTTTTTTCATCAAGATGAAGAACACACTGTGATTTCCTCATGTTAATCATCGACCTAATCAATTATGACAAATATACTCTCCATTGTATGTAAGATTCATAACATTTATATTAAAATAACATGCCTTGATTCAAGCATGTCTCTTCCCAAAGAGTGGTAAAATAGTCATTAAGGTTGTAATGTTGTCTTTTGTCTTTCCTTTAACCATCACTCTCTCACCCTCTCGCTTGTTGAATGTAATTGCACCATTACTTGACTTCCAAATAATATCAATTTTTAGAGCTCTCTTTCCCTTGTTTTAGTGATGGTCTTTCTCATTTTCTTTCATCAGTTCATGGCTTCACAATGGCTAAAAGTGATAATAGTTTCAAGTGAGAAAAGAGGATTCTTGGTTAGTTTGTAGAAAAGAAGATAAATTAGGTGAGGACAAGGGGTCTCAACAAACCTAAGGTTGCATACAACCGAAAAGGACTAGTGTAAGAATGATTATATATTGGTTTTCTTTAGCCCCTTATCCCTCTTTACTAGGGAATTCATCAAGAATATTGACTTGTGAAGAAAACCAAAATGTTGGTTAAAAACATTTTTAGACAAGGACAATACATTATTAACAAAGTATCAATATTTAGCAAGTGTATTTATTTATGTATGACGAATATAATAGAGATATTAGGGTGAAATTGGGGGGAATAGTAAAAGTGTAGATAAGAAATAAATTGAAAGAATATTTTGATTTACATTTTGATTCACAACTGCAGACATATTTGGTGATGAATTACATTAACAAAATTTAACAATTGATTGAAAAAATTAATAAACATGGTTTTATTTTAAATCAAATTAGTTCTAGATCCATATTTAAAGTGACAACAAAAAGAAAAATGAAGAAGATTTCCCTTTGCCATGGTTGTATATAAAGAAAAATAATGAAAAAAAAACTAAATTGTATATTCCTTTCGATGTCAAATTACCTGTGGCTAGACTCGACCGTGTGATGTGGAATGTCCCTTCCTAACAAATGCGGGCCGCAAATGTGAAATAGAGGACTGTTGATTTTCTTTGCATAGATGGTGCAAAATAATGGATGTCTACTCAATTTGACCTTCCGTCTGATGCCTTCCTCTTCTTCCTACGGTCTGCAAAAGTTCTGCGAAAGCGAAAACTTGTATACGTTTAATGTTAAGTGGTTTGGTATATGGTTAAGTGGTTAGGCGTTTGACTCTATACTGCTCACAGGGACGATTTGCAATTTTCATCTGCCTCCTTAAATGCATGACCCCTCGCGAGCGGCGACACACTTAGCAAAATTGATAAATTATCCTCCGTGCATACGAGTAGGTCCGCCGTGATTGCCGTGATTTGACTCCTTCCGGTGCCAAGTTTTCTTACCAGGTCATATCTTTTTCATGTGCATGTGCATGTGATGTGAAGCATGGTCATTTTTATGCACTCCATGGGTGCAAATCAAGCGGAGGGTAGCCGTCTCCTAAAATGTGTGGGAGGGCACAATAAATTAAAGAGATTCACTCCCTCGAGCCTCTATACATTAAGATGGGTAGGGGTTACATTTGACGGCCACCTATTCCTGTCTAACAATTTTCAGGGTGACGGTAATTTTTTAATACTGCCCTTTAAAAACACAAAATAATGCTATTTTTTACTAATTATTTTATATTTATTATATCTTTTTACATATATATATATTTACATATATTTTTATAATTTATATACAAACCTATATAAAAATTGACAGTCACATTTTAAATGTGCAAGTCGCGTGTGTGACAGTTAGATAAAATATTTACAAGTATTTTACGTCTAAAATCACGAAAAATGTCTAAACGGCCGTCAAATTTAACCCCTGAAGATGGGCATTCAAAACCATTTACGTATGCAATAAAAGTTAAAAGAATTAACTCGAGAGGGAGAATAATTATTACGCACCAAGGACACATGGTAAAAGTAGTCACATTCATAAATTAAAATGAAATAAATAAAAACAATAGTACACGAGCAGCGTTCAAAATTGAACCCATCATAGCCCGTCCGAGGGCTTCAAGCTTGTCAGAAAAGGGCAGGTCAAAATCTGCCAGTAAAAAGAAATTCAGAACTTATAAATCATTTGACAAATTTTAAGTGTAATATTTTTTTCAAATTGTCAAAAGAAGGGCTATGTGGAAAAATGGCCGTCAACTAGAAATTGTAGTGCCCATACCTGTCATCCACCTTTACAGGGGGCCTACCTATGGAAAAACTTAGCGAAGGACACATATTGGACAACCTTTCAAACATGTCACATCTGGTACACATAAAATCCAAGCAATTTTCTTGGATCCAATTTAAAACCATGTGAAGGCCAGTTTTGTCTTGAAACATTTGCAGAAATTATATGGTGCCAGTGAGTGCTTTTCCCACTACAAAAATATATATGTTAATTAATAGATTGTTGCGTGGTGAATGGAGCATATTGTGGAGATGATAATGACATTGAATGTTCCCTTTTCCTACTAATATGCTCATGTCTCTCCAAGATTTATCTCTTTCACTTTTCTTTCACGTGGAACCCAACTAAAGTTGTAAAAATTTAGCAGTTTTTGGATAGTGCAGTGCACATGAGGCATGGATATCCTCACAACAAGGTCACCATTTCCTATTGCAACACACAGAGCTCCAACCTGATCAGTTTACTCCCAGCCTGTGCGCCAAAGTTAAGGTTTTATTAGATGTTGTAGTTGGAAACGCTTTGGGAAACATGCATGAAAACGTGGAAGCATATGCTTGGCATGTGAACTGCTTGACTAAATACCTAAAAACAATGTTTCCTTTAGTCTGCAACAACTGTAGGATATACACGAAATGGGTTTGTTGAAAAAGCTCAGAAAATTTCAAGCAAATACATTCACAGGTGTAGAGTCTCCTGCCCTTTGCCAACTTCCTCCTACCCTGTGCCAAAATGAGGATTTGTCAGATGTTTGGTTGCAAGTGCCTGGTAGTCGTGTACGCATAATGGGGAAGCTTACATAAGGCAAGTCATCTATTGGGTGAAACACATCAGAGAGAGATGGTCTAATGGAACATGACCTGACCATGTAAGCATCATTTTTGTTTTATTTTTAAAACATAAGCTTCATTAATCGCGACGAAACAGAGGGTTTATTCCAATTTGAACACAACCAACATGTGCAAACTTATATGTATGCTGACGCTTCAAACTTTTAATATCAGACTTATCAATCAAGGGAATATTATATTCACAATTACTGGCTTGAGAAACCTGTATGACAGATTCTCGTGTCTTGAAGACAGTACTGGCTAAAAGATGGAATTTACTGATTTTAGCATATACCTGATCATAAGAGATTTTAGGTAATCTCCATTCAGGCGTAGGGGTAGATTCTTCAACAAGATCTATATCAGAATTGACGGTAAAGACCTCAGATAGATTGACTAAATCCTGACCTTCATTATCTAGAGAAGAGAAACTGGTACTTGCATCGGCAGCCATTTTTACTGTTACTGGACAAGCAACTTTGCAAAGGTTAAATATAATCGAATCAACCTATTTAACTGCACCTGACACACGGCGACTTACTTTGAAGGGATCACACCAATTAACCTGTAAAGTGCTGTATGAACTTGCTTTCACAGATAGCTGTAGATCAAGACAACTTTCTTCTAAAGATGAACTCAAATCAAGATTAATTCATTCTAGGCTGAGAACGAAACCAGCTCTGATACCATTTCTTACACAACACTCTGAAAAATAGCTCTGATAAAAACAACTCGCTGGAACTTTGAATGCAAAATACACAATACTACTATTGCTCTGATCTCATAACATAAACATACATAAAATCTCAATTTCTCCTTCAAATAGAGTTTGTACAATATTCAGAACAATCTGATATACATCATCACTTTCATAGTATTCCTCAAATTCTGAAAACGAATCTATGATCAACAAGTAATGAACCTGATTTACTAATACAAAGACAAAAACTTCATCAAACATGCTTAACTTACAAGCGAAATGCTTAAGACTCCAAAACCTTCTACTTGCTTTCCAACTTCTGCGGTGTATTGAATGAAATGAGAGAGTTCCTTTTTATAGGCTTTTCTCATAGCTTTTCACCGAGAACCGGAAGACTGGGAACCGGAGAACGAGGTAACCGGTAGATTCCCACGACCAACAACAATGAGTACACACCACTCATTAAAGTGCCTTTAGACAGTGGTAGGGTCCACCACGCACCGAGAAGAGATAAGATCGAATCTTCTCTTTATTTGAAAAGACCGGCAACAGGCCTGCCGTCATGGCCGACAAAAAGATAAACCTAAGGACTAAAGCAAACAGATGGGCCAGAGACATCATCATCATCTGACGAATTGCTGTCATCATTTCTTGGTGGAGCTTCCTCGAGATTTCTTGTAGATCTTTCTAGCCAGATCCTGGAGATAGATGCGGTCCCATCAGTGTTAGGCTGTAGATGATGCCTTGTCGGAAAGAGATAATGATCCAAGATTCGGAGATCTTGGCCTGGAGCTGGAGGATGAACTACCATGGTGTGATGAAGGATAGTTCGGCGCCAAAGTGTTGCATTAGGACGCTCGCCATCATTCCTGACAGTATTAGTTTTCACATAATAGTTTACCTTGACAAACCAAGGTATCTTACATTGAATAAGAACATTACGAGCAATGTCAGGATGAACATTAAATAAAGGAGAGTCAGAAAGTTTTGAAGGTAAAAACTTTTACAGGAAGAATTTAAAATGATTGGATATATACTTCCTGTCTCCTTGGGTGGTTGGTCTGTTCCACAGATCAAACTGAAGAGGATGCTCTTCAGTCCAGAGTCTTGAATACTCAAATCTCCACAGTGTATTGGGCCTTGGAATTAACTGTCTGAGCCGTAATCCTTCAACAGGTAAAGGATCATGGTATTCGCAGAATCTTGCTGGTCTTCATAACCAATTTAGACAACATTTTACCATGGGATCTTGAAGAGTGTGAAATTATCTTCCTGGAATTTCTGGATCAAACAGTCTGCACTCTAATTCTGACATGCCATATTCACAGACAGATATATATTCTCTGGATAACAATAAATTCTGTGCATCTCTTGACATATTATAATCATTGATCATTACACTATCAATCTGTCTTCTGCAATTCCTGTAATCCCAAATAGATCCATGTGGCTCATGAAATACCTGTGTTACATTGACAACCTTTGAAATGTTGAGCTCTCGACTGGCAAAATCTGCTAGTGAATTTGTCTTTCCAGAAATATGCTCCACAGAGAAATCAAAATTATCGAACCATAAACCCCATCGCTGGAGTCTATTAAATGCAGATTTGTTAGAGGGATCTCCTCCATTAAGTCTTTTCTTGAAATCCTTCAAATCAGATCTTAGCACAAAGGATTCATTCTGTATAAAAAACAAGAATGCTTTTATAGCCTTTTTAGCTGCTAAGATTTCTTTATGGGAGGAGTGATATTTTACCTCAGATCCTTGAAAAGCACCAGAGGCGTATCTGCAAACTTTTTCTTTCCCATTTTCATTTTTCTCTTTTAAAACTGCTCCCCAGTAATGATCACTTGCATCACATTCTATGATTTTTAATCCCGATCCTGGCAGGGACATTGGAGGAAGGTCAAGAACTTGATTCTTGATTCGCTGAACAGCAGACGTCATTTCCTTGTTCCAACTGGGAGCATTCTTCTTGAGTCTTTTGTTTAGGAGTATCCGATCAGCAGCAATATTTTTATAAAATCCAGCTACATAATTAACACATCCTAGGAATCTCTGTAACTGTTGTTTATCAAGAATTTCATCTGGAAAATTCTGAATTTTAGCAACTACATGCTTTTGCATTTCAATATTACCAGATTTGATCTTGATTCCTAAGAAATCAATTTCCTCTTTAAATATCTCAATCTTGGAGGGAGATAGGCAAATCCCATTATTATAGACAGTCTTATAGAACTTTTCTAAGTGTTCTACATGTTCCTTTGGTGATTTAGAAAAGATAAGAATATCATCTATATAGACGATCAGGAAATCAGAAAGCTCACCGAAGATTTTATCCATGATCTTCTGGAAGATAGAGGGAGCTGTCTTTAAACCAAATGGAAGGACTTTCCATTCATACTGTCCTCCAGGAACTATGAATGCTGTCTTATACATATCTTCTGGTTGTAAGAAGATTTGCCAAAAACCACTCTTCAAATCAAATTTGCTGTAGACCTTTGAATTCTTGATTCTACTAAGCAAATCATCTTTAGCTGGTATTGGATGCTGAACTGCTGAGATATATTTGTTTAGTGGTTTATAATCTACCACTAATCTCTTCTTTTGCCTGAGTTGCTCGCTTCTCTTGTTAACATAAAATGCTGCACAAGACCAGGGGGAGTTAGATTCTTGAATAAAGCCGCCTTTGAGAAGTTTTTGAATCTCCTCATGACATTCTTTCCTTTCGGAAGGGATCATCCCTCTATGGTGTGCTTTAAATTTTGGAATAATTTCATTTCCATCTGCATCTTTTACAAGTTGCAGATTAAGAGAGCAACTATGCCTTTTCATATGAACAAAAGCATGAGGATTATCACTGCATACATTCTTTTTGATTTTTGAAATTATATCCTCAATGCTAGTCTGACAAGCAGCAATAGATTTATGAATCCACATATTATTTACTGCTTTACTTTTCTGAGGAAGAGGTACTATTGACTGGAATGAATATCTTCTAGGTATCTGTACCTGGGGATTGAAGAGAGATATAGAATCTCTAGATATACTAAATGTTCCACATTCCTTCAGAAAATCAATTCCAAGTAAACAATCATAATTTTCCATATCATGCTGATAAAAAGTGATTGTTCTGGAAATTCCTTCTATACTAATTGGGATTTCAGCCATGTATTTTGAAGTTACTTCTCTTTTGTCAAATCTTATCTTGACATGTGTAGTTAACCAACAGTCTGGTGGTATGGCTAAAGATCTGAGCAGACTAATCTCTGCGTCTGTATCTATCATTGCATCTAATAGATAAGGCTTAATATTGGGTATACATATAGCAATAGCAATGAAGGGATTTTGAGTACAACTGAATGTACATACCTCTACTTGTTCTGTATTTTCTTCTTCTTGGAATGCTATATGTTGGAATGCTTCTTCTAGATTTTCTTCAGAAGATTCTTCTGCTTTTTCTTGCTCTTGCTCTTTGAGAAGCTTTGTGAATTCTTCTGTGGCCTTTGTGATGACATTTTCTAAGAATTCAATTCTTCTTTTTCTCCAGGTCTTGTAGGCTTCTGGAGCTTCTTTTTCAGCTTTTTCAGCTTCAGATGCAGGGGCTCTCTGTATCCTTTCTTCTGGAAAAAGAAAGGGAAATGATCTACTTGGTGGCCTAGATCCTCGTCCTCTCCATGGACCTGATCTTCCTCTTACAGGAGTCTGTCTCTGTCTGATGCGCTGTTGAAATGGAGGTCGTACTGGGACAGGATCATATGGATCATCAGGATGCATATCCATATCTGCTAATTCTTGCATTCTTTTCTGCTCTGCTTCATTCTGTCTCATATACTTATCCTGAAGTTCTCTGAGTCTCTTGCTAAGAGACATCTTTCTGGAAGTATCCCATAAGGGACAACAATCATATTCACTTTGACAGCATTCAAGCTGTTTTCTTAAAAGTTCTGCACTTGGTGGCATCATAGGATGAGAGAAGTTAGATACCATATTAACAGAGAAATTTACAAATGATGGTATCGTATCATAACCACTATCATCTGAACTATCACTGACATCTGTGACCTGCTGTATTATGTTGCACTGTTCTCCTTCAAGAGATTGATATGATACGTCAGAAGAATAACTATCAGAGTCTGAGACTAAAATGTAATCTTCTTCTGTAATGCCTCTTGTAGACAAAGCATTAATTTTTGCTTTACCTTTTTCTGAATCTTTCTGTGGGCATTTATTGGCATAATGGCCTCCTTTGCATATGAAACAAGTGGGTTTAAACCTTTGCTTTTTTCCCACATACTTTCTTTTCCTGAACACAAAGTTCTTTTGAGGACGCCTTCTGGAAAATAGATCTCTGTTATTTCTAAATTTTCTGAATTTTCTCTTTTTATACCCATCCTTCCCCTTTGAAAATGAACAATCTTTGCAAGAAGATTTTCGTCGGGAAGTGAGTTCTAATTCTGGACAGCCGAAAGGCTCAAGGGCATATTGTTCACAAAATTGATTACCTAATGCTCGTTGATGCTTGAGGGCTTGTTTACGCTCCCATTTTTCTTTGCATAGCTTGGCATTAGTCTGATCTATAATCTGATTTATGGCTCCGAAACTAAGTTCAGAGGCTCTAAATCCATGCATGGCTTTCTTGTACTGTGTAGAGAAATATGGCGGAAAAGATTCAAGATATCTTAGCCGCATAGTTTCATCATTTATATTTCCAGAGTTATAATACAATCTCTGCATAAAACATTGATATTCTTTAACTCTAGACATGTCACAAAGCCTTGCTCTAAGAAACATAGCAGTGTTCATCATCTTATCATCATCTATGTTTCCTATGAATTCCTTAATAATTGCTGCTGTAAGAGCAGTGTAGCCTGCCTGAAGAATAGCTTCTTTATCAGGGAGTAAATCCCACCATTCTTTAAGGATTCCAACAAATCCATTAGCTATTGCGGAGGCAATTGTTCTGGGATCCTTTCTGTAGATTTCAAGCTGGGTATTTCCCCATCCTATCATTCCATGAACTACTTCTTTTACTTCAGCAATTGTTCTACATTCTAACTTATAATAGTTTGGTTGGAGAGTTTGCACTCTCGCCATTCCTTGTAGTGGCTCTAGAGCAGGAGTTACGGAAGATGTTTCTCCTATTATCATTGCTTCAGCTTCCTGATGTTTTTCTACTTTAACCATGCCTACATGCTTGTCATCTCTGAAAAATAAAGGTCTGTATTCATCAAGAATTTCTTTGTGTGGCTTTTTGTCAGACATCTTGGCAAGATCTGTGACTTCAGACCAAGAGACAGCATGTGACCAATCTCCTTCTGGTTTTTCTAAGGATTTCTCACATAATTCTTGAATCTTGGGAGATAATTCAGGAAGGCATTCAACAAGTTCCTGTACCTCATTAAGCTTTTGATGAGTTTTCTGTGAATCATCATGCAGATGTGCCATACTTGATTCAACTAGTTCATGTGTGTGTGATAGCTGAGTAGCTATACTGCTTTTAATGCTGGTTGAGTGATCTATCAATGGCTGTACTAAATCAGTTATCCTTTGAGTCATGACCTGTGGTATTTCAGTAGAAACTATTCTATGATTATGCTGTATTAATGTTTCTACTCTCTTAACTGATTTGTCTATACTATCAATCTTGTCACTCAAAACCTTCAAGGCTCCTGAAACATCACCATTCTTTCTAAGCTCTGTGGCTTTCAGAGTTTGTTCCATTTGAGCAATTTTTGCAGAAGTAGCTGTTACTTCTTCATGGACAACTTTTACAGCTTTATTTGTCCAATTTAACATTTTGGAACTTTCAGATGGTTCCAATTGTTTATCAATGGTACGCTGGTACCAAAATACTGCTTTTTGAGTTTGATCTGGAGAGATCAATTCATTAGGTTCAGTCAAGGGCAGATTATCAGTACTTTTAGAAGCCATATTGATTGCAGGACCATTGCTGGGAACATACTTCTGACTGACCAACTTCTCACAATCAGAACACCATAAAAATTCTGTAGATGGATCGTGCACCAAAGCATTATGACTACAGAGAAATGTTTTCTCTTTTTCTGGGGGCTTCTGACTATTTGAAGATTCTCCCACTGAGAAATATGAAGTTGTAGACGATACAGAATTTGATCTAGGCAAATTTATATTGGACTTTGATTTGAAACTGAGAGTTACATTGTTTTTGTTTTCAACCACTGCTGTGGCATTTTCTAACTTAGGCTGAGCCGACTGTATAAACTTTTTAGACAAAGTCCATTCTCTAGGGACTTTGATTTGTGACCAAGAAATCAACTCGGGCTCAATTTTCTGACTTTCTAGGTTGACATGGGACACCATGCTGCTGCCTTTAGTGACACCATGTTTAACAGCTGGATACATAGTATTGACTAATCTATAGATAACTTTGTAATGGACGGCCAAAGGGCAAGATCCTGAGCGCATATTGAGGCCAGTGGTAGCTAGATGGAGTTTAAGGACATCCTGTAGTAAGTCTTCTTTGGTAAGAGAGACTGGATAATTTGGGTAAACCTCAAAAGAGATAGGGCCATTGTGTAGACCTGTTTGGATAGCAGCCAAAAGGGAGTCTTTAAAATTATCAAAACGCAAATCCATGAGACAACAGAGGATGGAGGCGTTAAGAATAGCTCTGGCCTCAATATGCGCTCAGGATCTTGCCCTTTGGCCGTCCATTACAAAGTTATCTATAGATTAGTCAATACTATGTATCCAGCTGTTAAACATGGTGTCACTAAAGGCAGCAGCGTGGTGTCCCATGTCAACCTAGAAAGTCAGAAAATTGAGCCCGAGTTGATATCTTGGTCACAAATCAAAGTCCCTAGAGAATGGACTTTGTCTAAAAAGTTTATACAGTCGGCTCAGCCTAAGTTAGAAAATGCCACAGCAGTGGTTGAAAACAAAAACAATGTAACTCTCAGTTTCAGATCAAAGTCCAATATAAATTTGCCTAGATCAAATTCTGTATCGTCTACAACTTCATATTTCTCAGTGGGAGAATCTTCAAATAGTCAGAAGCCCCCAGAAAAAGAGAAAACATTTCTCTGTAGTCATAATGCTTTGGTGCACGATCCATCTACAGAATTTTTATGGTGTTCTGATTGTGAGAAGTTGGTCAGTCAGAAGTATGTTCCCAGCAATGGTCCTGCAATCAATATGGCTTCTAAAAGTACTGATAATCTGCCCTTGACTGAACCTAATGAATTGATCTCTCCAGATCAAACTCAAAAAGCAGTATTTTGGTACCAGCGTACCATTGATAAACAATTGGAACCATCTGAAAGTTCCAAAATGTTAAATTGGACAAATAAAGCTGTAAAAGTTGTCCATGAAGAAGTAACAGCTACTTCTGCAAAAATTGCTCAAATGGAACAAACTCTGAAAGCCACAGAGCTTAGAAAGAATGGTGATGTTTCAGGAGCCTTGAAGGTTTTGAGTGACAAGATTGATAGTATAGACAAATCAGTTAAGAGAGTAGAAACATTAATACAGCATAATCATAGAATAGTTTCTACTGAAATACCACAGGTCATGACTCAAAGGATAACTGATTTAGTACAGCCATTGATAGATCACTCAACCAGCATTAAAAGCAGTATAGCTACTCAGCTATCACACACACATGAACTAGTTGAATCAAGTATGGCACATCTGCATGATGATTCACAGAAAACTCATCAAAAGCTTGATGAGGTACAGGAACTTGTTGAATGCCTTCCTGAATTATCTCCCAAGATTCAAGAATTATGTGAGAAATCCTTAGAAAAACCAGAAGGAGATTGGTCACATGCTGTCTCTTGGTCTGAAGTCACAGATCTTGCCAAGATGTCTGACAAAAAGCCACACAAAGAAATTCTTGATGAATACAGACCTTTATTTTTCAGAGATGACAAGCATGTAGGCATGGTTAAAGTAGAAAAACATCAGGAAGCTGAAGCAATGATAATAGGAGAAACATCTTCCGTAACTCCTGCTCTAGAGCCACTACAAGGAATGGCGAGAGTGCAAACTCTCCAACCAAACTATTATAAGTTAGAATGTAGAACAATTGCTGAAGTAAAAGAAGTAGTTCATGGAATGATAGGATGGGGAAATACCCAGCTTGAAATCTACAGAAAGGATCCCAGAACAATTGCCTCCGCAATAGCTAATGGATTTGTTGGAATCCTTAAAGAATGGTGGGATTTACTCCCTGATAAAGAAGCTATTCTTCAGGCAGGCTACACTGCTCTTACAGCAGCAATTATTAAGGAATTCATAGGAAACATAGATGATGATAAGATGATGAACACTGCTATGTTTCTTAGAGCAAGGCTTTGTGACATGTCTAGAGTTAAAGAATATCAATGTTTTATGCAGAGATTGTATTATAACTCTGGAAATATAAATGATGAAACTATGCGGCTAAGATATCTTGAATCTTTTCCGCCATATTTCTCTACACAGTACAAGAAAGCCATGCATGGATTTAGAGCCTCTGAACTTAGTTTCGGAGCCATAAATCAGATTATAGATCAGACTAATGCCAAGCTATGCAAAGAAAAATGGGAGCGTAAACAAGCCCTCAAGCATCAACGAGCATTAGGTAATCAATTTTGTGAACAATATGCCCTTGAGCCTTTCGGCTGTCCAGAATTAGAACTCACTTCCCGACGAAAATCTTCTTGCAAAGATTGTTCATTTTCAAAGGGGAAGGATGGGTATAAAAAGAGAAAATTCAGAAAATTTAGAAATAACAGAGATCTATTTTCCAGAAGGCGTCCTCAAAAGAACTTTGTGTTCAGGAAAAGAAAGTATGTGGGAAAAAAGCAAAGGTTTAAACCCACTTGTTTCATATGCAAAGGAGGCCATTATGCCAATAAATGCCCACAGAAAGATTCAGAAAAAGGTAAAGCAAAAATTAATGCTTTGTCTACAAGAGGCATTACAGAAGAAGATTACATTTTAGTCTCAGACTCTGATAGTTATTCTTCTGACGTATCATATCAATCTCTTGAAGGAGAACAGTGCAACATAATACAGCAGGTCACAGATGTCAGTGATAGTTCAGATGATAGTGGTTATGATACGATACCATCATTTGTAAATTTCTCTGTTAATATGGTATCTAACTTCTCTCATCCTATGATGCCACCAAGTGCAGAACTTTTAAGAAAACAGCTTGAATGCTGTCAAAGTGAATATGATTGTTGTCCCTTATGGGATACTTCCAGAAAGATGTCTCTTAGCAAGAGACTCAGAGAACTTCAGGATAAGTATATGAGACAGAATGAAGCAGAGCAGAAAAGAATGCAAGAATTAGCAGATATGGATATGCATCCTGATGATCCATATGATCCTGTCCCAGTACGACCTCCATTTCAACAGCGCATCAGACAGAGACAGACTCCTGTAAGAGGAAGATCAGGTCCATGGAGAGGACGAGGATCTAGGCCACCAAGTAGATCATTTCCCTTTCTTTTTCCAGAAGAAAGGATACAGAGAGCCCCTGCATCTGAAGCTGAAAAAGCTGAAAAAGAAGCTCCAGAAGCCTACAAGACCTGGAGAAAAAGAAGAATTGAATTCTTAGAAAATGTCATCACAAAGGCCACAGAAGAATTCACAAAGCTTCTCAAAGAGCAAGAGCAAGAAAAAGCAGAAGAATCTTCTGAAGAAAATCTAGAAGAAGCATTCCAACATATAGCATTCCAAGAAGAAGAAAATACAGAACAAGTAGAGGTATGTACATTCAGTTGTACTCAAAATCCCTTCATTGCTATTGCTATATGTATACCCAATATTAAGCCTTATCTATTAGATGCAATGATAGATACAGACGCAGAGATTAGTCTGCTCAGATCTTTAGCCATACCACCAGACTGTTGGTTAACTACACATGTCAAGATAAGATTTGACAAAAGAGAAGTAACTTCAAAATACATGGCTGAAATCCCAATTAGTATAGAAGGAATTTCCAGAACAATCACTTTTTATCAGCATGATATGGAAAATTATGATTGTTTACTTGGAATTGATTTTCTGAAGGAATGTGGAACATTTAGTATATCTAGAGATTCTATATCTCTCTTCAATCCCCAGGTACAGATACCTAGAAGATATTCATTCCAGTCAATAGTACCTCTTCCTCAGAAAAGTAAAGCAGTAAATAATATGTGGATTCATAAATCTATTGCTGCTTGTCAGACTAGCATTGAGGATATAATTTCAAAAATCAAAAAGAATGTATGCAGTGATAATCCTCATGCTTTTGTTCATATGAAAAGGCATAGTTGCTCTCTTAATCTGCAACTTGTAAAAGATGCAGATGGAAATGAAATTATTCCAAAATTTAAAGCACACCATAGAGGGATGATCCCTTCCGAAAGGAAAGAATGTCATGAGGAGATTCAAAAACTTCTCAAAGGCGGCTTTATTCAAGAATCTAACTCCCCCTGGTCTTGTGCAGCATTTTATGTTAACAAGAGAAGCGAGCAACTCAGGCAAAAGAAGAGATTAGTGGTAGATTATAAACCACTAAACAAATATATCTCAGCAGTTCAGCATCCAATACCAGCTAAAGATGATTTGCTTAGTAGAATCAAGAATTCAAAGGTCTACAGCAAATTTGATTTGAAGAGTGGTTTTTGGCAAATCTTCTTACAACCAGAAGATATGTATAAGACAGCATTCATAGTTCCTGGAGGACAGTATGAATGGAAAGTCCTTCCATTTGGTTTAAAGACAGCTCCCTCTATCTTCCAGAAGATCATGGATAAAATCTTCGGTGAGCTTTCTGATTTCCTGATCGTCTATATAGATGATATTCTTATCTTTTCTAAATCACCAAAGGAACATGTAGAACACTTAGAAAAGTTCTATAAGACTGTCTATAATAATGGGATTTGCCTATCTCCCTCCAAGATTGAGATATTTAAAGAGGAAATTGATTTCTTAGGAATCAAGATCAAATCTGGTAATATTGAAATGCAAAAGCATGTAGTTGCTAAAATTCAGAATTTTCCAGATGAAATTCTTGATAAACAACAGTTACAGAGATTCCTAGGATGTGTTAATTATGTAGCTGGATTTTATAAAAATATTGCTGCTGATCGGATACTCCTAAACAAAAGACTCAAGAAGAATGCTCCCAGTTGGAACAAGGAAATGACGTCTGCTGTTCAGCGAATCAAGAATCAAGTTCTTGACCTTCCTCCAATGTCCCTGCCAGGATCGGGATTAAAAATCATAGAATGTGATGCAAGTGATCATTACTGGGGAGCAGTTTTAAAAGAGAAAAATGAAAATGGGAAAGAAAAAGTTTGCAGATACGCCTCTGGTGCTTTTCAAGGATCTGAGGTAAAATATCACTCCTCCCATAAAGAAATCTTAGCAGCTAAAAAGGCTATAAAAGCATTCTTGTTTTTTATACAGAATGAATCCTTTGTGCTAAGATCTGATTTGAAGGATTTCAAGAAAAGACTTAATGGAGGAGATCCCTCTAACAAATCTGCATTTAATAGACTCCAGCGATGGGGTTTATGGTTCGATAATTTTGATTTCTCTGTGGAGCATATTTCTGGAAAGACAAATTCACTAGCAGATTTTGCCAGTCGAGAGCTCAACATTTCAAAGGTTGTCAATGTAACACAGGTATTTCATGAGCCACATGGATCTATTTGGGATTACAGGAATTGCAGAAGACAGATTGATAGTGTAATGATCAATGATTATAATATGTCAAGAGATGCACAGAATTTATTGTTATCCAGAGAATATATATCTGTCTGTGAATATGGCATGTCAGAATTAGAGTGCAGACTGTTTGATCCAGAAATTCCAGGAAGATAATTTCACACTCTTCAAGATCCCATGGTAAAATGTTGTCTAAATTGGTTATGGAGACCAGCAAGATTCTGCGAATACCATGATCCTTTACCTGTTGAAGGATTACGGCTCAGACAGTTAATTCCAAGGCCCAATACACTGTGGAGATTTGAGTATTCAAGACTCTGGACTGAAGAGCATCCTCTTCAGTTTGATCTGTGGAACAGAACAGCCACCCAAGGAGACAGGAAGTATATATCCAATCATTTTAAATTCTTCCTGCAAAAGTTTTTACCTTCAAAACTTTCTGACTCTCCTTTATTTAATGTTCATCCTGACATTGCTTGTAATGTTCTTATTCAATGTAAGATACCTTGGTTTGTCAAGGTAAACTATTATGTGAAAACTAATACTGTCAGGAATGATGGCGAGCGTCCTAATGCAACACTTTGGCGCCGAACTATCCTTCATCACACCATGGTAGTTCATCCTCCAGCTCCAGGCCAAGATCTCCGAATCTTGGATCATTATCTCTTTCCGACAAGGCATCATCTACAGCCTAACACTGATGGGACCGCATCTATCTCCAGGATCTGGCTAGAAAGATCTACAAGAAATCTCGAGGAAGCTCCACCAAGAAATGATGACAGCACTTCGTCAGATGATGATGATGTCTTTGGCCCATCTGTTTGCTTTAGTCCTTAGGTTTATCTTTTTGTCGGCCATGACGGCAGGCCTGTTGCCGGTCTTTTCAAATAAAGAGAAGATTCGATCTTATCTCTTCTCGGTGCGTGGTGGACCCTACCACTGTCTAAAGGCACTTTAATGAGTGGTGTGTACTCATTGTTGTCGGTCGTGGGAATCTACCGGTTACCTCGTTCTCCGGTTCCCAGTCTTCCGGTTCTCGGTGAAAAGCTATGAGAAAAGCCTATAAAAAGGAACTCTCTCATTTCATTCAATACACCGCAGAAGTTGGAAAGCAAGTAGAAGGTTTTGGAGTCTTAAGCATTTCGCTTGTAAGTTAAGCATGTTTGATGAAGTTTTTGTCTTTGTATTAGTAAATCAGGTTCATTACTTGTTGATCATAGATTCGTTTTCAGAATTTGAGGAATACTATGAAAGTGATGATGTATATCAGATTGTTCTGAATATTGTACAAACTCTATTTGAAGGAGAAATTGAGATTTTATGTATGTTTATGTTATGAGATCAGAGCAATAGTAGTATTGTGTATTTTGCATTCAAAGTTCCAGCGAGTTGTTTTTATCAGAGCTATTTTTCAGAGTGTTGTGTAAGAAATGGTATCACTAAAGGATTAGAAGTAAGTTTCCTTGAATTCATAAAAGACCTTGAGCTGATAATTCTTAAATCTTCCCAATTAGGCCATATAAAGACTTTGAAATTACTATACTTCAATCTTCCCAACTAAGCCATTAGACTGTCCAAATTGTGGGAATATGGGGTATGGGAAGTTCATGAATATCATGCTTCCAAAGAATATATACAAGTTACAATAATAAATGTGCAGCTATACAAAGGTTCAAAAAGATTAATGTGTTACAGAAAAAAAACATTAAAGGATATGGGTTTCAAAGACGTGTCATTTGAGGGTATGAAACAAATTTTTGTTGGCATGCAATATTACAACCCTTTGTAGTGAATGGATTTGACATGTAGACTTGATTTATCCTTGTCATGTGAAATGTTAAGTATTAATGATACTTTTCATCCTGAAAGGGCTAGTCAAATATTTACCCTTCGAAATAAAATTTTGACCAGCGCTTCAAATTTGATCACTGTACACGAGACGTGACAAAGCAGATGAAATTAGTATAGCTTAGGTAATTAGGTATTGCATTTTGCCATGAGAAAAAATCTAGCAATCTCCCGCCATCGCATCGCGGCTTTTTTTCGATTTCTGTGCACAAAATTGGGGCAAACGGGCCGTGAAATCATTTAAAATTTCTGCAGTGGAGGATAGCAGGAAAATCTTCTATCATGTACAAATTCATTCATGATAAAAAAAACTAATTGTTTTTAGCAATAATAGCAAAGCGCTCAGGTTGTGCCCTTCTGTAATTCATATCAAATTACCTGCTATTTCAAATTATGCATACGATATCACGGTCCACCCGGGATCGAATCCTGCCGCGTTTATTCTTAGGGTTTAAATATACAAAAATCCCTGTTTAATGTCAAGCAAGTTAACAATGGAGGCAGCACAGAGGGAAATGAGAAAGCGTGCGTTGATGAATCGGTGGGGAGAGCTGGAAGACGAGGAGAACGATCAGGATGGTTCGCCTGATTCCGACGTAGAATTTCGCTGCCGCAAAGAACGCTGGTAGGTTTTTATTTTTTTGTTTTGTTTTTCGGTGTCGCTTTTTTTCTTTATTCGAGTACGCCATTGAGATTGTGGGCGGCTTTACTGTGTGCTTATATGGCGTGGATTGAACTTTGGTCACACGCTTCCACATATTCTTCATTTTCAATGCTCCACAATTTTATTTGCTCATATTCTGCTAATTTTATTATTACGTTATTGTTGTTTGGATGTTTATTAAATAATGTGGTGCCAGTAATGGGCTTGTTGAGCTGAGGTCTATGCTAAGTTGAGGAACGCACTCGATTTTCAGTACTCCACAATCTCACTTACTCATATTCTGTTAAATTTATTGTTCCGTGAGTGGTTTGTAATACATCACAGGGTCAGTAATTGGCTTGTACACTAATGAATGTGCTCTACAATGTTTCACAATCTCCCTTACCCACATTCTGTTAATTTTAGTGTGGTTCGAATGTTTGTGAAATAATGTAAGGCCAGAAATGGGCTTGTTGAGCCGAGGTCTTTGTTGAACTTGTTCTAGTTTCAGTTGTACTCGATGGACTCGAAAATTATTTACTTGAAAATTCATAGTTAATGAGATGCAAATGACATCAGAGTTTTGACACCTTGTCTTCTCTGCAGTGTTTTTTTGACAAGTTCCAAAATTTGTAAAAGTAATTTTCATTGAAGGAAATGTTTGGCTTGCTAGACATGCAGATATTCTTGTCTTGTTTTTTTTAGCTTGGTTAATCTGAGGTGAGGTTAATAAATTGTGGGTTAAGCTCCGACTGATCTGTTTGCTTAATTTACAAACTGTTTGAACTTTGCATCCGTGTCATATCCATATGATGGGGTTTTGTTCCATGTTAATACTCCTACTCTCAAACAAAATACTTGCAAGTACATACTTTGCAGTTCTATACATCGGCTTCCTGCATTCATCTTTTGATCTGTTTGAATGATCCTGGTATCCTAATGTGCCTTGGGGTGGTTAATGATGATGTCTTTTCTTCTGGTGCGAGCAATAATCAAAATCAAAATGAGTGAGAGTGATGGTCTCTAGGCCAAGCACCAGTTTTTAGTTCAGGTCTTCATCAGAACCTATCTCTTTAGGGTTCTGTCCTCTGTACAGCTCTGTTTTTGTAGGTGTGCCTGGGAAAACAGTGTTAGGATATTCTTGCCTCGGGTGATCTCCCTGGGTTTTGTTTTGATCAAGAGCTAGAGCACTTCTTCCCCTACAAGTTTTTTATCACACCTGAATGTATTCTTGACTCCCATTAAAGTATTCTGGTTGCTTGTGGACGTAAATGCAAATTATTTCCTTCTGTCGCCTTTGGTGCAATCTATTGTCAGTATTCTATTTTGATGGTCAATTTCTTGACAGTCTGATGTCCACGCTCAACATTGCAAAAAGTTGGCTGCTGGCTAAGAAGATAATAAATGTAGGGACATGTGATCTATGCTGTACCATTTCATGTCTGATCTCTGTGCTTTGCTTATATTTAGTGGATGCATGTCTAGTTTAGAATTTTGTCTTTGTGGGGTTCGGGATTGTGGATGACTTGTGCTTTTTTGATATTCTGCTGGACCAGATATAGCTGCTCTAGTTTTGACAACATTATATGGGATATTATCTTTATCTATGGGAGCCCACTCCACAAAATTGAACCCCTAGCGATCTACAAAAAAAGGTTAATGGTTTGTGGCAATAATGCTAAGACATGACAGGAAATACAGGAAGAGAGAAGTGAGTTTGGGTACAAAAATAGCATATTGTGATTGTAACATTATCAGTCAGCAAATATGTTAGGGTATGTGTTTACACATTATATAGCTCTGCCCTGGGCGTTTTATTGGCAACAGCCTTCCAATTCTATTCTGTTTGGGTCTATCTTGGTGGGTGGTAGCTTTTTCTTTGTTCTCTTTCTACTTCCTGTCTTCTTGTGTCCAACACAAGGAGAGAATGAAAAAAGTAACTAATTGACAAAATTCCCTTAGATATCTACCCCAAACTGTCTCCACCACTTGTGTCAGTGTGGTATTGAGGGCTATCATGGCTGGACAGAACATGGGTCAACTTTTTTCTCCAGGTTAAGCTTGCATTATAGTCTTGTGTGGGTAAGGTTAGACCTACCCGAGTCATGCTCAAATGTACCACATTCAATCTTGTTTGTACTCAAATGAACCCTGTATTTATTACACCACAGCCTCACCACGTGTCTAGTGGGTTTTGGGCCGCCCTATTGCTTTGTTGCCAGGATATAGAAATGGGTACGGGTTTGAAACGTGGAAACGATGATTTTCAAAAAAACCTTGGGTACGAAACGCTACAAAAACGTCCGTACAATATATTATAAAAAAAATTAAAATTAAAATATATATATATATATATATATATATATTTATTCATAGTACTCATTTTAAAATTTTAGTCCATAGACCATAATAGATAATTGATAAAACACTCAAAATATTTTGTATTCATTGAAATTTGAAGTTCTAAAGATTCATCATTCAACATGGTTACAATTTCAATGTTTCATACATACATGATTATAATCTAGATTCTAGAATATATCTTCCAGAGTTTTCTCGTAATAATCTCCATGAATACCACTGACAGCTCCACTCCCACTAGCTCCACTATCCATCCCTTGTGCAAAAGTTCCCGGATTTTCATCATCAATACCAAGTAGTGAAAGTAGGCTAAGAGTAGCGACCAAAGCATCAAAGTCACTAGCCTCAGGATCAATATCCTAAAGTTTGTTGGGACCTCTAATATAGCCTTCAGTCTTGTGTGATAGGATGCATAAATTAGAATGTACATACATTGAATCCTCAACCTTCTTGGATGCTAACTTGTTTCGTTTGGCTGAGTGGATGAAGGTATATGTACTTCAAGTCCCACTTTGTTGAAGAATTGCTAGCCACTTGTTACAAAAAAGTTGTTAGAAATTTCCAATTAGTAATAATATTAGTTTACGAAGAACATACATTTTTAATTAATAAACAAACTTTTGATTTCATTTTAATATTTTATACTTGTGAGAGGATTTTAATGGCAACAAGTCGTAGGTACTTGGCATCATGGCCATGTACATACCACCACATGACTGGGGTTATGTTGTACTTGTCACATAATGCCTCCATTTCACCCATGGTACCGTTAGACGTAGAGACAAATATGCCCATTTCATAGCGGACTGCACTAGCTATAGTTGGATCAAGAAAAAGCCTCCAAAATGCTGCCTTAGTTCCGTTTGCAACTTCTTGGTCATTATATGGTGGTTGTGATGTAGAGTAAATTATAAACAATCATAGACTTTGCTATCAAGGTGTTTACAAACATCAACTTGAACCCTTACTCTGCAAATGAGGATCAAACCAAGGACTAAAAGGTTTAAAGACTTGTAAAGTTGATAAATAACATCAAGAATGGTTTCATTATCATCATCCCCTGTCTCATCATCCTTAACACTATCATTTCAACTCCCTATATCATTCCTCCTCATGAAGAATTCATAAATACTCACCATCCTTCAACTGGCTCTTGGTCTCTTGTACTAGTCCTTGCTCAAGACATAGACTTTTGCCTTTCAAAGCTTCTCATTTCAGTGCTCTTGCTTACACAACTCAGAACACAATTAGACTAACCACAAAAGAACTCAAACAACCAAAATCACATAGCTCACTTTGGTTTGTCAAGACTATCGTTAAATCTTCTTCACTAGTCATTCACCCAAGACATGACTGTTAGGATTTTAGTCTCCTTTAATGTCTTATAACTCCTCTGCCTCGCTCCTACACTTCAAACAATGTCAATTCAACCTTAATCTTGAATCAAAAGGATCAACTTTTCAATCTTGCAACTATTTCCCTTCTAAATTGCCCTTTGCCCTTATATTTGGTGTATGCAAGGTTAAGGACTTGTGAACCAACCCATGACAACATGAAAACCTCTTTAGGCTTCTCCTAACACACCTTTAGTGCATGCAAGATCTCAGACTCCAACCCTTTGATATGCCTTCTCTAGCTCCACTTTTGTCCCTAAGCTTGCAAACCCTTCACTAGGTCTAGAACAATCATTTTTCAAGCCTATCTTCTGATGCTAAAGGCTTCAAGGTAAAAACTGTGGTTTTTTGAGCACCCATTAAGGATTTCTAGGTGTATGAAAAGTTTCAGGGATTATCTCAAAAGATGCAACATGGTTCCATTGTTAAATGCTTCTTGCAATTAGTCCTCCTCACTGTGTTTCACGGTCTTCACACCAACGTCAGCAAAATCTCATGTGTGGGAGCTTGATTTGATGCCAAACCTTTACCAACACTTAGCCAACCCTAGGACAAAGATTATTACCAACTTTCATGAATTTTCACGGGTTCAATCAAAACATAATGCAAATTGTAATGTCCCTTTTTCCCACCTAGGAGCTGGAAATTGGTCTTCTTGCCATTCCTTCTCCATGGCAAAGAAGAGGAAAACAAAGGAGAAGACCCTTTAGCACTATATACTATATTTTATCTAATAATATAATGTTTTCTTTAGTGTTCTTCTGTTCTATATAGGTCGGCCTTGCCTAATTATGTTTTGGTACCAAAGGAAAGATATAAAAGGAGAAGAGGGAGTTCATTTGCACTCTAGCTTGGCGTATTTTCTCTATCCTTTGGCAAAGAGAGCTTGTTGCTCCTTAGTCATCCACTTGGGGACAAAAACCCTCTTGCGAGGCCTTGTTGAAGGACAAAAACCCTTCATTTGGCTTGGATGAAGGACAAAAACCCTTCATCACCATTTGACATTGAAGAAGGAAGTTGATTTGAAGATATTTTTGACATCTCCAGCTGTTATACTATTTTTCCAGGGTGGAGCGACCTACCTAGGGTAGGGTTTGAAGACATTGGCAAAGAATTTGACAAATCTGGTTTTGTAATCTTATTTGCCATATTTTTAAAGGCCAGAATCTTGAGTTGCATGATTTTTGGAGACTTCTATATCTATATTTTATAATTAATTCGTGGCTGCAATTTCCAGTGTGTATTTCATTTCCAGCAGTGTGTTTTCAGTGCTTGATGGTTATATGGGCTTCTAAAAATTCTAAATATCATATTTAAAATATTAGCGAGTTGTGTGGTGTTTTTGGCATCTTTTCAAGCAAGTATAAGTTGCTGGTTTCAGTGTTCAGTCTGCTGCAATTTCATTTTCAGATCTGCATTTAAAATATTTAATAAAAACGCTAAAAAGGGTTATTACACAAATTCTCTTCACAAACCCTAAGTCTGCTCCTTACAAGCCCAAGAAGCTAGTTTTGGTTATAACTCTCATTGTAACTCGATTCAAGGCCTATAAATTGTTACACTGAGAGGTGTCTTATAGTGGCAGGCAAGGAGTGTAATGGCGTGCGTTGATTGAAAAAACTTTTTATTTGTTGACTAATATTTAATGGTTAAAATAATTTATTTTTCAATGCCCGACTCGATGTTTAATAAATTAAATAAATATATGATTATGTATTTATACACGGAAATGTAAGTTATTTTAATTGTGTGAAAGATAACAAGTGTTAATGGGTAAATAATTGTGCGGGGTTATTACAGGAAGGATGTGAAAGATAACAAGTGTTAATCGGTAAATAATTGTGTGGGTTATTACCCGAAGGAAATTCAAGTTAGGTAAAGTAACAAATTTTTAGATTTTTACTTTTGGATGTATTTTTTACTTTTACATGTAAATAACTATATTAATTTTTAGTGGAAGATATTTAGTGCCGAATAAATAATAGGTGTGAATAAGTGTTTTATTTAAATGTATTTTAGTTTTTACTTTTAGGTTAGTTTTATTTTATTTTAGTTTTTACTTTTAGATGTGTTTTATAAATAAAACATATAAATAAATGTTTTATATTTATAATTAAAATTTAACTAGCATAGATATCTGAAATGCATCTATCTAAAAGACATCGAGAGATCAATCTCGAGGTGCCTATTTAACTTATGTGAGAATCCTAATATAGGCGCTTCAGATTGATATCTCTTGGTGTCTTTAAGATAGATGTATTTGAGATATCTATGCTAGTTATGGAGATCTGTTGTAATGCTAGGAACAATATTCTTTTTACTAGTAAAGGTGGAGGAGCCCAAAAACGTGTGGCTTGCTAAGTTTTCTTCTTTGACCCCTGGAGGAGACAGTCATAGTTTGAAGAAAGAACTTTCATGGTCATCCTAGAGACACTTGTAGTGAATGAACTTGCATGAATGGATTCATCTAACCTCTCTTTAGACCTTGCACTCTTACCCACACCCTACATGCAACACCCTTCAAAGTAACACAAACCTCACTCTTAGTCTCAGTCACAGTTTCCTACACATGTAATGCATATCCTATTTCAGTCAGCTTAAGGCCACACCATGGCTTCCAAATCATTCATTTATCACTTCACACCCCATCAAACACGGGCAAAACATTCCAAGCCTTTATATTAAAAGGATCACAGTTAACATTTAAGAGTTTTCTTGCAAGATCACATATTTTACTATGTAAGCATGGAGATTACCTTAGGTTATGGATTTACTAGCTTATTACCCTGTTTGATACTGAACTATAATCACAAAAGAGAATAAGCAAGAAATGCATCTTTCATGAAGTCATTGCACACTCTGAGCAAAGCCATTTCTTCAACAAGATATTGTCAAAACATAGTATTTTTATTATTCATGATATATGCTTCTAACAAATCACCCAGACCTCTATCTTACTACCTCCTTTCATTCCTTCCTCCTACACTACGAGGAATGAGGTTCTAACTGACTCCCATCCACCATGTACTCGAACTCTCATATTGCATGGAACTCCTCTTGAAATGTAACTGCACTTTTAGGATCAATATGACTCATTATACTCTCATTAGCCAAAATAGGCAGTTTTACAACATTTGTTCACATGTAAGGATTCTTGTACCTCCTACTTGACCTATGACACCACACACACACACTCCTTAAACCTACAAAACAACCTTGCACACCTTATTAAGTCGCGATCCCTTACATCATTAAGACACTTGAACACAAAAATGGAGGGAAAGACATGAATTTGAAAATTTATATTTGGAGACTCCCTCTCTAACCTCCTAACTCATCCACTTGACCTCGTAACAAAGGAAAATTGCACTTTTGTAGTCTTTCAATGATGCCCTTGCATTAGGTTGCCTATTTAGTAGCCCAAGTATTTCATTGCTACAATATTTGGGATTCAGGCACAGGTAAGGAGATGCAATGGGGTGGTCATTTTATTCCACCTTTTCATGATCATGCTTTTAACTTGATTGTAGAAGATTTCTTCAGGATCTTGCTCTTTCTGTTGTATGATGTCTCTAATTTTTTTAAGTATAGAGTTAATGCTATCATAGATTTCCCCTATGCAAGTGTGATCTTTGTCTGCATATCTAATCATGGATAAAATAGGCTCAATAAAAATGAGCAAGTATGTAACCTTTGCCCACCAATCATTATCAAATATCAATGATTTTATTTTGATGGCTCGTTTTGTGTTTCCTTGCCTCCACATGGACCAAATATCATCAATCACCATATCGCTTAAGGCTTGCTTTACCTTCACAAGTCGTCTTAAGACGAGCGTGTGAGAGGCAAAGGTTGTTTCACAACCTATTAAAATAAATTAAAATAAGTCAAAATATAAAATTAAATTTAAAAGAAATTCAATCGATAATTTCATAGAAAGTTAGCAAATAAAAATTAGAAACTAGTAAAGTGTTCCCTTACTTTCAGCAACTCCAACCTTGAGAACCTCGTAAAGATAGCCTAGGACATATGATGATTTGTGACAAACATTTGAATCTCATTTGCCTCCGTATAAATTTCCTCTATCCATGGTATTTTGCCAATCTTTTGCAACATCAAATTCAAGGAGTGTACTGCACAAGGTGTCCAAAATATGTGCTCATATCTCCCTTCTACAATCAACCCTGTTGCTCTACAATTTTTTGGCATTACCCGTGATGACTTTGGACAACGTTTTGAGGGCCCTCTAATTCAATAGCCTCAATCAAAATATTAGCAATATATTGCGCACAATCAACAACCTTTAAGAACATTGCCCTTTAGGGCACACTGCAACAATGTTGTTTAGAGGTCTATTTCGGGCATCTTTCCATCTATCTAAAATAATAGATAACCCCGAGTCTTTTCATGAATCCCTAATTGGTTGCAAAGAAGTATGTATATGGTCCACTTCTTTTGCCAACAATGATGTTCTAATCTTCTCATAACTAGGGCTTTTGTACCCTTGTGGTGCCTCGTTAATGTCTTTCACCATTTGTTGCCAATATGGTGATTGCAACACATTGAAGGGCAGCCCACATGCATAAATGCATTGAGCAACTAACTCATCAACAATTTCCCTTTTCTCATTTGCAAATGCTTGCTCTAATGGACCTTTAGTTCTCTTTCATGAGAAACTCTCTTCCTCTATGGGAGTTTCAATTTCAAGTGGTTGGGTTGGAGTTTGAATGAAAAGATGGTTTGATGGTTTTTTTGAACCCCGCCTTTGTAAAGGAATGGTTTTAGATCTAGCTCTTGTAGCTTGCAAGTTAGCCTCCTCTCGCTCTTTAATATATGCCAAAATTTGTGTCTTTTCAATCTTTGTAACATTTTCTAATCCCCGTTCCCATTTTCCTCATTAAATGAGTTCTGAGTAGGGTATATGAGGACTTGAAATGTATATTGCAATGACTACATATCTAAGATTGAGAGCCACCGCCAACAAGGTACTCCACTTGCACATGTCTCCAAATAGGAGTTTTAGGATCTTGTTTTGTGGGATCCATACCCCCTCTTTGGCTTGCTTCCCCATGCCCTCCCCTTGATGCTGAATTGGATGCCATTTATGTTTTTATATCTCAAAGACTCAAAGTTCAAACCTACAATGAAAAGCAAAAACAAAAATTTAGATAACAATAAATAAAACTACACCCTACTTTGCTTTTGATCACTAAGTTCACTGTATGGGCGCGAGGTGAGAGCATACACAGTGTTCAAATTTTTTGATTTAAAAAAAATGAAATAAACTTTTATAAAAAACAAAAGTAATTAAACCTTACGCGTCCTATTTTGTTTTTGATCACCAAAAAGAATAAATTATTAAACCCCATGCATCTTATTCTGCTTTTGATCACCAAGTTCACCGTATAGGTGCGAGGTGAGAGCATACACAAAGTTTCGATTTTTTAATTACAAAAAGCGAAATAAACTTATAAAAATATCAAAAAGAATAAATTATTAAACCCCATGCATCTTATTCTGCTTTTGATCACCAAGTTCACCGTATAGGCGCGAGGTGAGAGCATACACAAAGTTTGAATTTTCTAAATTTAAAAATATAAAAAAATTCTTAAAATAGCCAAAAAAAAAGAGAAACCCTATGCATCCTATTTTGCTTTTGATCACCAAGTTCATTGTATAGGCGTGAGGTGAGAGCATACACCAAGTTTGAATGATATTTTTAATTTAAAAAAACAACATATACTTTTTATTTAAAAAATGTGAAGAAAATGTTTCATTTTTTTTTAAAAACATAGAATTTAAAAATTATTAAATTAAAATTACATATTGATATTATGATCAATAATCATGAATGATGTGTGCATTATGCACACATCATTCGTGATCATTGATCACATTAACATTTTCTTTATAAAAAAAAAACTTGGAAAAACTTGATTTTTCCTTCTTGAAGTTGATCCCTCCTTCCAAATCTGCTTTTAAACTCCTCCTTGAGGCTCTTAGCTCTTAGTAACACCTCCTAAACTCTTCCTTCAAGCTGCTCTTTGATGTCTCTTTACGTTTCACAATGTTAAATGTTAGTTTAATGAAAACTGAATTTAGCAAGAGAAAAGAGAGAGTGTGATTTAGAATGGACCAAAGATGTCATTATATAGCTTTTAGGAAGTGTCTTTAGCAAGTTTGGGTGGGTAGATTAGGTTTAGGTATAATAAATGTAAGTAATTTTTTAAATTAATTTGTAAAGTTTTTAAAAAGGAAAAACCGACGGAAATGTCTGGGACGTTTTCGGGATGTTTCGTGCCCATTTCCGTTTTAGAAACATTTCTAGCAGGGTATAGGGGGCCCAAGGGCGTTTCCTGGTAACATAACCCTATTGTCGTGAGAGGGATTTAAAGTTGGTTCATTCAATTGTGAGTATCCTCGATTACCATTCCATTACACCACAACCTTTTTTTACCATGTTTAGGTTTCAAAGTTCTATTGAAACTTAATTTGAAGGTGATTACCTTCAAATAGGGACACTATTTTGCTATACATGTTCATGATCACATGTATTGCATTTCTGTTAGTTTTAAGATCTAGTCTTTGGTATTGAATCTTCATTTTTGTCTGATTTGTTTCTCTCTTTGTGAGGTTGTTTTTTCAATTAATTTATTTTGCCATGATTTGGAAACATCTTCAAGATAAGCACTCTTTTAAATTGTTTGTAAGCAGAGTCTCTCATGTCAACCTGATTGATTTAGTTCCTCTCTGACCAATCCCATCATGGGTGTATGCAATTACGAATAAGCTAGTCTGAGTGTTGTTGAACACGGTAATCATCGAGTACATAAATGAGGTTGGGGATCTTATCAATCTATTTGGAAGTACAGGAAACCATAATTTAGTCTTCAATGTCTGTCTTTTCTTTGAATTCAATGATAATTGAATTACAAACCAGTATGGGAGTTGACCTTGCTTGCCTGAAATAATTATCTTCCCTTAAAACAGATGGCAATGCTTCGAGTCCTATTCAATTACATGTTACTGATGCTTGATCTACGAATTGCTTTCTTTTTCTTGATAGATAGCATTTGCTTTCCATGGAGAAACAATGGAAATGTTGGAGTTTTTATTTATTTGATATCTTAAAAGATTTCTAATAAAACAGGGGATATAAAGCGCCGACCAAAGTACCTAATGTAAACCCTACTACTGTGCTGTAAACAGAAATAGGGTCTATCCTTAACTATGCTATCCTTGGCCTCCTGCCTTAAAAAAAAATCAGGTCAAAGCCTCTAAACAGATTGCATGAAGCATATATATAACTTATCCTGAAAGATACATAAAAGAGCACAATATCAATCCAATACATCTTATCTTAAACAATGAGGGGGAACCCAAAACAGCCGAGCTACTCATTGAGATAAGGTTTTCACTACTAAAGAACACCTAATTCAACCAAAGACAAGTATACAAATTACCTGCACATTTGATTTGTATTAAAATCTTCTGGCAAAACCAGTGGCAAGGCCCGAAATGTTGGATTCTAAATTGCAGACGCAGGTTAGACCAGAAAATTCTAATACATTTACACTGCAGCCAATCCACTCTTGAAATGAAAAATATTTGATTTTCTTGAGACTTTTTACTAGCTGCTTGTAGTTGTGAAAAGCAACAGGAGGACCAAAACATAGAGACATTGCAAGAAATCAGGAGCAGAGTGCCATTTCTTACTTCCTTTATTGGCCAATCCAGCAAATTTTGGATCTGTGTTTTGGTACTTAGATGCAGGCGCAACAGTGGTGTCCCTCAGAGTGGTCATTTTGCTCTTTTATAGAGCTGACATGCTCCCTACCAAACTTTCCAAGCCTTAGGCAAAATTCTATCACAGTTGACTCTTATTGTCACCTGATTAGTATGGCTATTGAGAGGAATCTGCTGATGAATACTTGTTATGATTCTGGAATTCATGAACTGTATTCTATATATAAACAGCTTAACCCAACATTTTATGTGAAACTTCTGATGTCTTGAATGTCAACAGCTAGTAAAAAATTCTAGTTGAACAGTGCCAACAATCTCCAAAACATTGTGGTAATTATTAAGTCCGTATCAGGTTGCGCCCGAATCATGATAAATATAATGGACTTCAATGTTCAAGAGTATAAGATGTTCAAATCTTGAATATCCTTCTTCCATTTCTTCACAAGCTTTCTCCATTTGCTAGGTAATCATCCACAACTCTTATGCATTGGCAGACAATTTTCTCCTTGTATGCCTTTTATTTTCTATTTTCAAGATTAGCAACAAAACAACATACTCTGAGATTCTTACTACTACTCTCTGAAACTGCTTCCCCAGCAATTTGTTTTTTGTCCTTACCAGCCATGTTATTCCCACTTTTATAGAGATCAATTAATTCCGGTGACAAAAAATTGCATCAATCACATCCTTAAATATGACTTCATTTTGACATATCAAGAAAGCCGGGAAATTGCTCCGAGCACATCTGTGACAGGATTCATTGACCATTGTGAATTTCGCGTGCAATTCACAACGCATCTTCATTTTCTCATGATTGTGCCAACCCTATTTGTCAGTTGTGAACGACACTTTGACTTCACAATTCGGTGCTAACTTGGTTGCGATGTACACATCAACTTGATAGGTCCCATAGGAACTACAAGACAAAACTGGGACACTGACTGGACAATTGCCTCGGGTAACCTATACGGGAGCTTCTTTGACACCTGGAGGTCAAGTGACACATCATTTCCCAGATCAAGAAGTGATTGGAACATGAATGATTCAAGCAACTGAACCAAACTGCAATTAATTTGATGTTCTGTAATTGTAATATGCTCAGTTCTCATTGGGATCAGCATTGATTAGACTTCAATCCTGTAATAACATCCCCTTGCCATGCGGTGCATCTCTGGACTAGGTTCACACTGATGTATGGCGCTACATTGCAGTCGATAATAATTTTTGGGATAATCTATTTGTCTTATTAGTGTCTAGTCATTTAGATGAGTCCCAATGTCCCCATGTTATTAAGGTAGGTGCAAGTGGATTGTCATTTTGTATGATCACCCATGTGAGCAGATGAAATTAGGCATACATATTCTAAAAAATTAATCCTATATAATGTCATGATGACTATAGGTAGATTGCATAAGATGCTGTAGCCTAATATGTGATGTATTGTAAGCTAGTGGCTAAGTTGATTAGGCCACACTTAATGCACTTGAGAATGGTGTCTTTCTCTATATGTGATGCATGCTTAAGCTTATTATGCAGGGAGAAAAATAACACAGATTTAATATTGGTGTCTTTGTCTCTATTGTTGCATCCTTTCCATTGCATGCAATACATTTTCCTTTCGATTTTTGTTATTAAAGCATTGGTTCAAGCACTTTGAGAGATTTTGTGGGAAAAAGTATTGCATGAGAGCCATTTTTCATGGTCAAGTAAGCCCTTTGCCCATTGATCTGCATGGATCAGGCATAAGATCCAAGAGGTTGTTTGGAAGCAAGCCAACACAGGCCACCACAAGAAGGTTTAAATTTGAGAAGGCACCATTTGTTGTTGGAAGGCAACTTCGAAGTTGTTTATTGCAAGGAGAGGAAGTTATAGGTTGAAACTTATTAGCTGAGTGGAAGAAACTTTTTTTTTACCAGATTGTAATTAGTGTTTCTATAAAGGAAAGACTCTTTTTTTTTGTAAAAAAAAGTGCAGAAATGTATGAAAGAGTTGTTTGCATGTGGAAGTACATGTGGGAAAAAATGATTTCGGATGATGAAATTTGTGGCAAAAAGTGCTTGCAAGTCTAGAGGAAGCTTTTTGAGTTCAGAAGACTTTCTAGCAAATTGAAGCCAGAAAAGACTGGAGCAACAAAGAAACCCTTGGAGTATGGACGTAACATTTATATGGCACAAGATTGAGCCCTCTTCTTTTCTTTGAAAATGTACTTCATCACTAGACTTTTTGACCCCAAAAATCTCGAAGGATGAGTTCTTGTCAAATTGGCCGATCTGATTGAGATATCTTCTGCAATCTTTGAAAAAAAAGGAATATGTACTAGATTAATTTGGATGAAAAGGTGGATGTGCATTTTTCAAAAGATGATTTTTGAATAATTGGATTTGATAAGTGACAGAATACTATCATTTTTAGCCAAATTCTCTCTTTAATTACTCTTTATAGTTATTGAGAGGTCACATTGGCAACCAAACCATAAAGTGAAAGGATCTTAAAGTTATTTTTATGAGGTGTCGCTGAAATAGCTAAGTTATTTTCATTATTTTTGCTTTAAGTTCTCTATATGGTCATGAATTCTGATTTCTTTTGGACAAGTGGAGAGTGCATACCCTTTATTTTTCACATACTAACGACTTCTCTTCACAGGTTGTTGGCATACTAATCTCCTCGAGTGCATGTGTTTAAGGGGTGCACTAGGAAGGGTGGGTTTTAGATTGAAGGACTTTGTGGGAGATTGTTGTGGCACCTACCTTTTCTAATACCATCATACCATCGCCTTATACTTCATATTTCCTCGTCACAACGCCCTCAAATCAACTTTCCATCTACTCCAAGTGTCTTCTATCACCCTTCCTCCATTCTCTCTTCCTTTACCTTTTTGTGGCCTGTTTGCACATGACATCATCAACCACGTTGATGAGGTTGATGATATTTGTAGTCTCTCTATCCAATTGACTTCATTAGTTGGCCAATGGTATCGGCTAATTGACTTTAGGTTATGTCCCCAATTTATAGGTGTTATTATGGTCATTTCTCAATATTCATAATCAAATAAACTGCTTTGCTCGTACCACAGTTACCTAGGTCTTGAGGACAGGGGGACGAAGGGACGGGGTTTCTGGGATGGCAACAAAATTCCCAAATTTTGGGGATGACAGGGGGACAACTATTAAAATAATATACAAAATTAATATTTAAATATTTTAACTCCATTCAATGAATTTTACAGCTTTAAACCGTATTTAATGTATTTAGGTGCTTTCAAGATTATAATTTAATGTACTTGGTAAAATACCAACTTTTTAAAAGTAAAAACGTTATAAAACTTTTGAAAGATTTTAAAAAATTAGGGGACGTCCCCTCCAAGTCCCTAAGACCCTAAAACGTTTGGGACGTCACCAAAATTTCGGGGACGCGTCCCATCGTAACATTGGCCCGCACTCACAAATCTACCCTTAAAGATTGAAGAGATTTTAGGGTTTAGTGGAGCTCACACTTGGAGGTCATCATAGGAGCATTGGGTTACTTAGAGCATCAAGAATAAGAGGTGATCTAACAAGGTCTATCTTAGTCTTTGCAGTCCTCAACTTTGGTCTACTAGTCCCTAACTCTGGTTTACTTAGGTCTTCTTCCTATTCTGCTTGAGATCCATTCACATCAATTTCTCAGAAGGCAATACAAACCAAGGAGGGGATTAATGTGCTGATGGTGTCCAATCACAAGGAAGCATCTCTAACCCTAAGTTCTTCTCTTTATTTGGTTTGATTGATTATTCTGATGTATTATGTATTAAATAGGATATTGTAGCATATCCTTAACTCTTACATAATAGTTCCTTTATAACACATGCTTACCACCAAATGGCATCACAACCTTTAGTTTAGGATTAGCTCTTGCTAATTTTTCTTAGGACTCTAGCTAGGGCCTACATTTCTGTAAGTGTAGACACCCTCTTTTAGATCCACATAGAACCATTGTACTCATGCCCCTTTTGCTATATCTTGCTTGTGCGTCGGCCCTAGTATGGTCTTCTACTTATATCCTAATTTATGGAAAGAGGATTTATATATTGACCATCTTAGCTTACCTTCAAAAAGTACATTTAAAGAGCATAGAAACTAGGTGGTTATTTGTAGATTTTTGGCCCTACAACCTAAGAAATAAATTATACTAAAGTCAGAGTTGTTTTTGATGCCATTTACAAATTGTCATTTTACTAAAAGTTGACCTTAGAATTTTGTAGTGCAAAAGGGAGGTAAATTGTTGTATTTGTATTGTAAACTTTCCAAAAACATCTCCTAAAAATGTCTTTTTTGCTCACCTCAAGAATTGTAGTCTAAATATTAATAAAATTTATTATTATTTTGGATGTGGAGGAGTCTTGAATTTGGGAAAAGGAAGTAGGCGAGTACCAGGGTATTTTTTAAGGAATGAGGTTTTTTGCAAAGTAAATTATCGTAGCTGAACATTTTATTATTGAAAACTTGAAAACATGTACATTGTAGGTGAATTAAGGAAAAATTTAGAATTTGATTCTGAAAAATGTACTTTTGGCAAGTTTAACAAATTTATGTACATTTCATAGGAAAAGTTGGTGATTTTTTTTTGAAATTGGATTGATTGGTGAATCTAAAATTTGAATCCCCCCCCTAAATTTAGCCAAATGGTGTAAATAGCCCTTAAAAACTACCCTACTCACAACAATATGCATAATATAATAGAGATCACACCATGAAATGTTTTTGCGCCAAGATGCACTAATACACATTATACTTACAAATATAATAGTTATCCTTAAGATAAATACTCCTCAAGGAACAAATAACTCTACAAGCTCTCTCAATATGAGAATGCCACTTTGAGGGGGATATTCATCTTTTTTCTATAGACCTCCCTTACTTATAACGAATAGGTAAACCACTAATCCCAAAGTAGGATGACACATTGCTCAATATAACTAATTCCACAAGTTATCCATATGACCCAACATAAACTTAAGGGGTGTGTGCCACACAGGCATTTCCAACAACCCATATACATCATAATATCAATCCTTCCTTGACACATTTTTTCCTCAAAACATGAGAAGAAACCAAATGACAAGTGTTCCTCAAATCATTGCATAGTTGTTGTCATGCTCGATCATCTAACCACTCATATGACAAATCTATTAACCTAGTTTTTGATTCCATTGTGCTACTTTGTTTCCATTGTGCTACTTTGTTTCCATTGTGCTGCTCTGATTCCATCATGACCATAGTTGTTGCTCCTTGGATTTTATACATAGTTATAGTGATGTCTCCTCTGATGACATGTTCCATATTAGTTTGCATTACTCTTGATTCCATGTTCTAAATTCTTTTGCGCCACTCTAATTTTATTCATGACCATAGTTGTCCCTCTATGGCTTACATGCGTAGCCTTAGTGATTTCTCTTTTGATTACATGCACGCCCATAGTTGTTGCTCCTTTGATTCCATGTATAGCCATAATTGCTACGATTCCCTTTATAGCCATAATGATTGTTGTTTTGATGCTTCTTGACATGTCTCCATGATTGGTGCCCCACAATGATGTGGGTGTCTATATGTTGCAACATTAGTCTAATTTTTTGTTACTTTGACTTCGTCAACCTTTTCTTCTAATATATGTGCCTCTTTAACCTTTTCTTTGCTAGTGTCATTGTATTGAGTAGATGAAGTGTTTTTTCTTTATGTTCCTTTCATGTATTTTTTTTCTTTTTTAAAATTCTTTATGCTCTTTGTCAGAAACATCAGATTTATCCTCGTGCTTTATTTTGACCTTTCTTTGTTCCTTGCTACATGTGATATATTGCAAGGTTACCTGTTTTCTTCTGTACCAAAGTTTTATGAAATTCTTTTGCACATTAATATTGATTGTTCACTTTGTCTCTAACCAAGGATATCCAAGAACAATAGCCAAACCCTCTAAATTCAATGCATAAAAAATTGAATGCAAAACATTTTTGCTCATACTGAACTTCAAACTTTTAAAAACTTGAATGTTCTTACCATCTATTTGTGATGACTTGAGGTTCTTTGATTGAAGCTGTAGATATTGTGCCAAGTCCATGTCGATGAAATTATACCTTTTGCTAGGGTTTATGGAAACAACGATATCCATTTGAATGCATCTCTAAAACTGAAATATTGAAGCTTCTTTCTTTGGAGCTGAAATTTTTTAACCATTATTCTCCACCTTTTCATTTGCTTCATTTTTATCCTCATCTAATTTTCACCACTGGCATCATTTTATTTTTCTTCTTCATTTGCATCATCCCCCTCCTTATCATCATTTTCTTCCTCTTATTCTACTTTATCGTCATTTTCTACCTCCTTATCCTCATCATTATTTAATTCTTCTTTTTCTTCTTTCTCATTCATATCTCCCTCAATATTATTGTTCTTTATCATTCGCATCCTCCTCCACCTCCTTTTCTTTTGGGTCCCATCTAGCTAATAAAGCTTGTTCAGTTTCTTCCCAAGAAAATTTGTGTATTTTTTTAGAGTATAAGACCATTTGTGTGCTTCTCTACAAGTTCTTTCCATAATTGATAGTATTGAAAATCATGGTTATAGTAGGTTTTCTTGAATCGGAGCTACTATTCTCTAGCAGTTACACCACCCTTCCTTTCACACTTAGGTAATTTTATGAAAACTAGGGATTTAAGACATCTCACATTCACTAGAGCTCCCTTTCTACCCTAGATTAGACAATAAGAAATTGTAGACAAATAGATTTGAATATTTCTTTTGAATTGCAATACATTGCAGTTGATTTGCTTAACCAAAATGAAAGATATGAATATTTTGCTAGGATCATGCCTTGAAAAAATGACAGATCTGCAGTTCCAAAGGGCCACTTTGGATGGCCACATCTTCCTCAATATTGCCTAGAATGTTTAGTGTAACCACTTTTTGGAAAGCTCACATAAAACTCTTTTGATGGTGTAGAAATCATCTAAATCGATTTTTTTTTTGAGGAGAAAGAAGCTCATGAAGTTGATTGCTTTCGCCTTAATTCTGCACCGATAAAATTGGTCAGAAGTCTGATTTGCAAGGTTAACATTGCACTGCCATAGCTCCCTCGTTATTGTTTGGCATCCTTAGTGTGACCATGCTTCAGAGAGCTCTAGAAAAGCTGTTTTCAACCATGCAAAAATCACTTCAGTTAGAGACTTATGTGACGAGAATGGCCATTTGAAAGATAGATTATTTCTCTTTGAAAACAAATCTTCAATATTAGACAATCTGTCCAAAAAAAAGAATAAATTCTCACTTTCCAAATTATGCTTTGATACCACTTGGTAAGATCCACATATAATAAAACAAAAATTCCAATTTATCACAATAATATCCAGAATATTATATAGATTACAAAACATGAGATGTTTGTGAGCCAAGATGCTCCAGTATGCACAGTACTTTGAAATATAATAATTTCCCTTAAGGTAGAACAACAACATAAAATATTCTGTAAGGAATAACTCTCACAAGATGTCCCAAAATGAGAATTGGCACTTCGAGAGAGACAACCTTCAATATGATTTTACCAATAGAATACTCTCCACTTACTTGACATCCTTCACAATGATATGTATCTATTTTATGCAGATCTCTAGTACTGATAATTGCAACCGTCAGAGACTCATTGCCTGATAAAACTGATTCTACATGTCGCCATCTATATCAAACCATAGGCATCCTTATGCTGACAGGCATTTACTAGTGACAGTTGGGTGGTCGTGGCAGCCTGTAATGTCCGTGCATAACTAATGACTAGCCGGAATGAATACAGAGGACCTTGATACTTAAACTAATAAAAACAGTCGACTTTAATAATTCCCTTTAAAAGGTGTGCAACTAGTGTGGTTTGAAAAAATGAAAGAAAGGAATTTCGTGATTAATCCATTAAAACTGATGGAGGACTTGCTGCCTTATATGCATATCACTGCACTCACACTGCCAGGAAAAAGGGAATATCCATCTCTCCTGGAAGAGCCAAAGCCACAAGCTTATAATGTTTGCAGGGCAGGTATAAAAATTTCTAGATGGCAAAAGAGTGCAGAGAAGATCTACATGCAGTCACTGTGGTCCTTGTGCTGCTTTCAAGTTAAAGAAGCTAGAGATAATTGGCAGTTCAGATTAATGCATATAATAGGTCCGGTTTTATCACAAGCTCTCCTCTACTGAAGCAAGTTTACCTATGGCAATGGCGGACTTTCCAACTCTCTCCTTTGAATATAAAATCTAAGTTTTATATCATCATCATTTAACATGGTGTCTCTAATAGTTTTTATTTTTATTTCAATTTTGGGGAAAATTTTATGTGCAGTAAGTTGCCTTTTACATGCATTCATCTTCAATGAATTATAATTTTAATTATTCTCACCTCAAGTCTTACCCTTTCTTAACTTACAATCTTCTCCGGAAATATTTACCCTTCACATTTTAAAGCTACATTTGTGTCTAGGTCACTATTGCATAATGCATCCTGATTCAACCTTTTGTTGTGATATTGTTGTGAATCTGTGATAGTAATGGGAAAAGCTCATGGTTTACACAGATTTCTATAGAATGCATAGCCATGGATGGCCAACATTAATGTGCGGTTTGGTAAGTGGTGATCAAAGTTAGATAGAAATTGTTCACATGAAATGATTCTTAATCCATTTTGGCTATTTATCTTTTAAAGCATTTTTAGTGTTTACTTGCTTATAATTATGCAGTTTTTGATTGATGATGATCCTATAATATTAAAACTATGTCTTTCTTTTAATTTTGTTTTATTATAAAGGTTGTTGTTATTTTTTTTTTTGGATTTAGATAAGGTGAAGTTCTTCATTGTTAGATTAACATAAAAATTACAATGTCATATATAGGTGTGGAAAGTATTCTTAGAAATAAGGGTTTAATCTGCAACCCAAGAGCAACTAGAAATAGTGTGTAAATAACTTGGAATAAATGAGAGTGCCCCATCACAACCACCAACATATGTTATGGTGGAATTCGATAGTTATTCTGGAATGCCATTTGAAGACACATTTCCATAGACGATTACAATTTCACCAATACTTAGGGATTGCACCTGCATTTGGATGCATATGAAACGTTTCATTTATTGTCAATGGAAAATCAAGGTTGCAGGATACAGCACACCTATTGATAAGGTACATGTATCCGCGTGTTGGATATGGATATGAGTATGACACAGCTCGGACATGGCCTGGATACTGTACCTGGCCATATTCATATATATGAATGCCTGTAACTGGGCTGTATCAAATATTGCGGGGTATGGTATGCAGGCCAATTTATTGTTATATCTGATTTTAAAGTTTATAAAAATTGAAAAAAAATCCCTTCAAAAAGGCTGAATAGACACTAAATAGATGGCAAAAAAATTGCATATGACCTTCTAAAATGCGTTTTAGCAGCAACAATTGAGGACATGGAGGTGAATAGTGTTGATTTGCTCTATTACTTCAAAATTTCACAAATTTGTTCAACCAGCTATGATTTTATTTGATTTGCTTCTTTTGGCTTACTCTACTTCTTTCCTCTCATTTCGTCTATTATCCTTTGGCATACACAACTTGCAATTTTTTAAAACACCCTACTTACTACCAATGCCTTTTCCATGGATTGCGAGTGTGTATTTTACTTGTAATTTTAACCTAGTATATATATGTTTTTAGTTATAAAATTGATAATTATTCTAAATATAATTCTTTTAATTTATAATCGAGATTATTATAATATTTTAAATATAAACATATATAATATTAATGTATATGTATATGTGTATATATGCCGTATCCAACCATATCCATAATAGGGGTCTTAGAAATTAGTCGTATCTATATTCAATATGTTTCTGTATCCATATCCATGCAACTTTGAGGAAAATGATCACATGCAAAAAATTTGGATGCGGATTTAACATTTTACATGCCATACCACGGATTCTACTAGCATGATTATCTTTAATTCATTTATCTAAAAGATGCTGAGATATCTCTATTGAGGTACCTGTCTACTCTACATGACAAATTCAATATAGGCCCCTCAAGACTGATATATCTTGGCATCTTTTAGATAGATGTACTAAAGATATCTATGTTAATTTGTAGTGCTTTTAGTGTTTGCATTTGGGTGGATGCATTTGAGAAAATATGCAACTCAGTCTTCATCAAGTAGCTAAGGAGAATTTAAAGTTTACTTGTAATTGTTTTAATGCACCAGCTACATGCAGATATGCACTCCTTTTTATTTTAGCGGAGTCTAACATAGCTTTATTTTATACAAAAAAAATATGTGCATTGATAGAATAATATATAGTGTAGCTCTTGCTTCCTTAAATGCTGGGGTTATATGTGGCATACTAATGCCATTTTTTCCCTTTCCAGCTTCCAATGTTATGTTGATATATGTGGCATAAGTTGTAATAATGCCTCTCTTCCTTTTCGGGTGCTTAGTTCTGTGCATGGTTTTTTGTGGTGTAACAATGCCATTCACTTCCCTTTCCAGCATTTAGTATTGTGGGTGATATATGTGGCATGGTAGTGCCATTATGATCTTGCCACGGTTCATTTTAGGATTCATTTAAAGTTACTTTTTTGGATTAGTAGATAAATAGTAAATACTACTTTGGCTCATTATTGCATTGTAATAATTTAACATTGTTTCTTTTTTGTGCATTTATAAAATAATCTAGAACCTATGAAAAGTTTAAGTGTCTCATTATTTCTTGCTCTCAAGCTAGTTACGTTAATCTTTATGGTTTCTTTATTATCATACAGTTTCTTCAGCAAGAAAAGATATAATATCAAATGCTTGGCCTAATGTGAAGTAACATTTATTTTTAGCTCTCATGTATAGCCTTCTCACATTGTTATGTGTACATGCTGTTTCCAGGTTCTCAGATGCTTTTAATTTTTTGATCAAATTGCCGGAAGAGGTTCATATATGGTGTGGCTATGAAGAAATAATGTGGCCTCTTTTGGAGCCGTTTTGTAGTTATTTTGAATGTAATGAGGAAGGGTTGTCAGTTAAGGTGCTTTGGAAGAGGATCTGTGCAGAGCTTCAGAGATGTACTCAGTGTATTGTCCAACATCACAAAGCTCAGAAAATGTACAGTACTGAATTTGAGCAGGATACTGTTAAGCCTCTCCTTACTGTTCTTAAAACTCTTGATGAGGAAAGGGTGGCTGATCATCTTAAAGACATTAATTTAAGGGCGGAGAAGAAAGAATTGAATACTGAAAATGATTATGCAGAAGTTGTTAGTGTATTGTTTGAGGTACAGAATTTCTGTTGAATGATTTGCAAAATACACTTTTCTGTTTTTATTATTTATGAAAATGTTGCAAGTCACTGGGAAAAATGACCTAGGAAACTCTCTTTCTAAAGTCTGTATGTTTTCTAAGCATCAAAAAACTGTACAAGATAGTAAGCTTTTGAAACAGTATTGATACTCTATATATTAAATATCCTCAGACCTGTATGCACCCTTAGACTATTGTTAAATTGACGAACTAATTAATGTGTGGAGGGTTGTATCTGAGAACATAGTTGTGGTCACTAACAAAATTATTCAGATCTTTAAGTTATTATTTTGAGATGCAGATGTATTCTTATAGTTCTAGAAATTTAATCCTATATACTATGTTGATAGAAACAAATATTTCATGTGCAGGTGTTAATGTATCCTGATTTACTAGACGACCAAGTCATAGCTAATGCATTTGTTCTATTTCTCATAGAAGTTGAGAACTCGCATGAGTTGACTCTTGCTGGGTACCAACAATATCCGGTATTATTTTATATTTTACTTGTAAATATTTATAAGTATATTAGTTTTTATGTGCGAGTTATTGATACTTTTTAGCGGGTTTATGTATTTTTAAAAATAAGTATTTTTTTGAATTTTTAGGGGGTCTATGCTCTCTTGTTTCTCCGGAAAACAGAAGCCCGGGCAATTGGTTTTCGGCTTGCGGGATTTCTTGGAAAATTAAGGTATTGTTTGCCATATCAAATTGAAAGCAATAAGTAATTCAGTTATGACTATGAGAAACAACTGATGTGTTTCCAAATCTTGATGCAATTAAGAAATATATCAAAGATGCTTGAACCCTCTTAATTATTTTTCTATAAATGGCAACATGAATGTTTCTTGAGCCATTACAAGAAAAGTAACAAGATTTTGGGCACCAAGATGATTTTTTCAGGCAAGCTGCTCTTGTGCATTTGTTTTTGACCAAGAATTTAACTTTGAATCTCCTTTCACCCTGTTTGAATATGTCAAGATTTTGCAAACCTTCCATGTTGATTTTTTTTCAAGATCCAATTTCTAAAACTCAAGTTGTTTGTTGCAAGGCATGGAACGAATTATGATCCTAAGGCCACTATTTCAAGTCATGGCACAAATGGAGATCCCATCCTTGTATTCCTGATGCAAATGAGGTCTATATGAGAAATTTGCAAAACTAGGTTGGAGTAGATCAAAGTAACAATGCAATTTGGTTCCATATGGCTTCATCCTCTTCATTTTCTCAAGCTCATCCACAATAGGTTGTACAAGGTGTAGTCGAACAATCAGATGTGAGTGAAGAATAGCAGCAGAGTAAACAGGGGAAATCAATTCAGCAAGAAACTCTATTCTAGCGCAAGCAGAAGAAAATCATTGCTCATCAGTTCTTGAGAGTGATTTAGCTTTGACATGTCCCCACCTAGAACACTCATCAGTAATCCCTGCTTTGGTAAAACATGTCAAAAGATTACCCCCTGCTACTTGCATTGTTTTCATTAGGAATTTGTTGTCAGACAGTTTTCTTGATGATGACGAATTTTGAAAAAACAACTTTCAAACTTGATGAGGGCAAGAGAAAACTAATAAATCACCAGTAAGTCCCAAAATTAAAAAATCCAAGTCTTAAATGACTGAAGAAGACTTTGTTTTTGAAGAATCTAGGATTGTAGATTTAATAGTAGGTTTTTTAGCAGATTCATTTAAATTCGTTGGAGGATCTAAATTAAAGACAAGTGAGAGAAGTTACAAGAAGCAAGGAAACAAATAAAAACTCCAAAGGAAAGAGCTTAAGCCTTTGAGGGGGTGATTTTTGAGACGTGGTTCTTGTTTGAGAGGAGTGAAGAGATTGGCACACATGCTGGTACATTGCAAATAAAGCTAACACCTTTAGAAGATTATTTGAATAATTCTGAGCAATTGAAAGAAGAGATGAAAAGAAAAAAAGAAAAACAAATTCCAATTGGGCTGTGAAGCCAAGTTCAATTCTCATAATTCTAGTGAAGGTACTATGAAAATACTTGCCACACTGACCAAATTTGTGTAAAGAATGCTGATCTAGAAAGAGTGAATGCCTTGGCATTACCAATAATGTTCCAAATAGGCCATGAAGCAAGCCCAATCCTCATAATCTTGTGAAGGTACTATGAAAATACTTGCTACATTGACTAGATTTGCTTAAAGAGTGCTGATATAGAAAGAGTAAATGCCTCGTATTACTACAATGTAACACATTGAAAAGGATCCTTAATTGCTAATGATGTCATGCCCATTAAGAATTGAACTTGGATTTGGTTCGACTTGGGTTTTTTGATGTGTTTGGATAAATTGATTTGGTTCGCCTTTTTTATGTCTAAAAACCCTAAAAGTAAAAACATCTCTAACCCTAATCGCATGAATGAATGCTTATAAAAGTGATGGCAGAGCAGATAAATGATAACATATAGCAGAAAAACAAAGCGACACAATAACATTTGAGATCGAAGTATTTCGATTTGAGGCAGAGGTTTGGTTGTTATTTCGTCATTTGGCTCTTTGATTTCATCTATGACGGCGTTGCCTTGGGTTCGGCTCTGAATCTATTTCATCATTCACTTGTCATTTCGTTATTCCCTTCTCAGTTTTGTATTGGAGGTGGCTCGGGTTCGGTTGTGTTATTGACTCCTCCAAATTTGCGGCAGAAAAGGTGTTGGTGGGTACTCAGAGTTGATAGAGGTGCTCGCTCGACGACATAGGTAAGTTTTAGATATAATTTAGTTCTAAATTTTTGATAGTTTTAGTCATAGGTAGATTTAGTTTTAAATATTATTGATTAGGGTTTATTAATTTAATTGTTTATTCAATATTGTTTAGTATTTAGTTATTAACGTTAATAACTAAATAATAATAATTAGTTATTAACGTTGATAACTAAATATTATTATCTAGTTATGTATTTTTTTTGTTTTTTTAAAATTTAAAGTTTTTCAATTTTTAATATTTTATAATATTGATAACTAATAATTAAATAATAGTATTTAGTTATTAACATTATCTATTAAATAATGTTAATAACCAAATACTATTATTTAGTTATCAATTTGCCTATTTTTTATTTCTTGTAATTTTTTTACATTTTTATTTTAGTATTGCAGGTAAATAAATGTCTAATATAAATAATAAAATCAAAACTAAACAAAGTTTATTCTTTTTCTAATAGTTTTTTTAAGTTGCAATTTTTAAATTTTATTATATATTAAAAAATAGATGTTTATATATATTTTAAACTATGTATTGATAATGTTCATATTTTTTTTTGCAGGGAGTTGATTTAATCCAAAATAACCAAGTGTGGATTCTTATTCAAATTTTGGATAAGGGTTAGAAAGAGGATGTATATTTAGATTATTAATTAAACATTCAGATTAAACTATACATATATAGCAATTTGCAAGATGGATCAATTATGACGTGTTAAATTTAGTAAAGCATGAGAAGGTGACTACACTTACCTATTTGGCTAATTTGGACGTTGATTTGCGTGTGATAGAGTGATGAACAAAGTGGAAATGTTTTGTAGATGCTTCATCTCTGATTCTGGAAATGTTATGCAAGAACAAATCTGTTATTTACAAACATATTTGGCATTTCCGTTCCTTTTTCGGTAGTTCCATCCAAGAAAATGGTGGAGTTCTACAACTTTCTATGCCCTTGGGACTTGTAATGTGCTTTGTTGTAAGATATTAGGTCTTGCAAATGTAAGGTATTAGGTCTTGTAATATTTTCACTAATGCCCTTTGTGATTAGTGAAAATGACCAAAAACTCTAATTGTGGTGAAACTAGAAAAAAGGTTAGTGTTTGGGTTGAAGTGCAATCTATATATTGCGTAAGTTGGGACTACTCCGAAGAGGCCTCAAATCGCATGTAGTTCTCCACCTAGAGATGTGACATTATGATATCTGTATGGATGCAACTATATTAGACAATTCCATCACTGATAATGTTTGCAATGGTTTACTTATTTAGTGCTTGACTTGGCTTTGATTGTCTTTGGCTTGGAAAGCTTGATTCTAGAACTTGGTTTGGAGTGCCTCAAACTTGTGTAGAGGTTTCTCCTAATGTGTGCTGCCACTTTAGTGGAATTTAGAAGAGCTTTGCATGTTTTTTGAGATATATTTGTTTGAGGAGTGTTTGAAAGTGTTAGGTAAGTAAATGAGTGCATTTGACCTACTTATATAGGGTTCTGTTGGTAAAATTTCGCATTAAGGCTAACACATGAGGAAAGTAACGACCCATAAGATGTCAAATTAAAAACTGACGGTTGGAAAGCTTTGAAAGAAATTGTTAGTTTCGGTTTGGTCCTTGTTTGGTGGTTTTGTCTACGAGGGAGATGGGGCGCTGGTGAAGTATTGTGCATAGTAATTGTGACTAGTAGACTGTTTTGGACTGATGCGAGCTTTTCTATGAACTATTGGGTAGTGAAATGAGGAGAGAAAGTCTTGCAATAGGACTATGTTGGCTAGATTTTCTGCATAGCTGAAAACCTAGGCAGTCATGAGATAAATCTCCCTCATTTACCGGTGAGGCTCTCGTGTAAGATTTGTCAGTTAAATATACTAGTATCTATTTGTGGGTATTACTTTAACCATGCAGCTCATGAACCATAGTTGTATAGTTTTGCAGCAAGAAAACAACTGTTAAAGAAAGGAAATATCTGATGAAGAAGAAAATAGTAGAATACAAGAAAGAAAGAGGGAAGATGTGCAACCCAATTAATAAATTACAGAGTTGATTGCATACACATAGATATTAACATACAAAATTATAAGCAAAGGGAACTTTTAGATCTAGATCTAGAATAACGCAAAGTTTATGAATAGATCTAAGACAATATGTTAGAAACAAAGTGCACTGTTGACACAAAATTCTCCGGAAATATGCTCCTTTCTATTTCTCTGCTTCAAATAGCTATCAGGGGTTTCAACACAAAGTCTGGAACACAAGAATGTTGCTTACAAATTTTGATCCTTTAACCCGTAGGTTCTTCCTCTACTTATAGCATGTAGAGGGGAAATTACAAATATGAAGCTTTTAGTGAACTGACACATGTGGAAGTTGTAAAGGAAACAATTGGCAATCTCCCTCCTAGAATTCCTCTTTGCATGATATGCATGATTTACAACTGAAAATAGAACCTTCTATTTTGTATGTTTGCCACCTATTTCCAAGTAGTTGACTTCTTCAAGTGATGACTTTTAAACCAATCACTTAAGTTTTATAATTTAATTGATCGCTCAATTACTTTGTTGGAGAAAAGAAAAAAAAAGAGGAACAAAAATTAGAAGAAAACTGCAACACTTCCAGTTTTGTTCTTTTTTCCACATTCTGCATGCAATTGACTCTTTTGCCTCTTTTGCCTTTGACTCTCACTAAATTGGATCTGGAAGCAGCTGATTGTGATTTGCTTGAGGGTATTGCTTCTGACTTGTCTTCCTTCTTATCCTTGAAACTTTTGCAGTTCTTCTCCAGTATATGCATCAGTGCAATGTTTGCCGTAAATAACTCATCATTTTTATTTTTAATTGCATATGAGCATTTAAAAGTTCTGGAAAACGCTCCGGGTGAAGGAAAGTACAAGTAAACTCAATGAAGGTTTCAATTGGAAGATTGGGAGCACATGCACAAGATCCTGGAAGGAATTTTTCATGCACTGATTTCTACACGGGCTGCATTAGAAACAAGAGGATGAATTTTTGCCGGAAGCGTTTGCAATTGGATCGATTTGTGCAGATCTGACAATTAAATTGGTGATAGGTGCATGGCCTGTGTCTGTATCATTGACTTCAACAAATCTGGAAGCTATGCATGATTTTGTTGACCCTTTTCTTTCATCATGCTTCATCATGGCTGAAATAATCTTTGTCTGGGCAACTCTTTTTCTTTTAATTCTGTCGGAATTCTTCGCAATTGGTGCAGATCTGACAATTTCTTTAGATTCAGAGGATATATTCAATGTACCTGACATTGATTTACACTCCCTTTCACTTATATGAGCACCTGTAATGAATACCTGCAATTAATTTAGACAAAGACGGATTCCAGAGCATGAACCCTTGATTTTTATCACAAAAATCTGCATATAAAGCCGGCTGCCCTAAAATTTGAGGCTTTGCTTGCATGCAAAGCAAGCATAAATATTTTCAACTTCACCTGGGCACCTGTACCAATATGCAGATAATTACATAGGCATAACACAAGCTCCTCCAATCTTAGGTGCCAAACTTAGAAGCTTTCTGGCAGTGAAAAATATTTTTTTTGAGCAAAAATCCTCCTTCTTTGGGCACCAAATTTGTCTGGGCTGCAATCATTTGATAAAAGAATTAACTATTCCATCACTATGGCAGCCCATGCTTATATAACCTTCAACATTCTATAATTAATAATTGCCTCTTCTATTCCTGGCAATTAATTAATAAACAAACATGTTTTTTCTTTTAACTTGGGTGCCTAAACTTGCATGCTCATGGCAACCTTTAAATAAATAAATAAAATTTATTTTTAGCCTCCTTTTAGTTCTCTTTGACTTCACATCATGCATTGACCTTCTATTTCTCAATGGTGCCAAAGTTAGGAGTAAAAACTATTAATAAATGTCACAAAAAGCATTATTTATTCATCAAATGGGTCGCACTTTTTAGCATGCTTCAAGGCTACATTAAATAAATAAATTTAATTTATTTTTAGCCTTCCTCTTCCAGTCTTCTTTGACTTCTCCTCATGCATTGACTTTTCCTCATCCCTGGGCGCCAAAAGTAGGAAGGAAAACTATTAATAAATCACATTAAAGTTATTATTTAATGGCCAAAGGGGTCACACTTTTTGAATAAGGCTGATTTCTATATTTAAAAGTTATTTTTGATGGGGTTATTCACCTTGCATGGCAGCTCCAAAAATCCCTTCATCCACTTAAGCTGTTTGACTTTCATAATGGGAATTTTTACCCTGTAAGGCAGGTAAGAAATTTCCATTAATGCCTTAAGTGATTTTTCTTTATTTTATAATGAGAATTTTCATCCTGCAAGGTAGGTAAGAAATCCCGCCTGCCTGTTGCTTCCAATTTTCCCATCGTAACTTAAGTGACTTTGCCTTCATGGGAAAAAGTACTTTGCAAGGCAAGTACAAAAATCCCACCCGCCTACTGCAACCAAAAATCCCACTGCAGCTTAAATCCATCCATTCCCAAAAATGCGACTTGCCTAGGAGAGGCTTTTTCGTGCATGACTTCATCTTTTTACACAAAAGCTAGCTTCTTGAGGCTGATTCCTTCTGGCATGGCGGCCGTAGATGATCTCCAGATACTCTAGGCAATAAAACAGACTGTAGCGGCGAAGGAATTGACCTAGGGGAATTTCACAGAGAAAAATACGAGAAAAAATAAACAAAAAACATTGCCAGAAGTCACAGACAAAGCCCAGGATTCATTCCTGGCGAAAACCCTACTGGTATATGTGAATATTGACATGCAAAACTTCAACAGGGTTAAACCGGAGCACAATTTGCTTCAAACGGGGCTTTAAATAATTAAATAAAATTTTCTTGTAGACAAAACTTGACGAAGGGATAAAATGATTTTCGGCATCTGGGTATTTGTCGAAATTTGCTCCTATGATTCACTGGGAATATCTTGACGTAATACAAGCATCTTCTGGCAATAAAAACACAAAACAACCCGTTATTTTAAAAGTACGATTTATTTTTAATATGGGGTAGTCTCAGATTTCAGGGTGAAATCTGGGGACACCAGACTGAGAATATAGCAATTGGGCTCAAAATAGGTGCTCAAGTCATGATTTAGGGATTAAGCCAATATTACCATTATCAAGTGATCAATTGCTGAATTTAGGTGTTTACATTTGCTGCCCTTTAAGTTAGGAAATGAAATTTGCTTGTTTAAAGGAAAGAATACTTGAGTGCTAAGTTGCCGCATTCGGCGAATTTGAAGGAAAAAATTCGAAATTCGCCGAATTTTAACAGCGGGTTGAAAATCGCGATTTAATTCGCGTTTTTTTCCTTTTTTGGCAAATTTTTTCCGTTTTTGGATTTTTGGTGAAAAAATCGTAAGTATAGAAAAAAAATTGCCATTTTTGGAAAGGGTCCGAGAAGATGTAGCAGCAAAAACTTGCATGTGCCATAACTTTCATTCTGTAGCTCCGTTTCAGGTGTTGTTTTCTCTAAAAGTGCATATTTTCTCGAGCTCTACGCATTGATGGCAATATTTTTCTTATTTTCATAAAATCCATTTTTGCATCTTTTTGGACCAAGCAACTTCTTGCAATCTTCTGAAAGAATCATGAGCTTTGATTGCCTGTAGACAGATTAGTAATTAAAAATACTAGATAGCTTTCCAAAACTCAGCAAGTATTCTCCCGTGCTCGGACTAATCGTCCCACTTGCCAGCTTGGTCGCAACTTGCGAGCACATGTTTTTTGAAGTTTTTGCTTTCAATCACATTATTGTAATAGCTACTTATGAAATCAATGAAATGTGATATTATCTCTCTTTTGAAATGTGAATTTATCTTTTGTTTTTATATATGTAATAAAAATGTATATTTCTCATAGGCGAATTTAATCACGAATTTAATCGCCGATTTTTTTACCAGCGAATTTTTCACGAATTTAATCATCGGCGAATTCGAACACGAATTCGAATGCGGCAACTTAGCTTGAGTGCAAAAACACACTGTCTTTGCTTGATTGGATTGCCTGATTGCTTGGAATGCTTGAAGTGGTTGCAAAATCTCAAATGTGAAAATTTGCAACATAGAGTGTAGTCAATGTCCATATAGAAAGAATTGAATTTTAATGCATCTTGAAATTAAATTTGAAATTTGTAAATTAAAAGATAAATTACATTATAGGAATGTGGTTGTTTGCCTTGTGGAAGGAGGAGCTTCCTGTTTGAAGTACTTGGAGAGATGGATTAGAAATGTTCCATTGGAGGATTGGTGGTGATCACTCTCCAATTTAAAGTAGTTGGAACCATGAAGGGAATTCGGTGTTCCAACACTTAAAAACGAAATTGGGGTGCACCAACTCACCAAAGTTAGGGCGTCAGAAGACATTTATTTGCCCCTAAAAGCCTTCCCAAGAGAGTGTTATAAAGTGTCGAGCCACCCCTTTTCCACCCATAGAACCACATTGTTGTAGACAGATCTAGGTCCCAAATGTGTAAAGTAGTACAAAGTTGCAAATGAATGAAACAGTCATGCCATCAACATGCATTGTAACAAGTGCTCATATACCAAAAGTGCACAGCTAAATGGGAAATGAAGCATGATCTTGCCCCCATGCCATGCATTGTAGAAGTGCTTATGATTCTAAAATGCGGAAAGCCAAAAGGGAATGAAATACTCAATATGTCCCTAAACTTGTATCATAAATTTGTAGAAGCCTGTATGTTGTAGACATTTGAATTTGTTGTCAAAAATATGTTCAGGACGACATTGTCTATTTTTAGACAATAATGTTTGACGGTTCGTCCTTCTCTAAAATTTGTGTAAATGAGTTTTGTTTATTTCTGTTCTTGTGTTCTTGTACTTTGTTCCTCTGTATTATATATTTTGTAATCTTTGTGTGTTTGAATTGCATTGATTTTCACTTAATAACCCCATTGAATACCCCCTCCTTTGAGGTGAGTGAGATGCCTTGTAGATCATTTGCCTCAAAAAAATTGAAGTGTGTTAATGTTAGATGTAGCATATAGTCATTGTTGGATCACATAAAAGCTAGTTGTAGGTGTACACTATATAGAACTAGGATGTGCAAGAGAGTGCATAGTAGAAACCATGACACAAAGAGATAGCATAGATAACAAACATGCAAGAATACAAGCATAAAAGCTTACAATCACAACCATAAATCTTACATATATGGTCATAAAAAAGGCTAAGGCTGCATAGAAGAGGCATACTAGTGTTGCACACACAATGAAGGGCCATATTGCCACATAAACGAAGGCAACAAAAGTTGCAAAAAGGGATACCAAAGTGCTGCATACACATAGAGAAGGCCAAAGGTTGCATACATAAGACAAGTAAACAAGCAAGCCAATGTATGATGATGAAAAGTAGACAATAGCCAATAGGTGCATAAAACAAGATAAAATAGTCATGCACAACCTGCATGTATTAGTCCCCAAAAATTGTATAAATAGCGTGTACGACAATATATAATATAAGCATAATAAGGATGCAAAAGAGTATTATCTAATGAAATAATAACACTTGATAGTGGAGAAGATGCCCTCATATTTGCATGGCCATTGGGTAGGAGGAGAAATCCAACATATATAAGCATTGTAGTGTCTTGTGTGTTTTGCATCATGCTTATATACCTTGTAAAGCGTATGTGTGTAAATAGTTCAAACGATGCTATCTATCAAACTATGTGACAAACACCATTTGTAAAGTAAAGAAGCTTGTAGTCAAGTCAAACTATGCTATCTATCAAACTATGTGACAAACACCATTTGTAAAGTAAAGAAGCTTGTAGTCAAGTCATGTTCAGGGTCCCAATTTTGTATTTTTAAAATATTTGAATCTTTTTTAGATTATTAATTTATTAATTTTTTTTTTGTTTGTTTAGATTGCAAAAGAAGTGCTACCCTATGACGTGGTCAAAAGGGTGAGAAGATAAATCTTCAAGTGTAGGAGACTTGATCCTTGAAATTGCATTGTGCACAATGGGTGTAGGATGTATCACTTCATACTTAGGAGATTGCTTGCATACAAGAAGAGACCTAGGAGATGGTCTGTGGGAAATAGAGTTTGTAGGTCTAACATGAGTAGGCTTAGCACACTTGAAGATATTATCCCATTTCCTCGTTGTGGGATTAAGGGTTGGAGCAAGAGGGATGTTTATGAAGATATCTAGTGATAGTTTAGGAGTTGTTTTTATTTTTATGATGTATTCCTATTGGGAAGCCAAGCGTTCCAATAGAGGAACTTTATCAATTAATTAGTTATTTTGGTGAGCATGTAGGCTCAAGTTGTGAGATTATTAAAGTACTTTATGAGGTCGGCCATTATTTAATTGTAGCACCCCTTATGATATAAAAGGAGGTTGCTTGGCCATTTGATGATCATTACGTGAATTCTAATTATCTCTTTTGGAAAGATTGCTTGTGAAGCATCTCTCTTCCTCTCCTAATGAGGGAAACCCTTGGAGAGTCTTGTGTGAGAACGAAACCCTTCACCAAGTCTAGGGAAAACTTCAACACAGGAGTGTCCAGCCCCTTAAGAGATCTTTTGCTGTTGTTATCTTTATTTGCAGTCCTAGGCGGATTGCCTTAAGGTGCCATTTGGTCATCAATTGAAGATTTTTGCACTATTTCTTGTTGTTTATGCATGTTTGGCCTTTCTAAAGTGGAGCGACCTGCTTTGTGGTATATTTTGGCATGTAAATTGGCTGGCTCAAGTGGGGCGACCCACATAGAGGAATAGTTTGGTGTGTTCTTGCGACAAGTTTGTTTATTTGAGATTAGAATCATGTTCTTCATATTTTTAGAGGCCAAGATCTAAAGTTCTTTTAATTTTGGAAGTGTATTGCTATTTTTCCAAGCTCTTTGAAGTTAGTTATAGTTTTGGAATATTTAATTAATTTCAGCAGTCTGAGGGTGTTATCTAAAAATTAGATCATCCACTTACGAGCTTGCAATTTTAGACTTTATTGCATGGAATGATTGTTGGGAATTTATAATAATTTTAGAAATTAAAAGATCACTGATTCAAGGATTTTTGAGGGCACAAAAGTGGGTTTGAAACCCCCAAAGGGGTCACACCCCTAGAAGGGTGTTTGCTGGTAGCAGTTGAGGGTTTCTATATATTTATTTCAGTCAGCAACAACTTATTCATAATCTGAAAATTGTGGTTTATGTCCATCTTTGCATAGTTTCCCAAGAGTCCCCAAAAAGGGACATTACAAAGTGCTACCCTATGACGTGGTCAATAGGGTGAGAAGATAAATCTTCAAGTGTAGGAGACTTGGGCTTGTGCACAATGGGTGTAGGATGTATCACTTCATACTTAGGAGATTGCTTGCATACAAGAAGAGACCTAGGAGGTGGTCTATGGGAGATAGAGCTTGTAGGTCTAGCATGATCAAGCTTGATAGGCTTGGGCATAAGGTTTGTTAAACTCTTAGAAGAGGGAATAGGCAAAGGGACCTCATAACAGATATCTTGAATCGTAACGACCTGATTGCCATAAGTGTATTTCATGCATTGATGGAGAACCAAAGGAATACCCCTAAGCTTATGAGTCCAAGGGTATCCTAGAAGCATATCACATCTCCTAAGACTATCAACAACCAAGAAAAGTGTATCCATAGTAACAAATGCCACTATAAGGGGGAGAACAATATGTCAAATAGATTGATTAGGAAACTTTGTATTGAATTGGATATGTTGCTTAGTATAGCCCAAAGATGTAAGCAAGGTGAGAGTGAATATATTATGCTAGAATTGCTATCAACCAAGACACTATGAATAGGATGCTTATTGGCAAAGGCTCGAATATAAATCACATTAGACATCATCATCAAGTATGTCATTGTCATCAAATGTAATAAGAGGCCTAGGAGGCAAAAAAGAAGTAATTGCACCAATAAGAGAATCAAGTGGATGATCATATGAATTTGGAGGGAGTTGTGCCTTATATGAATCATGCACCTTCGAGCCGCTCTTAAATTCAAAATTGTGATGATTAAAAAGAGGATCATCGAAGATTTTGAGCTTAGGATTCTCATTGACTTGAGGCTTGGATTGCTTAGGGGTCACTCACAAGAGATTGCCAGTGATATGTTGGAGGAAAGTGGGGATGATGTCAAATTTGCATGACTCTCATGGCTTGGGCTACACACATACTACAATGGCTACTCACAAGAGATTGCCAGTGATATGCTTGAGGAAGGGTGGGGATGATGTCAAGTTTGCATGACCGTCATGGGTTGGGCTACACACATGCTACAATGGCAATGACAATGGGAAGGTCGTAAGGCAAAGCAAATCTTGAAAGGTTGTCTCAGTTTGGACTTTTCTCTACAACTTGAGAACATGAAGTTGGAATCAATAATAGTTGGTAGAATCAAATTCAATAGCATTAGTGTCAATTAGATCTTGCATAACATGCCAAAACTTGAAACATTTATTAGTAGAATGCTCGATACATCTAAGGTAGTCATAATAGACATTAGAATTGAAAGATTTGGCTTGAGGCTTGCTCCCTCAACAGGGGGAGGGAGAGATTCAAGGTTGCACTCAAGCAAATTTTGTAAGATTACATATGGAGGAGAGGGCAACCGTGTGAATTGCCGTTTAGAAGTTGCTTGTAATTGAAGCTTTGTAGGTTGAGATATGACAATAACAATTGTTTTAGCTTCAATTTTACTGTCATTTGTTTTGGTTTTGTAAGTAGGATTTCCATGAAATTTATATGTAGATGCATTGGGTTGGGTAGACCCATACTTAAGCTTGTTCAATACTAAGAGCTTGATCTTTCTTTCTTTCAAAGTATGACATAGCTTATCAAAGGATCAAATTTCTTCAAACAGAACAAATTCTTGTAAAGGAGATATGGGACTTTGAGTAAATAGATTTTGAAGCTCATTGCCTTCAAGTATGTTGCTCATTTTGATACACATTGTCTTATAGTGCTTGATTGGTTCATTAGAGCCTTATTGCATTTTAGCCATTTGAGCACATGAAACCTTGTCACCAATGTTATAGAGAAGTCTGCAAGAAATTTGGTTGGTCAATGGATTGAAATCCCTTATGGATTGAATAGGTAGATCATAGAAGCACAACAAAACCTAATCCTTAAGACTTCTAGGAAATAACTTATAAGTTTGCCTTTGTAAACATAGTCTTGGCCAAGTTTGATAGACTTATCAAAGGGCAAGAGAGGTTGGTGGATACTTTGGATTTGCTAGCCCTAACCTTGCAAAATCTTCATGGGCCAAGACAACACAATGATGAAGGTAGTTCGTCAGGGGTTCACATTATGAGGCAGTCCCAAGGGTCAAATTTTGGATTTGTTGCTAAGCCTTCTTAACTTACCTTCCTCCCAACAGAAGAAGTCATTCCAGAGGTTGAGACACGACATTTAGTGGGTCACAACATTGCGGCCAGCTATGAAGAGTATAGGGCTCTTCCAAATGAGATTTGTGATGCCATCTCATTTGTGGAGTTCATAGGAGTGAACAAGGGTAGATCAAGGCCCGAGTCTAGATCTGAAACACCACAGAAGGATCTTCAACATGCCTTGGAAAAAGTGACACTCTCCACATTTGATGGTTCCAACAAGGGGACATCTTGTGCATGGATACAAAAGTTGGATACTTATCTATCGTTGCGGCCTATGACAGAAGAAGAAACCATCAAGTTTGCAACTCTTCATCTTGAAGGAATTGCACACGAGTGGTGGTACCATGGATTGATCACACAAGGGCACAATCTCATCCACTCATATGATGAGTTTTGCAGGAGGATCATTGAGAAATTTGATAGGATTGATATGGAGGTTCACTTTCGGGAGCTAACACAATCGAAACAACAGAACACGGTAAAAGATTATGTTGCTGAATTTCAGAGACTTTTTCGTGATGATTTTGGATGTGACAGAGAGGAGACTCATTGTCTTGTTCATTGAGTGGTTGGCTTAACCGCTCAAGGGGTTGGTAAGATCATTTGATCCCTTATCTCTTCAAGAGGCGATAAATAAATCCTTGGACTTAGAAGGTGCTGCCCGAAGGACAACATTGATCAGTGGGTAGCCAAGGACATCTCTAAATAGTGGACAGCCAAAAGGATCTTCGGGGCAGACCAAAACAACATATTTGGACCAACCAAAGAGGCATTTTCAACAAGCACTAATCATACTAAAGGAGTTGTCCAAAACAAGCAAAGAAGGGGAGTCACATAATGAACTAAGAAGGAAAATATTTTTCAGATTGTAAAGAAGAAGAGGAAGTGGAAATTAAAGAGGCAACATAAAATCATGATCCGGAAGAGGACTAGGAAAATTTGAAAAACACTCTTGCCTCTTTGTCTGGTGCTCCTAGATATCATCCATTTCGGGTGAGAGGAGACCTATAAGGGCAAAAAGTCACAATAGTGATTAACAATAGAGCTACTCATAATTTCATTGATGAGAGCTTGGTTGCAAGGATGGGATTGAAGGTGGAAGACTTCAAAGGCTTTAATGTTATTGTTGCTGATGGCTACTCCCTTTCATGCACTAGGAAAATCATGCAACTCAATATCACCTTAGGAAGACACCAAGTGAAAGATGAATTTTACATCATTGAAATTGGTGAGGCGGATTTGGTACTTGGGATAAAATGGCTACATTCCTTGTGTGAATTTAGCCAAAATTATTAAACCATGGAGTTGAAATTCAAGGTGGATAACAAGTGGTACTATAAGGCATGAAGAATGGAGCTCCTTCAGTTGTGATGGCAAAGAGCATGGAAAGATCTTTCAAGAAAGGGCAGATTGCATGTGTGACACATTGCCACTGGATAGAGGTTTCCAACATGTTATTAAGTTAGAACCGGGCACCAAACTGGTAATAACAACTCCTTATCACCACCCAAGAGCTTTCAAGGAAGAAATTGAGAGGAAAATCAAAGAGTTGCTAGAAATGGGATTCATTAGGGCCTAGTTCTAGCTCTTTTACTTCTTCGATGGTTTTTGTGAATAAGGATGGAACTTTGAGGATTTGTATTGTTTATAGGTTGTTGAACAAGAAGGAATTAAGAATAGATACCCCATTCTTAGAATCGATGAGTTGATTGATGAATTGCATGGAGCGCTTTTCTTTTCCAAGATTGACTTGAGATCCGGTTATTATCAAATCCAGGTAAGAGGTGAGGATGTTCACAAGACAACCTTTAGGTGTCACTTTGGGTGTTTTGAGTTTCTTGTTCTGCCTTTTGGGTTAACAAATGCCCTGGCTACTTTCCAATTGTGCATGAATCATGTTTTTGGTAGGTACTTGAGGAAGTTTGTTCTAGTGTTCTTTGATGACATCTTGATATGCAGTAAAACATGGGAGGAGCATTTAAGACACTTGGATATGGTGCTGGAACTTTTGGAATGACAAACACTCTTTGTAAAGAAATCCAAGCGTGAGTTCGGTTTGAGTTAAATGTTGTATCTTGGACATGTCATCAATGCCCAAGGAGTCCATGTGATCAACAAAAGGTCCAAACCATATTGGATTGGCCTTCTACCTCATTGACACAATTGAGAGGGTTCCTTGGTCTTTGTAGCTACTACCAAAGATTTGTCAAGGGATACTCACAACTTGTTGCCCCCTCGACTGATTTGACAAAGAAATGAGCTTTTTGCTGGTTGATTCAACCCAACTAACCTTTGAGAAGCTCAAAAGGGGTAATGAGTTCATGACTGGTACTTGCTGTTTTGAATTTTTCTATTACTTTTGAGCTTGAATTTGATGTATCCGGAAAAGGTGTGGGGTCTATTTTGATGCAAGATAAACATCCTATTGCTTTTGAGAGCCGGAAACGAAAGGAGTGTAATGTCCCCTTTTCCCAATCGAAGACCTTTGGCCCATTTTGTCAACCCGACGGCCAAAGGAGAAATATAAGGGTGACTTAAGTCACAATAAGTTATTACAAAGTGCAAAAAAATATTAATAAAGGACTTGTATTAATTTATTTGACTTAATAATAAATTTGTAATCTCTAAATAAGTGCATTGGGTCTAATATTATGTTGTATCCTTTCTAGGGAGAGTAGAAAAGAGACCCATGCTATTTTTTTGTCATCCCTAGACAAAAATGCGACTTGGACAAAGGAGGGAAAGTGGAGTTTAGAAAGATTAAAAATTATTACTCTTCCCACGGAAAGTGCGACTTGGCATGGGGGGCCAAAATAGACATTAGGAAAATAATAAAACATTATTTAATGTCTATTTGCCCAAGGAGAAAGTGCGACTTGGTTTGGGCATACTTTTAGGGTATTTTGGCACTCTTTTCTCATTGGAAGATGAAAAGTTGATTTTGTAATATTTTTCCGATAAAAAGGAGAGGGGCGGCCTGGGCAGATCATCATATAATCATTTTATCACTTCTGAATTTGATCTTAAGCCTGGTGCTTTTGTATAAAATATTCTAAGGACGAAACCCTTAGCATATTGCCTCTAGAGGACAAAAATCCTCTTAGAGATTAGGAGGAATTTCTACACAGGATTTTCCATAGAGCTTGCAAAGGATTTCTAGTCATTCTCAGCGGTTGAGTTTTGCAATAAAGGGTTGAAGAATTTATTGACAGCAATTGTCATCGCAATTTCCACATGTGGAGCGACCCATGTATGGGCTGATTTGTATTGCACAGGTGATATTTTAGATCTGAACAGCGTTGTCATTCATTACTCTGAATTTTGTGGCTTTAAATAATCTATTTTCAGTATTTTCGGTGGAGTTTAGGGTATCATTTCAGTCCACACTGTCTGCAGATTCCTGCGTAAAATTCCAGCCTGTTTTTATGTTCAAAAAATCAGATTTTGTTTTATAATGAACTGCTATAGTTCTGAGCTTTGTTATGGCAAGAATAGATAGTGCTGGTAGTGGTCCTATGTGGATTTCCATCATCAAAACTAGTCGCCATTGCTAGAAAACATCTGAAACAGTTAAATTTATTGTTGCACAGTCTTCAAATCAGTTTTGGTTCAGTTTTAGGCTAGTTTCTCTTCAAAACCCTAGTCGCGCTTCTTCCATAAATTCAGATCTGTATTAAGTGCGGTTGCCATATAGTTGCCATAATAGTCATAAATCAGCTTTTGGTGTTTTTAATTGATCTAAAATTGTTGAAGAACAAGAGAGCTCCATTTGGGGATTCTTTCGAGGAGCATGAGCTGAATTTCCCCATCTATGACAAAGAAATGTTGGCCATTATGCATGCATCGGCCAAATTTTGGCAATACTTGGTTTGTGGCAAGTTTGTGGTCAAAACTGATCAAAATAGTTTGATGTTCTTTCTTCATCAAAAAGATTTGAATGACCGGCAACAAAAATGGGTGAGCAAAATAAAAGCATATGACTTTGACATTGAATATGTCAAAGGGAAAAATAATGTAGTAGCGGATGCTTTATCAAAGAAATAAAGTCTTCCCCCATTGGATGGCATATTAGACAAGGACGCTACAAAGAAGGGTGCCGCATTTTCTAGACAACAAAGTTTCCAATTGCTTGAGAGCAAGCAATATTTGGATGGGAGGACTATAATGTCCGCTTCTTTGGGATAGTTCATTTTGAAGACCTTGGGCCCATTCCACTTGCCGTGGGCTTACAAGGAAAGAGCAAGGGAAGCAGTTAATGTTATGATTGTCTATTGCTTTTGTAGCTTTATATTATTTTCAAGCAACTTTCTAATTATGACTTACAAAAGTTAAGTTGGTTCGAAAAAGTGCAAATACTAACTTGAAAAATAAAATGAAACTTATATTTCTACAAGGAGGTTGGTCCTCTTTGGGGGGATCATCCTTTTGATTTTGGTACCACCTTTAGCTATATAATGGGGTCGCTTGGCTTGGGAAAGGGGACATTTTGAAATTCATTTTTTTTTGTTGGAGCATGAAAATACTCTCTCTTGCAATTGAGGATAAAAAACCCTCTTTGTACTCAATTCGAGGACAAAACCCCTCATTTCTTCATTGGCAATGTCACATGGAGGTCATACTTGAGCTACACTGAAATTTTCTTTGGAAACTTGGCATTTCCAGCTTATTGTAAGCCCTCTCCTAGGGTAGCGACTTGCATACTAGATGATTTCGGTGATATCGAATGCATGACAATTCATTCTTTGTTGATATTTGGATTGTTCATAATTTGAGGCTTGAATTTTGGGCCTTGGCATATCAACTTTTGGCCATTTTTTGTAAGTGGATTAGCTGCTGTAGCAAATTTAATTAAATATACTCCAGTTGGGGGTTTAAAAACTCATTTCTTGGCTTGTATTTTTTTAAAAATGTTTATAAAAGTTCCCTACATGTTTTGAATGGTGTAAGAGTGGTATTGGCTGTGAATTATTGCAATTTTTCCTCTTACTGTCATAAGATTACCTACTGCTGTACCTTGTTGTCATAAGATTACAGACTGCTATACCTTCCTGTCCAAAAATTCAGTTGGCTGTTATACATTTTAGTTTGCTTTGATTTGGGTTTGTGGCATTTCCCTTCTTTTTCAGTTTCAGCCCGGAATGGGACATTACACCCTCATAGCTAGGAAGTTTAGGAGACACAAACTCTAGGGGTAATGGACATAATGCCACTTTAGGTGCAAGTGGATTGTGAAGTAATTGCTTAGAATTCATGACATTAAAAGGTAAAGATATACTTTTCTCTGGTTGTAATACCTTAGTTTTGCAAAATCATGGATGAGACGCTCAAGAGAACGTATAGTAGAAGAGTTTGAGGCCCCATGTGTGTGCACAAGAGATGTAGGAATAGTAGTGGAAATGGAGATAGGACATTTTAACATTTTGAAGGGGGAAAGTGAATGCCCCTAAAGATATAAGCATAGTAGATGTAACGAGAGGAGATGACACAATAGTGTATTTCGGAATATTGGATACATGGCTTTTAGAGAGAGTCAAGTGGTTTTGCTCATCCCTAGCTATGTATAAGTGCATCAATGTGTTGAGGATTAACCTTTAAAAATTCCGAAAATTAGCCTTTAAAAATTCCAAAAAATTGTGCTCATTGAGATCATAAAAGCTTTTTGGAGGAGGATTAGAATAATCATGAAAAATATCTTCTAGGGAAGGTTTAGCAGAGGCGGCCATAATAGTATTGGCTAAGAGAAATGATATTCATGCTAAAAGAGTAACAATGCACCAAGCTGAAATCAAACCCTAGAAATTTGCGGCAGAATGCTTGATTCAGAATAGGGTGACTTAGGCTAAATAGGTTAAGGATTTGATCTATAAACTGGTTTACCAAATAATTTAACTCAAAATAAATGCGGATTCTTATTTGAATTCTGGATTAGGGTTAGAAACATGATGTATATTTAGATTATTAATTAAACATTTTGATTACAATATACATAAATAACAACTTGCAAGATGGATCAATTAAAAAATGTGCTAAATATAATAGAGCATGAGAAGGTAGTGCACTTAGCTATTTGGCTGATTTGGAAGTTGATTTGGTTGTGACATAGTGATGAACAAATTGGAAATGGCTTGCTAATGCTTCGTCTTTGATTCGGGAAGTGTATTGTATCTAGGGACTAATTTTGTTATTTATAGACAATTGTTTAACGGTTCTGTCCCTATTTGCCGGTTCTATCTAGGAAGATGGAGTTCTGCAACTTTTTGTGCCCCTGCGATTGGTTGTAATGTGCTTTGTTGTAAGATATTAGGTCTCACAAATGTGCGAAACCTTTTGTAATCAATCGAAATGACTGAAAACCCTAACCATGGGTGAAACCCGTGCAAAAAAGTTAGTGTTTGGGTTGAAGTGCGATCCATACACTACCTACATTGGCATTACTTCGAAGATGCCTCAAACTTCACATAGTTTTCCACCTAGAAATGTGACATTTGTATGGATGCATATATATTTGACAATTTGATCACATGATAATGTTTACGATGGCTCGCTTGCTTAGTTTTTGTGTAATGCCCTCTTTATGTACTTTAAATGTCTTGCAAAACAAAATATTAAACTAGAAATAAAATTGTCCCCTAAGTATGTAAACTAATTAGCTTCTTGAGAAGCTAGCATTGATATGAATGTTAATGGTGTAATGTTGCAGAGCAAACTAAATCAATTGTGTATGCACGTGCTTAGATAAGAACGAATCTTCATGTGATCGTTGTCCCTAACAAGGAATTAAATGATTATTTAGATGGTGTAAACTAAATGAACTAAATTTTTAAATCAACACATTAATGTATGTGGTGAGTTGTACATGCATGGGATTGTGAAAGTAAATTGGTTGTTGCTCATGTACTAAGTGTGTTGTGTTCAGTAAAAACAAAATGCCCTGATTTTCGTTGTGTTTTGGGTCTAAAATTGTGGGTGTGATAGTTTGACTTGGCTTGGATGGTTGTTGACTTAGGAAACTTGACTCTAGAACCTGGTTTGGAGTGCTTCAGATCTATGTAGGGGTTGCTCCTAATGTGTGTTGGTTTCTCGAGGAGAATTCAAGAGAGTTTTGTATGCCTTTTGAGAGATATTTGCTTGAGTGTTTGAAAGTACCAGATGAGTAAATGAGCGCATTTGATTTCCTTATATATGGTTTTATAGGTTAAATTTTGCATTAAGGCATATCCATGAGAAAAGTAACAAGCGATCAAAGATATCAAATTGAAAATTGATTGTTGGAAGGCTTTGGACGTAACCGCCAGTTTCAAGCCAAACTATTTGGCGGTTTTCTCCCTATTTGGTGGTTTTGTCCAAGAGGGAGATGGGGTACTGTGAAGTTTTATGCATGGTAATTGTGATTGATAGACTGCTTTGGATTGATGCAAGCTTTTCTGTAAGTGATTTGTAGTGCAATGAGGAGACCAAGTCTTGCAATATGAGTAAGAATATAGCAATTGGGCTCAAAATAGGTGCACGAGTATTGATTTAGGGCTTGAGCCAATATTGCCATTATCAAGTGATTAATTGCCAAATTTAGGTGTCTACAGGAGGTTACCTATTGGTAGTAGAATGACAAGTTGCCTATTGGAGATGAAATATGTTGTCCAACGAGATGTCGATCCGAGACGTTATTTGAAAGGCGCTCTGTGTAATCCAAATATCATGGGGACTCTGACAAGGGTTCAATATTTAATATATTGGGGGGTCTAGATGTGAAGATTTGCCCAATAAATACAACAAGAAAAGTATGCAAAAATTCGTTTGTCAAATACGAAGCAAATATGAATCGAAGACACATACAACATCAATAACTTTAAAAAAGGTTACAATTCAATGTAGTATGACACAAATTGGCTCTTTTAGTAGCTCAGTTTTTTCATCAGCGTTTTCCCAAGGAAGTAAAAGTGCACATGAGATTTCTCAAGCTTCATTGAAATTGATGTGGAAGTCATAGAAAAAACATGAGATTAACAAATTGTTGGGTCGTTTTTTGTATACAAATGCCATTCCTTTTAATGTTTTTCGAAATCTTCATACAAAAGGTATGGTAGAGGGGATTGCAAATTTTGGGAAAGGTCACACAATGCCATCTTTTGAAATCTTGAGAACTACTTTTGCTAGAAGAGGAAGATTCATCAATATGTAGCGAATTAGATACAATGAAAAAGAATTGGAGAAAATCAAGTTGCATTGTACTAAGTGATGGGTGGGTCAGATACAAAGTGAAAGCCCCTTCTAAATATTCTGACACAATGTGCAAAAGGTGCTATTTTTATCAAGTCAATTGATACAATCAATGAGGTAAAGATTGCAAATTTCATTTTCAAATGCATTGAATCTCCCATTTTGAAAACTGGAGAAGAATATGCAGTTCACGTTATTACAAATAATGTAGCAAATTGTAAAGTAGCAGGTGAACTTGTTATGGATAGGTTTTCCTATTTGTTGTGGACTCTATGTGTAACTTATGTTTTAGATTTTTTGCTTGAAGATCTAGCAAAGTTGGAGTGGGTAAATAGTGTTGTTAGAGAAGGGAAACAAATTTTCAAGTTTATATTTAATCACCGCTTGGTCTTGAGCTTGTATTGTTTATTTGTAGAGCATAATTTTTTTTTCCCTTGTTGAAAATAAATTTGCATCTAATTTTATCTTTTTGCAAAGGGAGGTGGAGGAGAGGACAATTGTGAGAAAAATTGTGATAAGTGAATAGTGGACAAAATCTAAGCTTTCTAAGAAAAGCCTTGCAAAATATGTTGAGAGATTTATCTTAGGAAGTTTATTTGGGAAGGGCGTTGAGAAAGCGCTAAAGGTGTTTGAGCCACTTGTCTAATTGTTGAGGTTGGTTGATGGCATAAAACTTTGCATTAATTTTGTTTATGAGGGCATGGAACAAGTAAAAAAATAAATAAAATACGGTACTAAAAAAGTTCAACATATGTAAGATATTGTGGACATTCGATGGGATATGTTACGTCGCCCCATGCATGTAGCATGGTGCTATTTAAATCCTAAGCTTATAGAGGTGGATCATGATGCAAATGAGGAGGTAAAGAATGGTGTGTTGAAAACAATAAACAAGTTGGTTCTTGATGATGACGAGAAGGTTAAGGTGAGAAAGTAGCCCACTACATTTAAGAACCAAGGGGACATGTTTTCTCGTAAGGAGACACAAGAAGACATTGGTCGCATGGATTCTCATTTATGGTGGCAGACTTACGGGTCTTCTACTTTAGAGCTATAAAAGCTTGCTATGCATGTTCACAACCATTGTGTCAATGCTTTTGCATGCGAAAGAAATTGGAGTACTCATGATTTGATCCATTCTAACAAAAGGAATAGACTAGGAGCTAAAAAACTCTTAGATTTTGTGTTTATCCACAACAATTTATGTTTGCTTGAGAATAATCTTGCAAAAGAACATGGTGATTCTTACCTTGGAGAACCATCATTTGAAGAAGTTTAGGAAGATATTGATAGCGATGATGAGCATGGATTAGATGATAGTGCTAGTGCTAGTTTTGATTTTGAAAAAGATTTTTTATGTTGAAGCAAGTTTTGTTGTTGTAGATGTTTGAAACTTTTAAGTTTCATTTCAGTATTGAGCTAACGCTCAAAACCATGGATAATTTGCTCTCTTTAATATTATTCAAAGTTCAAACTCTTTTGCATTTCTCAATTTTAGAAGCTTTAATTGTATGGTCGTTATTTGGAAGATGGGTATATTTTTGAATGTTTGACATGATGTATGTTATGTATGTGTCTATATATATTATATGCAATTATATATATATATATATATACTGAATTGGATTTTTCTGAACTTTTTCGGGAACTCCAATTTTCTAGTTTTATTGCCCTTCTGAACAGATCAGATCTTCGAACCTGGTAACTAAGCAATTGTCATTTTGTAAACCATTTGTCTTGATTGGCAAGTTGATCTGCCTTGGCAACCTTATAGAGTGGTATGTATTGATTATGTGTATGCCGGTTTTGTAGAATTTGAATTGATCCTATAATTTTAAAATCTTCCAGCAGTCCTCAATCTTTGGGAGCTTAGTTGCTCTCTATATAGCTTCCTCCCAACGGGAATCCACTAAGTGGTGTCTGTTTATCTGGAACCATATTCCAGATCTTGCTCATTGTCGGAAGACACACATGACATTATGCTCATAGGTAGTTTGTAAGACTTGGCTATTTTAATTGGTATACTTGTTATTTCAGTCCAATTTTTTTTTTTTTGGTGAGGTTACCTAGGGAGAGGGCCCTAGCTCTTTGTGGCATCACCAACCCCACACCGGCCGTGGAACCATCCAAGGATGGAATTTTAAGCTCTCGGCTAGCCCACGGATTAAACCACATTATCGTGGTGCTCTATCACTAGGGTATACAAACCGTTGGTAGTAGGCCGCCTTAACACGGAGCCGAGATTTGAACCTTAGACCTCCCAATTACTAGGAGACCCAAAAACCGTTACACCCCACCCGTTGGATCGGTCCAATTCAATCATCCATTCTACAATTGTAGGTTCTTTTCTAGGGCACAATTTATTTTTGTACTTGGACTTAACATTGAGTCATAGTAAAATCATCAGATTCATAGTATTGATTCCGTCTGTGCCAAATTTATAGAATCTGAACTGATCCTACCATTTTTAGTTGTTCTGCTAGCATTTTTGCCATTCTTGGGGGAATTTTATTTCTCTCTGGATAGCTACCTCCCAACAGAGAGTTCCCTCTGTATTAAATGTCGGGCATGGAATCATTCTTTAGATTCCAGATCCCGCTCATTGTTGGAAGCCACAAATCTGACACCAAAAGTGAGCCATTAAGCTCAAAAATAGTTTGTAGGTAAGACTAGTGTATTTTAATTGGTATTCTTGTTGGCTATGTCCAATTCAATGTTTCATTCTCTGTCGAAATTGCAGGTTTATTTCCAGGGCACAACTTAATTTTGTATTTGGAGGAACTTCACCTTAATTTAAAGTCAAATCGTCAGATTTATAGGATTGATTCTACGTATACTAGATTCTGACAAGATGATCTTATTATACCATTTTTAGGTGTGCAAACACTTTCCCCAATCTTGGATGAACTTAATTGCTCCCAGGATAGCTTCCTCCAACCAGAAAATTCCCTCTTGTATTTATTGGGCATGCAATCCTATTCCATAAACTATGCCCTACGCATTTGAGGTTCTTTTCGCTTCAAATATAGGTCTCTTCTCCCAAATGATGAGTCCTGTAGAAGACTTGAAAATGTTGGATCTAAAAACTAGTATGCAGGGCATATCCAGAAAAATGTAACACGATCCTGCTCATTGTTGGAATGCACATATCCCACACCAAAAGTGCTACATCAAGCTCAAACGTAGCTTTTAGGAAAGACATTGGTTTTTAATTGGTATACTTGTTAGCTCTGTCCAACTTAATATTCCACTCTCAATGAAAATTGCAGGTTCATTGGTTGAGAATTCCATTTAATCCATTATTTCATGCTGTTGAAAAATCTGACAAAAAGTTAAAATTGATTAGGATTGTGTTCTCCGCTTCCTTTCACAAATCAGGAAGATAGATTTTTGGTTTATCCTCTCAACATTGACCCAAAATTAACATGCCGTCTTCAGCAAGTTCATTTGAGTAAAATGCATAATCCCCATGGTTACTTGGTAAGAATCTATAAGTGATCCTTCAGGGCTTATTGAAGTGTTAATTTGATGCACACAACTTTACAAGTTGAGAGTGTCCCTATAATATAGATCAGTTTTGCTCTCAATTTTGGCAGCATGGTTTTCAAGTGTTGCTACATATAGGTTTGGGTTTTGAGACACTTGGAAATTACTATAGACTAGTGAATTGGATTTAGGTGCCCCAGAAACCTCAGAGCTTTTTGTGCTGCTTGTAGAGGTGATTCAACCTGCAGGATTGCTGTATACTTGGGCTTTGATTATGGGAATTTAACCTACAGCATGCTGTACTATTGTTGTAAAGGGTTCATTTGTGTGTCAAGTTGGTTCTTTGTATTATTGTATGTTTGTAAAGGGTCCATTTGTGTGCCAAGTTGGCTCATTGTATAGAACTAGTAAAAAATTTCTTTGGAAGAAAAAATTCTAGTTCACATTGATGTTTCATCTGTACAAGCCAACAATCTATCTGGCCACTTGTTATGATTCTCCTGCACATGAAACTAAAACTTCTGTACTGACTTGACAAGCTTCATGATCGAGGACTTGAATTTCCTGTACAATCTTGCATTAACTTTTTGTTTACTACATGCATTTTTCTGTTTGCTGAAGCTTGTGATCATTCTTCTGGATGCCTATTCATTTTCAAGCTCTGTATCTTACAGGAAACTTTTTATAGAGTAGCGGGCGCCATTCTTTCAAAGAAGTCTACAATATTGTGCTTTCTTTGACTAATGCCTTGTTTGAAATGCAATGATGAAATATCTCCAGTATTTATTCTGTAGAGTTCACTGGTTCGTTCTTATTAGTTTCTGCTCATATGAAGCATTGATCTTGAATTCTGTCTTTTGCTCATACTCCAGATGATTTTGAATGTAATATATCCAGTTGTTGCACTTGGGAATGTTCAATATGTCTGCCTGAATTATATTTTAGAGTTGTTTTTAGATCTTTACCCTCCATTTAAGCTCGACTCTCCATTTCATTGTTCATTATTTTGTTTTATGAATTGGATATATGACTCCAGAGAAAGGCAAATATGGATTGTAGGTTATATTATCTTCTATTTGAATTGTCATTAGAAATTTGAGTAACTTGAGTATATTCATTAGTACTCCTTTTTTCATTTAGTAAATAAAATTATTACAAAAGATGGCCTTGTAGAGCTTTCTCGACTAGGCTTATCCGAGACCATGAACTAATAAGAATTGAACTGCATAAAGTTTAAACTATGCTTGCTGAAACATTCACCAAATGTGATTCAAGACACTGGTCTTCAGGGACCTGGAGGAAAACGAGAATTGAAAAAGGAACTCTATTTGGCTGCAATCCTTCACCTTGGAGGTGCATTAAATTCTTGGTCATGGTTGCCTAGAAAATTTTGCTACTCATTTAGGATGCTTCTGCTATTACCTTTGTTCCAATGGAAGGAAAATTCCTTGGGTTCTTAGCTCCTGCATTTCCTTCCAAAGATTTGGAGCTGGGGTTCTTGTTCTATAATGTCAACCAATCTGGGGATTCTCTACTGGCTTGCATGTGCCAGCTGTCAGAAGAAGCTCCTGAAGTATCTGCTTGGCATTATTGTTGTTTGAATGGTTGTTGAGAGCATTGCTTTGAGATCCATAGCAGGGGTTGATGGAGAAGCTGTTGAAGCAGCCAAGCAGGCAATTTACCTTTGCTCATTCAGGATATGTACTTGTAGTATGATCACTTTCATTGCTGTTTGCATGTCCCCTTGAGTAGCCATGGTATTGTCAAGATCAGGCCTTTTGTTTCGCATAATAGAAACATAATTAGTCATTACCATCCATTTAGATTGCAGGGATTCAAGGGTTTTACAGATCTGCTCTGTTGGAGTGCCTGTACCCTGTATAGGATTTGTAGGCATGCATGTGGCAATTTCTTCGTTTTCATTATCTGTGAGAGCATGGCTGTGTATACAAACTTCCACTACCAGTAGATTGTGATATAATGGTCTTGCCCTGCCAAAACTGAGAGAGCTTTGGGAATTTTGGGTGTGGCTGGGGTGGAAGAATGGAGTTTCCGAAATGTTTGATCCCAGCCATTTGAGCAAATGCTCTATCTAGATTAGGGGAAATTTGATGATGCATTGGCTAGAAATGATGATGTGTTTTGGAAGAATGTTCCTTGAGACTTTGTTAAAAGGAAGTGAGAATCTGCATTTCTATTAAATGTTGAACCACCTGTGGCAGAGGCTGATGGGCTGTCTGGCAATTCATAGGTGTGAGAGGTTCTCCATTGTTTGTTACTGTTAAGTCGCTCTTCATTGTTTGTTACTGTCAGATGCTCTTAGGCGATCATTCTTCTGGACACCTCTGTCATTTTCAAGCTTTGTCTCTTACAGGAAACCTTTCACAAGGGTACCAAGCACCATTCTTTAAAAGAAGTCTAGAATATTGTGCTTTCTTTGACTAATGCCTCGTTTGAAACACAGTGAAGATTTGTCTTCAGTATCTCTTCTGTAGAGTTCACTGGCTTGTTCTTAGTATAATTTTCTGCTCATATGAAGGCTGAAGCATTGATCTTGAATTCTCTCTTTTTCGCATGCTCCAGATGATTTTGAATGTAATATGTCCAGTTGTTACACATGGGAATGTTCAATATGTCTTACTGTATTATATTTTAGAGTTGTTTTAGATCTTTAGTCTCCATTTAGGATTCTTCATTACTTTATTTTACGAGTTAGATTAATGACTCCAAAGAATGGCGAATATGGATTGTAGGTTAGGTCATATTATCTTCTATTTGAATCTTCATTACAAATTTGATTAACTTAAATATATTCATTACTTAAATATATTCATTAGTGCTTCTCTTATATAAATAAGATTTTTACTAAAGATGGCTTTGTAGGACTGTCACCACTAGGCTGATACCAAACCCATACCATGAACTGAAAATAATTGAACTGCCTAAACTATGCTTGCTGAAACATTACCAAATACAATTCAAGATACTGGGTCTGCAGGACCTTGGAGTAAAACGAGAGCTGAAAAAAACCTCTATTTGGCTGCAATCCTTCACTTTGGAGGTGAAGTAAATTCTTGGCCATGGTTGCCTTGAAAATTTTGTCACTAGTTTAGGATGCTTCTACTATTCTAGCTTTGTTCCAATGGAAATAAAATTCCTTGGGTTCTTAGCTCCTGCATTTCCCTTCCAAAGTTTTGGAGTTGGGGTTCTGGTTCTACAAATGTCAACCAATCTAGGGATGTTCTACTGGCCCGCATTTACCAGACATCGGAAGAAGCTCCTGAAGTGTCTGCCTGGCATTATTGTTGTTTGAATGGTTGTGGAGAGCATTGCTTGGAGATCCATAGCAGGGGTTAATGGTGAAGCTGTTCTAGGCGGCCAAGCAGGTAATTTACCTTTTGCTCATTCAGGATGTGTAGTCTGATCACTTGCATTGCTAGTTGCATAATCTAAATTTGATTAGTCATTACCATCCATTTAGATTGCAGCGATTCAAGGGTTTTACAGATCTGCTCTATTGGAGTGCCTGTACCCTGCATAGGATTTGTAGGCATGCGAGTGGCAATTTCTTTGTTTTGATTAGCTGTGAGAGCATGGCTGAGCATGCAAATGTCTGCTGCCAGTAGATTGTCCATATAATGGTCTTGCCCTGCCAAAACTGAGAGCTCTGGGAATTATGAGTGAGGCTGGGCGGAAGAATGGAGTTTCCAAAATGACTTATCCTGCCATTTGAGCAAATGCTGTATCTGGATTAGGGGAAACTGGAAATATGGTGATGCATTGGGTAGTAATTTTGATGCTTTTCTTGGAGGAAAGTTCCTTGAGACTTGTGGATAAGGAAGCGGGGATCCACATTTCTATTCAATGTTGAACAACCTTTGGCAGAGGCTGATGAGTTAACAAAAAAATTTGACCCAAAATTTGATGTTCATTTGATTGTTATAAAGTTTTTCCTTGCTTCTTGGAGAAGTCAATTGAAAAATCATAATATCTTGGCCATATGGTGGAGTTAGGAGCCTATTTTTTTTGCCGTAATGTTTTTTCAAGCTTGACTTGTTGGTTAGGTAGATTGACATCATTTTGTGCTGTGCCAAAAATTCAAGTTAATGGGCTTGAGTCCGATATCTCTTGGTGTTTTTCAGATAGATGTATTTAAGATATCCGTACCAGTTTATATGCATGAGAATTATAAGAAAACATCCTCCTGTCTTTTGACTTTTCAAACCCATAACCTATAGGGAATGCAGCCAGAGGAAGATCTTAACTAGGGCTAATATTTTAAATTTGTTGAAGACTAAAATGCTGTTATCAATGTAAGATAACGTTTAACAGAACCAATAATAAGAGCTATTAATGCTTGTGTTGTTTTCTATTAAGTAAATACATTTAGGAGATCATTCATGATTATGTATGTCATTGTACATACCTTTGTTATGTCTAGCTTGGCAGTGACCTAAAAAGTGACCTTTGCTTATATCCACTTACTTTAATCATCATGATAGTTAAGGAAGTTTATGGTTGGTTACCTTTGATATTAGTGGTGAGAGAGTATAATTCGTATACATTGAAAATTTGTGTCTTTATTGCTTTTGTTTTCAAAAGTTGAGCTTTACCCTTTCTTTTGTTTCTATTATTTGCTGCTTTTTAACAGGTCTACAAAGCATTTATTTCATTCCACCTGCTTTATTCTAAGGATGTAGATTGGTAAAGCTATTTATGTATTTTTTGTGGTAAGCAGATTTTCAGTATTGAAAAGTAGAATGGCCGACCCTCATTTATTTTATTATGGCCTAGAATAGAAGGGAAACTAATTTCCCCTTCATAAATCTACAATATTGGTAAAATAAGAATTTATCAAGGAGAAACCTTGAGTGTGTTGCCCCCTTTTTCTCAGGAACGCATCAGAGTTGGAGCCAATACAGCCTTTACTGAACAAGTGTATACATTTTCTGGATAATTCTCTTTCTGATAATATCACATTGAGACCGCGGATTCAATATGAGCGCGAGCCAGTATGGTTGGGTATTAAATCATTGTATGTGATTTCAAGATATTCGAACTCAAGGAATCTAATTTGTAGTAAGCTATGGTTAATACCCACATTTGTCTAATGCTGGCTTTGTACTTTTGTTGCTAAATGACTGCTTCTGCTGAAAGAATTGGTTTCCTCGAATCATCGGCATTTGAAGAGGGGATTGTCGAACGTTACCCCATTTTTCTCAGTGTAGTTCTTAATCATGTTAGTGATGACAGTACAAAAGACTTCGCTCATGCAGTTGATTGTCTCAGGCTGTTATTTGAAGTTTTAGGTAAGGTCAATTAATTTGTTGTTTAGAATTTGGATACATTCTTTCTCTGCTGTCTAATGAAAATACTTGGCTATTTCTTTTCTGAAAGGTACTGACTACTGCAATATTCTTATTTAAGGATGCAAGCTCTGGCTGAAAACAACATTTTCACCATCTTAGAATTTGGATACATTCTTTCTCTGCTGTCTAATGGAAATACTTGGCTATTTCTTTTCTGAAAGGTACTGACTACTGCAATATTCTTATTTAAGGATGCAAGCTCTGGCTGAAAACAACATTTTCACCATCTGTCATGCGCAACACTCTTTTAGGCCAGTGCTTCCACACCCGCATTGAAAAGCATCATAAAGCAATTTTTGATCTGTTCCAGCCATTTCTACAGGTATTCGATTTCATCCAAATTTCTCTTCAATTGGTAAATAAGTTGTCTTTAATATGGGTGAATTCCTTGTTACTCTATCGAGTTTCTTTGCAATCTATGGATATTTAAATCTTGTCCAAGATATGGGATTTCTTTGCACACTTACATCTTATTGCATGACTGATGAATCTCTCAATCGACATGTCTCAGTCACTAGAGGCTTTGGAAGATGGAGAATTTGAAAGACAGCGTAGACATTTTTTGTATTTCCTTCTTCACCAAGTTAGTCACAGCAGCAATTTTAGTCCTCTAATGAAGAAAAAGGCTCGTCAGGTCAATCCATTTATCTCCAGTTTATTCTGATTCCTCATTGACAATAACTTCTCTTCACATATTATTAGCATGGTTTTGTTGTTGATTATAGTTTTTGTGATTGTTGGCATTTTTTTTTCCAATGTATTTATATGCTTTTGTGTTGCTTTTTTATCATTTTATTCTGTCTTGATGTACCTTTTCAGGTAGCCATTTCTATAATTCGGCGTGGTTACAGGATGGATCCTCCATGTCCACCTTTTGAGTGTGCCCATATGTGGTATGACTATTAAAATTTGCAAATAATCTTTTTTAGTTGTCTTAAAAAAATTTAAATTTGATTTATAATAATTTTGTAAGGTTTTACAGATTGGTCTCTAGCAAGCTACTAATATGGAAAGTGTGGATTCTTATATTGGGGTCACCCAAAATCAGGGTTTCTATATTGAGGCTTAGCAGTAGGACAACATAGAGTTGTAAATCAATTCTACCTTTTCTAAAATTGGTTTTATTTATAATTCTTACAATACTATAGACATCATATTTGTTTGCATTTCCTGGTAAAGAGGAAGGCAACTTTTTAAACATTAGCAAAAAATCCTGGAGTCAAGTGTGGGAAAACACATTTTCTATATAGTCTGGTAGTTACATGTTTGCTTGCTTGAAAAGAAACAAACGTATGTAGCTTTTGCTAACAATTGAAGATGTATGACATTGGACTCAAAAGCTGCTTTATGTTTCTTTTTCTTATAAATCTATATTTGTTCTCAAAAAGATGCAAACTAAAATACTATATGCAAAGAATTGAATGTGGATAAGAATATTGAAGTGACAACCTGATTTAATTTGTGAATATAAGAATTTGTAAGACGTAAAACTTAAATATGAATGATTTTCTCATCCAACAAGAACATCAAAATGCAGAAAGCAAATTCATGATAAGTGGCTCGTGGGGATTCTTATAGAATGAGATAGGATGCAAAATCTACTACCCACCGACTAGGTACATTTACAGTAAATATTTAATATTTACATCTTGAATAATAAAACAAAGTAATATCTCAGATGGGTTACCGTGAAGGATAGGGATGTGTGTGTGTGTATGATTCAAGCAACACACATGATAGGCTGTCTCTACAAGGTGACAGGTTGTATCTGTTTATAAAGACCTTTGATTACCAACTATGCTTAATTTTGGAGTTTCTATGTGTCACTTGGTGAAGTATTTTGTATGAGACCATTTTGTAGTCGCACTAAGTTTACAGAGCCATGGAGTTTTTTCATGCAGTTGTGCTCCATTTTGAGCTCTTTCTCTACTTCAATAGCATGATTTTCCCATGGCCACCAGGGCCATCTTCTTTAGAGATATTTCATCTGTATCTTCGACACTTGTCAAACATGTTGACAATCTCCTTTAGCTTGTAATATGTATTTGAGCTTGCCCTCCTTCTGAAGTGAAGTGTAGCTAGTCTGGTGAAACTCAATGTCAGCTTGTCAGAGCTCAAATAGTTGGTTTTATTCACTCATACAAATTTGTAGCATCACTCCACCCATTCAACAGTATGGGGGGTATGGTGCTGATCCTGCTTTGCGTGTCGTGGCCATTACCTTGGCATTTGTTTTTGGTATTTGGTGCACACATTTTTTGGTAGTAGATCAAATTTAAAGTTTGGTGAACTCTTGCACTATTGACACTATTGGTGGTCTCCTTGCATGGAGCTATTCTAGTGAATTACAATATCAACTATTCTGTTTTGTGTGATCGAGTAGTAGATCTAGACCACTAGTGCAAAATGAGTATAAGTGAACATATGTCCATTGAACATTTCTTCTGGTTAGAAGAACTTTAGCTCTTAGGAAGAGCAATGGATTCAAACTTGGCAGTGTTTTGTAAGTCTGGCATCCACAACACTTGTCAAAATTAGCATCTTTAGATCACGTGTTCTCATAAGATCTTTTGTGACTTTCAAGTCCATTGAGTGTATTTATGTTTGATGGGCTTCGTTCCATTAGTGCACACTTCAACATTGTGGTTAGTCTTTGAGTCGTGCTTTTTGGGACGTCTTGTGGCATAAGTTCTCTCTCCACTTTAGCTGTTTTACTGGTTTTTTTGGGTACCTTGCCATGCCACTTTTTCATCCATGGTAACTCCTTTTTTCCAGTTGTTTGTAAATGCGTACCTAATTAGGCCTAGTTTTTGGGGACCCATATTTGGATTTGTTTCCTAATTTTTCTCATTTAACATTCCCAATTTTGTGCTTAAGGGAGGGTGTTGGAGTGTTCACACTAGTTGATCATTTGGTTTATTTCTGAACATGTTTAGTGTTAGTTGTGTTCACACTCCCAAGTGAGTTAACCTTTAAATTAGGGAGTTAGTTTGTTTTCTAGTGGTGAGGAGATATTTGCACTTACTATTCGGGAAGTGCAAATGTTTGTCCCCAACTAATGTTTGATTCATGCAACAAATCATTTCAGGCTATTTATACCTACTCTCCCTTGTGTACACTACAACGGTTTATGAATATTGTGGAGGCAGTCTCTAATTTTTTTGTCTTTGATTGAGTGTGTAATCTGCAACTTCTGTGTGTGCAATGCTTTCTGTGCATGATTCATCCTTTGGCAATTTTCTTGCTAGAGAGAGCTTGGCTGCATGAGAAGTTTTAACTTCACCGATATAAGCATTTGGAGCGTCTAGTGCCCTTATAAATCACCTTTTTCTTTGGAATTAAGGGTAAAGGGAGGGTTTTAGAAGGTCCCCCAACCTTGTACAAAAAAGCCCATTAGGCTAGATATAGCATTTAATATCATAAAGAGAAGATACCCTAAGGAGATTCCAAAAAAGGGAGCGGAAACGACAGCAAAAAAATAATTACAAAGAGAACATTATATGAGCTTTTTAAGCTCAGTTACAACATTTTTTGCACTAGGACAACCAGAATCATCAGCGAGTTTTTCAGCCAGAGTAATGAGCTCTGCACAGTTCGTGGCAATGGCTTTCCTGGTGATATCCGTGAAGTCCTCCCAAAGGCTCTCTACAGCTTGCTCAGGATAGATGAAACCAATTCCACTCTGCGCTCATCCCTCGCAGAGTCAGCAACCACAGGCTTAGCAGGGTTCAAATCTTGGTTTGGAGGCGAAAGTGGAGAGTTAGTCCGAGGAGAACTGTTAGCCGAATCCAAATCATCCCCAGCATTATGGATGTTAGTGTCAACAAAGGGCTGCGTTGTTTCCATCTGCACAGAATTAGGGGAGTCGGGGTAAAGCTGGGCAAGGCCTAGAATGTCCTTGGTGTGGGAAACATTGGGGCTGAAGACCGGAGAGGGGCACTTTGGTGGCAGTGTCCTCCAAGAGAAGGGCAGGATTGGATATGAGGATGGGGGGGGGGGAACAAGGGGAGCGGAAGGGGTGGTAGCATCATGAGAGGAGCCGAGGATGGCGACGTCAGAATCGGAGTAAGAAGAAATGTGAAGGCGACGGCGGCGGCTGGACGAACGGAGAGAGACAGGAGAGGGGCGGGGGGGAAGGGGAGGGAGAGCGGCGGCGCGCTCGTCCCGACCTGGGGGGAAAGTGGACAAGCTCGGTATGGGGGGGCAAGCAACAGAAAATACTAGATACAACAAACCTTGATGTAGAATGGCCCCGTCCCCATCACGTGCCAAATGCACAAAATGTTCCAGAGACTGATAGAGGAAAGCGGCCAAGTTTATTTTCTTGCCCCAACGCAAGTGAGAGAGAATGAATAGATGGGGCCCAAAGATCAGACGGTATCTACTGTCAATCGTGAAATACCTCATTATGACTTCCGCGATACGGTCCCACGGGGGAGGGAGTGACTCTCGTGTGTAACCAGAGAGATTCTTCACCAGTCTTTCCCCAGGGGCAATGAAATCTTGGACCTCTTTCTGCAGTGAGCGTTTGGAGTAGATGTCACCAGCGGCCGGAAGACCAGTTGTAACGGCAATGGCGTTCGTTGAAATGTGGAAAACCGTGTGTTACCAATCTGCACTCTCCCCCTTGCCCAGGTCGCCATCACTGCATATGAAACTAGGGTAGAATGTCCAACCATTCTTTCGAGGAAGGTGGTAATCCCATTATCCATGAGGATATTCCACACTTCTTCGTCTTCCCTGATCGAGCTGCATGAGGCAGGTTCAATACGCTTCAATTGACCACCCATTTGATTGCGAGAGTGGAGCTGCGTGAGGAGGGGGAGGCAGGAGGTGGAAGGACTTAACTAGCCCTTTACGCGCAACAATCTCATCAACATAATTGCTCTTCTGCTCGTACCTGGGGAGTTTATTGAGATGCATGGCACCAAGCATGCGAGAATCAGCGGAATCATGACGCATCTCACCCTTTAAAAGCTTGTGTGCCAGGGGTCTTTTCATATGAAATGAGGAGTTATTACCGCCGCCATAATGGGAGTTCCAAAGAGATGTTGCTGACACCCAAGTCAGCTTTTTCCCGCAAAACCTGTTGACATTAGGAGGTGAGATCATTTTGAGTAATTTGGAGGTCAACCGGGAAGTTATCATGCCAATTTTGAGTATTTTCGAGAAGGACCCTGATGTTAGCCAAGTGGTCCACCGCTTTGTTTCCCTCCCGAAGAATATGCTGAAACTGAATTTGTTGGAATTCCCTTCGCAAAATGTGAATATCCGCAACAATATTCTGGATTGACCATTGACCTGAGTCCGCCAACTGTAGGAGCTTGATCATATTGAGGGAGTCGCTTTCCCACTTGGATAGGCTCGCTGCCAAGTTTGAGAGCCATCCCAAGGCCTTTGAGGATGGCCATGGCCTTCGCCCGATGATTTGTACCGACATTAAGATTCTGGGCCGAGGCAGCAAGGATAGAGCCGGAGGAGTTACGAAGGATGGCTTCACCACCCGATTTGCCAGGGTTGCCTTTCGATGCCCCATCAGTGTTAAGTTTTTCTCTAGCCGGGAGGGGGGGGAGCCATCGAACATCATCACGATTTGTAGAAGAGGCTTTCTTGGTGGGGGAGATTAACCAGTAACAGCTGCCACTAGCTGAGAGTTACAAATTTGAAATCTTTTGCTGATATTTTATCCAATAGTGAGAGTTGAAATTATCCTGGAAAGAAATAACGATCTGGCTAGCCAAAAGATCAGATTCAAGACTTTGATTCTTAAAAATTCTTTTGTTCCTTTCCTTCCAAATTCCCCAGATGCCATGCGGAAGGAGGAGCTTCCAAGCCAAAAGCCAAGGCTGGATGGGAGAAGGGGGAGCACCACTGAATGAGGACGTCCTGAATGGACTCTGGAAAGATCCAACAAACCTCCATCCTAGATAACAACCATTGCCAGATAGCTTGTGAGAAGGGACAGTGGATCAAAAGATGGGAAGAAGATTCCGTTGCCTTTTCACAGAGGACACATCGGGTGGGGAAGAGAGAAACCTCTTCTTTTCAGATTTTCTCTGGAGAGGAAGGCGTTCTTTGAAGAGAGCCAGGAGAAGAAACCTATTTTGGGGATAGCAGCCTTCGGCCAGAAACTGACGAGGGGAGGGCCAGAGCTAGTCCGAGGCATGGAGAGGTAAGCCGCTTTGACCAAAAAGGAACCTGAAGGAGAGAGTGGCCAGATAAGCTCATCCTCAGGCCAAGAAAAGGGGATATATATTGAAGAGAGTTCCTTCCTAAGCTTACACAGAAGCTGCCTCTGCTATTCCCTAATTCCCGTCCCACTCCAGGATAGTCCATGTAGGTATAGTGTTCACCTCAGTCCAGTAGCCAGAGACCATCTTGCCAAGTCTATGGATGAGAATTCTTTTAATAGGGGTCCCAAAGAGGAGATGTTGTTCAACGGTTTTTCTCCCATCCAGTGATCATACCAGAAGGTCGATAAGCCTCCCATTTCCAAATTTCCATTTGGTGCCAGCTCGGATAGTGGGGAGGGAGCCATAGTTACCAGGTTCGGCCGGATTTGTATGAAATCCGGTTCAAACCGTATTTTTTGAAGCAACCGAATAAATCCGGTTCGATTCGGCCTTGTTTTTGCAGGAATTTTTTTTTTTCCTTTTTTTGGCATAGTTTTGTTTTTTGGTGAAAAAATCGCAAGTAGGGAAAAAAATTTGCCATTTTTGGAAAGGGTCCGGGAAGATTGTAGCAGCAAAAAACTTGCATGTGCCATAACTTTCATTGTGTGGCTCCGTTTTAGGTGTCGTCTTCTCTAAAAGTATATATTTTCTCGAGCTCTATGCATTGATGGCAATATTTTTCTTATTTTCATAAAATCCATTTTTGTACCTTTTTGGACCAAGCAACTTCTTGCAATCTTTTGAAAGAATCATTGTGATGATGATGATTATGGTAGATGGATGCTTTTTTGTATGATTTGTCTATATATAATGATATAAGTATACAATAATATAAATTTATAATAATATAAGTATATATATTCTGAACCGGATTTTTTCCGTATTTTTTTGGATTTTTTCGAGAACTCCGAATTTTCGGATTTTTTTGCCCTTCCGAATTTAATCGGATTTCCGAACGTGGGTAAACTATGGAGGGAGCTAATGAGCTGAATTCCAAATGGCCGAACCTCTGATCGGAGTTGAGGAGATTAAATTTTCATTGGGAGTAAAGTACTTAGCTCTAAGGAGCTGGGCCCAGTTTGAGTTCCCTTTAGCGACTTCCCAGCCAATTTTTGCAAGGAGAGCTGCATTCATATTAGCCATCCTTCTTAGACCAAGACCCCCCTGAAAGGTCGGTTTGCAAACTTCATTCCATGAGACCAGATGGATCCTCTTTTTTTCTTCTGCCCCTGACCAAAGGAAGTTCTTTTGGATTCTTTCCACGGTCTCCTTTACCGAAGTGGGTAATTTGAGAAGTGACATGAAGTAGGTAGGCAGGCTCTGGAGAGTAGCTTTCACCAATTGCAGTTTGCTAGCCTGACTGAGTAGGGCCCCTTTCCAGGCTGCTAACTTTTTCTGATATCTCTCAGTAACAGGATTCCAGAGATTTTTTGTTTGTCTCCCTTTAAAGAGGGGAACGCCAAGGTATGAGGTCGGGGGAGGTCCACCAATTTTGCAGCCACAGATATCAGCGATTTTCCTTTGAAGCCTGGGAGAAGAGTTTATGAATGAGATGCTACTTTTGTTGAAGTTAATGGTTTGCTGAGAAGCGGCTTGATAGAGGTTAAGGATTTCCATGAGCGCTTGCGCTTCAGTCACAGAGGCAACACTCAACAACAAGGTGTCATCTGGCAAATTGGCTATGAGTGGCCGATGGCAAGTTGGAGGTGATTTTTAGATCCGAAATGACTAAATGTCTTTTAGCAGCCACAAGTGCTCTGTTGAGGGAGTCCGCCATCAGAACGAAGAGGAAGGGGAACAGGGGGTCTCCTTGCTCTGATTCCTCTGCTGCTTTTAAAGAAGCCAGTAGGAATACCATTCATTAGAATGGAGAAACAAGGTGTCACAATACAGGAGTAAACCCAGGCTACACCATCTTTTATCAAAACCATATTTTTCCAGGATCCTAATCAGGAAGAGGCCAGCTGACTCTGTTGAAGGCATTTTGCATATCAAGCTTTAGGATCATTCCAGGAGACTTTGAAAGATACGTTGAGTGAATAGCTTCATGGACCGTGATAATGCCACCTTGGATGAGCGCCCCCACTGATAAAGCCGTTCTAATTTTGAGATATGAGGCTATTCATAAGAGGTTTAAACCTGGAGGCTATCATCTTGGTGATGATTTTGTAGGCAATGTTTGCAGAGGCTGATCGACCTAAAATTGGAGACAACCTTTGATCCCTGATCTTTAGGAGCCAGAGCTAAGAAGGTGGTGTTCCATTCTTTAAGAAGCTTGTTACTGTTCTGGAATTCGTTAACTACTTTGAAGAGATCCTGCTTGATTGTTTCCCAGAAGACTTGAAAGAAAGTAGCGGGGAAGCCATCTGGGCCCGGAGCTTTGTCTCTTTTCATGGAAAAAACGACTTTGTGGATTTCTTCCATAGCGAAAGCTTTGGTAAGATTCTCATTCATCTTAGCCGACACAAGCTGGGGAATGTGTTGAATCATAGCTGACATTGATTGCTCCGTAGGAGGTTGATCTACCTGAAGGAGATTATAATAGAAGGAGACAAGCTCATGAGATATATCAGAGTCAGAGGTTAATAAGGTACCTTGAGGTTGTCACTAGTTCTCGAATCTTGTCTCTGCTTTTATGCTTGGAGGCAGTGGTGTGGAAAAATTTGGTGTTGTGGTCTCCCTGTTCAAGCCAGAGGGCTTGCAAACGCTGCCTCCAATAAGTCTCCTCCTCTTGAAGAGTATTATGATAATCACTAAGGAGAGAGATTTCTTGTTGGTGAAGGTGGTCTAATCTCCCTTCGATTTCCATTTGAGCAGATATTCTGGCAATATCTTGTTTCAGCTTCTGCTTGCTAGAGCTTGATATTGCCGAAAACCATGGGTCCTTCCAGATTTTGAGTTGTTTTTTAATTTCTTTGAGTTTGCTGGAAAATTTAAACATATTGGAGCCCTCAACATTGAAATCCCACCATTTGTCAACCAGAGGGTTTAGATGGTTATTCTCAAGCCAGGCCAGCTCGAACCTGAAGGGGGGATTCTTGATATTCAGATTATGATTAGCACTAAGCAGCAGAGGGCTATGGTTGGAAGCCACCCTAGGTAGGGAACAAAGATAGAAGTGAGGAAAAAGAGAGATCCATTCGAGAGATCCCAGAGCTCTATCTAATCTGCTTTGAATGTGATTTCTGCCCAATCTGCGATTTGACCAAGTAAAAAGAGGAGCCATGAAGATCCATGTCAAGAAGGGTATTGTCCCTAATGAAGTCAGCCAAAGCTTCCATGCTGGAAGGATTAGCAGGAGTTCCTCCTTGTTTTTCCGAAGGGAAAAGGGTGCAGTTGAGGTCACACATTATTAAAATGGGGATGTTGCTGTAATTACTGATGAAATCAGATGTCTTTCCATAGTTTTCCCCTCTGGGATTCCAAGTTGGGGGCGTAGACATTGATGGCAATCCAGGTGGAGACAGAGCCCACTTCTTGGAAGAGCATGCACAAGAAGTTGGGGTGTTTGAACAAACAATCACCTTTGAAGTTTTTGGGATCCCAAAGGGTGCATAAACCACCAGAATTTCCAACTGAGGGCTGAGATTCATAAGCAGCAGCAGGCCAGATTTTCAGAAGGCGATCATCTTTTTTAAGTTTAGTTTCCTGCAACATTATGATATCAGGGGAATTCTGAAACTTTATATCTTTGATGACTCTCTGTTACTGGAGAGAGTTGAGACCTCTTATATTCCAAGAAATGATCTTCATTTCTTATATTTCGATTTGTTCCCTATTACCATGTTGATTGTGCTCTGTGTACCTTGAGCGACATTAAGAGCTACTTCTTGTTGCAGCTTGACATTACTCGGAGTTCTTCCCCTGGGTTTTTCAATACCAATATCAGGCTTCTTGCTGTTGCTTCTTGTCCATCGGAGATTGAAACTGTTGTCAAAGGAAAGGGCTGAAGGGGAGATGGAGGAGTCCGCATGGGGAGGGAAAAGGGGGACCGAGGGGGGGAGATTCAAGGAAGGGGGATCCAAAGCAACAAGGGGGGGAAGGGAGGAGGGGAGGGGGGAGCGGGGAGAGGGCAAAAGGGAAGGAGGGGAGGAGGGGGTAGCCAAGGAGAGGGAAACCTCCGTAGAGGAGGGGAGGAGAGGAGCAGTGGGGGTTAACGAAGGAATGGGAGACTTGGGGGGGGGGAGGATGGGGGATCGGTGGGTGCAGCCATTTGAGATTCAGCATTAATTTCCCCTTCTTCAAGGAGAGCAAAAGAGTTAGAAATGGGTATTCTCGGTATCTCTTCAGAAGATGATTTTGGGATATAGGTTTTCTTGATTTTGGGGTTGGGAGTTTGGGGTTTAGGTTTTGGTTGAGGCTTGGAAGGGCATCCAGCTGCTCTGTGGCCAATGCTTTTACAGAAGGAGCAGGCTTGGGGGATGTATTCATAATCAATATTTTGCTTCCAGTTCCCTAGATCTGAAAGTAGCTCAATCTCTTTAGGGAGAGGGCAGCTGACATCAACATTAACACAGAAACGGGCATGGATGAATATAGTTTTAGCCTTAGTAGCTTGATCTATAGCTATTAAAGAGCCTATGGTGAGAGCAATACCTTCTATAATAGCAGGATGCCAGAACTCCAGGGGAAGACCCGGGAGGCGAACCCATATTGGAGCTTGGGTCATGGATTCCGTGTGGGGATTGAAGCCTGGAGACCATTTCCTTATGTAGAAGCCCCATCTGCCAAAAAACCAAGGGCCTCCAAGAAGAGCTCTTGCGAAATCCTCTTTCATGTTGAAGGAGAATAGAATGAACCCGTTTGGCATTGCTGCTATTTCCAGCGCTCCACAAGGGTGCCATTTTGACCGTGCCCATTTTTTAATGTCCTCCAAAGGGGGTCTGGGGCCCATCAGTTTACCAACCAGCGAGAGATCACGTGATGCAGCAGCTGCCTTTGTGATATGGGTGGGAATGCGCAGTGTAAAGGACCCGTCAGAAAGAGTGGGCGTGAGTTTGTTTGTATGCGGGGCAGAGGTGGAACCCTCCACTAATTTGTTCCAGGCATCAGGTGGTTTGGGGGAAAGGGCCCCAGGGGGGGCCCCTGGTCCGGACCAGAAGGGTCCAGCATCCATGCTATCACCAGAGAGAGCCAGAGAACAGCAGGCGGCAGCGGGAGCTAGGGCTCACAGCGGCAGTTTTTTCCCGAGTTCATAGTCCTTATGGCCTTATAAATCACCCTTGTCTCACAATATATTTTGATTTAACAATAGAAATAGCAAAAAGGAAAATATCTTTTTATCAACTTAATCAGTTATTTATCCTGATCCAATTGTGTATAATTTTCAATTTTATTCTTGCCAAATGCAAACACAAATGTTTTGACATAATTTAGAATCATCATTGTTTGTTCTTCACGTTTTCCATTTTGTTCTTTTTCGTTCATCTATTAGTGTATCCTGTGGTAATTTTCCCTATACATCTTTCTTAATCGTTATCTGTTGATAATATGGTTGAGTAAAGCGTTATTAAAGGCTGCAACAAGACGAAAATGTACCCTTACAGCCTTTTTCTTGTAACAGGCATTTCCACTTCTCTGAGCTGGCAAGGTTCCCACTATGTAGGCTAGTTGGGTCACGTCTGTTCAAAAAAGGGCTGGTGGATGATGATATAGCCTAAATTTGACAGTTTCAATCTGTTATTTGTATCTTCATTACAATCTTCTCTCTTGTATTTGTTGATTGTTTTGACTATTTAGTGAAAACATTGTAGACAAGACTTTTGTTGAATATTGGTTATGGTTCCCTTCATATTTTAATTGCAATAGAAACAGTTACATTAAGACTTCATATTTGTTTGAAATATGAATTTGTACTGTTTTTTGGTCTGGTTATCAAGAGCTTTGCCATTTTCCCAAAGTGTGTAAACTGGTGAACATTTGGAGTGCGTATGTTATAGCAATTATGCCTTATAGTATTAGCACATTTTTTGAACGTTTTGTGTATATTATATGTGTATGCATTGTACCTCATCTCTGTTATTAATTAGTTGCTTTACAGGGGCCCATCGTTAATACATTCTGTGACAGATTCGTCACTTTACTCATCTCTTCGTCAGCCTGCATTTGATCTTATTCAGACAATTATTGTAGCTGATGCAGCAGCTCTGGTCTCCTTGTGGGCAAGAAAATGCAATCAACATATCTCATTTTTGAAAACCCCCTGTGAGATTGATGCAGATGATGATGAATCACATTCATTCAATGAAGTTGAAGGGACTGATGTAAATTGTTGGACAGATTTCAACATGTTAGGCAGGCTGACAGCTCACGGTTGTGAAGAATGGTTTTGCATTCCGCTTTTGTGGGTGGACGTTTTTGGAATATTGCCATCAGCTTTACCTTTATCGTTTTCAAAATCTGTCATGTGGGCTTTGTCGAGGTTTTCTGCGATTGAACCTGAAATTGATAACTCATTGAAAATGTCAGTGTCACAGTGGGTATCAATGTATTTTGAAAAAATTGGTACTACTTTAATGTGGGACACACCCAAAGGTTGTGATGATGGTGCAGATGGTAGGGGATCCAATTAATTCAGTAAAAGCTGCTCTTCACTGTGTGGATCTACTTAGGCTAATGAGAAGGTAAATGCTTCTATTAACTAATGTCAAATATTGTCATCCAAATCATACTATGTTATTGTTGATGATTATCCCTGGTTGTGTATTAAGTATTATTTGCTCAATAGAAGTCAAACAATGGAAAGTTGGGACTATAGAAACACAAGTGCTTTTATTTAGACGTGCATGATACTAATCACATAAAGTGGATTCTGGAAGAATAATTTTTATATCTGTTGATGGTCTAGAATTGTCTGTTGTTTGGATTTGGCATTATTCCAATTCTGGATCTACAGGTGTGGTGCGAATTATGCTAGTAAAATTGAGGGAAGTGAACTTTGCAAGCAGTGGACATGGGAACCAAGGATGAGTGAGACTGTTAGTCTGTTGCTAGCTGATCCTGATGATGTAAGCACCATTGTGGTCATTTGAATCTGCCTTTGTTTCAAAAAGAAAATCAGAATTCACTATTGGATGCTTTCTTAGTCAAACTTCATATAAACTGAGTTTGTTATCCAATGCTTTATGGATCTTATATTAGACTAAGGTTGTCGTTGTGTTGCAGTCAGTAAGGCAGGCTGGGAAGGCTATTTTGGAGCAAGTTTCAAATGTGCGGGGCCTTGCCAATGGGCTGCAATTCCTTTGCTCGAGCCCAAGCTTCTATATCTTCAATGCTTTTGGGTCTACACTATGCAATAAAAAATGGTGAATGTTTATAGCTGTTTAAAACTTTTTTTGACTAGTTTGGGTTATGCATATGTAATTCTCTGTTTGAAAGAAAACAACACACATCTCTCTCTCTCTCTCTCCGTATCAAATTCTACATATGAGAGCATTGGTTCACTTGAGTATGCTTGATGCATGGAAAGATGCAATAAAACATTGGTCAGGATGCTTCTGTCCTTGTAGGATCTTGTTCATCTTGTTATGGCAATTTTTGTCCGATCCTTAAAGGAAGTATATAATCAAGGCTGTTCAATTTAATGGACCAACATACATTGGGTTTTTTTATTTTCTAGATGCAAGAGTTTCACACTGAAGCTGTTATGCTCGCTGTGAGTTCTCAGAATTTTAAAAGGTAGTAACATTTACTTTGAATGTTTTAAACAGTGATAATGTGTAACATTGGCTATTTGTTTAGGTTGGGTACCCCTATTAAGCGAATCATTCACTGTATTCTCAATAATATAAAAACAATGTTAAAATTGTAACATATGCCATAGATTTTAGTGTCTTTTGGGTTATTCTTTCTGACACTCGAAGATACAACTATTTAGAACCATAACCTATAACTATTTTACATTAGGTATGACTAAATTATATACCAATATAAGTTGATGGACATCAACCTGGCCAATGACGCAGCTGGTGATCATATGAGGCATTACAATTAACTTATTAAGTGATGTTAACAAGGGACTCAAATATTAACTAAAGGAAAAGTAAAACATGGTAAAAAATTGAAAATCTTAAAAGGGCATACTTTGTAAAACCAGTCTCAACCAAAACTTTCTTTGTTGGATTTATTTCCCAAATCAAGCATAAGGTCTAGGGTTCTTGTTCCTGTTGAGGTGAGATTTTGGAAAAATTGTAAAATTTATTTGCATTTTAATAGCTTTGTGAAACTAGTTTTAGAGTCAAGAGGGTTTTTGGACCGAACATTTTGCCAAAGAACTTATAAGAACTATACTTATGGTTGGTTGTTTGTTTCAATGTAGAAATTTCTATTTGAATGATTGGATCACGACAGTTATGCATTTCCTTATTTTCATGCAGTTGATGGCAGATTCAATTATTTCGACATCACGAGTTCTACATCATCTTTTCTTTGTTATATCTAAACTTTTAAACTCTTGTGCGAGTAATACCAATATGGGCATTCAGCGAGGAGGGTAAATGCCAGGACTCTTTGTATTCTCAAAATGGAGGATTTATACAACCTTTACAATATACTGCTTCGTCAAATCTAGTAATGCTGGGAGTTTCATCAAATGAAAGGAATGAAAAGGCTCGGAAGAAATTGTGTGAGGGTACTTTCAGAGAATATATGGCCTCTCTTGTTAAAATGCTTGAAAGAAGGAAAACATTCACTTCAAGACAAAAGTTATCAGGTATGTTGTGATTTGTTGGAAAGGATCTCTCTCTCTCTCTCTCACACACACACGCAGACAGATGTCTTAGTGTTCCTTGCCTGTTTGGGATTTACCATTTGTCAAGAGACACATTGATGAATCTGGATATCGTATTAGTTACACCATCATAATGTAATCATTGTTTTATCAACTACTGTAATTGCACATGTTAGTTCTGGCAAGTCTATTGCATTTGAAATCCGTGTAGTGCCTTGGTTGATGTTCACTTCTTTGTTGTCATTTTAGGGCTTTGTTTTCTATAAATGTCTCAACCTGCTCTCGACATCTTTCATTTATCCATGTATAAAAACAACATTCCCAAAGTTTATGATATATTATGATATGATACTATATTTTATTCATTTTTGTGACATTTATGACATTTTCTTGTGTGCTTACTATTTTGATACTAGTATTTGGTTCAGTTATTCTTGCTCTCAATTCTTTTAAACTCTCAAATAATTAGATAATTTTATTTCCTTTGGATATGCGCAGGAATCACATAATATATTTATTTGAGCATTTGATTTTATTGAAACTGCTTCTCACATAATGACATTGATTTGGTGTTTGTTTTCTAATCTAGTTTTCATGTAGAAGCCTTCATTTCTCGTGTCACCAACCAAGAAATCTGCAGTACAAACATGTAATGTAATTGAACAACATATTGAACTTAATTTCAAACTTGATCTTAACAATTTACTTCTTGAGGAGTAATAAAATTGTGTCATAAGTACGTAAGGTATCAAAAAACTCCAAAATACGAGGTTAGCATCAATCCATTCTCAATTGACATTGAAACAATCTTATGCCAAAAGAAAATTTTGCACAATAGGATTTTCCCTAAAGGAGGATGTAGTTCCATAGACCTATGCCAAACACATGAAGGCAATCTGAAAGAGTGACGTGATGCCAATGGTGGAGTGTGGGAGAGGCAGGGCCAAATGGAAATATTGGTACCAAGGGGGAAGTCGTACTAACAGTACACATTGTTGCCATCAATAGTGGTCCTATTGTCAAGTCCATGGAAATTACATTCTCATGAGGATATCACAATCCCCTATTGTATGCCTATGCTCTGACTCAACCCTCTAATACTCCAAGTAACATGCCACATATTTTGCAATGTCTCTTTTCATCCCTCACTAAAAGAACAATTTTCTTAGATTTGCACAGATCTTTATTTGAAAACGAGCCAATGTGTTTTATATGCCTCTACATTCCCAACTCATGATGAGTCATTTCTAGGAACATAGACGCTTCATTTGTAACAAAGAAGACCATCATTACCCAAATTGCAAACTGTATACTAAGGCTTCTCTAGATCACTCTACACCGACGCTTGTATTGCCTGATACGAAATATCACCATGAAGCTGCTCCAAAATATGTCCTTTGAAGCTCATCAAATTCCTACTTTGCATTACGAAATTTTACAATACATAATCTTATACAAAAACATTTGTTATAAAATTGAATATTAAATGTGGGTGATATAGGCCATGTTCCATTAGTTTATACCTCTTGAAGAATATAAATAATCATGCGCCATCATCCATGTGCCATTGTTGTAGGCATACTTATTGTTTCTTTCATGCAATGTGTTTCATATTGAATCCCTATGGATTTTATGTATATTTTATCCCTTACATCATCAATAGTTGTAATTGTATAATTACAATGGGTAGAACTCATTGTGTTATTAAGCTCGACTTCCCATTTCCACTAACATCATTGTTGAATTTATGTCATTATCCAAATCAACTACCTATCTTTCCCTCATAGCCATTGTTTTTTCTTGTATCACAATGTTATATCACCCCTTGACTAAACAAAATTAAGTATCTCCTTTATTATTGCCTTGAAGGAATCTTGGGACCATAATGAACCTTTACAAGTGTATTTATCATTGCTTTCTTCAAGGTTAGACACTAACACCCATCAAGAATTCTTTGGTTATGTATTAGACCCCTTTTGTGTACCAATGGGATGCATCCCTAGGACTAGATTGGCATCGAGGACATCCATGACATCTTGGAGATGGGGTCAAAACATTTTTTAGTCGTTTCCATTAGGTTATACTTCTTGAACACTATAAATAATTATGCGACATTATTGTAGACACACTTCTTGATTTTTTCATGCAATATGTTTTGTATTGAATCCCTATGAATTTATGTACATTTTGTCCCTTACAACATCAGGTACTAAAGAATTAAAATTGGTAGAACTCATTGTGTGATTAAGTTCAACATCCGATTTCCAATAACATCATTGTTGAATTTATATTGCTATGCAAATCAACTACCTATCTCTGTTCCATTGCCATTGTTTTTTTCGTATTAGAACTTTATATCACCCCTTGACCAAAGAAAATTAAATACCCACCTTGTTATCATCTTGAAGGAATATTGGGACCATAATGAATTACCTTTTACAAGTGTATTCATCATTGCTTCCTTCAAGGTTATACACCAATGCCATGTCTTCTTAGTCTATGCATTAGACCTTGTTTTTTTGTATTGTGGGAACAAATCCCTAGGCCCGGAATGGCAACATGCACATGTGTGACATCTTGGGGAAGGGGATAAACATAGTTTAGTTATCCCTGACAAAGTGATGAAACTTTGGGATGTAAATCTGATAAATTGAACCAATGAATGTAAGTTTGATTAATAATTGAAATTGGCACTTAAATCTGATTATAAAAAAATCACGAGAAAATCTTATAATTAAATGGGACCTTTATTTGCACTACAATCTGATATTTATTTGCATGAAGTAAACCTTTAGTTGTCCTCCACAACCCGAAAATTGCTTTGTTTCTTTGATTTGTAATAGATTAATATTTGAATAGACAATTTCAAATTGTTTCAGTTTTTTTTTTAAACTTTCAAGGCAAGACGAGCTTCATGAGTGATGAAGATGATGGAATGCAAGAAATACATATTGGAAGTTGGGTAGGGAAAAGAGTCAAGGGCACTCAAATTGAAAGTTTTGTTGGGAGTGTTTGGGTGTTTAATTGCTCATCAAATGTTGGATAAATATGCAACAGGGCCATTCAGCCAAGAAACTCCAATGTGGCATTTTGTAATGATTCTTATTACAAACAAGGTGAGTAATTTAGGGGAAGTTGGCTTTGGAGATGCAATATTTGCAACAATTATTGGAAGGGTAGCATTGCTAGGGTTGGTGCACAGTCACACTATCAGCACATCCCTCGTAAAAAGGTTAGTCATTGTCCTAAACTTACACCTGAGGAGAGGGCTCAAATACTTTTGTTGTTTAATGGGGAGATGATTTCTAAATCATCTGCTAGTGCCCCTTTCTCTAGGACTTCCATGCATGTTTCTAGAACTACAACTCTCGTGGTTCCAATTTTTGAGATTCTTGTGGTTCCAATTTTTGAGGTGAATGTGGTGGAACCAAAGGGAAAAAGAAAGGACACGGGCTTAACTTCAATCATGGTGACATATATACCATGCAGCTTCAAGAGCATGCAGATTATGCCATTGGCACATTGTTCTTTGCCAATGGTATTCCATTTCATGTTATTACAACGAGGCATTAACCAAGGCATGTTAAGCAGGTTCATCTTCTGTGCCTCTTGGTGAAACCAAATTGAGAACTACCATCTTGGAAAAATATTATTTAAAAATTTAATTTGTTGATGGTGGAGACGAAGGTTACATGGGTCACACATACATGCTCTATCATTGTGTATGGGTGGATGGACATTAGTTGCCTCACACTCATCAATATTATAATTACAAATTTACATGTAAAGAATGCCCTTATTTTCTTATAGGGTTGTTGATTGTTTTTGAAAGTGGTAGGATGCTGAATTTCAGTTTTAGATGCTGAGGGATGCTTTCGAGGAGGAAAGCCTTGCCAATGTAGGTCTGGTAGTTATAGACGCAACATCTTACTAACATTGTTTTGGGCTTTTTGAAGCCAAGAATTCCTCAATCCACTTCATACTGTATTTGAATTTTAGTTGAGAGGATCTTAAGATTAGGAGCCCTTGCAACTAATAACTATGATACAAGTGGACTAGGTCGGGGGACTTAAAGATAAAACAGGGTAAGAGGGTGAAGGCTGTGGTGGTCAGGGGTTGTTTTGGTCAAATGTGAGATACATATCTCTATTGTATCACTTGCTTTTATTGTCAGCAAATATGGAGACAATGGCAGTTTCAACCTTGGAAAGATATACGAGTACATTGATAGCATTCTTGGCTAGCATGAAGACCATGATTGGTTGGAGATGGTGAACAACCCTTCACACACAGCCACATATGTAATGAATCCCAAATGGTTTGTGGAGAGGTATGTGAGCCATTTCTATTAGTGACAAGGAGGTGAAGAAGGGCTTCATGAAGGCCCTCAAGAAAATGCATAGCATGGAGGATGCTGCAATGATCAGGGATTAGTGGATAAAATTTGCTGAACTCAAAGGCTACAAGACTTTACCTAAGATAGATAGAATCACTAGGTGCAGGAAAATGCTGTAAATTGGTGGTGAATATTTGGGAGTTAATCATTGCTATGAACACTTGCCATTTGACTTCTTTTACAGATTTCTAGTTCTTTTTCTACTGAGAAAAAGAGGTCTACATATAGCTTTATCCACTCTGTTTAGAGGAATATGCTCACCTCTAGGAGAGTGCAGAATGTTCCTCCACTCAAAACGGTGTATGGAGAACGTTCCTCCTCTCGAAATGTGACTTGGATGACCACAGGTCAATATGTAAAGAAAAATAAAGGAAAAGAAATCAATCGAATAGAACAGCTTGTATCGTTGATAAACAATCATGGTTGCAGTACCTGTCAAACTGCTAATAGATTACTTACCACAAGTGGCTCAATCTCAAACTCTGCAGCCACCAAAATGAGTTTAGCAACCATTTGAAGAGAGGATGTTTGCAAAATAGCTTCAGAAATAGGGGATATGGTTCTCCCAAATGCCTTAATAGACAGAGGACCAGGTATAAATATATTATCGAAAAAAGTGTGTAAGAAATTGGGTAAACCACTGCTAATAAAAGCTATTTTAGACTTGAATTAGAAAATCAAGAGAGAACTGCTTCATCAGCTGTCTTACCAGAATCATAAGATTGGTAAGTGTATTAAAATATTATGATGGGATAAGAATTTTTGGAACAAATTAAACATATCCACAATTGGGAACATAAGACTATTACAATTAAGATAGGTTGAGCCCGATTAAGTAATTGGTGATCAAGTAATTGGTGAAGAGCAATCTAGTTCTAGGGGGGATTCTGATGATGACTTTGAACATGATGTTGAGGGTCTATAACACTTAGATGAATGCTCAGAGGATGGTAGACACACAAATAGAGGCTTATTTCATTGGCATATGTGTGAATACAAGATATTGAAACCAGCATATTTGGTCGAGGGGAAAAATAAAACACAAATGAGTTGGTGTAAAGAGTAAACTACTATATTTCATAGAGAGTGATAGAAGATTTTATGGCTGTATGCCAAAGTGAAGTGGTTGAAGAAAATTGTCACCCACCTTATTTTATTGAATACAAAACATGAAATGCAGAACTAGATATGCAGCCTGTGTATGAATTCCCACAAGAAACAGATATACATTATGCAGAATCAGCCACACAGGAAATTAATCTGGATATGGATGGAAACAAACAAATGATCTTGATTAAAGCATATCTAAAACTTGAATTAGCAAAAGCAGCACCAAAAATATTTGCAGAGCACAAGGTGTTTGCATGGACTGATAAAGACTTAAAGGAGCTCCTAAGGAACTACGTGTACATCGTATTGATTAAATTCCGGGAGCAATACCTATTAGATGAAAACCCTATAGAGTGAGTCCTTGTTATGCAGCTTGAATCCATGAAGAAATGAAATGAATGTTAGAAGCAGGAATAATTTTTAAAGTAGCAACTAGTGATTGGTTATCACCTATGGTGAAAGAACTAAAATAAAACGGGACGGACAGGGAGTATGCAGGGATTTCCAGTCTAAGTGTAGTAACAGAGGACCTGTTCCAATTCCTGCTACGGACACTATTTTGGAAGTAACAGATAGGCATGTTATACTCATTTTTAGATGGCTTTTCAGCCCATAAACAGATTAGTATAGCTGTCGAAGTTGAAAGCAAGGATTACATAAGAATTTGGAACATATTCATATAATAGGTTGGCAGTTGGGTTGAGTAATGCACTAGACACATTTCAATGATCTTTTTGTTCATTTCAATATAGCCGAGGACTATGTTTCCAAGAAATGGGTATGTCCGAAATGCAGAAACACCGATTTCAAAAAAAACCTTGGGTACGAAACATTAAGGAAACGTCCGTACAATATATATATATATATAAATGCACAGTACTCATTTTCAAAATTTTAGCCCATGGATCATAAGAGATATTTGATAAAGCACTCAAAATATTTTGTATTCATTGAAGTTCTAAAGATTCATCATTTAATGTGGTTACAATTTCAATGTTTCATATATACATGATTATAATCTAGATCCTTGAATATATCATCTAGATTTTCCTCATAATCATCTCCATGAATACCATTGAAAGATCTGCTCCCACTAGCTCCACTATCCATCTCTTGTGCAAAACTTCCCGGATTTTCATCATCAATACCAAGCAGTGAAAGTTGGCTAAGAGTAACAACAAAAACATCAAAGTCACTAGCCTCAAGATCAATATCCCAAAGTTTGTTGGGACCTCTAATATAGCCTTCATTCTTGTGTGATAGGATGCACAAATTGGAATGTACATGCACTAAATCCTCAGCCTTTTTGGATGCTAACTTGTTACGTTTGGTTGAGTGGATGAATGTATATGTACTCCAATTCTGCTAAGTTGAAGAATTACTAACCACCTGTTACAAAAAAGAAGTTAGAAATTTCCAATTAGTAATAATATTAATTTACTGAGAGCATAAATGTTTAATTAATAAACAACAACCTTTTGATTTCATTTTAATATTTTATACATGTGAGAGGATTTTAATGGCAACAGGTCGTAGGTACTTGGCATCATGGCCATGTACATAGTACAAGATGACTGGGGTCATGTTGTACTTGTCACATAATGCCTCCATTTCACCCATGCTACCATTAGATGCAGGGACAAAGATCCCCATTTCATAGCGGACCACACTAGCTATAGTTGGATTAGGAAAAGCCTTAAGAATGCTGCCTTAGTTCCATTTGCAACTTCGTGGTCATTATATGGTGGTTTCCTATCAGGTAGCCCAAGTATTTCACTGCTATAATATTTGGGATTTACGGCATAGGAAAGGAGATGTAATGAAGTGGTCATTTTATTCCACCTTCTCATGATCATGCTTTTAACTTGATTGTAGAAGATTTCTTCACGATCTTGCTCGTTCTTTTGTATGACGTTTCTAATTTTTTCAAGCATAGAGTCAATGCCATCATAGATTTCCCCTATGCAAGCATAATCTTTGTCTGCATATCTAATCATGGATTTGAGCAAGTATTCAACCTTTGCCCATCAATCATCAAGTATCAATGATTTTATCTTGATGGCTTGTTTTGTGTTTCCTTGCCTCCACACGGACCAAACATCATCAATCAACATACTGCTTAAGGCTTGTTTTACATTCACAAGTCGTCTCAAGACAAGCGTGTGAGAGGCAATTCTTGTTTCAACAACCTATTAACATAAATTAAAAGAAGTTAATGAAGACTAAAAATAAATTTTAAAAAATATCAATTGATAATTTCATAGAAAGATAAAAAATAAAAATTAGAAGCTAGTAAGTTGTTGCCTTACCTTCAGCAACTCTAACCTTGAGAACCTCCTAAAGATAGCCTGCGACATATGATGATTTGTGACAAACATCTGAATCTCATTTGGCTTCATATAAATTTCCTCTATCCATGATATTCTGCTAATCTTCTGCAACATCAAATTTAAGGAGTGTATTGTACAAGGTGTCCAAAATATGTGCTCATATCTCCCTTTTACAATCAACGCTACTGTTATACAATTTTTTGCATTGTTTGTGATGACTTGGGCAATGTTTTGAGGGCCCACCAACTCAATAGTCTCAATCAAAATATTAGTAATAAATTGCGCATATTTCACTTCGCCCTCACAATTAACAACCTTTAAGAACATTTGCCCCTCTAGGGCACACAACAACAATGTTGATTAGGGGCCTATTTTGAGCATCTTTCTATCCATCTGAAATAAAAGATACCTCTGAGTCCTTCCATGATTCCCTAATTGGCTGGAAAAAGTATGTATATGGTCCACTTCTTTTGCCAACAATGATGTTCTAACCTTCTCATAACTGGGGCTTGTGGCACCTCATTAATAACTCTTACCATTTGTTGTCAATATGGTGACCACAACACATTGAAGGGAAGCCCACATGCATAAATGCATTGAGCAACCAACTCATCAACAGTTTCCCTTTTCTCATTTGCAAATGCTTGATCTAATAGACTTTTTGTTCTCTTTTGTGAGAAGCTCTCTTCCTCTGGGGGAGTTTCAAGTTCAGGTGGTTGGGTTGGAGTTTGAATGAAAGGATGGTTAGTTAGTGCAACCATTTTATTACATTCAGATTGGGTTAAGGAATTTCACATATGTGTGGATGCTTAAACTTATGCCATAGGATGTGTGTTGGCACAAGAAGGATCACACAAATTGGATCACCCATTATGTTTTGCTAGCAAGTTACTACTGAAAGCAGAAAATAATTATATAGCCATTAGGAATGATCTATTTTGTTCAGAAATTTCTGCATTACTTAATAGCAAATACACACATTATTTGTGGACCATCAAGCGCTGTTGTATCTTATTAATAAATCATTAATCCATGACAAAATATCAAGATGGGCGTCATTACTAAAAGAAGTTACATTTTCAATCGTGGGAAGGGAAGGCAAAAGTCATGTGATGAAATGGAGAACCAACTGATGGAGGCAGTGATGATTACGTAGACTCATGGCTGTGTGAGATTGCAAGTTTACTAAAATGGTATGAATGCATTGGGGAATACCAGTCTATCGTAACATTTGCAGAATACGTGCCAATGGCTTAAAGAAGAAAAATCATAATAAAATCGTGACCATTTGAAGTTTTAAACTTTTAAACTGATCCATGGATTACTATACCATTTAGATGAAGATCAAACTTTGCTAAGATATGTGCTATTAAAAGCGGTATCAATCCTTGAAGAAACCTGTTATGGTGAGGTTGGAGGTCATATGAGTTTTGAAATGACTATTGGAGAACTTTTATTAATAGGATTGTGGCTGTCAACAAATCATTGTTGGCGGATGGGTCAAACCATGTGACACGTCAAAAAATAGGGAGATGAATCGAGGAAAATATTCAGCCCACTAAACCCAAGCTCGCCACAAGAGTTGTTTGATAAATGGGGGATCAATTTTGTTGGACCATTCTAACATCCAACATGAAAAGGAAGGTGTAGGTACTTACTACCCAGAACACAATATCTCACGCAATTGGTATAAGACAAGTGATTCTGCCTCTGAGACAAGAGGGTAAGGCTTGACAATATGAATAATTACTCCTAACTTCAACCATAAATTTAAAGATTCCTATGATCAGAAGCACTGTCATCCAAGCATAGTATTCAATTTGTCAAAGCTGAAATGAATGGGGTTCAATATTTGCTGGTAAGAAAATGAAAAAGATCCGGAAAGAATTCATGACAAGAAAGATTACTCCATAAGTCTAAGCATTCAATAATGTTGTGGCAATCAACTACATGATTTGCGTACAAGGATCCGTATGCAACAACAAATAAAACAGCAATGTGATTTGTACCCTTTCAACTAATGTATGGGAAATAACCTTTTTAGTTATCTTCATTGCATGAATTTGTAGAGATAGAAAGTCATGTATGTAATGACAATAGATAATAAATTAGGGGATGAGGAAAGGCTGCAAAAAAGATTGTTTGGTTAACCAAGCTAGAAGGAAAGAGGGTATAGGTAATCATTTACTAAACTATTGACAATGAAAAACACTACTAGGTAATGGGCATATAGAACAACATTTAAATTAGGATCATGATTTATACTCTTTTAACTAATGTATGGGAAGGAAGTTGTGGTACCTATTGAATTTGTGATACCTTGCTTGAGGGTGGCAATAGATATTATATTAGAAGATGAAGAAAGGTTGCAAGAAAGGTTATTTTGATTAAACAAGCCAGCAAAAAAGAGGGCATAAGCACAAATGTTAATAGAAGCCGAACAAAAAAGATGTAAATACATGCATGATAAGCATATAAAGAAAATCTTGTTTTAAAATATACATGAAAATTAAATAAGAAGGTAAAAAATTGAAAATGCAATATGAAGGTTTATATGGAGCTTCAAAAGTTTTCAAGAATGGGTCTAGACTCTATACAATTGGAAAACACGGATGGAATCAAATGTCCCGGGCTGATTAATCCTTAAAAGTTATGACAATACCATTCACGAAGGGATATTGAAGTGAATTTGATTGAAATAGAGCCACTTGTAGAAACAATGATCAATAAATGCTGAACAAGCAACATAACCACCGCTAGATTCTATGTTACCAGGATAGAGGTACGGGTTGGGTACGCAGATACGTCAATTTTAAAAAACCCTTGGGTGTGATATGTTTTGGATACGTTCGTACATATGTATTAAAAAATAAATATTTTTTATTCATATACTCATTTTACTCATTTTTTATTCCATAAGAAATACAGAACTTGAAAAATATAGTACGATCAATTTTCAAAATATTCAATATACTTAAGATTTTACATTGTTTATGATATATGAATATTATATTTCTTTGTGTTTCATCCATTTCCTTTGAGATTAATTTTTGTGTTGTGATGGTGGCCATAAAATAGGGAGCTCCTGAAGGACCTATTTAATTAGGCTGACTCTAATGTGCCGATGATAACTAAAGAGGTCATTCCAATGGTTGGTTCTTGCATTCATATTATTCAAAATCACCTTCTAATCCTCCTCAAGGATGCAGGAATGTTGTGCCTTAATACAACTCTTTGGCTCTTTGCTCATACACTTGCGAAAACCAACAATGAATTATTTGTGTGATTTCAAATGAATGGTTGAGTGCTTTTTATATTTTTTTGAGGTGTTTAGGGTTTGATATTTTATTCACGTAACCTAAGTCACAAGGTTCGCCGAACTTTATGAAAAAAGTTCAAAATCCGGTGAATTTAATCTTGTCACCAAAAGTTTGTGGAAAATCGCGCCAGTTTGGTACGAAGTTTGCCATGGACGCTAAAGATAAAAAACAAGAAAATGGGTAGAGGTCGGTTTTGTAGAATCGCAGGGCAAACAAGTAGAGCCGTGAGTTGCACCAAACGCGCTAAGAAAGTACCTGACGGAGGGGAGGAGTTGCGAATCCATGGAGGAGTGGTGAGTCTATGGTCGAGTCATTGTGGAATCGCTGGAGTGGATTCACCACTACCGCCGTGCAGAGTAGGGTTTCCCTGGAATACGATTTGTTTTTTTTTTCCAAGTGACGTGTGCTCTCAATGAATACGATTTGTTTGTTAATAGTTTCTTAAATTTGTTTGTTTCGGTTTTTATTTTGTTTGTTTTTATTTATGCTAGGTACTGTGTTTTATTTTTATTTAGCTTTGTGTTTTATTTTTATTTTTTAGTTAAACGTGCTTTGAGCTATAGATTATATCATTTTAAAGTTTTGTTTTATTTTTTAATTTGTATTTTAGGTTTATTTTAATTTTTTACATATTTTTAAAAGTTCTAAATTATATTTATTTTTAAAGTCTTTATATTCTTTATTTTATATTTATATATTTGATATTTTTATAATTTATCATTCGAATTTAATGACGATTTTTTTTCCAAACTTTATCCATTGGCGAACTTTAACCGAACTTAATCCTCGTCGAACTCGAACTCGAACTCGAACTCAAACCTTGTGACTTAGCATGTAAGTGTTAGGGTTCGTTTTTTTGCATTGACTCAGTAAAAAAAATGTTTTAAATGCCTTAAAAGATGTTTTTAGGCTTGGATACGTGTTGAATACGTACTGATACGTGCCAGGTATGTTGAAACGTACTTGGCATATACTCGGGACGTATTGGTACTTATCCAACATGTATCTGTACCTGTACCCTCACGTATCTGTATTAGATACGTATCAGGTAGTGTACGTGGGGCAGGGGGACAAACCCTGGTAACATAGGCTAGATTTAACGACAACTAACGAATGCTGAACAAATGACATAACCACTACCAAGTATAGAATTAAGGCCACACCGAGGGTAACTGTTATGTGCGGCAATCATTGGACGACAACTCAATAGCTATTGCTGAACCACATAAAGCTAGTGAATGGTAATTACTGTGATTGGTGAACGCCAAACAATAGAAAGCAATGACAATTTCCAATTAAACAAGGGAAGCAATAGAAAGGTGTCAAACAACAACAGTAAATAATATCCATGAATATGTGCCACTTGTTAAAGGACACAACTATCAAGAAAAGTGATTCAAGCCACATGAAATCAAGGATGATATTGTCTTAGATAACTGACAATCGATGGCGGAAGATAATGTTTGACATTCATTGAATTAAGAAAGGAAACAATGATTGACAGTGGATATGTTCCTCATAAGCCCATCAAACAACTTTAGAAATTATGTATGAGAAAGAATTCACCCGAATGACAATGAGACACTTGGCAAGCGGGTTCAAATTCAAGAAAAACGAAATCCAAGTGATTGAATGCAAACTTCATTTGGGAGTTTCCGGACGAGAAGAAATCAACAAAGCAATAAAATTGTATAGGGAGGCATGGTGATTTTTTTTTTTGCTTGATTTGATTGGAAATGGGGAAAATAACAGAGTACAAATATTGTAGGCTGATCAAGAGGAACAATTTCAAAGCTGAATGCTGCCCATGTTGAAGTCTAAAAAAACTGTTGATCAAACAATTGCAAAAATGCTTGCATAGACATTAGAGATAACCAAGACTAAAGGGAATAAATCGATAGAAGACATGCAGATGGAGAAAAACCTAAGATGGATATGGAAAAAAAATGTTGTCTATTGAGACAACATGTCAAAATTTTCATAACTGGTGATGTTTTGCACCTTTAAAAGAAGCCATACCAATGATTGACCCTTGCTCACATGAAAATGTAGTGGTAGACTATAATGCGTCTAAGCATTCACTGGTGGATAATGATTAACTTTGAGTTGCTAAATACAATTTTTGGACTGCGAATGGAAGGGTTAACTACATTAAGTCAACCATTGGCCAAAATACAAAGGGATATATTCTTAATGGATAGTTGTTTTGTGGAACCAATAGATATAGTTAAGGATCATGGAGTAGATGTAGATATAATTACAGATAGGGTTCTCAAGGTAGTAATGGAGTGGAACTGTGCGATACCATTCTGGTGTCTAAGATACATTCAAGGGATTGCAAATGGGGTAAAATACAATTGGCTAGAGTTTGTTGCAACAAAAATGCACACACAATTGATAAGATGCAAACAAATTCCAACTAGCGAGTTTCAGTGCCCACTATATATCATCTTGGGGAACTGTGCCAAAGACCACTTGATTAGTATGCTATGTATCAAACACGAAGGAACAGAAAGGAAAATGTTTACTTGAAGCACAACCCTTAGGGAGGAGCTAATTTGGCAGGAGAAGTACTTACCACAAAGAGACAAATGGGAGCACCAGCAGCAAAAGCTATGCCTCTACCCTCAGCAAAGTCAGCATGTAACACTCCTGCAGAAAGTGATGATGCAACATTGCTGCAAAACAAAGGTAAGTCCTCTAGATTGACGAACTATGATATGTTTAAATAAGTCAATCCTATACCCCTCCCTAACCATACAATGAATGCAGAAGATATGTGGAGGATACAAATAATTCAAAAGAGATTGACCTCAGACTCACATTAATGTTCACCCTCTTTGATATTGCAAGGTCATCTTGTTTGATGGCTGTTATTTGCATACATAGCTGAGTATATCTGCTGTTATATTCTGTTATTTACTTTCTGTACCTTCTGATCAAGCCGTAAGAACATACATCCAGCCAAATCTATGTTATCAATATATTGGTACATAAATAAGATACACATATTTATTAACAAAAATGTTCTTCATACTGCATAAGGCAGTTGAAGAGGAAAACGTTAACTGCTTTATGATTATAAGAATGTGGTGTTCCTCAAATCTTCTCAATTCTCTGGGTATTTTTTCAAATTTTTATCTATCTTCCATAGTTCTTGTTTCTGATCTTCTTCATTTTTTACGAAGTTTTGATTTCATTGGCTGCTTGTAGGTTTTGATATAATCTCTGATCGTCATATGTCATTATTCTCCAATATTTGTTCATCCTTGCTGATATTTATGTCCATTTCTTCTTTTCTGTATTATTCACCTATGTCTCTTTGCCGAGTTCTGCAATCTATTTCACAATTGGTACAGGTAAAAGGTAAATATAGTTTGTTAGGTCACTGCCAAGCAAGGCATTAATTTGGTGTCGAGACCCCCCTTATAGAAACCTACATGAATTATATTTTCCATTTACCTTGTATATTGTTTGGATTCAAACTTGACCTCCTCTATAAAGCACATACACCTTCTCTGTCAAGCCCACTTGGGTTGTAGGCCTTGTATCATTCCAATGGAAGAACCCCTCTTTGCTTGACCGTCTGAAAAAACTGTTCCCTTTTCTCCTCCCAAAACATATGTGAATACTCTTATATACAGCCTGTACCATTCCAATGGCAATACCCTTCTTTTGTTGGTCTTCTGAAAAACTCGTTCCCTTTTCTCATATGCGAATGCTTTGATGAAATCAGATCTTCTCTAGAGTTGGAAAGTGGCTCATTCATATACAGTAGCACAACATCATATCCATAAAGTCATATTCTTGCATTGTTCAAGTGATAAAACTTATAGTTTTCTTTATATTTTGGACAGAAAACCATGTTTATGTATGAGTTAAAATGTTCTCCGTACTGCTTAAGTAAGCTAAAAAGCAAACTGGTAACTCCTTTCATGATTGTAAGAGTCTAGTGTTACCTTTTAGATCTTCTCCAGTCTCTATCAGATCCTAGAATTTTTCCGTACCCCAGTGCTTTTCTATTTTAATTGGTTATAGTCATGACCCTGACCTACTCCAGTCACTTTTATCCATTTATATAATTGTTTTTCTCCCTCTTTCTGAAGGTTTTTCTAAAATCTTCTGTATCTTCTTGATCCCTGTTCTTGCTTCACTTGGTTCGTGGTTTTCTTTAAAGTTTTGATTTGATTGCTCACTTGCAGCAATGGATATGATCTCCACTCTTCATGTCATTGTTCTCAATTATTCTCTGTCCCATCTGATATTGTGTCCATTTCTGCTTATCCATCTATGAATCTTTGATGAGTTCTGTAATTCATTCCATATAGAGTTCCCTACTGTGCCATTGACAACTACTAGTCTTTCCAATGTTCGAAAAACACTGCTCCATTTACTCCCTTGAAAATTCTAGGCAGCATATGTAGATTAAGTGACCCATAATTACCCAAGCCTCGGGGACATAAGACCGGGGGAAAGGCTTTTCGGGATGGTAATTTTTTTCTTCTAGATTTTGGAGATGGCAGGGGGACGATATTAAAATAACATATAAAAATTAATATTTAAATATTTTAATTTTAAAGTTTATTTAATGAAATTTAGGTGTTTAAATTTTATTTAATGTTTTAAGGGTACTCTCAAGATTAGGGCACAATGTTTTTGGTATAAATAAGAGCTTTTTAAAGGTCAAAGCATCAAAAATAAAACAATTGGTGATGTCCGCTCCAACTCCCCATGTCCTTGGAAACATATGGGATTTTATTAAAATCTCATGTATGTGTCCTGGCATAACACCGATTAATAGAACACATGCCGTAATAGGTACTAGAGTTCCCAATAAAAAATGACACATTATTAATAATAGTTATCTATGCCACATCAGTGGATGCACACAGCCATATTGAATAACCAATTTGACACAGAGGGACATCTAAGGTAACTTCGCATATCTAATTAACATATTTATGAATTTTTGGGCTATGCTGTGCCATATTAAGTTCTGTTGTGCACCATTATCAATTGAAAATCCAAATGTAGGAAAATATATTTGTTTATATTTGCGCAATAATTCTGGCATTTTATTGCATTGAAACTGAAATGAATATTTATATTAATTGTTGTCCATTGTGCTCTTACCTTTTTGAAAAGAAGACTTGATATTGAATGGGTTGTGGTACAACAGTGCGTATGATGGTGTAAAAGGTGTTGCCTAGCCATCCACCAAGGTTCCACTCCTAGGAGCTACCAATAAATAAGGGATGTGTCTGGGATCATATGTCGTGGGTGAGTTTGACAGAATGGAAACCCCTCAGTCCTTGGCAACTAAGCCTAACCATTTTGTGCAACTAATACCCACAATTTCGGATTCGATAAAAAAAATACTTGATGGTTAGACATACTTAGTGGATACCCTCAGTTTTGTGGTTGCCTAGGAGATAGGGTTATGCACGTGCACACCTGTGTGCAAGTGTTGAAGTCAACCAAGCAATGTTACACCCATAGTATGCATACTCGCCTCTTTTTCCCCTAGATGAATACTTGTCCTAAAAACTTGCCATGAGTGCTGCCGAGTTTTTTAAGAAAAGTCGCTGCGTGTTGTCACGAACCTTGAAAATGTGAAAATTTTGAACTTTTGGCTAAGTTGCTTGCCTCTCTTGGTTGCCTTCATCTTGTTGATGCCAAAAATGAACAAAATTACAACAGTTAGTCATTTTTGAGTTAATTTGGGCTTTTGATTGGATGAATCGAACTTTTATGGAACATGAGGAACAATTCCTCCGTTGTTCTTGTTCCCCACATAGCTGCTTGGACCACTTACTATTTTTGAATTGGGTAAATCAGACCTTATTGGAACTTATGGAACCATTTCTAAGTTCTTCCCGTTCGCCGATTCCCTGCATGACCCGATTCACCAATTCTCTGCATGACCCAATTCACCGCACTTCATTGTTCTAATTGGTTAGATTGGCAAAGGTGGGAAACATTGAAATATTTGGAACAAGTTCCTCTGGGCCTTTGGTTCTTCGATTGCCCGTTTCTTCGGATTCCCTCCTTCCCATCGGTTAAATCGGACCTTGCAGGTACGTTAGGAACTTGCGGAACGGTTCCTTTGGGCTCTCTCTTCCCCACATCCTTGATTTACCCGCATTGAAGTATATGAATTGTATGTTCCGTTAGTTCCTCTGACTCCCTTCATAACCGATTTTAAGCAAAGCGAGGGTGGAAATTGTTTTGTAATGAGTTCCCACGGGCCTATTTTCACCCGATTTGTCGATTTGTGTGTTAATAGAGGAGATTGGACTGTGTAAAACTTGAACATATATAAATCCTTCCCCACTCTATTAACTCTCACTTTTGCGTTTATCTTATCCGTTGTTGAGATGAGTTTCATCCCTCCTCCCGCTTGTTAAAGTTTATATTTGCTCGTAACATTCTCATTTCTCATCTAAATTCAAAAATTCAAAGTGCATTGTAACCATTGAGAAGGTGTCATCATTTTCATCCAAGAGGTGAGTGATTTTATCCTTGTTTTATCCATTTTGACAATTGTTTGAGTTCTTGAGCCCTTCCCCCATATCCTCTTCAAAAGTCATTACAAACTCATTGTTTTTCCCTGAGACCTACCCAATTTGTCACCATGAAGTTTCAATATGCTGGATATGAGCATATCTCCTCCTTGGAAACCTCTGTCCCAAAGATTGGTGATAGTGATGTCAAACTCATGAATTTAGAAGACTTTTGGGCTAGGATAAATGATGATAACCCAATCCTGTCGGCCCAATGTGTTAGAGACAGTGGTTTGGTTCATGCAATTGGTTTCCCCACTTCAGTCCAATGCACCGGCACAGTGCTAGCTTGTGCTTCCATTTTTGATCCACAAACCAAAGAGCTAAAAGATCCTTAGGGGCAAGTTATTGCTCAACTTGATGACCATCGTATTAATGTGGCCTTGGGCATTCCCACCTTTGAAGATTCTAAAATCTTAACTAGGGTAGAAGCTCAAAGATTATATGACCTCAATCCAGTCAAATACCAAACAATGATTGCTAAGACATGGCTGAGAGTGAAAAGGAAGGGGCCATCCAAATTACCCAAGACCCTCTATAGAATTGACTTCGTAGAGGAGCTCTCTGATATGATAACATTGCTTGTAAGGGTAATGGGTTTGCCATCAACTCAGGAGTTTCAAAACTAGACGAATGTTTATATCAACATAATTTGTGAAGGTACACAACACTTGAACTGGGTAGAGATCATTTGTGAAAATTTAACTTATCAACTCACTTAGGTTCACCAGAGTAAAACATTCTATATGACCTCCTCCCTGATGTATACTATAGCGGGGTATAGAATATGGATTGGCTTAACAGGTCAAGACAACTGGCAAAGTTCAGCCATATATGATTTCTATAATCAACTCACCTATGAGAACAACAAGAGCCATCATAGGAGAGTTAATGATGCCTTCACAATGTTCTTGGTAAGCAATGTCAAAGGAAATGTGGCTAATAGGGTATCTCAGGAGGCTAGGCAATTGATTTCCACCTATGACCGTTTATTCATACAATTCAAGTTCTATATTCAAACAATTGGGTTCGAAGGAGCACCATATAAAGTTCCAATTTATTGTAATTATAAGATAGTTCTGGTTGAGCTTTGCAGGAAGTTGGATATTCTTCATAGAACTTGCAGAGATAAAAATATCTCTGGTATACAACTTCCCATAACTTTGGGGAATTACACATCTAGATCAGCCCTAGATGCCCTGGATGCCTAGAACGTTGAAAGAACCATCTTTGCGTTCAACATTCACCCATACCAGAAAAGGTCTTCTTTTGATAGTAAGAATTTCATTGCAAACAATCTCTGCAAGACATACTGCCACTTGCTAGCATTGGAGGATTACGGGGAGGACTGTATTGATGAATATGAAGTCAAGAAAAGAGTCTTTGGCAGGCTAGCATTGCAGCAAATCAAAGACTTCAAATTGTATACAGTTCCTAAAGGAATGGTTGATGATGGTTATGATCTTTTCACTACAAATATAAATTCTATTTAGTATACTCCTCTGCCTACCATTAACTAGTCCCATAAGGAGAAAGATAATCCCGATGATCTAACCACTCCAGTGTGCCTGAGGACAAGACATTGGCTGAACAGAAAAATTAAAGCAAAACACAAAAGAATCTAAAAACTCAGACACAATGAGGGACACATGGAGCTTTTTAATTTGTCAGAACTTCGCAATATTGCATATTGCATAAAATTAACCGTTTTCTAAAGGAACTTTTGGGTCCAAGGCTCCAAACAAGAAATACGACTGTAAAATACTGAAAACGCAACAACATGACTGGAAATATACAAAATATAGATAATTAGCCCAGGATGCCATTAAGATGCAAGAATTTATGATTAAATATTGTCAATTTCACATATTAATTCGTATTTTGAATTTTCAATTGGAACATATAATTTATTTTAATTTAATAGACATTCAAATCTAAATTGACGTATTTCATTAATGTAATCTCTGCAAATCACTGTTTTTCATAAACAATCACGTATTTTAAACATTATATATAGCAAAGTGAATAGAATACCTTCAATTGTTCATTTATTCGAATAAACAAAAAAACTAAACTTCTTATTATTAGCTTTTAAACAGAATTTACAAAACTACAGAGAGAATACTTATCTGAATCAATAGATACAAAATCCCAATGTCGAGAGAAGACAAGGATCAATAATACTAGTTCCAAAATTCCAACACAGAGAGAGAACACTAATCAAGAATTCTTAATACCAAATTCCAATGCATTCACAGGATTACAGACACCAGACTATGGCTGCTCATGAGAGGAAAACACTATACACTGAATGTATATTCACCCTTGCCCTGGCCAGGAACCATCCGACGTTGTACTCTGAACCCCCAGTTAGAACACCTCTGGTGCCCCTCTCTCTTGCCCTTCGCCTGTCTGTAATCTGATCAGCCTTGGAATTTCTTCCACAGACTAAAAATCATGAAGTCCTTAAGACTCTTTTCATAGTTCTCTTTCTCTGCTTTTCAAACACAATTCCTTGTCTCTCGTTCACTTGTTTATTTACATCTCTTTTATAATATATCATAGGGGGTTACAAACCAACACAGTGGTTTCTCACACCTTTTCATAAGTCAAACGAAAATCTTTAGTCAAATGCTAAGGATATTCATCCCTTTAGTTAGTGAATCACTTTATTACAATGTTTTTATAAAGAATCTTGTCTTAAACTGGTATTAACAAGCCTTAACCGAACTTTCTTTAGAATTTTGACAACTCTTCACTACTTATAATGATTCGGGGATTTAGTCACATAACAATATTCTTGTTTCAAGATTGCAATTCATTAATGAGGCATGTAAAATATATGATAACATCTCTCAGTCAGCATACACATATCTCTTGACATTGGTTACAGACACTCCGCATTTCTCTAGGCCAGTTCAGAGTGGGCTCTCATAGGCTTCGTGTGGAGGATCACCTGTTGGATCGTTCCGAGAGGATTTGCCAGCTTTGTCCTCTTTAGGAGATCGAAAGGGAAGATCACTTCATTTTCAGGTGTCCTATCTACTACGAGATCAGAGGAAGATTCTATTGCTTATTCCGGGAGCATCTGTCTCTTGCAACTTTCTCCAAGTACTATGATCAATGGTAGCGGTGTCTTGCTCTTTATCTTCAGGAGGCACTCAGGCTCCGGAATGTGACCCTTCAGCCTCCTCCCAGTCAGGCTACTACTCTACAGATTACTTCCTTCTTTCTGGTGCTCCCCTCCGGGAGAGGCACCAAAGGACTCCTTGACACCAATCCGGATTCCCAAACCAGATCTGACTGGACCTAGGGTCTGTCTCGTAGCCTATAGTTATTTGTGATTGCACTCGGCGTGGTGCACTCTCTCAGAGATTGTGTCCGACCAAGAGAACGCAGAGGGCTCGTCTTGTTCGTACTTATTCCATACACCGTCATTCTAGTCTCCTCACAGCTTCAGACACATGCATATTGCCAGCTACTTCCAGTCGGTCTCGGAGGCTAGTTGATTAGGAGAGTGGTGGGTTTCTCGTGCCCTCCTCCTCTTCAGCTCCATTCATCTACACTCTTTTGGCCACGACGGCCTTTGCTTCTCCTTCTTGTTTCCTCTCTCTTTCATCTTCTCTTTTTCTTTTGTTTGGGCAACCCTTTCGGGTTTCCTGCTCTCACCTCTTGCATTGTACTGTACAGTCCCATTGACCTACTTTTGTGGTGATTTGTTGGACATTAATAAAATTATCTTATCTTATCTTATCTCAACCCAAAATCAAATCAATTCAGGGATTGATGGTATTGATAAAGAGCTTAAAATTTGGGCAGATGTTATCCAGGACCTCTTAATGCCTCTTAGCTCAGCAACTCATTGTGGTAGGAATCAATCATGCATGGTTTCCCAAATTTTAACCCATAGTCCTTTCCCATTCTTGATCCAAATAGCATAGATCATAGGACATCATGTACTTGCATGCTTGAAAGGTTTTAAAGGATATAGGATCACTGTTTTGGTCTGATCCATACAGTCAACTACCATCATTATGTGTATTTTGACTCATTAGTGTTCAAGGACAGAGGTCTCTTTCCTTTATTGACAACATCATGGTATGATACAATACTATTATTCCTCAAGACCCATAACTTGACAATGTAAACTCATGTATCTCTGTCATTGGCAATTCTCTATCTAATTCTTCCTTGAATGACAATTGATGCAATTCAAATATCAATCATAATTCACCATACAAAAATGATATGTGTACCCTCGACTGTCAAGACTATTATATGCATGATAAGTCACTTAAACAACTCTTATTCTACCCTTGGTCTATGCATTCCAACTATGAAGAAGGGAGTATGATCATATCTTCCACTTGTAGGTGATAAAATCATCATGTCTTAACCCTATGAGCACCATTTCATACATATTTCTTCGTTATCCCTATGATCTTTCTTCCCACTGTTCTTGGAGTCTTCTTGTATAATAAGTCATAGATTTACTCTTGGTTCTTGATCTTTTTCTTGGACTGTGACAATGGGATTTTAACATCTAACACAAGGACCTCTAATTGTACTTTGGAGCAGGTAAGAAATGGCATCTATGATTTCCTTTAATAGGTATTTGGACAAACACAAAATATGACAGTCCATGGAGGCCTAAACAAAGACTATTTGGTGACAGTCCTCCCAAAAGATGTTTACACACTTAATAAATCTCATCAACACCTTAAGAATGTTCCAAAATATCATTTCAACAAATGTAGAACGTTGAAACATGAAGAATAATCGAATTTGCACCACTTACCTTAGATCCTCTGTTTACTATCTACACTTCACAGGCCTGGAAATTTCTGTCATCCATAACTCAAAAAGTATTCATTTCCTTTACAAACCATTAAAAACCCACCTGAGGAAGTGCCTCAAAACCTTACCAACCAAATTTCAGAGCAATCTGATTTGTTTTGCAGAAGTTATGACTTCTGATACGCCCGAAACAAGCTAAATTTCGACCCTGCCACTGCCTACACGACATGGGAGATTTCTGCTATTGATATCTTTATCTACACTTGCCCAATTGTTCTGAAATTTCGTAGGCCTCTAATTCAAGATGGGACAGAGATAAGTTTCAAATTTCATCAATTTTTGTCGGCTAAAATAAAAGATATTCGCTGCCCTAGTTCAGGGCCAAGAGTACAAATTTACTTGTAACTCACTTAAACCTCAAATTCAAGAGCCCAAATAAATATCATTCGGTCTCTAATTTATTTCCCTTTTCGTTATGACAGTCAAGAGTATGGAGAGGTTTTTGATAGATTGAGGGTGTTTTACCTCACTGCCCTCTCTAACCCTTATATGCACAGTCCCATGCAACCTGCAAATAGACTTTATTCACTCATACATCATGCATTCTACACTATAATCATTGAATTTACATACCATGAAGTAGGATTCAAATGTCCACGAGGCTCAGAAGATTTAATTCCATTTATTTCATATCCAAAACATTCCATACAACATGGTCTCCATACAATCTTTGCACTTTCACTTAAAAATTCAACTTCCTCCATGCAAATTACTCATTTTTCTGCCTCTCTTGGTGAGAGTTCGACCTCTTTTCTTCCTTGAATGAGATTGACTTAGTTGTGATAGTCCTTTTCTAGATCTAAAATTCCTATTTTTGAGTGATATTCTCAACCATACATTCACAATTCAAGGAGTTTGTTGGTCAACTATGACCTTTAATAGCTAAAAGTTGGTAACACAATATTCTAGGCTATTCTGACTCTCCTGCCACGTAGTTATGAAGATAAGACAACTCCTATTTACTTAAGAGTCAAGACACCAAATTTATACTTTTACAACCTTTTACATCACAATTTCAAACTTTCAAACTTAAAACTTGGAGGGAAGATATAAAACTCCTAATACATGCTAAGAATGCCTTGAGAAGGCTGATTAGGACTTGTTCATGTTCTTCCAAGTATCTAGATGATGCTCCTGCATCACCAACGGATCATGGTTCTCACAGATGAGAAAATCCTCCTTTCGGAGAAGATTTTCGATGATTCTAAGAATAATCTGACGTGGAATGGAGGATCAGTGTCCTTGAAGAAGCTGCAACTGAATTACGAGATATAGTTCAGAAAGGAGAATCATTAAAAGCTGAAATCTTTGCAGACTTGGAAGCCCTTCGCTGCCGACTACTCAAGGACAACTCATCAGAGAGAAATTCAGTTGATCAGATCAAGGGGAATTTTAATTCACTCATCAAAGAAAACTTGTTCAATGAAGAATTGATCAACAAGGAAAGGATGGAAGAGTTGCCGGAACTCAATAATGTTATCATAGAGGCAGCCAAGGGACTTGTACAGTACGATGGGATAGTAAAAGAAATGGAGTCTACCCTGGGCAGGTGGTTGACAAATCTTTCGAATACCATCATCCCCAAAGATACGGAGATTTCCACTGCAGTCACCAAGTTCCGGATGCATTTTCTAAAGCTCAAAGTGCTTGAATCAGCTGTTTCTTCTATTCCTTCTTCCTCCAACTCTTAGTCTCACTAATTGTTCTATTTTGTAATTGGCTTTATGGTATACAAGTAAAATTGTAATATAATGTCAATTTATGTAAATCAATCAATTAAGTGTTTTAACACTTAATTAAGAATAATTAGTTAGTTGAGGTAGTTACTCCCTCCCCTTAGCCTATATAAAGCTTCATTTTCTTTGTAAAAGGGGTTGGATATTGGTGCACTTTGAATGTAAAAATTCAGATTTTGGAAATACAGAAGAAGAACCTTACTTTCCTCTATTCTTGTTCTTCCAAACTTCTTTTCTTGATTCAGTTGGTAAAGTTTTACTTTATTTGGGATTTGAAGCTTTGTCTTCTTTTCATGGAGTAAGATCTTATGAACTTTGATTCAATCTGCATTTTATGTGCTGTGGAATTTCCATTTAAACAAATATGTGCATTCTTTAATTTCATTGACATGCAAGAGTATGATAAGATCTGTAGTCGTCTTATCTGAAACTGTTGTTTCTACTTTCCTTCATTCATATACTCAGGCGGTAATCTTGTAAAACCAAGGAGGATCTTCATATCCTTGATTGATTGGTTAGTTGTAACTGTGTTTTTCTAATTAATCTGTCTTGCCATAATCTTACTGCTGTAATTATTCTGCTCCTAGTTCTTTATCTATCTTCTGTATTGAGAGTCATGAGGTCATTCATGTTCACCAATATCCTCATTTCAAATTAATTAGTTTGTATATTTGTAAATAACCTAGAGACTCAAGTTTTTGGCTCAATAAGGGGACCTCCCCATCAAAGAGGAGGGGCCTTCGTCGCCTAAGTTGTTGATTGCTTCTACAACAACAAATTTTCCAACCAACACCATGAGTATTCGCCACATACTTGCCAAAACTCGGCAAGTTTTCCCTGTGGACTTGCCATACAGATATTCGATGTTAATTTATTTTCCCTTTCCCTTGCTTATAGCTTCGTGATGCAACTCAACTAAAGGGATATTTTGATAAGTTTCAAACTCATGCCATACTGCAGGCTAAACCTGAGTTTCCCTATCATCATCTCACTTTCACCTTCTACTTGGACTTTGACCTTTTTCAAAGGCTTTGTTATGGTGGGAACTATAGACTTAGCATATTTGGATGGATGGTAAACACTGGAACTTGGAAGTACAAGGTGGAACAGGCCACTTAAGATTTTTAGCAACAGACATTTCATTGTTTAGCTCCTTAATGATTACACTGCTCCTAAGTGAGGGCACAAGAGGTCTGGCAGCATCCTGACAAGGTTGAGAAAATGCAATGTGAGGAGTGATAAAGCCATGAAAACACCTGATCATAATGACCATTCATAGAATTTTCAACATGTGCCAAAAGGTAGACTCTCTAAAATCTAAATGGAGAGATATCCTAGCTCACATACCAAAAACTCTAGAAGATGCCAATGAAAAGCCACAGATGGAAAGGAGCATCAAGGCCATGAATTGCATTGTTCGCAGGAGACCTAGAATGAGGATGGGTGATAGCTCTATTGGTATTTCTGTCATTTCTATTACCACTTCTACTACCTCTGCCATGACAGGATTCGTCACTTAAAGTGTTAGTGGCAAGTGAAATAAGGTACCCTGTTCCTTTGCCAAGTATCAGTTGGAACTTGATCCTGCTGACCAACCTAAGGCATCATCCATACTGCAACAATAATGATATAAAAGTCAAAGGGATAATATAGATGATCAACATCTCATTGGACCTAAACAAACAAGAAAGTTCCCATTGTTGGCTGTTATATTTGTATTATGATGAGATTTTGTACTCTATTTGTATTCAAATCTAATAGAAAACACTTCCCCAATGTTTTATAGACTCTTTTCATACATTTTGTAACTATATTTCGCATAAAATTTATGTTTTTTAAATTTTTTTTACGTATTTTTAAAAAGTTGCCGAGCATTGCTGAATATTTGCTGAGTCAGATTTTTTTTGGGTCTGCCAAGTGTTTGCCAAATACAAGTATGCAAACTATGGTTACACCATCAGTTGACGATATGCCATCATGCTAGTTATTCTTAGCCTTAAATGTTGCATCCATATCCTAACTTTGTTCATAAACACTGTTTAAACTTTATTGATATGCAATTACCATTCATATTCTTAATTATTTTCTGAATTTTGCTAAATAATGCATATTTTTAAGAAATAATGTGTAATTTTGTAAAACTGAAGTAGCTTGTGAGCTTATGTTTGTTGTCTTGTCCGGAACTGCTCTTTATTGCTAGTTTTTGCCAATTTTAATTTAAATGTGAATTGATGCTTGCAATGCCATTGTTGCAACGTGCAGTGTTGTCGGACTCAGCATGCACATCCAGAATTGTGAGTCTGTGGGATGGGCTACCTGCAGTAGCTTGCAAAATAAAAATGCATCAAAATTCATACATCAGAAGAATAATTAGAAAGGAAATATTTGGATTATCTATGATTTAGCCAAAAGACATACTTCTAATTTGTGCATAAACTTTCAAGATTGCCTTCTTTCTTATTTAATGCAAATATCTAGTAGGAATGTTCAGTGTGTTCTTATTCATCACATATTTTCTGCATAAGTGGGATGTGGATGTTATGTACCTAATCAGTACTTTTACCAAAATGTTTTCTACAGTGGCAGCTGGGGGGTGGTGGTAGGCTGTACTGTCTATGAGCATGTTCACTTTTAATTCCGGCTTTAAATTGATGTTCATTTGACCATCACTTAGAAGTTTTTTCTTTTTCTTGTCCATATGGTGGAGTTTGGAGCCCATTATTTTTTGCCGGCGAGCTTCACAAATTGGCGTATCTAGATTGACAACATTTGCCACTAGTGAGTGGGAAATATACTAAAGAAGGTAACAAGGCTATTAATAAATGTGATAACTGAAAATTCCAAAATAATGTCTTCGAGATTGATATCTCTGGGCATTTTTCAGAGGATATAATATATATTGAAGATATCTGTACTAGTATAGAAAATACATGGGACATTGGTGTATCAAATAGATACAAGAATATATAATAGGATAGGTGAGAAAAGGAGAAAAATAGAGCTAATATGAATTTACTATATGGGGGTTATGTGGATGGGGACGTCTTCACAAGGTGTCTATTCATAACTAATTAGGTTTATGACAGTGAAAGGAAATGAAATTTGGAATCTTAGCTTGAAGAAAATGGCTATACAAATGTGGAACCAATATTCTCCTTCAGAATTTGAAGTTACAATTTTCAATCCATATTTTCTTCATGTTTTATGGGTCTCCACTTTTTGAAGTTGCAATGCATGTTTTACCTTTGATATCATCCTGTACATAGACTGTAAGTGGGAAAGTTCAATCCAATATTTTTCAAGGCTTGGGTATAAACTTGTGGATTCAGTTTCATTCTAACTGAATTTAGTGGTTGAGTTTGAGGTGACTATTACATTGCGATGTCTGGAATGCAGTTTATGTGGAGTTTGTGTTTGTTTGCTTGTTTCATTATGTATCAAAATTAGATTTTGATTTGAATGCTATGTATATCAGATGACATTTGTACGCGTGCTGGAGATTCTTCCCTTAGTTGTTGGATACATGAGTTCTTTCCGGTTTAAAAAGTCTCTCTTCCTTGAGGTGGCAGGGAGTTCTAGTAACACCATATCAAGAATAGAGGATGACACTTGGTTTCATGATTTGATTGACTGGGGTAAGTCTCAGCTCATGGTAATAAGGAGGCATTGGAAGCAAGCTTTCTTGGGCATATTGAAGGCTGCTAAAGGTTTCATCTCTGGATCCTCTCTGAAGGCTATAATTTCCATGGAAACAATGCTTGCCTCTGGTGAGATTTAACTTGCGCCATAAAACATTATATTGTGTTAAACTGATTTCTATGATTTTGCATCTGATTGAATTTTCTATTAGCTACTTTACAGACAATCTTGGTGTGGATGAACTACGGGAGCATGTATCATTCCTTACGATGTCAATCTTAGCAGAAAATGCTTCAGTACCACAGAGACAAAGAGAGAAGCAGCCTCTGAAGAGCATACCAGTTCCTGAAGCCGATGTTTCCCACAAGGAAGATGATGATGTGGAGATACTTGAATTCCAAAGGGAACACGAAGTCATTGTCCTATCTGATGATGAAGTGGAAAAAGACAGAGAGAGCTCTCTTTCATCAAAATCATGTGTAGAAAGTCAGTTTCAGCGGCCACCATCTCTTGAAATGGAAAAAACGAAACAAGATTTTGAAAATTCTTATGATTCTCAGTCACATAAGCAGAATTTGAAGAATAGCACAGATCTGAGAGTTTCACTTGCTTCGGTTACAAGCTCTAGTGTCTGCTGCCTTCCAAATGCTACCATTGATTTTACTAGTAAGTATGGTACAAAGGACCCTCTACTTGTGTGTGACTCCTCTGATAACAGATGCATTTCTGTCCCTCAACATGAAAACATGAATATGTACATTCCTGATAGCACACCACAACCTGCAGTGGCAAACAACATTTCATTGCCTTCCCCTATTATTACTGCCAAGGGAAATATTTCTTGTGGGAAAATTCAAGAAACAACCAAAAACTTGGGTGCTTTAATTCGTGGGACAGATTCAGGATCTCATGTTGTTCAGGATGAAAATGACAATTTTGAAAATCTTTCTAGAAATTCTTGTGTGCAGAAAGCATCAACTGCTGTCAAATCCGGGGAAGATTTTCTCTTGAAGAAGTTGGTAACCAACAATAAGAGTGATCCTCTTGAATTTGCACTTGATGCTACAAAAAATATGCAACCACTATCAACAAAACCTGCAGTTACGACAAAGCGTCAATTAATCTACCTTCAGGCACCATTGGAGCAAGATAAGGACAGCTTTGCAAGGTTACATGCTGGGATGAAAAAGAATAAACCTCCCAGATTGGATGAATGGTACAAACCGATCCTAGAATTAGACTACTTTGTTGTAGTTGGAATTAGTCTTTCTGACAGAGAACCTGAGAATTTACCGGTAGGTCCATTGACTGAAGTGCCTAGTTCTTTCCTCTCACCTGATCATTATATGGATGTGTTCCGGCCTTTGGTTTTGGAAGAGTTTAAAGCACAACTGAGACGCTCGTTTGAAGAAGTATCTTCACCTGAGGAAATGTGTTGTGGTAGTTTACGCCTGTTGTCCTTAGAGAAAGTTGATGACTTCCAACTTGTGCGGTTTATGGCAGAGGGTGGTGAAGATGCTGCATCCAGGGGCTGTTTTGAAAACGATTTGGTCTTGCTTTCACGGCAGCCCTTCCAGACTGTTTCTCAGAATGTTCATATGATTGGAAAGGTAGCTTAGGACTGATTATTATTTTTAGTTTAAATGTTTGAAACAGCATGATTTTATATTTAGCTTTTTCTGTGACCGTAGCTGTGCATGCATAATATTTTGATTGACGCTGAAGGTATATTGGGTTGAAGGTAGAAAGAAGGGAGAGAGACACTAAAAGCAGATCAACTATACTGGTATTGAGATTATACCTTCATTCTGGTATTATTCGGCTGGCAAAAGCTAGAAGATTACTCATTGAACGTAGTAAGTGGTGTGTGACTCGACTTATGAGCATTACACCCCAGCTGCGAGAATTTCAGGCACTCTCGGCTGCCAAAGATCTTCCTTTACTTCCTATCATTCTGAATCCACAGACAGCTGCGATAAAACTTGCTCATATTCATAGTCAGGCCCAAGGAACTGACCTGAAAATACTGCCAGAGCCATTAAAGGAGTGCTTAAAGGAGGCCTTTAATGAGAGTCAACTCAAAGCAATTAGTGTTGTTCTTCAACAAAATATTTCACTGGAAAATTCTGGGTTATCCCTCATTCAGGGACCCCCAGGTGGGCTCTTATATATTTACAATTTTCCTTTGCCTCTATTGAATGATTTTTGTTAATTTTTCTTACAGATTTGATTTTTTGTGTAGGGACTGGGAAAACAAGAACTATTCTTGCAATTGTGAGCGTCTTGCTTGCTACTAGTAAAATGTCAAACCATAGCATGGGAAAGAATAATTTTTCTTCAAAAGATGTTGCTTATTCATGTCAGTTTCGAGGGAAACAGTCAATGAGTCAGTCCGCTGCAATAGCAAGGTCCTGGCAAGACGCTGCTCTTGCTAGGCAACTAATAAAAGACACTAACAAGTCTGTTTCAAAACCTTTTGGGATGGAAGGGCCAAGGTCAGCAAGGGTTCTTATTTGTGCTCAGTCTAATGCAGCTGTTGATGAATTGGTATCAAGAATATGCAAACATGGGCTGTACAACATCAACGGTGAAGTTTATAAACCTTACATTGTAAGAGTGGGGAACATAAAAACAGTGCACCCGGATTCACTTCCTGTCTTTATTGATACATTAGTTGAACAGCGTTTAGGTGAGAAAAAGCAGAATGAAGTTGATTCTCAGGATGACGAGGCACATAATTTTACTGCAATGCTTAGAACTAAGCTTGAGAAGCTGATGGATGAAATACGGACGTATGAAGCTCAACGTTCTCGTCGTCAAGATGAACAATCAAATAGAAGTTCAATTGAAGATAATGGAACATGCAAAGATACCAATGTTGTACTTAAGTCAGAGACAGAATTGAAGGCAAGACTGAATATTTTGTACAAGCAGAAAAGGGGAGTGTTTACAGAACTTGCCGCTGCTGAAAAAAAAGAGAAAAAAGCTTTTGAGGATAACAAAGCTGTAAAACAGGGTATACGAAGGGCTATTATAAGAGAGGCCGAGATAGTTGTGACTACATTGAGTGGTTGTGGAGGTGATATCTACTCTGCTTGCATTGAATCTGCCTCTCGGAACAGGAATGGAAAAGCATCTGGTGATTCCCTGTTTGATGCAGTGGTGATAGATGAAGCTGCCCAGGTAGTGTTTTTTTCAGTATTTATTCATGGTTGTTCATCTTGAGAAGCACACTTCCAATTGTCTACAAATCTCTTATAAAAGTAGAGTGAATTGCCAAGTAAGGGTCTGCCAGCAAGCAGCATCTTTCCCCACTTCTGGCTCTAACACATCCTTGTCATGTTTATGATGTTTAGGCTTTAGAACCGGCAACTCTTATACCTTTACAACTTCTTAAGTGGACAAGTGGCAGATGTGTTATGGTAATTTCTGGTTTCTTTAGTGATGAAATAAATTTTCTTTCCTGTTTTTTCAAGCATCAAAACACTGAATTTCGTGAAAATTGCCTTTATTAAAAAGGTTGGTGACCCAAAGCAGCTTCCTGCAACAGTATTTTCTCAGCTTGCTAGCAAGTTTTCATATGAATGCAGTATGTTTGAACGTCTACAGCGAGCAGATTACCCTGTAACAATGCTTAGAACTCAGGTAAATGTATCTATCATTTTGCAGTTAACATCACTGCTTGAGGTGGTGCGATGTGATTGCTAACTTCTTTTTAGCAGTATGTGTAATTATTGAGTTTTTAACAGAGCTCAGCTCGGTACCATATTTTCTTATTAAAATTTTGATGTATCTTGCAGCAAAATCACTTACAAAGTCTGCACATAGTTTTACTGTTTCCTTATATAAGCAGGATATTTCTAAGTTTATGCTTAGCACGAGGATTTTCTGTGCATAATATGTTAGAAGAAGGGTCATTCATAGGAACATTATTATGTGCAAAATATGGCTTGTACTTCCACTAATTATCTGTGAGGACTACTTTGATGTTGTTGTTTTCAGTATCGTATGCATCCAGAGATATCCCGCTTCCCATCTGCCCATTTTTATGACAATCAATTAAAGGATGGAGGTGAAAAGGAAAGCAGGTCTGCAACGTTTCATGAGAACATTTACCTCGGTCCTTACATGTTTTATGATGTTGTGGATGGCTATGAGGAAAGTGGAAGATCAATCAGATCTCAATCGCTTTGCAATGAATCAGAAGTTGATGTTGCCTTGGAGGTTTTGAGGTTTCTCAAATCAAGGTAACAACTTATTTCACTTAATAAATTAGTGTGTAACCCTGTTGATCGTCTCTTCCAACTCCATTGTTCTGTTTTAAGCCAGGTATCCATTGGAATTTATCCCTGAAAGAATTGGAATAATAACGCCTTACAAGCAACAGCTTACATTGGTAAGGCAACGGGTTACAAAGGAGTTTGGACCAAGCATTGCTGGGAATATTGAGTTTAATACTGTTGATGGGTTTCAAGGGCGTGAGTTGGATATTCTTATATTTTCAACTGTACGGGCTTCATCAGAAGATATGGAAAGGCCAGCTTCGAAGTCAGGTAGCATTGGGTTTGTTTCTGACGTCAGGCGGATGAATGTTGCTTTGACACGAGCCAAACTTTCTTTGTGGATTATTGGAAATGCCAGGACATTGCACCGAAGCCCTCACTGGGAAGCCTTGCTCAAGAATACGAAGGATAGGAATTTGCTTTTATCAATTCAGAAGCCATACAAATCTATATTTTGCAGTGCACAGTCAGAATCTTTATCAAGAAAATGTCCTGCTGCTTCTAGTGTTCACGGGCCTTCAATAAAGAATATACACGACCAAAGTAAGATTTCAGGGAAGCGATTAAGAAAGAACACAAGTAAATTTGATGCAGACAATGTGGAAAATGGGCAGACCCAAATACATAAGGCAGAAGAGAGCCAACTTATGGTTCCAGCCCCAGGAAAGAATATGGAAAAACACACACACAGCAACATGTCTGGGAGTCAGGGAAATGGCAAATTGCATACAGAAATAAATGTAGGAACTGGTTTGGAGAAGTATGGTAAAATGTTTAATGATTCAATAGACAATAATAAAAACAGTCAGAGAACACAGAAGGCAAAGAGTCATCCTGCAAAGAAGAATTTAACTGACAGAAGTGACAGTAAGTATCAAAGCAAAACTTTAATTGATGGGACAGGAAAGAATGGCAGAAGTACTAAATCAAACATGAAAAATCATTGCCTTCCTGAGAGAGATAATAAAGGTGCTATACCTGAGAGCTCTAAACCTTGGGGTGATGGAAACGCAAAAGAAAGAGCCCCAATTACAGAAAAAGTGAAACATTTATCGGGAAAGCATAAACAGGATACAAAGAATGTCAGAATAGAGATGAAATCAAACCTGTCCAATGCTGGTCAAATTGAATTTCATGAAACAAATACAGAATCCACAACAAGAGGACCATCATTGCAGCAAAGCATTATTATACAAAATCCAGGGGAATCCAGTAGTGACCTACATGGTCAGATCAAAGATAATTTTCAGCAGCAAGTTAACGAAAGTTCCAAGGACGATAATGTTGTGAGGCGTAAAAGACAAAGGGATGCTGTCAATGCCATTTTACCTGGAGCTTTCATTCCTTCCAAGAGGCCTAATGTACAGACAGCATCACAACCAAAATCTAACAGAGAACAAGGTAATTTGTTTTCTTGCTTGACATTTTTGATGTCATGATATTGTTCAAGTTGTAAGGACTATCGAATGGAAAGGATTTCAATGGGGTACAACCCAAAAATTGGATATATATCCCCATTATTCCTTAAAAAAACTGGATAATGCTGCCCGGCCTCACGCTTGAGTGCCAAGCAAATACACCTATTTTTGTAATGTGTGACTTTATTGTGGCTGTATTGGGGAGCTGATAGCTAGGCTAGTACCAAGATATGCATTTTATGTTAATTTCCCATTCCTTTTCATGCCGTGCAATATATATCTTTTCCTTAATGGTTTAAATTTCTTATGAAAGACTGAAAAATGGCTTTTTCAAATGATGTTCAAATTATTTAGAAAATATTAGTTCCAATCGCATTGCCTGCCTTTTTATATCATACAAAAGATATTTACTAACTGTCTGCATTATAATTTTCATTGGCAGTTTCATCCACATCTGTTGAGGGGTTATCCAAAAAATCTGAGGTGCAAATTACACAGAACTCTGAAGTGCAAATTACACAGAAATCTGAAGCTGCCCATAATCTAAAGCAAAGAGAAGGCTTTTCAACTCAAAATTTGTCTGGGAGGCAGGATCACTTGTCTGAAGAGTGGAAGCGCTTTGAGAAGAAACTAGCTGAATGTAAAAATTCTATCAAGTAGAGGTTTACCCACATGGATATCTAAATTACCCACAAACAACAGGGCAGTATAGTTATATTTTTGGATCCAAATACAAATGTAGAAATTCATAAATATGCTAAAGTTCGAAGTATATAATCATATCTGATTATATGAGAACGAACAGAGGTGCTGCTGGGTTTGGGCCCTATTTTGTGTACAAGTAACTTATCAAGACTAGAACAAGAATATGTAATTTAATCTCTTTTCATTGTAACATCAATTTGTATTACCGGGTAAATTGTACATACTACAGATCTATTCTGGGTTTTGAGGACTGCAAGGTTTGGCATATCCAGTGATTGCTTCCAAGGAAATTGTAAATTATCAGTGGCCCGGAAACATTGTAATTTGTTTGCTCTTCTGGGGCTCAATGCAATAATTGGGCTGGCAAGATCTGCAAGCGTTATTTTGCAGTCTGTTGCTGGAAATTCACCCATCCATTATTTCTTAAATTTGAATCTCGAAATAAATATTTTAATTTATTCTCTGCATTGCTCGGGGTGACCAATTCATAGTAGCATTACATTTGCACAACACGGCAAAAGTGTAAATGGAATTCAATTACCTGGGTTTAAATTAGGAAAAGTTTGGCAAAAACTCGGGAAACTGAATAGCCATGTAATATTTGTAAAAATACAGGGGAAAAAACTGATTTTGTTATTTCATTCCAAATATAGCTTATAGAGGTAAAGTAATCATGATACATAAAAATTTTCAATCACAAATATGTTGTTGAGATTTAAATCAACATGATACATTAAAAAAAATGCCAATTACAAAAGAGTGCACCGGGTTTGTGTTCTTAATTTTTTACCTTGCGTTCATGTAAAAGACAAATGGCAGGCTGTTAAATATGGTCTGTACTTTTATGGAGTATGACGTACTAATTTTAGGGGCAGCTCTGTGTTTTGTCACCCGCATTTGTCTATATACTAGTACAAATGTCTTAAATAACTTTATCTGAAAAATGCAGACAGATATCAGTCTGAAGGCTAATATCCTAGTTTTTTTGCATAGTTTCTACTACAGAAGGTTTTCCACATTGATTAACAAAGCCATCAGCTTCTCTACAAATTGACAGATGATAGTTGACAAAAATACGAAGTAGACCTAGACACATTCAAAGTAAATTTTTTCTATTTGCAGAGTGGAAATAGATTTCTTAAAAGGTGTGAGAATATCCATCTTTGAGAATCTATCAATTGTTACATAAACACAATCATTACCATGCTTGGTAGGAGGCTTTCCTGAGAGAGTCTATGGAAATAGATTCCCATGGTCTTGTTGGAATTGCGAGAGGTGTATACATACCTTGCATCTTGTTGACTGGTTTGGAAGTCGTGTATACTGTAACTTGTGACATATGACGTTTTTGTGGCCAAAATAAATACTCTTATAACATCATAAAGGCAACTTCAATTATAAAACATCTTGCAACCGTAAGTTGGCCTCCCATATTATATTTTGTATTGTTCGATACACACCTAGTACACACCTAACCAAGATGATATATGAGTCCATTATGTAAGTAGAAATTTGGAAGTGACCTACTCTTGAGAATGTTATGATAATGATTAAGAAAATATTGGAATAAATAAATGTTAAATCTGAATATGTACTAGCACAATGATATAAACAATTAAGTACATATTTGATCCAAGCAAGGAAGCAAATTAAATTTGAAACCCTAGTTGCAAATGAAAAAATAAAAAGACTTAGTTGATTCGTAGTGATGCCGAAGGTGTGCAGCGCTGGAAAATTGTTGGAACAAAGAGGCAGGATGTTGCAATCAGACCTCGAAAATTGCAAGAGTGTTGGAAATGTCAGGGCTAGGGTGCCTATGCAGGGTTAGGGGCGCCTGGGGCACCATATACCTGTTATGGGCCCTTGTGATTGCTCAAAAACTGCAGAACCCAATTTCGCAAGGTCGCGATATGTTTGTTGGTTGTCACCTTTGATCACCTCTACTTTGCTTGACCTCGTTGTAGTTCCCCTGAAACCTGCGATAAAAAAGAAGCACCTGCAAAACCCCAAAACATATCAAATTCTTAAAAGAAAAAGATGCAAATGGGGAGTTAGACTGACCCTGATGGTCACCCGACTAAGTGAACTTACAATCCGGGTACTGCACTACATTTTAGACTTGTAGTGCGTGCGTGTGTCTTGTGCGAGTCACACTTGAATAATGAGCAATAACTAGATGTAGAAGATGTAGATAGATGTGTGCATGGAAAAATGAACTTCCCCTCCTATGAAGTGTATGTAAAAAAATGCAGTCGCTTGCCCTTGTATGGATGCTAGGTGGATGCTTGAATGCTCTTGTGAATGCTTGAATGCTCTTGTGAATGCCTTTAGATGCAACCTTAGGTGGAGATAGTAGATGCTTAGTGCTTGGTCAAATATTATGGTCACATAGCTTTGTTTTTATATGATTCCCTTGGTTGAATTTCTTGATCAACCACTAAAAGGCCAATTAGTAAAAAGCAAGATGCCCAAATGACTAGAAAAGACCCAAAAGATGCGAGCAAAGTACAAAGAGGTCGGGGGCGCCCAGAGGGGATGGGGGTGCCTGAGCGTTGGCGTCCTGGCTGGGCACTAGTGTCTAGAGCCAGAAATGTTGAAGTAACAAAAGATAGACTGGGCAAAGAGTGTAAGACCAAGAAGGACAACAAAAAGCAAGCAAAGAGGCCAAAGACAATGATTAATTAATATTTTTCTTGCTTATGAATCGTATGAATAGTGGTATGTGATCAGGACTAGAAATATACCCAAAGTGTGTGATTTAGTGTCTACAGATCAATGTCTGTAAAGTCTAAAATGGATGGATATAATCTTGACCAATTTTTTACTTCATGTCCACCCGTGTCAAGCACAATGACAAGAGCTTCTATAGAAGGTTAGTTTAAATGATCAACTGCTAGGTTGAAACTTACCTTATCATGCTCAATGTTGAGATGGAAATTTTGAAGATAAGAAGACCATTTCCAATGTTTCTCTTGCTACAACTTATTCTGAGCCTACAAAAAACTAAATGACTTGTGATGTGTGGATCACAATTTCCTTGGCCAAGATATAATGCGCCAAGATATAATGCTTCTAATGCTTACATGTCTAAACAATGCCATAAATTACATGGTCATTTGTTGGTTAATTTATTAATAGTGTAATGAATGTTTCATTATGGTAAGCAATTGGGTGACCATGTTGAGCAAGGACTACTCCAAGTATGGTTTTTGGAGATCAGGGAGCATGAGTATTGACATAAATTAAAGACTTCATTTAAAGTATTCAAATTAATTATATTATGCAGTTGACAAGATGAAGGATGCTTTAATACTAATTTTGGTATAATGATTCAAAGACCAAGTGATGTGAGGAACCACGAGTACAAACCTTCTATAGATTTTGCTAATCCTAAGAAGTAGAGAAGCTTTATGACATTATTTGATGCAAGCAATTATTGAATGACATGGATCTTGGTTGGATCCACATGAACTCCTTGTGCATTTACTATGTATTTGACATATTGTATCTCCCGCATGGAAATTGTATATTTCTCCATGTTAGGATATAGTTTATGCTACGTCAGAATGTGGAGCACTTTTTGAATATGGCTCAAGTGTTCATCCCATTAAATATTAGGATGTCATCAAGATAGACAACAAAAATGAATATGTACATGGCCAGACGATGTCATTCATTATCCAAAAGAATGTTATTGGTGTGTTTGTTAGTCCAAAGGGAATAACCAATCACTCAAACAAACCTTCGTTATATTTGAAGGTTGTTTTCCATATACCTATAGGCTCAATAGGAATATGATGATACCAAAACCTAAGATCCATTTTGGTGAAGAATTTAACACTACAAAACAAATCCAATAGGTCCTTAATCCTTAGAAGAGGATTATGGTTGTTCGTTTTGATCTTGTTGAGAGCTCTATAATTGATGAATAACTCCATGTGTCATCCTTCTGCAATGACACACTTGGGTTTTTGTAAGGCGATAAGATGGGCTCGATGTTTCCTTTATCCACGAATTCATGGATCTACCACTTGATCTCTTTGTTCTCTAAAAAATGATTTGCAATATAAAGATGCTTTTGGAAGAGGTATTTGTGGGGTCAAATTAGTAGTATGTTTTACTACACAATGCATAGGTACTTTCTTTGATGATTGAAAAGTATCATTGAACTCATCCAACATGTACAATAATTGCTTTGTTGTAGGTACCACCATATTAGTGTGCGTAACAAGGGTGATATTTTGTTCAAATCTAACCATTAGTAGTACAAACCTATTGCAAGAGTTGACTAGTGTTTTGCACCACATAGTGCTACTGAGTGAAAGATTAGGGACAACTCACCAACTGTTTACACCCTAAAAATATAAATGTAATATAAGAAATATAAAGGATGCAAGGGTTCGTTATAAGAGATTATTTTGATTTAATCAACTTACAATCAGGGAAAAATTTAAGGAACCCCCACGATTTTTTTTAATAAAAATCGTGGCGAATATACCTGTAACCAGTTTCGTGGTTTTGGCGAATATCCCTGTGATCTATTTCATTCGTTCGGAGAAAATGGTAAAAATATTAAAAATAGTTGGAAATCGAATGGCAAATCTCCTGTAACTTGTTTGGTGAATACCCTCTGTCGAATTTGACTGTAATGAGGCCCAACAATTTTCATTTCTTTTGCATGTCTTACCTTTACGCTCAAGTGTCTGGAATGTGTGACACTTGGCCACTCGGAGGAACATGAAAATGACATGTGGTATCTTCTGATTGCTCACAACCACTCTGCCTTGCCTCACTGACACCGCGGACCTGAAACTTTATTGAATCAGTTCATTCTGCGGACTTGGAGTCTGGGGAATGCCTTTGACTTGGGGAGGCCCGAAATCCTGCCACATGTTTGTCTGATGGAAAGGGAAGGATTGATAAATTTAATAATAAGGAAAAAATAACTTATATTTAATAATCAAGGATACACCATTGGTTGCTATTATTATTTTTATGTTTGATATGTGCAACAGTAAGAATGTGTTTTTTAATAACAGGTAGTGGGAAAATGTAATGATATGGAGAAGTAGTGCTCACGACATGTGAAGCAGATTTCTACATTGGTATTTGTACATGTGTGTGTCAAGAAACATGATCAAGAATTTGAATTTTGAAACTTAAGTTTAATTCAAGCCCAAGAAGATGAATTTATTTTAAAGGAACACATTGGCAATTTGCGATCTCATAGGAAATAACATGTAGTAGAGGAAAAGTTATCATGTCTTAGGCTCATGTCATTTAAAGTTTGTGACTGATTATTTCTCTTGTGTTATTCCCATAGTTGATTGTAGGTTCTTCTACTTAAAAAAACAAAACATTCAGTGATTACTCTTGTTTAATACTTATAAGCTTTGGCAAAGACAAACAAAAAACTCGATATATATTTATATATGTATATATAGTAGGAGCCAAGTAGTTGTGTCAAATCAACTTGGGCTCAAAGGCGATGCCACTGTTATAACACATGCCAGTTTTGTTTATATATTCCAACACACATGACCAAGACCCTTGCTTTAAATGAAAACGAAGGATGAGAATATTTCTGGAAAGTACCTTTCTGAAACACAAGAACTCTCCCACAGCAGTGCAACTAAATAAGAACATCCTTTTCCTCACAGAAAAACATTGGCACATTACGTGGGGCATCCTTGAAATTTCTTTCAAAGACCAAACATTGTCTCTCCTCCTTCCAAACTCAAGCTCAAGCTCAAACACAATTATGTCGTTCAAATGGTCCCCATCTACAGTTGGTGCTGCAAGTAGCAACCTTTCTTCAGATACAACCAACCTTGGTCTGTAGTGATGGAAATGGTCTCTGCCATATCTTTGAGGTAACAACACAAAATTCACAATAGCTTAATCTTGACTGTTATAAATACTTACACCCAACACATGTTCATATGACATTAAGAAGAAAAAAATGTCACTGAAGACAACGGGTCCATAGAAGAAACAATCTCTCAATTGTGCCACAATCCTCCAAGTCCCTATAGAAGAATAATAAATTTCTATAGTACCATTGCCTGCATTAACTCCATATCTATTAGCACCTGCTTGAACCACTTTGTACCCCTTGTTGTCATCCGCAACCAGAATGCCCCACACATAAAGTGTCATTCATTAGGATGAGCTGATAACATTTGAGGAAGCTTGAAGGAGGTTCCAACCTTCAGTGAATTACATACCCTTGAAACATGACTCGAACAAAATAAGGTTATCCCTCGATGTGAATCTTCAAACCGTACCCAATCAAAGTATGATAACCGCAAAAAGTTCAGAATTGTCCATGTTCTATTATAAAATTTGTATCTCAGCCCATGATGACCACGATCATGATTTACAACTATCCATGGATGTTTTTTCCTTGTTTCGCTATAACGCCTGAAGAATCTAGTGGAAGTCATGAGTGCTTTCCATTCCTTAGAAACTAAAGAGAACATGCACATGGATTCTAATGGAAGCCAAATCAATACGTTTTCCCAAACATCTTGAGGCAGTATGCAACAAACACACGACATGAGCAGGGGGTTGTAGGCTAAATGGCGAGACAGGGTTTCGGCTAATAGGAAATTAAAAATGCATCCAATGGCACAAACACGTGGAAGAACGAAATGAGATGGGGTTCGACAAAGGACGACAAAATAGGAACATGGAAAGAAAGAGGAACATGTGAAATTGAAAAATATGAAGAGTTTTAAAAAGAATAGAAGCAATATTGGAAACAAGATAAGTTTAAGAAAGAAGAAATTTATAAACAATTTTAAAAATGACTACATACATGTCACAGATTGAAATCTATTGCAATTTGCAAGGATTTTATCACAGTTACCAAATACGGTCGATTTTTACAAATTTACTGTATTTTTTCATTTTCTTCCCTTCACTGAATGAAACTACAAATTTTTCATACATTTGGTAGTTTAAAAATCAGAAAAAGTAAAACCCAGTCCTGCGGCTGTAAATAATAATAAAATTACTAAATTTGTTTCCCAAAAAGCTAAAAGCCACAGTTAGAAATAATATAAAATCCACCGAATCTGTTTGGAATTGATGTTATATTTATAATAGCTTGTTGGTAGTAATTATTAAAATTACTATATTTTTTTATATATAATTTACCGTATTTTTTGCTGTATTTATTGTATTTTTTCTATAGACCATTTGTTTTTCCATATTTTGTGTCAATCGTTAATACTCTCCGTACGAAGGTTGCTACTATGGATTTTATCTATATTAGATGTAACTATGTATCCATTCATTATTTACCCTGTAGAGAATCTCTTAGACTATACGTTATTAAATTATTAAATAATTGAATCCTTTTTAGTATTGCCACTGCCCTTTATATTAAATAACCAAATCCTTTTTGAAATATATAACATCTAAAAATAATTTCATAATTTAATAACTTAATAAATTATAACATATATTTCAAAATTATAAGTTATTAAATTATTTTTAGATGTTATTAATTTTGACATTTATTAATTATCTCTCCATTTATTATATATTTGTCAGTTCTTACTTAAGTTGTTTTAACTGATAGAAAACATGAGTATGAAGGAAACATTGTGGAATATCTAATTTAAATATTATTGTTCTCAAACTAGATTGTACCTTCCTCAGGCAAAAAATACAACATTTGCGTACAATTTAGGACATACCTCTCATATATTTGTTGAAACATAAACATTATATTACAAAAACATTACATATCATAACATAAACATTACATATCATATCATAGGCATACCAAAAAAGCTATAACTATATTTGTTGGTTTTTAAAATAGTACTTTGTAGTAATCAACAGTCAAGGGACAACAAGTCCCTCCTCTTTATGGGAGAGGTTCCCTTATTGAAAAGCAACAGAGATTATATACAAATATACAATGTTCATATTAATGAGGACTTCTGATACTTTGAAATGTTTCATACTAACATAGATTATCAATACTTAAGGAAAGAAGAACAAAGAAACTAAAAGGGAAGAATATAACGGTACTTTCAAGAAATATAGATAGCATAATATAACCTTACACGTACTTAACAAAAGGAACACATAATAGAATCATTCACATTGGCAACATTTGATATTATTCCATAGATACAAAGTTCTAGCAATCACATCACAAGAACGCAACGTTTCTTAACATGAAATATTGATGACTCATAAGCTTCAAATAAGAACAGAAAGGACAGTAGATGAGAATGAGAGATAAGGGAAAAATATTCTGTATTGATTTACTTTCAATTCCAATACATTTCAAAAGTATTAGGGTCCAACCCTTAACAATGGCATGAAGAGCCTATTAAATAACATACAAAGACAATTACATTCAATTCCAACATATTTTAACCTAAAGATTAAAGACTACTTAACAAATACATTAATAGAGTGTCTTTAATCAAGTATTACATCATGGGTTTTTAAAACCCCAAAATAAAAGAAGTGACTTAGGACTCAGGAGCAGAAACATCTAAAGGAGGTTTAGAGGGACCAACTATCTTAAGAATCTGATGTCTAAATCTTTTCAATGCTTCAGCTATCTCCATGCACTTTGGGATGGTAGTGTTGGAAGTGGCATGAGTCCACATGCCAAGACACTTCTCCATATCCTTCTCAAACTCTGTGTTTTCTAGAAACTCTTTGTTTGCCTTGGTGATAGCTGATTGGAGAGAGCAGACATCTTTCATCTTCTCTTTAGACATTGACTCTTCTTTGAAAAGACCTTCCTTGATGAAGGTGTTGAACTGAGCCTTGATCTCTTGAATAGAAAACTGATTACCTGAGGCTTCATTCTGGATCTGACAATGAATATCTTGGAAGGCAGACAAAAAACAAATCTTGAAAGCTTCCCCTTTCTGCCACATATTTTTCAGTTCTCCCACTGCTTCCTCCAAAACCTTGATCTTCCAATCAATACTGAAAACCTAGGATTTTGATAGATTGTTCTTGGCTTCATCAAATACTTTACTTGCCAATAAAATCTTCTCATCTGTCTGGCTCATTGAACGGAGATCTTGAATACATTCACACCAGAGCTTTAGTTCTTTTTCCAAGCCACTGATTGTTGTGGTGAATTTCAGCTGTAACTTGGACACCTTCTCATATGACTTGAAGGCCTCTTCAATGAAGTTTAATCCAACCACTGTCATATCATCAACTAATGCTTCAATGGCCTTTCCATAGGTAGTATATTTGTGAATATCTTTGATGGTCTGGACTTCATCTTTGTTGAGAACTATGGGAGGTGGAAGAGCAACCAGTGGGGCTGGATCCAAGACCTTATCCTTTTCCAATAGGGATTTTATAAAATTTGAAAGAACTTGGTTATGTTCTTCCAATTGCTCCATAGTTTGTTTACCCTTCTCCACTCATTCAATGACTCTGGTCACAGTTTCTCTGAGGTTATGAACCTCACTTTCAGGTGTAGACTCCCCAAGTGAGATTCTTGTAAGCTCTAGATTAGAAACCAAAAGATATTTCTCCTCCTTATCCACCTTAGGCTCTGTAATCTCCATGAACTGTTGACCCTATGAATCTGACACTAGCCTTGAGGTGGTCTTTTTTTTCTTTTCCGGAGGAGGAGGAGTAGTACCGAGCAAGGCGGCCACAACATCAAAATTGGGAACTACAACTTGAGAAGAAGACTTCCTTTTCTTGTTATCAACGAAAGGTTGAACCCAAACAAAGGAAGAGGAAGAGATAGAAGGAGCAATAGATCTGAGTGCAAGTGAACTCATTGCACTCAATGTCTGTACTGCTGATGTCTCCAGTGGGGAAGTTGGCACAATTTCAGAAAGATCCTTAGAAGAAGTATCCATCAAACCTAGAGGTTCAGTCATTTGACCTTCATTTTCTATCTCAGCAGTAATGACAGGGGTTTCTTCTTCTTCTTTCATCTCTTCACTGTCATCCTCACTTAAAACAACAATATTTTCTGACCCTACAGGGACCTCTGGCTGCTCCAAAAGAACTTCTTCTTCAACCTGCTCTTGTTTGATGGCTTTACCTTTCTTCAGGTATACCTTTCATTGAGGAGGATGGAGTAGATTGTTCATGCACCTCAATATTGGGCATAGGTTCTTCCTTCCTAGGAGAAGAAGTTTCTTGTGAAGAAGACTTGGCTTTGTTCATCCTAAAGACTTGCATCTTTCTATCAAACCAGAGTTTGGTTCTCACAATAATAGGATTGATTACTTCCTTCAAATCATCTCTCTCTTTTAAAAACCAATCAATGGTTTCCAGAGGAGTGTGTTTAATAGACCTCTCATATTCAATAGATTGCAAGTCCTCATCATCATCCTTGAGTCCATCAGGTACTTTATAGACGTTGAAGTCTATGATTTTTTGAAGAGAAATCTTGCCAAAGTACCTTCTCCTGGCCTCAAAATCATCTGTGCAATCAGCCCAATAATCTTCAGTGTCACCAAGGTGATAGAAGACCATCCTAAAATTCTTAGCAATGTATCCTTTGATATCAAAGCAAGTTCTGGGTTTGAAGTGATGGATAGTGAGAGGAACAATGGTTCTATCAATGTTCTGGGCATCCATGGTTGTCCTGCATGTATAATTTCCCAGGGAGATAGGAAAATGAATGCCAGTAATCTTCTTATCTCTGTAGGTTTGGTGGAGCTTATCCAATTGCCTGCAAATCTCAACAAGAGCCATTTTATCATTACATAACATAGGAAGCTTTAGAGGCGAACCTTCAAAACCAGCCAGTCTGATATATGAGAATTTTCTGAATTGAGTGTAGAAGCTTCCATAGTCAGATATCAAAGTCTTTGCTTCCTCAGAAAATCTCCGAGCAGTATTTCCTTCCAAGAGCCTCACAATGTACATGGTGAACGCGTCATTAACTCTCCTGAAATTATGATTGCTGACTTTGAGGGTTAACTGAGGGAAATATTCATATATGGGGGCATCTTTCTTATCTTCAACGAAAGTGAGACCAAGCCATTTCCTGGATGCCGCAATGGTGTACATAAGGTAGGATGACATGTAGAATGTTCAGGTTCTGTGAACATTTACCAACTGCTCTATTAGGTTTTCACAAATAATCTCACTCCAATTCAAATTTTGCTTCCCCTCACAAATGATGTTGATAAAGGGACACATCCAAAAGTGAAACTTCATTTGTAGAGGGAATTCCCATGATTCTAGCCAGAAGGGTGATGATGTCTGAAAGCTCTTTGTTGAAATCAACCCTGAACAATGATTTCAAAAGTCTTGATGCTCCCTTTTTAGGGTTCTTCAACCAAGATTTAGCTACCCTAGCCTTATATCTCTCACTATCCTGGTCAAATAGTGTTTTTTCTTGAGCAAGGGTGAGGGTATTGGCACCTTCCACCATTGGGATGTGTAGGGCAATACAGATAGCTTCAGAATCTAGTCGAGCAATTACTTCACCATGTACATTAACAATTTCTTTGGATTCCATATTGAAACAAGCCCCACAAGCAAGCACAGTATCAACACACTGAAAAGAGATAGGAAAACTACCTACAAATGCAATCCCACTATTTTTTATCATTTGAGCAATGGGAGTAGGGTTATCACATCCAAGTCTGCTCCAAAAATCATCAAGGTCTAGATGCTGAGCTTCATTGTCACCAATGTTAGGCACAAAGGTTTCCAACGAGGAGAGGTGTTCGTGCCCTTGATACTGCATCTTCATCATAACAGAGGTAGAGAGAAGATAACCTTTAATGGAGTATATCATAGTCTCAAAATAATCCCTGCAAGAGAAAATATAGAAGCACAGATGGGCAACGACTTGATTTGCACAAACGCGACTGAGAGGGAATGAGCGAGCAAGTGTGAAAATGAATGAACGTTACCTCTCTTTAAATAGCCATGAGTTAGAATGAATGGAGAGATAAAATCATGAATGCGCAATAAATGGCCCTTCGCACTGACTCAAAAATCCAAAAAGTAGAAAAATTTGGCCTAGACGGTCCATGGGACATTGAGGGACGCGCAAAGCCGAAATACCCGATCCAAGAGGAGTGTGGAAAATGTGGGTCTAGAGAGCACAGATGGTCCATGGGACATTGGACATGTGGGACGTGTGGAGCCAATTCAGTCGATGAAGAAAAAGAGGGTCCGGAGAGCACAGAAGTCCATGGGACATGGGGACACGAAGGACGCGCAAACCTGAAAAACTCGATGAGTAGAGTAATGCGGAAAAGTGAAAAATCGGTAAACAAGAGGCTGAGTGTACCTGGGACACATAGGATGAAAATGTCTGACTTAACCGACAAGCAGAGTAGTGCAGAGAAAGTGGAAAATCGGTGAACTGGAGGCCCGACGGTACTTGGGACACAAGGGACAAAAATATCCGACTTAGCCGCAAAACACTAAAAATGGCTCCAAAGAATGAAATTTTCTAACTTTTTGAATTTCTCTCTTTACCAGAACCCTTCAAAGGACATTGACTCAAAATTTTGGAAATTTTTCTTTGAAAAAGGAGGGAATTTTAGGGTGACAACAGCTGGCTCTTTCTGGGGATGACTTGACTAGGACAGAAGAATGAGGCAAGATCAAGAACCACAAGGAAAAACTCTGGGAAAGTAGACCAGTGCCTTATCCATTGGGAAAATAGAGTCAAAGGAAAAAACAACACAGAATACAACACACAAAAGGGAAAAGGAACAGGGACACAAGGGAAAGACCAAAACATGACACTGTACACAATATACAAAAGGAACTGCCTAATCACCTAGGACTTGAACAACTTCAAATACTGCCCACTATAAGGAAGTGGAAGAGAAGATCCATCCATGTAATCCAAATAAAAAGAATTCTCTCTAGCAAAGTGTCTTATCTTGAAAGGACCAAGCCAAAGAGAATCAAACTTACCATGGCTTCCATGAGGCTCATGCCTTTTGTCCCATAGTAGAACAATGTCTCCCACTTGAAAATCCCTTGGTCTGCTCTTTTTGTCAAACAAAGCCTTCACCTTCTGTTGATGAGTGGAGATTCTATCAAAAACTTGCTTCCTATCTTCATCCAACTTTTGGAGATACATGATCCTCTTGTCCAAGGAATTGATGAAACTAGAATCCTCAATAGCCTTCATCAAGTGCAAGGCTGGCAATTCAACTATTACTGGCAGCTGAGCTTCAACACCATATACTACTTGAAATGGAGACATCCCAATGGCTCTTTTAGGTGTAATCCTATCTTCCCAGAGGGCATCATAGAGCTTCTTATGCCAATTCCTTTGAGATTCATCTACCAGCTTCCGAATGATGACTACCAAATTCTTGTTGGTTGATTCTGCTTGTCCATTCCCTTGGGGGTAATAATCTGAAGAATGAGCAAGGGAAATTCCATACCCATAGCAGAAATCCATCAATCTCTAAAGAAGAGAAATTAGAAGCATTATCAGTCACAATTTTATTTGGTATTCCAAATCTTACCAAGATGTTCTCTTTGATAAAATTACACACTATTTCTGAGGTAGTACTTTTGACTGGAATAGGATTCTACCCATTTTGTGAAGTAATCTGTAGTAGTCAGCACATGAGTGTGTCCAGCACTGGAATGTGGGTTGAGAGTTCCAATAAAATCCAATCCCCACTGTTGAAAAGGTTCTTCAATGATTACTGGTTTGAGTGGTAAAGTAGCCAATTTTGGCCTTCCAACAAAAGTTTGACAGGCTTCACACTTTCCTACCCATTTTGTTGCATCTCAAAACAATGTAGGCCAATAGTACCCTGCACAAAGAATTTTGTGAGCAGTGACAATAGAATGAGAAATTCCCTCCATAGGCTTGATCATGAAAAGTTGAAAACAATTTCTTCTGTTGCTCTTTGTCCACACATTTAAGGAATCTTCCATCAATGCCTCATTTAAACAAAGCATTTTCCCACAACATGTACTGTGTAGATCTCAACTTAATAGATCTCTTTTCCTTGGCACTTAAGTGAGATGGAAATTCTCCATAAGTAAGAAAATGTGCAATTTCAGCATACCATTCATCTGTTGAACTAAGAAAGAGAACAAAAGGAACATCAAGCCTCTTCTGTGGACAATTCCTCATCAGCTCCTTCAGCAATAAGTTCACATAAGCCTTTACCCTGGACTAGACTTTGTTGGCTTGATATCAAGGTCATATTCCTGAACCTTTTCCACCCAATTACCTCGCTTAGTTCCAAACTCTTGTTGTGTAAGAATAGACTTAATAGTTGTATCAGGTACAAATACAACAGAGTGAGAATTAAGGATATAAAAATGAAACTGCTTGACATCTTTGACTACTGCAAAAGCATGTGTTTCTCCATCAAAGTATACTTTAGTTCATGAGATTTTAAAACATAGCTCATGAAGGAAATTGGAATTTCATGATTCTCAGAGTTTTTCTGAGTTAGTATAGCAACCAAAGTACTCTCAGTAGCATAGCAATAGATAATGAAATCTTTGCTGAAATCAGGACATGCTAGGATGGGAGTTTTAGCAATAGCTTTCTTGATACCTTCAAAAGCTTCTTTTCCTTCAAGATTCCACCAAAAGGTTTGTTTCCCTTTCATCATTTGAGCAATGCTCATAGTTAATTCTGCAAAGTCTGGAATGAATCTCCTCAAGAAATTTATCTTACCAAAGAAAGAGTGAACACCCTTTTTGCTTGTGGGAAGAGGAATCTGTTGAATTGCCTGAACTCTTTCTGGATCTATCTTGATTCCTTCTTTGGAGACAATATGTCCCAGCAGCTTTCCTTCGGTAACACAAAAGACAAACTTCTTAGGATTAAGAGATACTCCATGTTCTCTACATTTTTGAAGGACTATTTCAAGATGTTGAAAGTGATTTGCCCTTGTTTTGGAGAAAAACAGTCAAATCATCAAGGTATACAACAATGCATTTTCCCTTGAGACTACCAAAAGCTAAGTCCATTGCCCTCTGGAAAGTGGCACCAACATTGATAAGACCAAATGGCATCCTCTTGTAGGAAAAGGTGCCCCAAGGAGTAGTAAAATAGTCTTGTGCTGATCTGGGGTACTGACTTCCACCTGATTGTATCCAGAGAATCCATCCAGCATGGACAACATCTCAGAGCCTGTGACAACCTGCAAAACTTGATCCATCATGGGGAGAGGGTAGTTTTCTTTTAGAGAGGCCTGATTTAAATTCCTGAAATCCACACAAATATGAATCTCACCATTCTTCTTTCTTACTGGCACAATGTTGGCAATCCATGTTGAATGATGTATAGGAAAAATGATCTTTTCTTTGAGTAATTTTTGAATCTCTTGGTAAATGGTATCAGTGATCTTGGGATTGTATTGTCTTTGCTTCTGTTTGAAAGGTTTAATCCCCAGTTTCAAAGGAATATAGTGTTGCATCTCCTTTGGATGAAAGGCTTTGAGATCATCATATGAATAAGCAAGGACGTCGGCATACCTTTTCAATAGATTCATTGCTTGCTTCTTTTCTTCTTGAGTGCAACATTTCCCAATATTCACCATCTTGGGTTCATCATTACTTCCAATATTGACCTTATCATACTCAACAGATTGATGAGCCCTTTGAGAAGCCTTAGATTTGATGTACCTATCATGCTTATCAAACAAATCCTCTAAACTCACCAGCCCTTTGGGTATCTTGTTACCTTTTAATTTGATACAGCCATCCTGATCCATTTCTTCCTTAATATCATCTTCATTAGAGGGCACATATTCTCTGGGAAGAGTCTCACTTCCTTCAAAATATAATTGATTGAAGTTATCCTTAAGCTCCAAGAAAGAGAGCAAGTGTTGATCATCATTGAAAACTTTCCAGTTGCTTGCATTATCTGGCACACTAGGCCTATGAATCATTTCAATGGTAAATTTTTCTTGAGAAAAATATGGATGAGGAATCAACAAAGATCCTGAGACAGCCAGAGAATCAGCTCTAGTATTCTTTTCTCTTGGGACAACTTCAATTGAAAAAGCATTGAAAAATTCAATAGAATCCCAGACAAGATTTCTATAATGTTTCAATCTCTTGTTTTTGACTTGGAAAATATCCCTGACCTGTTTCACAATTAACTCTTGCATCACCACGAGCACAAATATTATTTACTCCCATTTCTTTTTCCACGTTCAATCTGAGGATGAGAGCCTCATATTCAGCTGTGTTGTTTGTATTTTCAAAATAAAGCTTAAATGAAAATGGATGAATCTTCTCTTCTGGAGAGATTAACACCACGCCAGCTCCAGAACCAGATGAAGAGAAACTTCCATCAAAATCCAAGGTCCAAATGCCATTAGGATTGTGAATTACTCCCTTAGGAAGTTTTGCCTCATCTTCTGACATGATCATATAGTTACCATGCCCTATATCTTCATAGAGTATTTGTGCTTTTGGATCATCAGTCTTTTGCACAATGTACTCAGTTTGTCTTTCTGGTAGAAAATTTTTTCATTTTTCCATTGACCGGGATTAAGGCGTGACCAGTCCATTTGGATTTCACCTCCCACTTCTCTACAAAAATTTCTACTCAGTAACATACCATATGAGGGAGGAATGTCAACTACTAAAATAGTGGCTTTGACCCTTTTCTCTGGAAAAGCAGTGAAAGCCACTTGTGCATCTTTGATTCTTCCAACCAATGGTACTTCTCTACTTTCCATGGAATAGCAGGAACCAAATGTACGTGTTAAAGTCAGGCCCAAAGCATGAGCTACTTTTGTAGGCATCACATTGTTTGATGCTCCTGAGTCAATAACACAATTACTAAGTTTGTGGCCAGCTATGAGAAGTGTTACATAGAATGGTTCAATTTTCTCATTAGATGAAGAGACTGCAGCCATGAGACTTTGTAGAGATGAGGGAGAGGGAGTGGGTAATAGACCTTTAGAAGTATTGGGTGAAGTTTTGGATTTGGAATTGATGAATTTCACTACTTTGGCAAAAGCATTTGGGTGAGTTTGGTAAAATTCTACCTCTGAGATTTGGATTTTTGTCTTCTTAATGTGGTCAATGATATCAAAAGATCTGGAGGTGGATGGGGCATCATTACTAGGAATGAGGGGAATTTGGGCTTATCAGGTTTAGGAGTTGAAGGAAAAGGAGTTCCAGAAGTGGAGGTAGAAGGAGAAGAATTAGCATTACTCACCTTTTGTGTGGAGGTAGTGGGAATAGGGGCTCCTCTTCTTGCAACTACTGGAATAGTTATAGGAACTTCTTTATATTTTTTAGAAGGTTGTACCACTTTTTCCTTCCTATTCATTTGTTCCCGAGTCATAACAACATATGACTCACTATTCATATCTGCCACTACTTCATTGTATTCATCTTCATCATCCATACCTTCAGTAGTGAGGAAATGAACTTGAGACTCACCAAGCTCTTCTTGTTCTTCATTAACTTCTTCCTCAGGCTCTTCATAGTCTTCATTCTCCTCTCCATCATTAGGTTCTTGAACTTCACAAGTTGCATTGACTGGAACCTTGATGGGTGGACCTTCAATAGCCAATCTAGTCTGAGAAGAGGGCAAATGATTCCTAGGCTGAAAATTCTTCCTTGGGATATCTTGGTAAGGAGCATGTTGAGCCAATTGCTTCTTGATAGCAATAAGGTCATTTTCCAACTTCTGACACTAACTGATCGGAATTAGCTCCTGAAGAAGAAGATGCTTTAGGATTGGAGGGCTCTTTTTTAACTTACCAGACATGATTAGATCATCCTCAACACTAATGGCCAGATCATTGATCATCCTCCATTAGCCCTCCTTTGGAAGATTAGGTTCTTGAACTTTAAGTTGCATTTTGGAATTTGGAGGGACCTCTCTTTTAGGTGAAAATTTGAATATCTAAGGACATGTTGAGCCAATTGCTTCTTGAGCAATCATTTCTTTTCACTAACATCGGAATAGCTCCCAAGAAGAAGCTTTCTTTGATCTTTTTTTAACTTACTAGACATGATTAGAGTCCTCAAAGATTAGTCCATCCTTAGAGTTGGCATAACTTACTTCGGGCAACTGAGCATTGAGGAAAAAACACTTTTGTATTTGATCTACAAGACGAGTGGTTTGTGGAATTTTATGAATCAACTTGTTAAATTTGGCCACAAACTCCCTCATGGGCTCATATGACTCCTTAATATGAGAAATTTGAGCTAAGAGGGCATGCACATCTTCAGTAGGTTTAAAACATTGCTCAAACTGAGTTGTCATGGTAGTCCAACTAGTAATTGACCAGCTAGAAGGTGATAAAACCAATCAAGGAGCATTATCTTGCAATGTTTCTACAAAGAGCCTGATAGACACATCTTCATGTTCAACCCCAAGGATCCCACATGCCACAATGAAAGCTACAATATGTTCATCTGGGTGTACCTTTCCATCACCTCGAAATTTAGGAAAACTTTTCCTATTTCCTCTGGGTAATTCATGTAATGGTTGAGGAAGAGCAAGAGGTCCAACCTGTTGTCCCCATGGCAAAGGTGTTGCCATCCTTGGAAAGATTGACTGAAGGGGAACTGTAACTCCTGCAAGTACTAGAGCACGAAGGTTAGGGCTTGCTTGATCTTGAGAACTGCTGGGTTTAGAGACTCTTGCTTTATTAGGAGGTGTGCTTGCAGACCGAGTTCTTTTATTCTTTCTTGCCAAGGAAAGAGAGAAAGTTTTGTTGTTCTAGTGTTTGAAAATGGAAATCTTCAACACCTAGGGATTTCTTACTACATGTATATCTTTGACTAGCCAATTTGCAAAATGGTCTTGAAGTTATTCTGAAAGGGATACGTTAAAACGAAATCCCCAATAGAGTCGCCAAAAACTGTTGGTTTTTAAAATAGTACTTTTTAGTAATCAACAGTCAGGGGACAACAAGTCCCTCCTCTTTATGGGAGAGGTTCCCTTATTGAAAAAGCAAAAAAGCTTATATACAAATATACAACTTTTATATTGATGAGGACTTCTGATACTTTGAAATGTTTCATACCAACATAGATTATCAATACTTAAGAAATAGAAGAACAAAGAAACTGAAAGGGAAGAACACAATAGTACTTTCAGGTAATATAGATAGCAGAATATAACCTTATACGTACTTAGAAAAAGGAACACAGAATAGAATCATTCACATTGGCAACATCTGATATTATTCCATAGACACAAAGTTCTAGAAATCATATCACAAGAACACAAAGTTTCTTAATATGAAAGATTGATGATTCATAAATTTCAAATAAGAAAAGAAAGGATAGTAGATGAGAATGAGAGATAAGGGAAAATCTTCTGTATTGATTTACTTTCAATTCTAATACATTTCAAAAGTATCAGGGTCCAACCCTTAACAATGGCATGAAGAGCCTATTAAATAGCTTACAAAGACAGTTACATTCAGTTCCAACTTCTTTTAATCTAAATATTAAAGACTACTTAACAAATACATTAATAGAATGTCTTTAATCAAGTATTACATCATGGGTTTTAAAACCCCAAAATAAAAGAAGTGACTTAGGACCCAGGAGCAGAAACATCCGAAGGAGGTTTAGAAGGGACCAACTATCTTAAGAATCTGATGTCTAAATATTTTCAATGCTTCAGCTATCTCCATGCACTTTGGGATGGTAGTGTTGGAAGTGGCATGAGTCCACATGCCAAGACACTTCTCCATATCCTTCTCAAACTCTGTGTTTTCAGAAACTCTTTGTTTTCCTCGGTGATAGCTGATTGGAGAGAGCAGACATCTTTCATCTTCTCTTTAGACATTGACTCTTCTTTGAAAAGATCTTCCTTGATGAAGGTGTTGAACTGAGCCTTGATCTCCTGAATAGAAAACTGATTACCTGAGGCTTCATTCTGGATCTGACAATGAATATCTTGGAAGGCAGACAAAACACAAATCTTGAAAGCTTCCCCTTTCTGCCACATATTTTTCAGTTCTCCCACTGCTTCCTCCAAAACCTTGATCTTCCAATCAATACTGAAAACCCAAGATTTTAATAGATTGTTCTTGGCTTCATCAAATACTTTGCTTGCCAATAAAATCTTCTCATCTGTCTGGCTCATTGAATGGAGATCTTGAATACATTCACACCAGAGCTTTAGTTCTTTTTCCAAGCCACTGATTGTTGTGGTGAATTTCAGCTGTAACTTGGACACCTTCTCATATGACTTGAAGGCCTCTTCAATGAAGTTCAATCCAGCCACTATCATATCATCAACCAGTGCTTCAATGGCCTTTCCATAGGTAGTATATTTGTGAATATCTTTGATGGTTTGGACTTCATCTTTGTTGAGAACTATGGGAGGTGGAAGAGCAGCCAGTGGAGCCGGATCCAAGACCTTATCCTTTGCCAATAGGGATTTTATAAAATTTGAAAGAACTTGGTTATGTTCTTCCAATTGCTCCATAGTTTGTTTACCCTTCTCCACTCGTTCAATGACTCTAGTCATAGTTTCTCTGAGGTTATGAACCTCACTTTCAGGTGTAGACTCCCCAAGTGGAATTCTTGTAAGCTCCAGATCAGAAACCAAAAGATATTTCTCCTCCTTATCCACCTTAGGTTCTATAATCTCCATGAACTACTGACCCTGTGAATCTGACACCAGCCTTGAGGTGGTCTTTTCTTTCTTTTCTAGAGGAGGAGGAGTAGTACCGAGCAAGGTGGCCACAACATCAAAATTGGGAACTACAACTTGAGAAGAAGACTTCCTTTTCTTGTTATCAACGAAAGGTTGAACCCAAGCAAAGGAAGAGGAAGAGGTAGAAGGAGCAATAGATCTGAGTGCAAGTGAACTCATTGCACTCAATGTCTACACTACTGATGTCTCCAGTGGGGAAAGTTGGCACAATTTCAGAAAGATCCTTAGAAGAAGTATCCATCAAACCTAGAGGTTCAGTCATTTGACCTTCATTTTCTATCTCAGCAGTAATGACAGGGGTTTTTCTTCTTCTTTCATCTCTTCACTGTCATCCTCACTCAAAACAACAATATTTTCTGACCCTACAGGGACCTCTGGCTGCTCCAAAAGAACTTCTTCTTCAACCTGCTCTTGTTTGATGGCTTTACCTTTCTTCAGGTATACCTTTGTTGAGGAGGATGGAGTAGATTGTTCATGCACCTCAATATTGGGCATAGGTTCTTCCTTCCTAGGAGAAGAAGTTTCCTGTGAAGAAGACTTGGCTTTGTTCATCCTGAAGACTTGCATCTTCCTATCAAACCAGAGTTTGGTTCTCACAATAACAAGATTGATTACTTCCTTCAAATCATCTCTCTCTTTTACAAACCAATCAATGGTTTCCAGAGGAGTGTGTTTAATAGACCTCTCATACTCAATAGATTACAAGTCCTCATCATCATCCTTGAGCCCATCAGGTACTTTATAGATGTTGAAGTCTATGATTTGTTGAAGAGAGAGTCTGCCAAAGTACCTTCTCCTGGCCTCAAAATCATCTGTACAATCAGCCCAATAATCTTCAGTGTCAGCAAGGTGATAAAAGACCATCCTGAAATTCTTAGCAATGTATCCTTTGATATCAAAAAAATTTCTGGTTTGAAGTGATGGATAGTGAGAGGAACAATGGTTCTATCAATGTTCTGGGCATCCAAGGTTGTCCTGCATGTATAATTTCCCAGGGAGATAGGAAAATGAATGCCAGTAATCTTCTTATCTCTACAGGTTCGGTGGAGCTTATCCAATTGCCTACAAATCTCAACAAGAGCCATTTTATCATTACAGAACATAGGAAGCTTTAGAGGTGGACCTTTGAAACCAGCCAGTCTGATATATGAGAATTTTCTGAATTGAGTGTAGAAGCTTCCATAGTCAGATATCAAAGTATTTGCTTCCTCAGAAAACCTTCAGAGAAGTATTTCCTTCCAAGAGCCTCACAATATACATGGTGAATGCATCATTAACTCTCCTAAAATTATGATTGCTGACTTTGAGAGTTAACTGAGGGCAGTATTCATATATGGGGGCATCCTTCTTATCTTCAACGAAAGTGAGACCAAGCCATTTCCTGGATGCCGCAATGGTGTACATAAGGTAGGATGACATGTAGAATGTTCGGGTTCTGTGAACATTTACCAGCTGCTCTGTTAGGTTTTCACAAATAATCTCACTCCAATTCAAATTTTGCTTCCCCTCACAAATGATGTTGATAAAGGGACACATCCAAAAGTGAAACTCATTTGTAGAGGGCATTCCCATGATTCTAGCCAGAAGGGTGATGATGTCTGAAAGCTCTTCATTGAAATCAACCCTGAACAATGATTTTGAAAGTCTGGATGCTCCCTTTTTAGGGTTCTTCAACCAGGATTTAGCTACCCTAGCCTTATATCTCTCACTATCCTGGTCAAATAGTGCTTGTGCTTGAGCAAGGGTGAGGGTATTGGCCCCTTCCTGCCATTGGGATGTGCAGGGCAAATACAGATAGCTTCAGAATCTAGTCACAGCAATTACTTCACCATGTACATCAACAATTTCTTTGGATTCCGGATTGAAACAAGCCCCGCAAGTGAGCACAGTATCAACACACTAAACAGAGATAGGAAAACCACCTGCAAATGCAATCCCACTGTTTTTGATCATTTGGCGATGGGAGTAGGGTTATCACATCCAATTCTACTCTAAAAATCATCAAGGTCTAGATGTCGAGCTTCACTGTCACCAATGTCAGGCACAGAGGTTTCCAATGAGGAGAGGTGTTCGTGCCCTTGATATTGCATCTTCATCATGACAGAGGTAGAGAGAAGATAACCTTTAATGGAGTATATCACAGTCTTGAAATAATCCCTGCAAGAGAAAATATAGAAGCACAGATGCGGGCAATGACTTGATTTGCACAAACGCGAGTGGGAGGGAATGAGTGAGCAAGTGTGAAAATGAATGAACGGTTACCTCTCTTTAAATAGCCATGAGTTGGAATGAATGGAGAGATAAAATCATGAATGTGCAATAAATGGCCCTCACACCAACTCAAAAAGCCAAAAAGCGGGAAAAAATTGGCCCAGACGGTCCATGGGACATTGGGACATGAGGGACGTGCAAAGCTGAAATACCCGATCCAAGAGGAGTGTGGAAAATGTGGGTCCAGAGAGCACAAACGGTCCATGGGACATTGGGACATGCGGGACATGCGGAGCTGATTCGGCTGATGTGGAAAAAGTGGGTCCGGAGAGCACAGAATTGGTCCATGGGACGCGGGGACACAAAGGATGCGTGCAAACCCAAAAAAGTCTAATGAGCAGAGTAATGCAGGAAAAGTGGAAAATCGGTGAACAAGAGGCCTGAGTGTACTTAGGACACACGGGACAAAAATGTCTGACTTAACCAAAAGCAGAGTAGTGCGGAGAAAGTGGAAAATTGGTGAACTGGAGGCCCAGCGGCACTTGGGACACATGGGACAAAAATATCTGACCTTAGCCGCAAAACACTAAAAATGGCCTCCAAAGAATGAAATTTTCTAACTTTTTGAATTTCTCTCTTTACCAAAACCCTTCAAAAGGAAATTAACTCAAATTTTTAAATATTACATGTCATAATATATTTCTCAATTCTTGTTCCAATTTCCTAACTGCATTGGTATCGATATTCTCACCAGAGTGTCCGCTAGGGTTAGTATCCCAACACATTCTTTATCATGATAGCTTTGCTGGTGTCTATTAAGTCTTTCCAGGTTTTAGGTACTTTAAAAGCTCACCGCATTTTTGCAAGGATGGAAGACATCATTTTGACTTGACTATCCATCTGAGGGGTCACTACCGGGGATTGATTTCCATCAATTTCCATACCCATATTGTTTGTAGCAGCATGTGGAGAATCTGTGGGTTCTAGGTCTGGGGAATCTGGATAAAGAATAGAGATTTCTAGTAATACTTTGGGGATTGGCTGCTCAGACAGGGAATTCGGTTGGAGATCTGCAGGAGAAGTTCCAAGAGAATGAAGGGGAACAGTGACAGGAGTTGAGTGGCCAGGAGAGGGGGGGTGGAAGTACCATCAAAAGGAGAACTAGAAGTAGAGAGGGCAAAGGATTGCCCAACAATAACCTTGTTTGAGTCTGTATCAGAACCAGAAGAAACCATGACGTATTCATGGCTTGATACTGGTTTGATGCGCTCAATTTGGTCCCCCGTGATTTTACAAAAGAAAGTAAGTGTCGGAAAATGACCATGGACCTTAAATTTATAATTTTCGAGTGAGTTCTTTGATTGGACATTTACACATGTCCACCAAACCTGGGTATGAATTGATGGTTAATATTAAATGTAAATTGTGGTGAAAAAATTGCCTTTAAACTGGCGTCACTATCCCACATGTCTCTGCCTTTTAAAGTTCAATGTCCTTTTATCATGATGAATATGATATCATTAAGGATAGACATATTGAGATTAGAGAAATATATTAAGGGAGAGGAGCTAATTGTCTAGCATGGAGCAATAAATTATAATGGCATTGGTGAGGGTAGATGTAAATACTAAAGATAGGGACTAGTACTTGCCAATTTATCACTTAAAATTTGATACACAATATATTTAGTTTCTATATTATCCAATGTTTATGCAACTTTCTGCATCAGCTTTAACTACCCACAACCTCATATGTGAAAAAGGCTCATCTCCATTATTCATGTAATCTAAGTCACTTTTACGAAAAACGTACTTTTCACATCCAATCCCCATTCTCTTTCATTGTTTCTTGGACCTATCATGCTAGAAGGGTATAATGTGATCCACTTCTATTCCATATTGGTTATTGCCTCTCTTTCCTACGAGAGGAAGCCATGTTAGTAAAACACTGGGGCGAGCTAGAGACTTTAAATTTATAGGTAATGAATTTCAGGATGAAAATTCAGGTTGAGGAATTAACAATACTAATTTATGTTAGCAGGACAAGGCATTGATGGTTCGAACTGAATTCTCCCTTGGATGTCATCTCAAAAAGACATACTACTATTGAAACCTGGTGACAACATGTTACACAAATTAGGGAAAATAAATTTACGATAGTGTCCTCCACACATAAGAGGAAAATCAATGAATCCCGACGTCCATGATCTACATCATGCTACAAGATTGAAATCAACATGTAAGTGTGAAGCTCACCCATTTGCCTCGATGTGCTTATCAAGCTCATAAGGTCGAACTCAGGCCCTCATCCGCCACATTGTTCAAGCATGCCCGGACACCGGGACTTCGGATCATCCCAATATTTCAAGTGCTCCAAAGGACATGTTTTTATCTTTCTTGCATCGCATAGTCTGATATTATCAAGTGCCTTCATTTCACATTGTTCAAACCTCTTCATTTCCACCTGATTGACCATATATGTATCACATGATACACCAAATAATGTAAAGAACCTACTTAATAGGATCACTACCACTCTGTCTTAGGACCATACTCGAATGGGACCTCATCCTAGATTATTTACAAACATCATTTGGTGGTGGGGTTGTGTCATAAGCTCTCAATACGGCAACCCATTTCGCTACCTACTCAACAGTTTCTCTTTTTTCAACACCTTAGTTTTCCTTTTTATTTTTCAAAGAAGTGATTGATAGCATTAGGGGCCGGTTACCCCTCTTCCTAATGGGATGCATCCTAAATGGTAAGTGGGTTGGAGCTCTCCTCTCAAGAAAGGTGGGGCACCATGAGGGAGGTATCTTTTGGTACTAGCTTAGAGAGGTTCTTCAATTCACTATAGCTTCAATACCCTTCATTGAAGAAAACCTAACCCATTACACTAAGAATTTGAGACTCCCTTTTTATGTGGGTAAACCCTACAACTTCTAGTTTATTGATATGCCATTTACCTAAATTAACTAGAATCTTCCTATCTACATGTTTTATTCTAAGATCCTACTAAATGATGGGCATGTCATTAGGATTTAGTGAGAGACCTTTACCAATTATAAGTTTTCAGTCCGACCTTTTAAGACAAAAGACGTGAATACCTTATTCATGAGTGCAATTGTTTCAGGCTGCAATCATTAATGCCCCCTTCCAATACTTGTCGCGAATTATTTATTTTGGCTAGCCTTGGTGATCTCGAAAGGCTCTTTATATTTTATCTTTATAAATATGGAAATTTCTTATACATACCTCGTCATAAATTAGTTTCAAATATACTGTAGCAAAGTGTGTGTCCATGCCATTTTCAAGCTTCAGGGGCCCCAAAAATACTAATCCCTTTAGCATAGGATAGATCAAATGGCATTCTAATTTTAAATAAAAGTTCCTTAAAAGGATATGCCAAGTGTTAATCTCAACATAATTATACCTAAACGTACAAATTTAGATTAAAATTCAATCCAACATGCAAATGCTAAGTATCAAAAATAAGGACAATGATATTATGGAACTATTTTTTTCGAACATGTTTATCATATATATTTATGAGAATATTGTTGAATAATTGCTCACAGTTTGTAGTAGCATTTAATTGATGTATATTTTTAGATTTGTTTAGATTTCATCACATATATGAGGAGACAGGATTGGAAAAAAAAGAAACTAACATACATATATAAAATATGAGAAATGATTTTTTATAAATTTAGAAGTGACATATTTCAGTTGTCATGTATATTCAAAAGTTACTAAGCATTTATGAAAAGGGTCAATTTGCAACTGCAAAATATATTGAAATGACCATCATTGCAATTTAGTGATCAAATTTGAAGAGCCCCCCATACTTTAATTTGATTGGCTAGGTTAAGCTTTACCCTTCATAAATGAGATATTAAAAAACATATTATCCTTCAACAGAAAAAAAAAATGAAAATGTTAATTTTCTTTCAATATACGTCTGATTAATTTGAATAAAATAAATATGAAAAATGTCAAAATTATGAAATATATAACATCTAAGAATAATTTTGAAAACATGGTATATAAATGTGAAAACACTATATTTCATCAGTAATGACATTCAACTAATTCTGAATTCTATTTAAAAACAACATTTTCGTTAGTTACTTCAATTCAAATAGTACATAATATTAAGCAACATTTGATTTTATTCATATTCATTTTCTTTAGAAAGATTATTCCTTTGATCTATTCTCATCTATGGATATTTGGTTTTGTATTTTGAAAATTGAACTTGTGATAGCATTTTTAATTTATTGAAAGCCAATAGAATCTAATTTAACAAATAATAATAGTAAAGATATTGTGTGTAAGTGTTGTGGGGAATAATCAATGTGCCCCAAATACTATATATGTATAATATATATATGTATATAAATATATATATGTTGGGGCCCATATATATATAGTATATATATATATATATATATATATATATATAGCAACATATATGATATATATATATATTCATTTTTTTAGAAAGACTTCCTTTGATCTATTTTCATCTAGGGGAGATTGACCCCACCAATTGTGCATTAGGGGAGATGACCAATGTACCAAAACATGTACATTAGATTTCACCATAACTTGATGGAAAAATGACCAATAGTTTTTCACTGTTTCATTAATGGTACTTTTTAAGAGCCAACCACAATGTGACACATAGGGCGCTCGGTTATTGGTACACTTTTCAAATGCTTTATAAAAATTATTTGTGTACTAAATGAATTTAAAATCTACTTTTCCCTCCAAATAAATGCATGAAATGAAAATAGTGATGTGACACGATCATATGCTAGACAATGATATAATTTTTTTGCATTAACCAAGCCTCTACACAAATCTATGCACCCCTAAAGCTAAGGTGAATTGTTATGGGGTCATCTCCCATATGTAATATGTTGGGGCTCATCATATATTCCATGGCCAACAATGAAAAAATAAACCCAAACCCAAAATTTTAATTCATCCCGCCTAAATCCGGGAGGTTCACATTTGTGGGGGCAAGGCAAAAATAAATCCATGTAATATGTAATATGTTGGGGCTCATCATATATTCCATGGCCAACAATGAAAAAATAAACCCAAACCCAAAATTTTAATTCATCCCGCCTAAATCTGGGAGGTTCACGTTCATGGGGGCAAGGCAAAAATAAATCCATGGAATTCTTCCATGTGGCACAGGCAAAAGCGTATTGAAAACTTTAAATTAGCTTTTTAATTTATCGAAAACTTCAAATTAATTTAAGAAATAAAGAATCTAATTTAAGAAATAAATAATGTAAATACTATAAATATAATATTTATATACATAATATATATAAATATATAATATGTTGTAGGGCCCATTCCAATTCCATATGTCCATGACCGACAATGAACAATTAAACCCGGATCTGAAATTATAATTCATCCCGCCTAAATCCAAGAGATTCACGTCCGTGGGGGCAAGGCAAAAAGAAATCCACAAAATTCTTCCACATGGCATGGGCAAAAAGTGGGATAGTTTATTATTTAAAATGTTTCAATGTAAATACCCCCAAAAATTTCCATGACCAACCAATGAACATTAAATGCCCCACACTAAATCTGTCACCGTGGACCCGAAAATTTATTATTGAATCGATTCATTCTGTGGGCTTGGATTCCGGGGAATGCCTTTGCCTCGAGGAGGCCTGGAATCCTGCCACGTGGCCATATGATAAATAATTTGCATCGTTCGATATATTAAGATCAATGACATAGTCTTTATTCCAGGTTGAAGGCCTGACACACTCACATTTTGAATGGAAGTTCCTGGAATAGGCCTAGCTAAGTGACAAGTGTCATCCACTGAATGGAATTTGATTAGAGACTAAATTTGACGTCTACAAAGTACAGTGAAAGACCTAATCATTTATAGTGATGTTGAAAATGGAAATTATGTTTCTGGAAGGCATACTGCAACAGGAGGTAGAATAGATTCATAGAAGTTGCAGACCATGTAAGACTCAAAATTTTCATATTTTCTAAGTAGGTGTCATCCTGCATTTGAGTCTTGATTATTTAAATATTATCTTTTTTTATAAGTAGCACTGTATAAGCCTTCGCTTCGAAATATTTCAATATAAGGGTTGAGAAATTAGGGTTGAGGGTTTACAGAATCTAAAATTCCAAGCATGTCTACTTCCACAGGATCCCAAAGTAAAAGTAAAACCCAAATCCCATACGCCAAACTTATTAAAAGTAAAACCCCTAGTTTTACTGATGAATATCATGATATTTATGATCCTGTAATTGGCACAAGAGTCTTCACAACTTAGATACACGTCTAAGACAAAGATGAGGGAAAGTAGACGTTCAAACCCATCAGGTAAACATAAAGGTTGGATAACATGGGGGTCTGGATTGGGACGCATGATGCTCCACGAGGTTTTCCCTTGCCCTGAATTTGTCAATATATGTGCCCAAAATTACAATGAGAACAAAAAAACAATTGTTGCAAAGGGAAATAGACCAGAACTTTTGTCCATTACGGAGGTAAATCTTGTCCATGCATTGGGGTTTGAAAACAAAGATTTAGGAACCATCCACATAAACCTAGAAAAAATTTCTAGTAATTATCATGCCACCAATAAAAAAGACAGAGATGAGTTTTTACCAAAATTAACAGTTGATGGAGTGGTACCAAAAGGGAAGGCTCTGTATACAATTAAATGTTTAAACTGTGGGTCAGGGATACCATTTCTATGTTAGTATTTTTCCTTGGCTTCGATAGCGATGAGAAAGTGGATGAAACCCTCTTGGAAATGGTATATAATATCCATTTCGTTTCTCCACCTTGACAATACATATTTTTTGGGTACATTACAAAATCTATGCCTAAACAATTATTAACAATCAAAGAAGGCTCTAACACTAAGACCTTTAGGTTCACTACCTGCTTCTACTATTTAATTCTATGGCAGTTTACTGAATGGTTTGAAAAAAACAAACTTACAATTAGGAGCCCTATATTGTTGAGGTCCAACCAAAAGTGATGTGTCCATTAACTGAGTGGACCCCCAAGATAAGGATGTATGATAATAGAAGGGACTATAGTCAATTTGTGGATTATTTTTGGGCTCCAATTTATGAAGCAATTACAAAAATTACATTGCCTAGATTTCCTGTGAAATGTAGAGATTGCATTCAATTGGGATTAGAAATACAGTTAGCAGACTGGTACTTCATGAAGGAATATAATGTGCCAAGGTTTTATGGATCAGAAGTACAACCTTAGCAAATTTCTGATACATGTGATAGAGAGATTTTTTTCCTTGGAATATATAAGACAGATGGAAAGAACATATAATCTTTATTTTGTTACTCAACAAAAGAAGAGCATATTTCCTTCCTTACCATTTTCATGTGGAGGGTTCACATTTGAAAGAAAAACATTCTATGTGGCACATGAAATCTTACATTTTTTAAGTTTGATATTAACTCTCACTGGGTGTATGAACCATGTGATGTGATTAAAGTAAAGGTAGTGGCGAACAAGAAGTCTGCCACTAAAATTCAACATGAAAAAAACCCTTGCTAAAAAAATTGAAAAACAAGAACTCTTGGGATGAAGTAGAAATAACAATGAATGAAATTGCTTTTGAGAAATGAATTAGTTCTCAAGAGTTTTCAAAACAAATTTTTGGCTTGCCTGAGCCTCTACAAAAAAGGCAGAGGATTTTCAATTTGCCAAATTTTGTGCAAAACTTGATAAAAAGTCCTCTAAAAGCATGCCAAAGGAATTACATCAAGAATTGCGAGATAAAAATTGGACAAGGTCAAAAATTTATGCCTTTTGGTCTATGAGGCAGGACCTAGGCCATCCAAAATCTATAGAAGACAATGATTCTATTCCAGAAGATGTAAATTTCAGTAAATTATGGAATGAAGACCATCCTGTAGAGGCAAGTAGTGATGATGACACTGCCTCTGAGGAATTACAAACTCCCCCTAGCACATAAACCAAGTCTTGATAAAGGATTGAAACAAAGATATTATACATGAGTAATTATTGTTGAAAAGATGAATTTTAGTGGTGGTGGTTTGGGTTCAACAGGACAAGGCATTTGACTTCCACCAAAGACATAGTCTAGAAAAGTTTTCGACAGGTTAGGCCTTGGAGCTTCACCTTCGGAGAAAGGACTATTGTATAATACAACATCTACAAGTGTTAATCCAATGCAATTTAATCCGGAGTCAAATCCTCAAACAAACAGTTCACCCATAAGTTGAAAATCCTAAAGGAGAAGTTAGCAATGAATCTGTTAGTATTGCTAATGTTGGCGGTTATAGTGATGATGTTAGTAGTCAACCGAGTATTGGAAACTTAAAGAGGTCAATAGAGACAGTTGAAGTTGCTAGGGCTATTGTCCAACAAGGAACTGAGAAGAGGAAAAAGACATAGGCAAACACAGGTACAATTACTCTTGGCTCAAGGCAACTATTTATAGAAGGTGGTGCCACAACCACCCCTAAACAAACTGCCATTCCACATGGAAATTCTCCCCAAACATCAATTACTCCTTCTCCATTCAAGGTGGAACAATTCATTCCTATGAACACCCGAGGTTTTGATTACCTAGCTAAGTTTTCCAATAAATTAAAAAGAGATAAAAGAAACAAGAAGTAAAATTTACAAGCTACTGGAACTTCAAATCCAGCCACAATGAGGGTATTACCTACATATAAACCAGACACAAATACCATGGAATACATGTATGTTATGCCCAAAGTTGTAAAACCATAGAATGAAATGGTTTCCATTGATTATGAGGTGACCTCCCTTCAAATGGATCTTAAGGAAATGAAACCTTTTGAAAAAATTAATGCATCAAAAAGGAACAATGATGTGGTTTACACAACATTACTCTAAGGTAGAGAGGGAGAACAACAAGTTGAATAATAAGATTCAAAAGTTAGAATCAGACCTAGAAAATGAGAAAGCAAAAGGAAAAACAACAGTTAATAGGACATGTGAGTTGGAGAGGAAGATAAAATCATCTTCCTCTATGACTACAATTGCTGTGAATGAACAGGCACATGTAGAACTAGAAGAGGTGAAGAAAAATTTAGAGGAAAGAATGAGTAAGAATGATAGATTACAAAAAACATTGGTAGAATTGAAAGAGGTTGTGAAGGAAGAGAAAGAAAAGTTCAAAAATTGGGAATAGAGCCTAGATGATGAGAAAAAACAAAATGAAATATGGCAATAGGAATTAGCGAAAGAAAAAAGAAAAAACAGTCTTCCAACATCAAACCATCTGGATTTCATAAAAAAACATTGATTAATATGGCAGATAATATTTAGGGGCAAATAAACCAAAAAATTGATGATTTGATTAGATTGTTTGAATTCATGACTGATCTATAGAGAATTTTTGATAAGCTTTGTGAATATGTAACATGTAGCATAAAAGTGATGGCTTTAAGAGAGGACACAACAATTTTTTTTAGAAGCTATCTACAAATTCAGTGACACAGAACTGACATCCAGAGGAATTCATAACCGGTTTGATGCCTCAATAAAGGTATCATATATAATTCAAAAGTGTGTGACGTTGGGCGAAGCACAATAATTGATGAATATGTGTCAAATAATGTTACAGGAGCTGCATGGAAAGGTACAAGAGTTCACAAAGCTTGATTTTCCAATGCCTTTTGAAAAAACATGCTAATTCATTATGAAGGATGCATTCCAGAAGAAGATGAAAGAAAAAATGACTCAAGAGAAGGACTGAATTCCTGAGAAGCTAGATGAGACAATTTTTTTAACTATGTTAAACCATTGATAACCTTGTCAGTAAGTTTACATATAATAGTAGAGGAAAGCTCCACTATCAGTTATGAATTGCTGACAAAGTTACATGTTAGTCACTTTGATTTACAACAAATTGTAATTCCAAAAGATGAAGAGTGGAACATGTTACAAAAGATGATATAATTTGTTAAAGTTGTGGAGCCTGATTCCAAGTTGAAGTGGCAGTTTGGTTTAGTTGTTTCTATTATTTGGGAGGAAATCATGGTCAAGGATAAAAATAGTAAATTGTCTTATTAATAGACTAGAGTTATCTTTATGTTTATTTTATAAATAAACATATGATATTTTTTGGGGAAATACGGGGCAACAGAATATTACTATGATTCAATAACAAACAAAATCATGCACACAGGACCCAAACAAATCCCCACAAAATCTACAGTAGTGGGAGTATAAACTAGAATAATCCAAATCACACAAAAGTACACACACATAACAAGCATGTACCGTGGTTCACCCAATGTGGGCTACGTCCACCAAAGATAGAGATCTCATATATATAATATAACAAGAGATTACAAACTAACTCTTCTGCACAAGAGTACATGTATCTTCACAAGAGTATCTCCTCCTCCCAGATCTCCAACCGGATCTGTTTGAGTACACTAAACTGTACCTCCATACCACCACTTGTGTCTCCTCTAGATCTCTAACCGTATCTACCTGAGTGCACTACAACCGTGCCTCTCAAACATAACCAGATCTCACATACCTGAAGCTACCCCGCATCTGCCACTGTGCAACCAAGCTCTCACTGTATTTTGAATCTGCAAATGAGGCCTCTACAATATCTAGATCTACATGGATCAACAATACAATATGATCTCATGGATCTACAATACAAGACTAGATCTACATAGATCTATAATACAAGATCTCACAAACATGTGGATCTACAAGAAGAAACCATATGTGCTTTGTATACTATGCAAGCCATTACACGAGACTAAACAAAACAAAGAAAATACAATAGAAGACATTACCCTCTTCTCACCATTCAAATGTACCTGCTATTTCCTTTTGTCCATCTCCTATCCATGGAGACTCTGTCTTTATGTAACCTGTTATTAATTTTTCTTCTTCTTTGTCTTCATCCCATCGGTCTCGGAGATTCAAGGATCTAATCTGATCCTTCTCTTCATTCATACCTAAGCCCTAACTTTCACACTTATATATAAATATATAAAATTAGGGGGCACCTTAGCTATGCAATTACATCCAATAGATTTTCTTTAAAAAAAATCTATATTTAAATCCTGTGACTTAAAATAAAAAACATCACACAGGTAACTAGTGCCGGTTAGACCTAACTGTGGCCGGTTCCCACTTGCTCTGATTGATGTCTATCATGTCTGACCGATGATGGTTCTAGGTGACTATGACGGTTCCCCCCTTGACCGATGACGGGTTGCTGTATTTCCAGTCACTTTCCATTGCATGCCAACTGTGAAGTAAACTAGCTCCACAGCCTAACAATCTCCCACTTAGAGATAAATTGCTGAATCTCTGTACCTGTACCTGTACATCACCGTCCTCTACACACTGTGAAGACCATCTATTCTTTCCTTCAAAAATTCTCTCAAAAAATAAAACCAGGAAGATCAAAACCATCTTCTCAAACCAAGAAGATGAAACCATGACTTACCAAACCTGAACGAAGTTACAACTGATCCATGACACCAAGCCTCAAGCTCCTAGTGAATCGTAACACCATACCAATTGTTGGTATTAGAAAAACAAGCCAGCCTAGCTCCTTATGCAACAAGCCATCATTACTAACACACCTGTAAGAGCTCCCACTCAAACTAAAGTCTAAGCTTTAATCACATCCATAGCCATACCTGTAAAACTAACCATGTTCTCCATCCATCTATCCATGTCTCCATGCAACCACCAATGCAACTAACCAAGACAAGTCAAACTGGAATATGCGAAAGCAAAACAAGATCCTAGGTAAAGACAACCCAAATGAGTTCTACCTGCATAACTCAAAGAATCCAAACACTGCAATCTGTAAATCCAACCCTGCATAAAAAACTAGCATTTCCAAGACAATCATCTGTAGATAACATCCCTATCAAGGAGTAACATAGTAATCAAGAGGAAATACAAACATCCCCTACTCATGCTCAAAGCATCCATGTGCAAATCAAACATCTGCATCATCATAGACTCACAAGACTGAATCTATCCAACATGTACAAACTCACCATGTACATCCATCCATATCACCAGCTCTCCAGAAGCTCCAAGTATGCCACCGACTAACTCCAAAGCCAAATATGAATCTTGTGCTCATCAATGTTAATAACATCCATGCTAAACCATGCCACTAATACCAAGTGCAAATACCAATGAACATGTCATCAACATACTCTGCACAAACCAACCAAGAGGAAAGCAAAAACAAGTGCACCATCTAAAAATGGTAAATAAACACTGCTGTCAAACCTGTGACCAAACCGACCACGGCTTCCCCTAACTGACCACGGTCAACTCCTGACTGACCATGGTTACCAGATGACCGACCACGGTTAATCCTAATCGACACCGGTCTCTGTAACAGTCAGATTTTCTCTTTTAACCCTTAAAACTTTGAAAAATTGTTCTTTGATCTTCACCTAGTTGAATCTAACCATTAACTATAATCCCATAGGGATATCCAGGCACCATAAAATAAACTAGAAGTGACATCACAAAGAAATAAACTCAATATACCTGCAAATCCATGGTTTTCCTCCAAAACCAACTAGTACCTCTACCACTATAAATAGTAGAAATTTCCTCTCACTTGGCATGTGCATCATGTATCCAATTTTGCAATGCCAACAACCATGGCTTTCTCCCACTGAACATGAAATCCCCTGCACTGCCTGACTCAAAGTCTCAACGGACTAACTGAGCCAACTCCGTCCTCTTTCCTATCCAAACCATTGAAGTGATCAACATGGTTTCTACTTGTACACACTATGCCAGAAACCTGATCCTCCAAAACAGGACATAGAACCAACTGCCCTCTCTTGCTGTAAAAAACCATGTACAGATAAGTTGCCACAAATACCAACCACGCTCATCCCCTAACCAACCATGCTGAGATGACCAATATCGGTTCCTTTGTGACTGACCTCAGTTCTCAGACCGATGTCAATGCTACTGGAACGAACCCAATGCCACACCATTTGGCATAGCACACCACACCAGGTGGCTACTTCGACCGAAGCCGATAGTTGAGTTGAGCTAGTCATTTCAAGAAGCATCCAAATCTTGTACAAAAAACTTTACAGCAAGTCCATGTAATAAATTGCATCAAGATGAAACACATCACCTTACCAGCACCAAGAAACTCAACCGCATCTTCAACTGAAGTACATGCTTTTATGATGGAAGCCCCATTTTCATTCTATGCTACTGCCTCTCTACTGAAGCCCGTGCATCTAACTATACCAAAGGATGCATAACTGCTCCTTTTCTCATTCACAGATCTAGATCTGCAGTCCCAAACATGCATGTGCAACCAAATAAGCACTGCAATACCAAGATAAAACCATACCTCAATAGCCGGATCTGCAATCTGACCAACATGCTTGTGCCTCTAAGAACTGGGGACACCTCAACAAACAAGATACATTCCATGCATCTTTCATTTCTTTAGATCTATGATTTTCTATTTATAACCAGGCTGCTCAGTAACTAACCACGGTCACCTTGTAACCGACTATGGTTACCCTATAACTGACCACGTGCACCTTGCCAACGCCGGTTGCCACTTAATCGACATCAGTCACTGTAATTTCCAACAACCTTACTCTTCCAGCTCCCACTTGAGATTAAATCTCTTCCTATGATCTTCTCATTAGGAAAAACAAACCCTGCTCTGATACTAGTTATTGGGGAAATACAGGGCAACAGAATAGTGATATGATTCAATAAAAAACAAAATCATGCACACAAGACCCATACAAATCCCCACAAATTCTACAGCAATGGGATTATAAACTAGAATAATCCAAATCACACAAAAGTACACACACATAACAAGCATGTACCATGGTTCACCCAATGTGGGCTACGTCCACCAAAGATAGAGATCTCATATATATAATATAACAAGAGATTATAAATTAACTCTTCTACACAAGAATACATGTATCTCCACAAGAGTATCTCCTTCTCCTAGATCTCCAACCGGATCTACCTGAGTACACTAAACCATGCCTCCATACCACCACTTGTGTCTCCTCCAGATCTCCAACCGGATCTACCTGAGTGCACTACAACCATTCCTCTCAAACATAACCAGATCTCACATATCTGAAGCTACCCTGCATCTGTCACTGTGTAGCCAAGCTCTCACTGTATTGTGAATATGCAAATGAGACCTCTACAATATCTAGATCTACATGGATCAATAATACAATATGATCTCATGGATCTACAATACAAGACTAGATCTACATAGATCTATAATACAAGATATCACCAACATGTGGATCTACAAGAAGAAACCTTATGTGCTTTACATACTATGCAAGCCATTACATGAGACTAAACAAAACAAAGGAAATACAGTAGAAGACGTTACCCTCTTCTCACCATTCGGATGTACTTGTTATTTCCTTTTGTCTGTCTCCTATCTATGGAGACTCTATCTTCATGTAACATGTTCTTTCTTTTTCTTCTTCTTCGTCTTCATCCTCTCGGTGTTGGAGAATCATGGATCTAATCTGATCCTTCTCTTCATTCATACCTAAGCCATAACTTTCACGCTTATATATAAATATATAAACTCAGGGAACCTTAGCTATGCAATTACATCCAATAGATTTGCTTTTAAAAAAATCTATATTTAAAGCCTGTGACTTAAAATAAAACACATTGCACAGGTAACCAGTGCCGGTTAGACCTAACCACGGCCGGTTCCCACTTGCTCTGACTGAAGTTGGGCATGTCTGACTAATGATAGTTCTGGGTGACCATGTTGGTTCCCCCCTTGACTGATGATGGGTTGCTGTATTTCCAGTCACTTTCCATTGCATGCCAACTGTGAAGCAATCTAGCTCCACAACCTAAAAATATTTAGGTTACTTGTGGTTGAAGAATTTTTTACAAAGAGGTGCACAAGTTAAATATATATGTACATATATTTACTCTTTAGTGTATTTAGATCCATTTTGAAAATTGTTCCATTTGTTGCAATGAAAATCTTTAATTTTTTCATACAAGGCATGTCTTAAGCAAGTTGAATGAGGAATAGTGTTATTTTTAAATTTTAATTTCAAAAATGATTCAAGCAAAGCCACTTATTCTATCTCATAATTAAGCACCACAACTCTTATATCCCTAAAGTATATAGTAATGTAAATGCATTGTGATTTAATAGCCAACCAGCCGCGATGTATGCTTTCTATAAAAGAGATCAACAACATTGTATGTGAAATATATTAAATACTCATTAAAACATGACTTTGTAATGTTTCTGTGATAAAAAATGGAAATAGAATCAATATGATTACCTTTAGGAACATGTAAGTTTTGGGTGAGCGTTAATCCTTGTTTGAGATTTAGAACAATGTACTGAATATTTGAATATATTAATTATTATATGAACATCTACATCATGGGATATCCACAAATGGAAGCTTCCAACTTGATGGACCTTGATCATCTCTATCATTTGATTCACCAGATCTCTGAGATTGCCTCTCTCTTTCTTGACAGTCAACTGTTGTAATAGGGTCGTCTGCTATATTTGTTCCATTGTTTTCAGCCTCTCTCCTTTCATTAATCGACTTCCATAATGCTAGAACCATGTCGTAGGGAAAGTTATCCACTTCATACTGTGATGCATAAATTCTCAAACAATTTTCCAAAATTTTGACTTTATAAAGGTCAAGGAATTGAAAATTCTCTCATCTTCAACGGAACCCAAAATCATTGTTTGACATAGATCAGCCAATGAGAAAAACTCGGACATGGTTTGCTATAAAATAGTACTCACCCCATTTTTTTTCCATAGCCAGGTTGTTGCTCCACACTCTAAGGGATTATCCAAATATTTGAATTGTTGAATCATTGTAGTAGTGAATTCATGAGATTGAGAAATCAAACCGCCATTTCTTAAACTACCTGGAGTAGTCATTCCATTGATATCAACAGGCTTACAAAAAATGTGGAATCAATGTAGTCAACCTCTTGAAGTAGTCTTCCTGCATATATATTTCATTTTGGACATGATTCCAAAAGATGGGATTTACTACGACCATTACTTCAAGTAAAGCATCCTTTATAAATCACTCCCTTGTTTCTTCTAGTAGGGACACTACAATTTCTTTTAACCCCACCCTTGTTGATGATACGATGTTATCAAACAATGACCTTGTGACTTTTACCTCCTCAACCTTACCGACTACTACTTTAAACATGTACATTGATATCTCATATCCACGTACAGAAGCACATACTTCCCCTAACAAGATGATATTCAGAAAACTACTTGCATTTCCAATATTTATCAAATCATTCCAGCCATAAAACTTTGGACTTGTAAAAGTAGTTTCATTGAGAAACAAATATTCTATTGTCATACAAACTCGTTTCCTCAAACTAGAAAAATAAACAATATAGATAGTTATTTCTTGTGCTTGTTTAATTAAATGACGCATTTCTTCCAATATGGGAAGGAGACCACACAACATCAACAATGACTCTATATCATTCAAACAATGTATCGTATCCCGGGTCTTGTCCTCTTCCATGTGATTCTGCCACATGGTTGGTACAATGAGATCCACATGGTGTCGACATATTTTAATAGTTTACATGCATTTTTTATTCCTTCTACAAATATTTGGAATTCCATGAACCTTTTAAGATGATGACAGAAATAAGCATGCACCTCTCGAACAAGGTCTTCAACTTTTGCTGCAGGTTTAAATTTTCCAACTGTTTTGTAAGCTAGGTTCATTCTATGAGCCATAAAATGATGACAATCATATAAGGGAAATGATATGTTTGGAGTCTTACATACAAGCCATTATTTTGACATTGCATTATAGATGCTCCATATGCCCCGACACATACCAAATTTTATGCAATTGCAACATCATCCATGTCACTGATCTCCTTCAAACTTTTTATCACCAACTCGCAAAGGTTTTCAGCATTGGATTTCTCTCTCATCTTGTGAATGGCAAGTAAGTGAGGTTGTCTCAAAAAAATCACAATATACACATGCATATAGACCCGATCAATATTATCTATTGTTGTAACCTCATTAATAGTCAAAGATATGTATTGTGCAGACTTCCATTTGTCTTTCAAGTCTTCTTTCTCAACCATAGCTAGGAATTTTTCCCAATCCCAACCACCACTTTCTGATTAGTGAGAATGAGGAAAGTGTGGGACACCAAGAAAAGACAACTTATTCTTTTTTCCAGGAAAATCTGTTATAGGATGACCTCTTTTTAAAATGTGAAAAATAGTAGCTAGCTGAACTGTTTTACCCAAAAGGTTGTTTTGAATGATCTTGTTGAATTGAGAGGTAATTATCCCTCCATTCACTAAAAATATTATTTCATTTCTCTTGTGCTCTTAAAATTATTTTTCATACCTAATATGCAAACAATCATCTACACTTTTCCATCTGGAAACATTCTTCTCAATGCCATCTACAATTATCTTTTCATATACCTTTCCTACATTCTTCTCAATAGTATCCAACTTAAGTTGTATTTTCTTGTCCCTGCCTAATTTCTAGTTACATATTGTACATTTGCATTCTTTGAGATGTTCAACTTTATTCTCATTTTCAACAGGTTCAATAAATGGAAACTTAGAAACCAACTCTAACTTGAATCTCCTTCCCAAGTCCCATTTTCTTTCCTTTCTCTTTCTTCCAGAAATAGGTGTCCGCTGAGTATTTGCCTTGGTGGAATTTATATTTTGTTGACTACCACTACCATAAGTTTCACCTCCAACATTCACTTGGGTAATGACATGTGATGCATTGTCATATTCATTCAATTGGGCAGGTGGTACAGAGTCAAACTTAACATCATTCAATGGAATGTCTTCAAGGGGAGCCATTTCATTTTTGTTGTCATTGACAACATTAGGCAAATAAAAAATGAATACATTCTCATTCAGAGTTTCATTTTGAATGTAATAATTATCCCTTGATTGTGATGGTCATGATGGAGAAGGATGGGTTTCCTTGGATGCTTTATCAAAATAAGATGCTATTTTTCAAATGCTAGTACCAACTACCAGGAGGGGTTGGAATAACATTTTTTCTTGAGGTTGAGCTTCCCTTTTTAGGTGCCATTTTTCCGAATCAGTGAATCCTATAGAATTGAAAGAAAAAAAGATACAACATGTTAGACTAAATGATATAGATATGTGCAAAAACATCTCAACATGAGAAATATGTATAAAGAAAAATAATATTGTGTCACTTAACATGTACTACTTTTTGTAAGAGTGTTACATCAGTATAAGAAGAAATTACAAAAAAAAATTCCACAATTTTTCATGGTTACTTGATTGACATGTTACATCAAATTGGATAAGGATTTCCTACCATTTATTCAGTTTCAATGCACTTGATCTGTATTGGTCTGATATACATGTTTTAGTACAAAAAGCACAAGGTTTTACTCTTTTGAAAGAAAAAATTGATATAGAACAAAGTGAAAGGATGAGGTGATATTTTTAGCTATCTCTCATATAACTTAGTTAGAAGGAATATGAATATTACTACAGTCAGAATTAGAGCATACATCAAGCAAATTGAAGATGTATAAGAGGTTTGAGAAGAGAACACACAATTTAAATGATTTTTTGAGCAGCCAAAGACATTCTAATGATTGGAAAATCTAGTGATAAGAAGTCTCTGTTGTAGCTAATCAAACATGAAATAGGTGATCTCAAGGTCTGTGCTTAGTTTAAATCCAAAGTATAGTATGTATCTTCTCATGAAGGACTTTGAGTTCATTGATTCATCCAAGGTATGCTCTGTCTTTAGTTGATTAATGAAGGAGTCTTGATGACTGAGCTTTGTCATAATGTATAGAGGTTTGTCCTATTGTATAGAGGTTCTTAATGTTTTCATCAAGCCAAATAAGGTTTGTATTTTCTCATGAAGAAATTATTTATTCATCAGAGGTATGAGGTATGTCATAAGAAGATCCAATTACCAAGAGTGTTCATCATTTCAAAAGAGTTGAGATATAATATATGGTCTTCCATCTATGACTCATCGTGGTATGAGACTGTGAATTCAAGGTTGAGAATGTATGTAAGGTTCTTTGGCTTGAAAATGAAATTTCAATGTGTCAAAGCTAGCTAAAGTATCATTATTATTGAGAGAATTTTTAATGCTTTGATATGATGTTTCACATATGATACAATCATGATAAGGGTATTCTTTATATATTGTCATGTTCCTACTCAGAGAATGAGTTCAAGAAACTTGAAGGATGCAAGGATTAAAAATATCCCTGGATCTTGATGTTTTTCCTTTATAGTAAATATTATAGACATGTTTTTTGGACTACAACAAGGACACAAAAAAGATGCCGAAGATTGATCCCACTTTTGCAATCTTCATGGAGGAAGAAGAGGTGGTGTAAACCCCTAGATTATTTTTTGGAAAATGATTGCTGTGGAGAGAAATAGATTCCAGCTTTGCCTCAACATTAATAAAAGTGAATTAGTATTACTATACAATTTCTGATGGATTTATAACACAATTGTTTTCACAAGAAGTGCCAGAAGTGAATGTGAAGATAAAGAAAGAATTTTTTTTCTCCTCAGATTGTTGAAGGAAATCCATGCTTGGAGTACATTCAATACATTATGTTTCCATGGTTTAAAAAGTTTGAAGCACATTTCAGTGAGGAAAATGGTGGTAACAAGTAAGCATGCTATAACAAGGACAAGAAAAGATGTCGAAGAGTGATCCCACTTCTACAATCTTCATAGAGGAAGAAGAGGTGGTGTAAACCCCTACATTCTTTTTTGGAAATTTTTTGCCATGGAGAGATAGATTCCAACTTTGCCTCAACATTAATAAAATCGAATTAGTATTACTATACAGTTTCTAATGGATTTATAACATGATTATTTTCACAGGCAGTGCCAAAAGTGAATGTGAAGATAATGAACGCATTTTTTGCTCCTTAGATTGTTGAAGGAAATCCATACTTGGATTACATTTAATACATTATGTTTCCTTGGTTTAAAAAGTTTGAAGTACATCGCAAAGAGGAAAATGGTGGTAACAAATAAGCATTTTTGTGACAAGATGTCTGTACTTTTCCCACAACTGCTATTTTTTATCTTTTGTTTTTCTAAATGCCAATTATTTGGTTTTTGGTTCATTGTTGTAACTTTTTTCCATTTTGCATTTCTTGAATATTTCATTTTGGATATCTCTGTATGGTCTCTATTTCACACATTATTATTTGTTAGCATTCCATTAACCTCCCATTCCCAACCAAATCCTCCCAGCGGACGTGAACCCTGCAGAATGAGCTGCAATTGATAATTTTTCGGGTCTGAAGTGGGTCCCGGCTCCAGGGAGGTCTATTCCACATGTCATCATTATTTCAGTCTCCCAAGGAAATGCCCCTGATGAACGTGAAACTTGTGTAATGTGCCACATTTTATATATCCTTCAGATCTAATGTGGGACAAGGCAGTGTCAATAGACAATCGTAAAGGATCATGGTATTGGTTGTGGAATAAATGGAAAGTGAAACCACAGTATAACTATATATACACTTCAAAAGAGAGACCATTAACAAAAATATTCAAAGAAGATACACTGATAAAGAAAGGAATATACAAATCAATAGCTTGTGGAGAGGTATGAAGTGCTTTTAAATTTTATATATATATATATATATATATATATATATATATATATATATATATATTTATATTTACATAGATGTATCTAAGATAGGAAAACTAGTTATGATTCTCTACAAGCGGAGGACTATTCTAGATGACATAAAAACTCATTGTGGTTATGAGGATGAGGGTGTTTAGGATTTGTAATAACTTGCAAAGGAGGAATCACAGACAAAGCAATGCGACATGAAAGACAACAAGTCTCAAATAGACTAAGGAATCACCTGTAGTAAGTGTTTCTAAGATGTAAGCTTCAATGCATTAGCTGGGCCCTGGAAAGAACTAGATTCATTTGAAATTTCGTAAGCAAATTGCAATATGAAGATTCACTAAATCCATTTCTACTACTTCACAAATATGCAAATTGGAAAATCACAGGAAAACACCACCTCTATGTATATATGGGGAGAGTTTTGGGAATTTTTTCTTGGCAAAATAAGGTTCCATCGATTTCTTGGCTAAACATTAATGTTTTCAAATCCCGACGTGTCGATTTCTTAGCGAAAAATTAATGTTTTCAAATCCCAGTGCATTGATTTCTTAGCGAAACATTAATGTTTTCAAATCTCGGTGCATTGATTTCTTGGCAAAACATTAATGTTTTCAAATCCTAGCGCTATGATCATGTGATGATTTGATATAAAAATATACATTGGGATTGGAAATTCCTTGGCAATTCAGATGGGACAAATTATTATTCATGGGATTTTTGGGTGAAACCTGGGTACTGCCGTTGCTGTAAAATTTGCCAAAATCAAATTCCCAGAATTCTACTATTCGCCAAACTACGAATATTCACCGCTAAAATTTTCCCTACTTGCAATTAAGCATGCAAAATCAAAACAACACATTGATACTTGAAAAAATGATAAACAATAGAATGATAGATCAAATACATAAGAGGAGATGAAAACTTAGCTGTAAAGAGTGGAACAAAGGAGATCGAGATGTGCAAACATGTCGAACAAACTAATATGAGACTAGAGAGGCTTCATTTCTTAGACTAGAACTAGAAAATTCCCTATTATATGACCATACAAAAATTGTAAGGTCTTTCCCTAATTCTATACAATCATCTCTAGAGTTGGTCTTGGATCCTTCTACAGTCAACTTCTATAATTTCTTGTGTGCTCTACTTTCCTGTAAATGTTCTTCACTTTATGTCACTCTTGTTTGCACAACCTCATCACAACCTGTAATGACATGTAACAAAGAAAAAACCCTATATACCCTATATACCCTTCATTAAAGCATTAGATAGAAAAAGGAGAAATCATGTGAGTGGTGAGGTTGGCCTACCCTTGGCAACAAACCCCTACCAAACCAATCCAAATGCTGCACTATATTCCCTTGAGTGAGATCATGTCTAATCTAGTTCTCCTAAGTGCATGCAAAAGTGTGAATGTGACCTAAGCCAACCCCATATGAGTACCCTTATATCTCTTAAAACAAAGATAATGGGTCGAATATACAATAGAGAATGTACCCAATATGGTAGTAGTGTGCTTCAACTGCTAGACTAAAACTTTTTTCCTTGAAACCCTTTAACATTGCTTGGAGTGACTTTAGTCTTGCTAAGACATGGCTCTAGGAGATTTACATACTTGAAAATGGAGGAAGATAAACTTTTTGACTTGGTTGAGTTATTTAGACTTGTAGTAGTGACTTCACTAAATGACGTGCAACTACTTTTGGAAAATTTAGGAAATCATTGAGTGTTTTTGGATTGATATTTTCAATAGGAGCTTATGAAAGTGTCAAGTGGGGAATAAAGTGATATTGAATTACTTATATGGCTTCCGTAGGTACAATATTATGATAGATCCGAGCCTAAGAAGATAAAATAACTCACTTAAGATATTCAAATTGAAATTAGAGTTATACGACACAAAGGGGTATGACCATACAAGTAATTCAAGACTATACAAATTATCTTGATTAAAAAATATAATTTTTGATAGAAAGATTGTGATCCAAAACCAAAAATTATGTAATGATGCATAGATATGATTTATTATTTTTGAGATAATGACAGATCAAAGTGTGAAGATGAGAAAGTCAAGAAAGAACTAGAGAGATATATTGATTGGACTTAGAATGTGAGCATTTTTCTCAAAAAGAAATCATAGCCAAACTTGTCTTTTCCAGAGGATAATTTGAGTGTCTACACCCCCCTTAAGTGTGTAATTTAAAGTTGCATTCTTAAAGGAGAATAAATAAATTAATATTTACACACACTTGTTCTTCACTCGATAATTTACTTCCAAAGTATTGGTGTTGGCATGCTCCATGGTGAAACCTGCAACACATAGAGTAGTCAATTTTTATGATAGAAATAGAACTATAACTCAAAGTATAAATAAAACTTGTAACTTTTATGAAATTGAACTTGCAAAATGTAAAGTAAAAGATATGAAAAACATGGAAGGAATACACCTATTCATTTTGTGGAGGGAGGAGCTTCTATTCTTATTGTACTTTAAATATTTGAAGTTATTTTTGAAACGTTAAATGATTAATGGGGTGATCATCCCCAATTTTTTCCCAAGGATAAATTTGTGTTGAGTGCTTGAAACCCAACATTCAAGAGAAATAGAGGAACTGAAGTACCCCGTTAACAAAGAATACAATGTATTTGAATATTTAGTAACCCTCGATACCTTTCACAACCCCATGGACCATAACACTGCAGAAGGTTCTAGGTCTAATTTTGTAAATAAAATACATAGTTGAAAAGGACTGGATATATCATCCCCTGATATGTTTTGTTCAACTAAGAACGAGTGTATAAATTCTATGGTAACATCAAGGAGAAGAAGGCCCATGCCCCTAAACCCTGTTATTACAATTGTGTCTTAGTAGTGTAGAGGAGAAGGAATGAAGGACTCATGACCCCTTTATAATTCTTTATATTGTGTATTCTGTGTTTGGAATTGCATCAAAAGTACGAAAATATCTATAGGAACATGATATTGTTGGGAATTTCTATGAACTTGTTCATTGTCTGGGAACGTCTAATAGGGTTAGGACCACACTACGGTCTTAAATAAGGTGTATGATATTGAATGTCATTTATTTCTACCACATTTTAATATATGTACCTGTGTTTGAGGATTTCTACCCTGTAAACTTGTACTTGTGTCATGTAATATGCATGTACCGACTATAGATGTAGAATATATCCTGATGAATGCTTCCTCTTGTGAGGTGTGTGTGATAAAGCATTTGAGTGTGTGGTTCAAAATAAAATATGTGTACCCATGTTGGATAAGTTTGATAATTTACATTAGATCACATAAAAGGTTGGAATGGTGGCCACTGCTAAGAATCTGTGCCTACAAAAGGGTTGCGTATGGTGGAGACCATGTCACACATATAAAGTAACATGCAACAAAAAAGAGGATAAATAGTACATGTGTATAGAAGTAGAAACATCATATAGTCAATCAAACAAATATGGACAATATCATATAAAATAATTCACATACAACATGCAAAAAACAAGAGTAAAAATAATACATGTGTATAGAAATAGAAACAACAATGTAGAAATAGTCAATCTAGATAACATGAGAAATATCATAGAAAATAATCACATGAAAGGCAAGGCATAAAGCCACAAACATGGGATACCCTTAGTGTTATAAGACAATTGCAATAGAAGGAAATTTAGGTTAAATACAAGGAAGTAAACATATATACACAAGATAGACATAAAGACATAAGTATGAGACACCCACAATGTCAAAATAAAATAAAAACACTTAGGTCGTATAAAAAGAATAAAGTACATATACATAATATATACATAGATCCACAAGCATGGGACATCCACAGTGTCACAAGATAATCAAGGAAATTAGGCAATATATAATAATCAATCGCGTGATCAAAAAATCATGTAGTCAAGTAGCCAAGTGATTAAGTACTCAAGCAATCCACATAAGCAAGTGATGAAATTAATGTAACAATCTAGTGTAGAAAGTAGTGATAATAAAAAAATAATGGATATCAAGATATGTTTGTGTTGCACTAGACACATGTTATCTCAGAAGGTAACATACACATAATATATGTAATCAAGCGTAACGAGGAAGTGTAAATCAACTAAAATGAAACAAAAGTATATGTATAGTGTAGTAGATGGCCCAAAATATTAGTGTCACTGGGAAAGGACTAAGCCAATACCTATCATTGTGTATCAATATGTGTGTCTTATATCAATATCAATATACCTTATCAACGAATGTGTGTAAAGAGTATATAAAAAAGTATGATATCCATAAAACCTATATGAAAAACAACATATATAAAGTAATACGATATCCATTTAAATCATACACATGTCATGATTTTGTAATTTTTGCAAATATGTGAATGTTTTTGTATTATGTGATTATTTGAATGTTTTAGTCATTTTGTAAATATATATGTACAAGAAAGGGGTTAACATAAGAGATACCCAATAAGAGCCTCTTCAGGAGGTGGGGAAAACCCACAAGGTAAAGGAGGCATAGCCATAAAATATGTCATAGTAGAGATAATGTTGTATAATATTTATAATATGTGCAATAGAAAACTAAAAATGGATCGACCCATTAGAAGCATTATGAGATTGAATGTAATTGATGGCGAATTTTATTTGTTTCATGACACCCATTATAATTGAATTGGTTTGATATAAAATGTGATGAGTAGGGATAACCTTATAAGTATGAGAAAAAATATCCAAAGTATCACCTTCACAATAGTACATGGGAGCATGTATAGTGTGAGGAAACCTATTCTTAAGAAGAAGGAAGGGATATTCTCATATGCCTCTAGGTATTTGATAAGGGATCCAATGCTAGTGAATACCTAGTGATGATTAATAGAGTGGCTTGACCATGTCCAATGATGTGTCGTAATGGCTAAGCTAATTAAAATAAATGGCACCTTATCACTCTAGATTCTAAAGATGATCTATTCTTAATAATTTGTGATATATTAATTGGTTGTGCATGTGAATTTCATAGTAACACTAATGTATGATGACTTGGTTATCTTGTAGTAAAAATATCTACACTTTTGCAACCCATTTGAGCTTAACATTCTATAGTGGTTGATTATTATGAGCTTCATTCTGAGGGACATATATTATAGGAGGATGAGAAACTAATATTTCTGAGGTGGACCATCTTGAGAGATCATAACCTCTACTAATTTATGTTTTAGAGGGGATATGGATCTAATTAGATATTGTTTAACAAAAGTGATAATTCCTTTTTCTCAAAGAAAATTGAGTTTTTGATCTAGTCCATAACTATTGTTCTCACGATGCCCATTAATACGATGGAAGTTACAAAAAGGTTGGCCTTTTTCACACTAAATATGATGGGTAGGATGATGATAATTAGGGTGTAACCAATTCAAACACTTATCAGGTAGGATGAGAAAGATATCATACATATGATCAATACATTTGTTTAAACATAATGGTTTTTCCTTAGGGATAGGAGCATGCCTCATAGAATATTTAGGATTAGATGTAAAATGATATGTAGTATTTCCATGATGTAGAACACTACATTTCCATGAAGTATAATATGATTCATTCATAACATTAAAATCAAGCTTGATGAATGGAGTAGGAATATGATCACGTGAATGTGTAGGAATATGCAAGAGATTCTATAGGTGTGATAACTTTTCCCTAAGTGATTTTATTTCATTATGAACAACTTGAATTTATAGTTGAAAATCATTTTGTAAAGCTTTCATCGATTTTGGGATAGCCTTATCAAAAATTTCATTGTTATGATCATTGGTACATGGTGGACCTAGAGTGATAGTAATGCCAGACATATAAAGTTCATTTGGAATAACATTAAATTCAACACAAAGAGTAATATGATGATCTATATTAACATTTTGCACCTTTGTAATAGGCCTAGAAGACATACTAACATTTTTTGCATTGTCATTTATAAGAGACATGAAATAAACACATATAATAACATCATTTTTACATTCATAGGAAGAGTAAAGACATAAATAACAACATTATGATTGTAAGTAGGAGGAGAAACAAAAGCAAACATATCAATGGTAGATTTATCAAGAGAAACATCATTGTTACATGAAATAACAAGATCAACATATGCATCACCATCTATAAAATAGGAAGTAGAAGAACAATCATCATCACTATACATATCCGATGTTCAGAAATCCAAAAAGCACCATTAAGTCTTGTATTAATTGGAGGATAGACCCAATCATCATCAAAAAATAAATCACTTGTATAGTCAGTAAACTATGTGATTAGGAAGTGTTTCATTATCAAAATTAGGCAACTTGTCAATATGACAAGTGAAGGCATGACATTGTGGAACATCACTAGCTCAATCAACACCATTGGTCTTATAGTTATAATTAAGACCACCATTAGAACATAACTCCAATGATTCAAGAAAGCTAGTGTTGAATATTTATTCAAAAGAAAATGAATTCTCAAATGCAAAATTATCACAAAATCCAATAACATTAGAACTATTGCTAGGATCATCACCACAATTATAACCATCATTAGAGTGTATAACATATGTGTGTTTAACACTTGGTACTAATGTTAAATCATTAGTGGGGGTTTCTCACGGGGAAGAGGGATAAAGAGTTATGAAATAATGTCATGAATAACACAATGTGTAAACTAGGGGATCACATTAGGATGGGTCCCAGGTCATTCATAAAGATGAATAAAATGATATTGGAATGAGGGGTGTGTTTGCATGAACTCATAGCAAGATATTTTAGATGCATGGGCCATGGTAGCAAAAAATAAGATAAAAGCATCCAAGTAGATAATAAATTATACACTACTCAAAAAATGGGAGACCGAAAATGAAGAGACCATAGAGGATAAGACCTAAAAGTGACCATCATCAAATTACTAAAACGACCATTTATAGAAATAAAAAAAGTGATTTTAATGGAAAAAGAGGCATTTTAAAATCTAAATATATGGAATAAAGACCTAAAAGGAATTTTTAAATAAGTGTATATGTTTATTATTATGACCTTATTACTAAAAATACTAAATTTGAATTTCCAAAAAGTGTGCTAAAAATTGTGCTAAACAAAGGTTTTCTTTTAATGTATAAAAATAAATAAAAACATCCAAGGAATTTTAAAATAGATTCTTTAATTGCTATATATGGAGTGGAAGGTGTGTTAGCAAACATGAAGCCCTAGAAAAAGATCCAAAGAGGAGAACCAACCATGAGACCCTAGGGAAACATTTTAAAATATGTATTAGGTCAAAAATTAGAATTTAGTTTGAATACAAACCCTAGAATATTGATAGATTTGAAACCAAAGAAGAAGGAGAAACCCTAGGGAAACTAGGGTTGATAGATTCAAGCATCATTCAGGTTCACAAAATGTTTACACCCTAAATATATAGGATGTAAGGGTTAGTTACAAGAAATTATTATAATTTAATTAACTTACAATTAACCATGCATACTAAGAGAAACACATTAATAATTGCAACAATAATAATCAATAGAATGAAAGATATTATACACAAGAGGATATGAAGAAAAAGTTGTATAGATTAGAGTAAAGGATATTTGTATGTACATACAAGTGGAACAATTTGATCTAATATTAGAGATGCTTCGTTTTTAATACTAGAATTAGAAAATACCTTGGTTTAGGACCATACAACTATTGTATGGTATTTCCCTAATTCTGTACGGTCATGTCTTGAGTTGTATGGTCTTGGACCCTTATGCAGTTAGATTTTGTAACTTTTTACGTACATCACTTTTTTGTAAATGTGCTTTTCTGTATGTCACTCTTATTTACACAACCTCAAGAAAACCTATAATCACCTATACCAAATTTGAAACCCTAGATACCCACAATACCCTTCATCAAACCATTATATAATAAAAGGAGAAATCATGTGTGTGGTTAGGATGAAATACCTTTGATGTTAAACTTCTACCTAATAAATCCAAGTAATGCACTACATACCCTTGAGTGGGATAAAACCTCATGAAATTATCCTAGGTACATGTGCAAGCATGAATGTGATGTAATCTAACCCCCTATAAGTTCCCTAATGTATCTTGACACAAAGTGGGATAACTATATAGTAGAGAATGAACTAAAATTGGTAGTAGTTTGATTTAACTATTAGAATAAATCCTTTTCCTCTTGAAACCCTTTGATAATTCTTGGAGTGATTTTTCTCTTGTTAAGGCATGGATTTGAGACCTTTGCATGCTTGAAAATAGAATAATCTAGACTCTTTGAATTATTTTAGTGCTTCAGAAATGATGTAGTGACTTCTCTAAATAATTCACAACTACTTTTGGAAGATTTAGGAAATATTTGAGTGCTTTTAGATTGATATTTGCAATAGGAGCTTATGAAAGTGTGAGGTGAGTAATATAGTGATATTGACTTGCTTATATAGCCATCCATTGATGAAATATTATGATAAAGATGGGCTTGAGAAGATAAACGATGAACTTAAGATATTCAAATTGAAATCAAGGTAATAATATAGAAAGGGGGAAGGACCATACCAGTCATCTCGGGCTGTAAAACATTTCCCAACCAAAATGTATGGTTTGGACATGAAGCTTGTGATACGAAACTAAAAGTTATAGAATAATGCATGTAGATGGTTTATTGATTTTGCTAATTAATATTTCTTGAGCGAGCGACAAAGAAAAGTGTAGAGATGAGAAAGTTAAGAAAGATCTATAGATATGTATTTATTGGACTTAGAATGTGAGAATTTTTTTAGCAAGGGAGCATAGCCAAACTTGTTATTTCCAAAGGATAAGCTAACAAATTCTAGTGTCTACACCAACATCTATGAAAATATTTCTTATATTTTCTTCATATAGTCCATATCAATGGAAAATATATGGTTAACTAATTAAAACATAACACATATCTAATGATGCAACTTCACAAAGGAATGCATCTTGAAAAAAATTGATTTTAAACACCATGTGACACTTCTAAGTAGTGTATTTTTTTAGAACCCACACTAAACCATCCAATTGAGTATGATTGTGGGTGAGGCATTACTGTAAAATTTAATATGTAAGCTTCCTTAGGAGAAATTAGGTTCTTTTGACCTTTATTGTCATTTATGAAGTGTAACAGTTGTCCATTGACCAATATTTGAGAATGGAATAAATTTTATACTTCCTCCAAATATTAGTTGGAAAAAGAAGCAATATTGGTGATACCAACCATAACATTATTCTTAGATTCCATGAACTACTTCCCTTTATCTAGTGGCACAATATTTGTACCTACTACTTGAATTTTTGCATGCAAAGTCTTCTTAGCACGATACTCATATATGGACTGGGTGCTAGAATTATGAATTTCACAACACACATTAATTGGAATGCTTGTTATTATCATTCAATTGTGCCGTATCTTTATAAGGATGGTGTAACAATCCATTCCCTTATTTAGGATTATTATTTATTCTAGGTTTGGAATGTTTAAACTATATGGCTTATCACAAGTCTTGGATTTAGCTAGCTAATAATTTTAATTAAATTTTTCTTCAAACTTACATGCAAATATGCAATATTCTCCTCAATATGATATATCTATGAAATGCACATAAGATTGGATGTATGCTCTCAATATCGAGATATATTTAAAAATTAGATTTTATTCTAGTCATTGAGTATTTAGTTTTTCTTCCAAAGTGTGAAAGGTGTATGTTTATTCTTGAACAAACTGATTATGACCTTGGTGAAATTGTGCAAATAACTAGATGTACTAGTCACTAGAGTTTCCATTAAGGTAATAGGCACTTTTTAGTGATTCAATGACACCATTCCATGTTTCTATAGAGATTTATAATTTTTCATCATTCTCAGGCACAATGCAGTAGTTATCTCACCATTTTTGTACAGAAAAATATATTTTCAACGGAGAAAATGTAATATTTTCTATACTATAGAAATGATTCACCACATAGTATGAGCAGACAAGGTTAAGCTAGTTATCTTGGACATCCACATATATTTTTTCTTCAAACATAGAGATGTCTAGATTAAATTGTACCTTATATGGGTGTGACCACCAAAAGGTCAGTGTAGAGGAGATGGATTAGAATGACATTCACATGCTTGAGAAGTTGAGAAAATTGTTCGATGATACACAATATTTCATGTGTGTGGTGTTGTTCTAATTCTTCTTATTGATTTTGCAAACAATCCTGTAGATTTTTCTTTTAAATATATAAATTTGGAGTCTTTGAATTTTTTTTGTCTCTAAGGAGAACATGAATAAATCACAATGAAGGATCATGGATTTTGAGTCCTTACTATAATTTTACCACATATGAGTAGGCATACAAAATATAGATAATTACATGTAACTTAAATTCCACTAAGGTATGATGAAGTGAGTATGAGATGTGATAACAATGAGCTAATGCCTAACCACACTCAATGGACTAAATGGGTTATGTGCAGAAGTGTATTATGAATGATAAAGACTAAAGATAATTCAAGGTGCCATAAGTAAGGAAAAGAAAGAATGGATGAAATTGTAACTAGATATAGAATTGTAATAAAAAATTTATATTTTACAAATTCCTAGACAAGATCTAAGCGATGATGTAAATGAAGCATCAGTTGGACCAATACAATGGTTAGTAACAACTAATTCATAACTAATCATGAAGCCACCATCATTAGTTGATGTTATTGCAGAGCTAAGCAATATAATATTGATACTATAAGGAGCTATGTGACATTGTAGAGGAGTGATGATCTTGTGGTATCAAAAAAATTTAATAACATGATGTTGAAGCCATTGGTGAAGTTAGAACATGATGCATAACAACATCATGGTGTCATGAATTATTTGAAATATAATATCCTTATGGATCAATTGTCTTAATCTTGAAAGATGAACCATTCTGAATAATATTATAGGACACTCAACCAAATATGATAATAATGTTTCATGTGAAATATGCAAATATATTCACTTATGGTGGACTTTAAGAGTGTAATTCAACCCACTTTGTAAAAATCATCATTTGTTGTGATAATGAACTTTTGGCCTTATGAGGATGGTGGATAGTTTTTCTAATTAAATCAAATATGCAAATGTAAAATGGCCATGGTGAATTAATGGGATATAATAACTAATATGGGGCATGGGTAAGGTTAGTATAACTTTAAAATTTATCAAAATTTGGCATATTCATACTAATCTTGTTCCATCATGTTCCAATAAAAACCCATTATACAAAATTAATATGACCCAAACTTTCTACTAAAATGACCACCGCATTCACTATTATGGACCTTTTGTAATACAATTTGAGCTTCTTCTTATTCAAGAAATCTAGGTGAATTCCCATCAAAGGACCCATTAAAGAGTACATGCCACAATATAACATATCTAAGGGTAGGTCTATGTAGTTTTGTTCTATCATTTCTTGAAAACCATGGGGGAATAATCTCTTGTGACAAGAAATTATGCATATGTATGTACTATTCAATTTTTTTGTATCGATATCTAATGTCAATACCTCTTTAGATCCCAATTTGTTCATCTTAGTAGTAGGGTATGCTAATCTCTTAATAGTTGATGTAACATGGTCATTTCTATATCAATGGTACTAAGGAAACTACACTATCCATAACATTTACATGTGAAATATGTCTTTTAGGAAAAATATCAATCCCAAACTCATCAAATTGGGCCATTAAAATATGTATTAATTTTTTATTTAGAATCAAATTTTCTTGTTTGGCTTGATAGGAACATGTAACTTAGTTAACCATGAGTTGAGAATATCCATATACTGATAGATTTTATATTTAACATATGTGTGACATGTAATGCTATAATTAGTGCCTTATACTCCAAAATATCGTTTGTACATGAAAATATCAATAAATAAGCTAGTGACATAGTATCTCCATAAGGAGTAATCAATACAATCAAAATACTAACACACAAAGCAAATTTGGATCCATAAAAGTACATTTTCCATGTTTTACTCTCTCATATATGTGTAACAAACTCATCTAGAGACATGTGATTGATTGGAGTTTGTAATAATAAGGGAACCACAACAAATTGATATGTTTTTGCATGTCTTTGATCGATTTTCATGATACAAACTTGAGGTAAATGACATCATAAAAATTATCCACTTTGTGACTTTTATTTTTGAATATTGCTTAAACATCATGTACTTCAAGGGAATAACCTAGTAAATAGCATGCATCTATTTTTTGAGCATGTAATATCTAGAATTTGCATTGCAAATATGAAAACCAAACATAAATTTAATTTTGGGTATTTTTTTTTATGAGAGAGATGTAGAATTTGAAAACATACTATCTGTAAATAATTCCTCTAAAATTCTAAGATAAATCTCCTGCAATCAACCATACACAACAATCTACAAAAATAATTTGACATAATATCATTGCATACTATTAAAATCTCTAACAATATTTTACATAAACTCTCATAATTCTCACATTATGAGATCTGATGGATATTCCATGTAAAAAATGAGAGAGTGGGTACCTTCTATTTATAGCCCTCGGAAATCCTCATAAATATAAGAGGTTAGCCTACCTTATTGAATAAGGTGGTTGGCCACTTTATGCATGGTCAAATGACAAGTGGAGTAGGTGTGCGGATTTAAATTTGAATGCCTCATAAATACAAGTGATTATCTTACATAATTAAATAATGTTGTTGTGATGTAGAGAGGAGGAAACTAAAACTTGTTTGATACAATTGCACTGAGTTCACCAAATATGGCTTATAAGGCTTCTAGCCCTCCAAATGCACAAGTCTTATTTTCTGGAAACAACCACATGCCTCTTGAAAAAGTAAAAGTAGTTTTAGATACCCTTTATAGCATTTATGATTCATGCATATTTTCAGATCCAAACTCACATTCTAACCCCAAATATCGCTAAGTGTAACTTTATATAATTAGGTATCTTATTAGGTATTTTCTTCCTAATTCCAAACTGTCATAAATTTTGGCCACCTAGAGATTTGAAAACCTCTAAAACCTTGAAAACATGTGTTAGGGGGTTTAATGGAATATGTATTGTAAATTTGAGCCAAGGAGTCAGTGTCTAAGTCATCCTAATTTGATTTTTGTACTAAACCATAGTTAGGGTTTTTGATAGGCCCAGTAAGGGTAAAAATAAAGTTATAGCAATTTTACAAACTTTCAAACTCTAAAATTTCACTTGTTGGTATTTACATACCTCTGACACATTTATGAGTAGTTGTATCAAGGAAATACATGAAATATCTTGTGCAATAGATGATTTACCTTCTCTAAAATAGAGGTTTCTTTGCTTCTACAAGACTGTCCACACTATAAGACTATTTTTCATCATTCTTTTCCTCAAACAAAATAAATAATGTAAGAAAATCACCCAAAACTACTGTAACATTGATTCCTAGATGAAAAATTACAAGAATTTATCAAGAAACTTGCTCTTATTCAATAAAATCTTGTTCTTCTTCACTTGTCATGTTACAGTCCTTACAAAACAGAGTCCTCTTTCCTTTTTCCCCCAAAAGAGTCTCTCCAAATGGTTTTAAAAAATTCTAATAATTGAATATGCCTTCCCTAACTTCCTTTTATCAACCTACACATTCCATTTCTTATGTTTTTACATCGAAGCTCTCTTTTTCTCAAGAAAGATTTCTCTATTTTGAGTTAAAAACACGGACATATATGAAAGTAACTCAAAATTGTTATGTCTACCCACAAAACATTTGTGCAAGACCCTATACATGACCAAAACACCTTTACCGACTTCCTAGACTATTCATCAAGACCAAAATTGCACAAAAGGTTCAATTTCCTACTTAAGAAATTTAATTATAGTTTTGGTTGTAAAACACTTCTCAAGCCAAAATTTGAAATTGTAAATACCTAAAGACCTGCAAACACTTATATAGACCCTCCTAAGATGTTCAAACACAAAATTTTATGGAATAAAACTTTCATACATGATGCTCCTACATCAATTTGATCACTACACACATAGTCAAATAACACATGTGATATGAGTGTACAGATTGGCTATATAGAAAAACAAGTTGCACATTCCAAATTAAAATATTATTTCTAAATAGAATATCAATAACCTAGGAAAATTAATTAACCACCTAAGTAAACTTAAGAACTAAAGTGTAATTATAAAATTACGCCAACATCTCCCTGAAGTGTGACTTAGGGAGTGCATACAAAAGAAGAGGACACATATATGATATGGGCCCTAAAAACTATGCTTGATGAGGTACCTATGTATAATAAATGTAATTTTTTCAAAAAAATGCATGAAGGTGTTGAGATATACAAAAATGATACCCATGACAATAGTACAACACATAAAAAGTAGTGCAACAATATACTCAAAAAGGGTGGTATGATCCATAACTATGAAATGTGTATTTGATGGGTTGATCCACTACTTAAGAAGCATACACTAGGTGGGATGCTTCACCACTGAAGAACTACCAAAAGTAGATGTTGATTTTTTTCCAGTGATACTCAATAAGGATACACTTAACACCCAAATAAGGAAATATTAAAAAGACCCCCATAAATTCGAACTAGTGGAGTCGATGAAAAAATTATTGAATGAGGCAACAAAAGGATGTAATCATGAATGTCTCACATGATTTGGTAATGAATGTATTGAAGCAATATTTTATCCAAATAATTTGAGATATCTGAAATACTATAAGGTGGGTTGATCCTCACTTAGACATGGATGTGTAGAATGGGAGTGAAAACCGATGAAAAAATCAAGATATCTACGTGAGTGGCACATATCCACTACTTGAGCACCAAAGAGATAATATTTTTTAGGGATTCCAGAAGTTGATTGTTACAAGGAAATGGTTATCCTATCAAATTGTCAATAATGCAAAAGAGTATTACAAAGAAAGGAGAGACACGAAAATATCTCATATGGGTTTTAGAAAATAATGTGCATGATGAGATACCCATGTAAAGGTGGGAAATCAAATCATAGGATGTGTGTGATAGAAGAAAAAACACAAGTACACACTAAACACACTAAGGTGTGCATATGTAGAAAAATAAAATCCTCTAGAAAATATAGTAAGGCACATAGGAAGGGGCCTTAAGAGATGTCTCAAATGAAAATGACACTAGAAGAAGTGGCACATGGCATTATCCAACAATTCTGCGAGAAGGAAAAGAAACACATAAAATGTGTATGTACAAGAGGTAAAAATCCACTACTTGAACATAGAGTTCAAAGGAACAAAATAAGATCTACCAAAGAAGTTCCATACAAAAACAAGAGAGTCAAAATGTTCCTCAATAGAGCCCCAATAATAAGGCCATGCTTGATACCATATAAAATGTGAGAAAAACTAACTACATTACTAATACATAAGAACTATATGTATCCATAAAACGTGAAAATTTATGTGATGTCAAAAAAATTCTACCAAAATAGAGTTAGGATGAAGTAGAGGTGACCTACAAAAGATGAGTATTGAGGTTACAATCTACAAGAATTTTTGTGGGGGGTTTGATTGGTTGTCACACAGAGACCAACCCTCCAGTCTTCAACAATGAGTCATAAAGTAATAGTGCCACCAAAAGTTTATCCAATGAAAAAGTGGCCACTAAAATAATCCAAGTTATCCAAAAATGGAACTTGAAAATACCACAAAAGTATTAAAAATTTCCCTCAAACTTTTTTATAATTGTGCAATTGATCACAACATTCACATGTGTTCAAAGGAATGCAAGAGAAAAAAATAAAAAATAAAATGTTCTTACATAAAGAAGAGAATCCATTTGCAAATATTAATCTATGTGAAAAAATACAAACTTTCAAAAATAATAAGGCCTGTAAAGGCATTCGTATGCCCAAGATATGCAAAAAACAAGCTCTAATGTTGGGAACAAGGATGATACAAAGTCAAAGGATGTTAAATAAGAATAGGAAATGAAAAAAACTCCTTTAACCATTGATATTATATTAAATATCTCGAAAATATATGTAGTTAAAAAGGGCATTGAAAATAGTGCCCACATGTTCAAGATATGGCTTCCATAATATAAGTGCTATGAAATGAAGCACACTAAAGAGGGGTATGGAGCAAGACATAAAATGCATAAGCAGAGGGGCACATAATTCTAATAAGGAAATACTAATACATACACAACATAAATAGGTTATTGTGGGGGGATTTGAAAACCTATTATATCAAGCCCCACATGTCAGTCTTCATCAATTAGGGAAAACATGCCTTTGAATGTTAATTTTTGATAGCTTTCTTATGAGTCCCAAAAAACACAACTAAAAAAAATTGACCCACGTTATTTCTTTTGCATGTGTTTGGACAAACAAAATAAATTATAAAAAATAAAACTAAACTTTTTCGTTTTAAAAATATTAAAAGGCTAACCCAAATTTTTAAACAAGGTCCCCGCAATTTTTTTGATTTTTTTATTGCAAGAAAATTAACAAAATATTAAACAAGACCCCTTGTCAAAATACATAACATACCTTACAATCCAAAAATAACACACCCTATATTAGAAATATCCACCACAATATAAAAATCCATAAAATTAGGAGAAGATAGATCAAGGATTCACATTAGAGAGGAAGTCCTCAATGCTTCCTCAATCTGGATCATGCTTTGTGGAAGAAACAAAGCAACAAAGATTTGATACCATGTTATAGGTATGTAGAATTTGATAATATAACAGTTGTTGAGAATTCCTTTAAAAACCCAAGATCAAGATTCTACAATCAATCATACACAACTATTTAAAAAAATAATTTGACATAATAACACTGCTTTCTATTGAAATGAGAGGATACCCATATGTCAGATGGTATGCAATCAATTTGAAACTACCTGCAAAAAATATATCTTCGATATATTTCCAACACATTTTGAATGCGGTCAAACTGAATTCGTATGCGAAAGTTATGGCTTGCTGAACTTCTAAGTTAACATGTAAAAATTAAGGACATTACACATGACGAATAAAGTGATAATGAGGATCATGCGGGATAACACACACATCAATCGAGTTGCACTTGAATGGCAGTGTGATGAAGTTCCATGAGGAAGAATTCATTCAACCATGAAATGTGCATGCAAAGTAAAGGTCTTCTAATCCTCATAGATTTGAAAAAAGGGTACAAATAGGAGTGTTGTGTAACTCCCAATGCATAACAATCATACCTCCTTAAGTGGAGAAGAGGAGTTACATTCCTTAAATGGAAAGTAACTCTTGTATGATGCATATGAAAAAATCTATCATACCCCCTAAGACATCTAAGACCTATGATCGCACCTAAGTGAGATGAATCACTTCTTGATGTGGACAATGCCACAAGATGACAAGGAAATTACACACACCAAAACCCCCCTTTCATCATAACTTAGGATGAGGAGGAAATTCAAAAGTGAGAAATGGGTCTGAACAACTAAGCTTGACGAGGCACCCATGAAAAAAAATGATCTCAAGTAGTAGAGGAAAACCCAGTGGGAAAAAGCATCCACTTACAAGAGAAGAAAAATCCCCTAACAACCTAAGAAAGATGCGTCAAATGGGTCCCAACAACTAAAAGCTTGATAAGGTACCCATATACAGATTGCAATCTCTCTGGAAGAAGAAGAAGAAGGGAAGAGAGGAAGGAGAGAAGAGGGACTGCAAAAGATGTGAAGCCATAGTCAGATTTGACCTTTGCAACTTTACGAAGTCTCCAAGAAGAGTTTCGATGACATGGTCCTACTTGTAGACGGAAGAAGATCCAACCACATCGAACAATGTTCTTACCCTTGGGAAGGAAAAAAATGGTTTACTGGAAGTCCTCCCACTTCACAATGGAAACCAAAGGAAACAATACAAAGAACTCTAAATCTGGTACATTGAAATGTGACATAGGTCTAACAAATGAGTGCAAAGGAACTGAAGGTAATGCTATGAGTGTAGAAATGTCAAAGTGTAAGAGAGGAACATCCACCAAAAGGATACCCAAGTGAAGTGAAGGAAAAACAACAACCTCCACAACAATAAAAAGAGGATCCGTAAAAAGATATGAATCAATGATGGTCTCCGAAAAAATGTAAATGATGAGAGTCCTAGAAGGGAGACTCCCAAAAAAGGAGATGAAGGAATCCTCTAAAACACATGTAGAAGGATGAGAAACTCTCTGCAATGCATCACAAGTAGGCATTACAAAGAGACGACGAAGGTCTAGCTGATAATCATCCCAAAAGGGTGGCTTGAAAAATAAAAGAGCAATGTCTAAAAGGTATGAATCATCAATGCATAAAGGAGGAGTGAAAAGGGCCTCACACACTGGAAGCGAAAAGGAGGAAAATGTAATGACCGTATGAGGCTGGGAACAAGACTACCCAATGTCTAATGGGAAGGGAGGAGTGTTGAAATTCTCTAGAAGGTAGTTGAGAGGAGGAGAAAATTATTCATCTATACTCTCATCACCATAACTAGAAGAACAATTTTCATCATCAAGGATAGAAACAGGCGAGTCCGTGTCAGCAGAAATGTCATCACATGAAGAGCAAGAGGAGATAATTGTATCATTAGAAGTAGGAGTGGTTATATTTGAATGGTCTCAAAATAAGGATAGAAAAATTCTCCAAATAGTGTGAGGAGGATCTGAGTGTGCCACATGAAGGTGGAGAGGTTTAGAGACATGTAACATCAAGTGACCGACAACATGGTTACACGTGTCTAGGTAGTCTTCAGAACGATAAGGATCAGTAGGTGCAGAAACTTGCCCATACAGAAAGGGATAAAGGCCCTCGTGAGTAAACTAACATTCCATAGAAACATGCCATGATTTGTAATTCTCTCTACCAAGAAGAAGTGGTAGTGGTTGAGAAGCAATCCTGTAAAACTCAAGTCTGGAAATAACATCATCCATGGTGTGCCCGTAAGAAGTGCAAAATGGAAGAAAAGAAGGGTGCTAGAATACACACAAAGTTGCAAGACATCTGACTCAACCAAGAATGTGTCTACATGCAATACAACACCCAAGAAGAGTGATAATCCCCCATGTTTGTGGAACTTTATAAGTAGTGCTTTGATTGAAATAAGGAGTGTTCATGTGACATAATACAATTGACCACTCACCTTGCAGTAGGTGATGAATCATGCAAGAGTGGAGGCCACAATAATTCTCAGTTGAAAGCAAAGTAACAACATGTAAGCACACATAAAAGGGCGTAAGCAAGGAACAAGGGGAAAAAACCGTGTTCAGTGTGAGAGAAGGTGTCTCACATCACAAAAAGGGGCTCTCTTACCACAAGGTTGTGGCGGACACACTCACTAGTCTTGAAGTAAAAAAGAGCACTACAATGGCGACAGGACAAAAAAATCACTTAGAAAATCCCAATAACCCTATAATGAAGCCAAAAAAATGATACCCCCCTTAAGGATAGAATTTTTAATTAATTTTCCCTTAGTTAGGATTAATCTAATTAGAACTATATCAATAGGGAAAAAATGATAAGAAAATCAAAAGAAGGTAAAGAAGGTTCCTTGGCTCAAGGGCGAGCCAACGAAACTTGACGAGCTGGCTGGAAAGCTGGTTGAGGGAGGCGAGCTAGTCAGGGAGTGCTGAGATGAACGCGATGAGTTGGGAGTTGGGCTATTGGGTTGTCGAGTGGGAGGTGAGCTTGAGGGGCCTAGCGAGTAGGTATAGGCGGGGTCTGAGTGGAGGCACGTCTGAGGCGAGCTAGCACAAGATCCGACACATGTCAAGCTAGAAATGGAATGTAGGTAAAGTTGTGAAATTCACGTGCTAAACAACTGACGAGTTGGCGGGGTGCAACGTGTCGAGGTGTGTGGTGTGACTCTCAAGAAGGTAAATGGAAACAATCATGTCGAGCTAGTAGAGATCCTCCAGGAAGGGGAGAATATCCCAAGTGAGTTATGTTGGTGTAGTGCAAGGTAAACACGTAACGGCCCGGACAAAAAACACGGACAACCAGGGTGTAAGAGAAATTGGCGAATGTAACACGGGTCAAAACACGAACAAATTGACTAAGAACAAGGGTGCAAATGATGACTTGCATGGCCAAGTGCATAGAGTGCAAAACCAACACGAGCTGAGGAAGGGCTGAGAAGTAAGGAATGAACTCATGTGTAGAGGCGAGCTCGCGAGAAGGGGCGACAACGAAGGGCACAAGTCCATAATGAGATGGATACAACGAATAAGATCAAAAGAGCAAGTCTTACGAAGAAGCAAGGGAGCTCGAGAGCAGAAAACCAAGGGTGAGAAAGAGCATGAACAAGGAAGTCAAAGACGTCAAATCAATGAACCAAATGCAACTAAGATGTATGTAATGGAGGTAGCGACATGAGGGAGTAGGGGAACAATGCACGTAGAGTTGGTGTGAGTGGAACACAAAACGAGACAACAATAAACTCAATCAAACACGCCATAACCGCTATCAAAGTCTAGGAAAACACAACTCGTAGAAATGCAAACCTAAACTTATCTAAAGGGCATAGTTGAGTATAGAGGGAGAGATGACAAGCTGTGATAGCTCGGTGAGTTGGGGCCGAGTTAGGCCCTAAAATCAGCTTCCACCAATTGAAGCCTGATAAGCACAAAGCCTCATATCTGTACATTGAACGTGCAATAAAAATATAGAACATGCATGTAGAGCCTGCAAACCTTAGAAAAAATACAAACCAAACACAACCAAAAAACTCTGAACAAGACATGAACCCGAATAAAACCAGATCAATGCAAATAAGGCAAAAATGGAATAACGATTACAAAGCTTGCACATGAAATGAGTAAGAACAAAAAATCAAGAGTAGTATGCAACGGAAAACAAAGAGTGGCACAGATCCTAACAACATGCTCTGATACCATGACAGAGAAAGTGAGAATGAAGATCATGCAAGATAACATGCACATCAACCGAGTTACACTCGAATGACAACATGACGAATTTCCATGCGGAAGAAAACATTCAACCATGAAACATGCATGCAAATAAAAGGTATGCTCATCCTCATAGATATGAAAAAAAGGGTATAAATAGGAGTGCTTTGTAACTCCCAATGCATAACAATCATACCTCCTCAAGTGGATAAGAGGAATTACATTCCTGAAATGGAAAGTAACTCATGTATGACGCATCGACGCATACAATGGAATCTATCATACCCCCTAAAACACCTAAGACCTATGATATCACCTATGTGAGATGATTCACCACGTGATGTGGAAAATGCCGCAAGATGACAAGAATATTACACACACCAAAATCAAAGTTATGATGTCATCAAGTTGATTGGAATGGCCAAGTGGGACGATTGGGTGTTAACATGTGGCTGAGAAAATTTTGGAAAAATCATTTGTTTAATTTCTTACCTTCCAATCTTCAATGGTCAAGTGTGCGGCTAACACTATTTACACACTAGTGACGTATCAACTGATGATGGTTTACTTTTTGTCAAGAGGGGTTCCTTTCCACCTTTACTTCACATTACATTGGTGGTGATTTTCAATATAAACCATATTATAAGCCTCAAAATGAGAAATGTGGGACTAAATTGCATTGTAGTTACAAAGAATAATGTTAAGCTCTTAGGTCTCCATGTGAAACCCTAAACATTGCCAAGTGTCATTGTTAATACTCCACATTCTAACGCATTCAAACTAGCAATTCCAAGTCAAGCGCCTTACACCAAGTGAATCACAATAACACCCAAAATCCAAGCATTAGATCAACAAGCGAAATGGTCCTGTCACGAGGCTAGCTTTAAAGCGGAATAAACTAGCCAACGTGCGGCACTGAGACACTACCTTTTTCGCTCGCCTTAGAGGATCAAGCTACTCCAGTAGTCCCAGACTACGCTTTTCTCCATCTCATCCACAACCCATTCCCCAACTGCATCTGTAACTATGCACAAGTGAACCTTTCCAACACCCTTCACAGCTGCCCATACAACTGCTTCAGAAGACCACTCGCCGAATACCACGGCTGCCCATACAACCGCCGGGAGCTCTTAATATGTCTTCTTAGTCCACTTGAGGGAATACACAACTCACACCTCCAAGACTCATCACTGACCCAGCTCTAGGCCGCTGGCCGGCACACTGTCGAACATCCCACTGTTCGCACAAGGCCACTGAGGAGCATCACATGCACCTATCTGTCATCCATCCATGAGTCTGCCTAAGTTGTCGCGCCGGTCACTTGCGCGTGCACCGACGGGGGAAGTCCTCCTCTGAGTCCTTCTCGGGTGTGAGCCTCTACTCACCCCGACCTGCTGACCTCTGTCACCCAAGTCCAACGCACCAAGGATCCCTGCGGGGAGCACTGCTAGCTCGCCATCCTGGTAGACCGCATCACATGCGGGTGAGGTACTCTGCTTCCCTCGGCTCGATCCATCCTCTGATCTCGCCCCGATGCCATGGCCACTGACATCGGCATGCCTACTCTTCGAGACACCCGTCTGCGTCTAGACCGCATTGACTTCACAAGTCTTCTGCCTTCGTTGTCAGCTCACCACACTGCAACGGTATCCATGAGTCCTTGACTCAGCCCACCATGTCGCGCATCACCATGTGAACCATCCTCTGTCCACTTCACTAAGTCTCAGCCTCTGCTTCTGCACCCACTCCGCATCCACGCTTCCGGCGCACTCCGATACATCTATGTGAGCACTCGACTCATCTACGCTGTTTTAACCTCTGCAAGGTTGAGGAGCTCGCCACACTTGGCTCGCTCGCATCCGAGTTACTTCTCCTCCGTTTTGACCCCCGAATCCTAGTCTCACTCCATCACGCCTCTTGGCTGTTTCCCACATGAACTCTACTTCTAAGGACGTTGCCACCTTAAAGGTCTCCCCAAGTCCACTGTCACTTAACACTGGAGTCCCACTGCTGATCCACGATGCACATCACTGCATGGACATACTCTGCAAGGGTAGAGTATATCTCCAAGGTCTGCTGAACACTCCATCCTCTAAATGTCTAGTGCACCAAGTGTTCCACACTCCACTTGGTGGGGTTGTGAGTTCCCCCTTTTGGTATGTATTGACTGCCATGCTCACTTGGCTCTTTAGGCGTGCGCTGCACTCTCAACGCAAGGCCTCTATCGTACAAGGTCTTCATGCTTCAAACCAACTCCCGCTCTGCCACTGCATCGCCCACAGGAGTTGCCCAGCTCGCTCCGCATACACTGGGTAAGTTCTTCGCTCCAAGACACCTTGCACTGTTCCTAAGTGCAACCAACTTAGCTCACCAACCCGCCTCGGCTAAACCTTGATTCTGAGACATCCTTGGGCTCGTAGCATGGTCCTTTCATATTCCCCCATGCACAACTCTTACTCACTCCATAGCCCTCAAGAGTTGCATTGGTGCGCCACCGGGAACTTCCCGGGAGGTCACCCATTTATGCCCTGCGCGCTTAACTCGCCCAACTGGAGTTATATTGGTGCGCCACCGGGAACTTCCCGGGAGGTCACCCATTTTCACCCTGCGCGCTTAACTCGCCCAACTCGCCCAGATCTTCTGTCAGCACATACATGAGAGGTCGTCAACCCCAACCCATGCCTGGCCAACCGTTTGCCTCAGCCGGGAGTCCCTCTGGCTCCCTGGATAGCGCCTCGTGCACTACCCTGAGCGGATGGGGTCTGCCCATCCTGGGGGAGGCAGTCGCTCTGTGAGCATGGAGACGCACCCCCCTTATAGGTCCTTTGAATGAGTTAAAAGGGGTCAAAACTTAAATTTCAAATCTTGTTTGTTTGCGTTCCACATGCATGTGGGAGTAAATCATGCAAAGCACGTATGGTAAGTTCTTAAGGCTTAGTCAAGCCTTATCTAAAATGCTACGTGGTGTTGGGATTTGAACTCCTCACCCAATGCAAGATATTTTTAGGCCCTCAGCAACTCATCCAGACCATTTTTAGTATGAGTAACAAATAATTTATTTTATATCCCTTTTTCATTTGGGATTTTTAGCTAAAAGGCATATAAGGTCATTTTTAATGGGATTTAAATCCCGAAACCTATACCAAAGTAAAATGGATTAGCCATTAGACTATTAGACCAAATAAACAATATAAATATGCCCTTATTGTATTGGAATAAGTAATTTTTTAATCCCTTTGTAAAGGGAGAAGGGAATGTTGTAACCATTTATAATGGGTTTAGGTTCTTTGTAGAGGTAGAGAGAGAGAGAGAGAGAGAGAGAGAGAGAGAGAGAGAGGTATGCAAGATTTTTGTGATATTTAAAGATCAAACCTAAGAGAAACTTAGAAGATAGATATTATCTATAGATTGAAGCACTATTTTGGGAGAGAAAGCTTTCCATTAGATAAGATTTTGATGTGAGAAAATTATATTTTTGCATCATTTAACCAATTGGTTAGTGTTTAGTAGAATCAGAGGAACAATCCAATTGGATGAGCTCCATTATCAATATGTGGAGTATTTTTTCTCTATTTTATTTCAGTTTCATGTTGTTTAAAATCAATATTGGTCTAATTATTTTATGTTTAAGATAGTTTTTACATAATTACATGAAATTACAAGATAGTTGAGAAAATCAAATTTGATATTTATTAAGCCAATTTTCACATAAAAATATGGGAAAGTTATAAAATTATTAAGTATTTAAAAGTGGAGAAACTGAGTTTGTTTAAACGCCCATTTTCAGATCATGAAATCTACAAATATGATTTTACATAAAATCTCATAATTATCATACTATGAGTTCTCATGGATCTTCCATGGATGAAATGAGAGAGGGGAGGCCTTCTATTTATAGCATTTGGAAGGTCTCATAAATATATATGGTTACCCTACCTTATTAAATAAGTTGGTTGGCCACTTTACACATGGTGAAATGATATATGTGGAGTAGGTGTGCAACTGACTTAAGACTGCATAAATATTAGTGGTTAGCCTACCTTATTAAATAAGTTGGTTTACCACTACACACATGGTCAAATAACACGTGGTATGAGCATGTAACTTGGAATTTCTAGAAAAGTAAGCCGCACATTCTAAATTAAACTCTTATTTCTAAAATATAAATATCTAAAACCCAGGAAAAATAATTAACTACCTAAGTCAAATTAAGAATTAAAAATGTAATTAGGAAATTACACAAATATTTTTTCTCATTATCCACAAAGGTTATGTTGATATAATATGTTACTCTTTATTTGTTGTTATTGTCATATCGTGCAAGAAAATTTCTCACATCATGCTCAGTAGAAAAAATATATTGGAACAATAATATGTTGGGGTAAATCATAAGTGGTGGATTTACTATATATTTCTTTATTGCAAAAAATAATTTTGACAATTGACATCTCATTCAAATTTGGGGTTTTTCTTTAATATACTTGAAAAGTTGTGATGAATAACAAATCACGTTGATTCCCATGCTAGACTTCAGAAACTGACATGGAATGCCATTTTGGATTATTTTTTGGTGTCTTATTGAAAACTGAATTTTATTCAATCTTCAAAGGGGATATAAAGAGAATACAACAATTTTCTCATAAAAAAGTGGTCATGATTGCTTCGAAAGAGATGATGTACGAGATTGATAGGGAAAAATGGGTGGTGTCAACTATAATCTCTGACATTGGTGGGCATTTTTCCAATTTGGGAATTTCCTCATCCTTCACCTTGGAATTTCATCCTCATATAGTTTGGAAGAAAAAATAATAGTATTTCATACCTTCAGGGAACATATCAACTTTGAAAGGTGAGACAATTTTTTTGATCTTTGAGCCAAACCGTAAAGGGCCCTTGTAAGATGATTTGATTACCACCAATGTCTATGATTTAGATTACCTCAATAATAATAATATTATAGATAATAACAAAAACAACAACAACAATATATAATAAAAATAAAAATAATAATGTTGCAATTGATTAGGAGAATAAGGTGGTAATAATTTTTTTGGATAGAAGATTAGATAAACTCATATTCAATGTATTAAAAATGGGTTTAGGTTTTTCCAAAACTCCTTTTTCAATACTTAAGGTTGATTGTTCTCTAAACAATATTTCCATTGTTGTTGCGGAAGAAATCAGAAACTTCATTGTGTGGTAACTTTACACCGTGCTAAACCTCACACTAAGAAATATCTCTAAAGATTAATGAGGAACTCTTAAGACATTGAACAAAAACAAAGACACCATTTTTCTCATAGAAAATAAGGAAAAATCCACCATTGTCGTGAACCACATGAATTATGATATTAAAATGGAATATAATTTGAATAATAGTGGGAGCTATTGAAGGATTAACCATAACCCCATATCTCGCATCTTGAAGAATGTGATAAAATTCATCACATATAATCTTATAGATGATGTAACCAGAAAATATGACACTAAACAAATACATCACCCCTAAGGTCTTTGGTGCTCTAAAGATACATAAATAAGGTAATCATTTAAGACCTATTTTCTACATCACTGACTCTCCTACCTATGGTCTTGAAAATTTCTTAGAAAACAGATTTAAACCTTTAATGGGAAAGACATTCTCTTACATCCATGACTTAAGTGATTTTGTAGAATTTTTCAATGAAAAAAATTTCTAACATAAAATTTAACAAAGAAATATAAGTGGAAGGAAGTCTTCCTTTCTATGTTCTCCTTTCCCAAAAAGGGGTTGAATATCTAGCTAGGAAGGTCTATATAAAAGAAACCCATACATAATTATTCCTACATTCCTCTTTGCATCATCATCACCTAATATAAAAATAAGGAGTGTAAAAACTTTGACGATATAGATTTCAAAATTTGTGATGAAGAAATAATTGAATAAGAAATTTATAATTTAAAAATGGTGTTCGAAATAAATGGTTAGAAGCGAAATGAAATTATTAGGGCCATCAATAATCAAAGGATGGTATAAAAATATAAAGACTTAGGGATCCTCCAACTATAACTCTAGTATTATTCCTCCTCTCTATTGATGGGGTCTCCAATAGGATTATACAAATCATTAATCACCAAAACATTAAGACCACATTATTACTTGTTAATAAGTTAAGAATATATATAATGTGTGTTAAAGACCATTTATATCCTACCCTACATAGAGGAGTCTACTCATTCAAATTCTCGTATGGAATCTCTTATAGAGTAGAAATGACAAGGTCCATACAAATGATAATCAAGAAAAACACAACTGAAATTCACATGGAAAGGAAAGAGAAGTCAGATTTTGTGGAGCATTCACTCAACACCAAGCATGTTATATGTATTTAAGATGCCAAAGTCATCAAAAATAATAACCAATTTTAAAAACATGTTATATTTGCATCTTGTTGAATTTTGAATTTGTTAATAAGTACCTATAAGGCACATCACAAATGAGACACTTTACTTGATGAGACTATTATGTGATATGATTTGATTAGAGAATTTTACTAATGAGATTATCTATATGTACATTGGCATATATTTTTTCCAGTGATTGATTTCAAGTTGGTATTGAAGGAATTTAACGGTTCAATCATTTGCTATGACATGGCAATATATGATTTATTTTTTGACAACTAGTTATTTTAATTACTATTTTTTTTATGAGTACTATTGGGAACTCATTTTGACCATTATATTTGTGTATATATTGTATGATAGGTGTATGTATAAATGGAGTTCTAATTTGAGATAGGAAATTATTGCATACAGAAACATGATGAGAACAACAACAAGTTTGTGTTGTGTTTCATACATATCTCACACTCTCTCCCCCTTTCATTCCCTAATTACATTTAGGTATCACATGTATGTGTTTTAATTTTTAATGTGATCATCAACATCAATATGATTTTATGTGGGTCATTGAGTTGTGTTCAAGCCTAAACAATGTTTTGGCCTAGTGCATGTTAGATATACTGCATGGTTTGGAACTAGTTATAATTATAGTTTTCTAGTTTAAGAAGTAGTGGCACTTGTTGACATAAATCCATTTGATGGTATTCAAATCTTCTACCCTTTATTTTTTAGATAATGGTATAGTTATTCTTTTTCTTAAGAATAAAATTCCTTTAAGGCACAAGCATGTTAATATTTCAGTGTGAAACCTTGTGGTAAACATGCTTGGCATATATTATTAAGAGTAGTTAATAAGGGATTAACGATATAATTTTTTGATCATCATGTACTGACTTGAGCTTGGGGGTAATCCTTATAAAAACATTTAATAACCTCAAAGGTCATTTTAGGGTAAATGAATTTATAATGAATATTCCTTATGGGCATACTGGATAATAAATTTTCACTAATTTTTGTTATTGAGATGGGGTTTCCATCCTAAGTTGGTTACTTGGAAGTTAGGGTCAATAGGAACTATGGTGGAGACCATGGAGCTTTTTAGAGATTAAAAAATATAGTCTCCTTAGTGGTCATTAGTGAAAATTTATATAGAGAAAAATGGTGTAAAAACATGAAGAAAAATGGGGAACTAAGAAGAAGAGACGAATAAGAAAAATACATAGATTGCATTGGAGGTAGAAAGAGGAAAAAGTGCATTAAAGAGAAAATAATTTTTCAAGAAGGTGGTATGTATTATGTTCCTTGATCTGATATGTTAAAGCATGAATAATGAAATTAAATTAAGATGAATCATGATGTGAGGATACACTCTTATTGGCAAGCTAGGAAAATGAATCCTTACACTTAACTCATTGTTAGAAAATTTAATCTCTTGACTGTTAGGAATTGTGTGTGGATTCTTGCACCCTCTTTTCTATATACCCTTATATTATTATAAAATTCATGAGTTATGAGTTTTACTACTATGTTTGTTTTATAGTTGAAGTTATGTTTATTGTGTAATGTGTGCTTATCCCTTAGATGAATGTAAATCACATGGTCTAGAGATCTCTATGTGTGTGTGAATAAGTGATTGCGGTTGCATTTAAATGATGTATTTATGTTAGAGAGAGAGAGAGGAGAAGAATTTGTCCCATGTTTCTATTCAAACTAGATGTTAAGCAGGAGTTGCATAATCCGCATGATGTCTAGATGGTAGTCTATGTTCAATGTTCTTTTCATTAAGTCAGCTCATGTGCTAACTAAATCAACTCGTCTCCTTTCCGTTTGAGTTCTTTCTTCCTTCACATGAGTCATGTGCCCTCGTAGCGCGAGTCTTGCACTCCAAAGTGAGTCATGTTCTAATGTGTGGGTGAGTCATGCACCAATTATTAATTGATTCCTACATTCCAAAGCAATTCATGCGCTAGTGCATGGGTGAGTCATGCGCCAATGCGTGAATGAGTCCTGCGATGGGACATATCTAATTCCTTCGTTGGCTTAAAATATGTTCTTCTACCACATTGTTAATGCATATAAATATTCATTTAAACTCATTTGAAGAAGCATACACAAGATGAAAATAATAAGGTTATGCACAAAGCTTCCTTTCAAATATATTAAAGTATTAATTACAAAATGATAATATTAGTCTTAGTATAAAATGACGACATAACAAAACGGGGGTTCACATAGGAATTAACATGGCTAATCAGTATGTTGATGTAAGATAGGGGAAATTTCCTTATAAATATTGGTTGTCAAATCATTAGACAAGGACTTTTACCTTGTTGAGATTTTTACTTGGAGAGGTTACTTTGTGAGAATTACATAGGAGAGTTCTTTCAGGATATGTGAAGATAATTTGTGCTATATAGATTATTGTAAAAGGAAATTTTTATCATTTCTAGAGAGGATTCAAATTGCTAAATACTCATAAGTATTTATGGCAAGATTTTGCGTTGCCCATAATTTTTTATAAGATCTCAGACGAGAGAATTTGTGTTCATCTTCGTGAAGAAATAAAAGAGATTCACTAAATTGTGTTTCATGGTGTCTTTGATAATAATAATTTGTTCTTATGTCATGTGTTTATCCTTCTTCACTCCTTTCATGCATGTAGAATTCTAAGAAGAAATGTTTCTTCTATGAAGTAATATGCTTGTAAATTAGAATGTGATCTTTGTATGCTTATTTAAAATGCAAGTTCCCCATTTATTTCTTCATTTCTAAATTGTTCACTCCTTTTCCCTCTCTTTCCAATTTATATCTCTTTCCTTGGAGTAAAACTTCACCCATGAATGTTATGGTAAATAGAGTACATATTCATTCTTGCTCATATCGGGTTTTAATAAAGGATGTCTCCCTCATAATAGAGGAGGCACTTCATCCCACATAATGTTAATAAAGTATCATATTTTGGATGTGACAAAATATTTTACCAACATTTCACGAGGAACCTAATTTCATGAAGGGATTATTATTTCCTTCTCATAGGAAAGGAAATTCTTTAAAATGTGTATTCCTATTGTTCGTTGCTAGTAGACATAATTCCCTTCATGAGAAAACTCAGAGGCAATTACTACGATCAAATTGGATGGGAATGATTCTCTTATTGGGGTAACTAAATTGGAACTATTTTTCCTTAAGGAATGTATCATTTTATGTAATAATGTTACTATAAATGGAATAATTCTATCTCCGTAAGTGGATTTTTAATGTAATATATGTATATTTGGAAGTTTATATAGAAAAACATTATATGCAAAAGTGTAACTGCTTGTGGGGATTCAACGATTAATATTTAAGTTGATTTAAAATATTGGTAGTGTATAATAATTATTACTTGTTATTTTGGCCTCAGGAAATGATTTACAAATGAATACAATAATATTAAGTTAAATCCCCATTTCATTGGGTTAATGGCGGTTTATGACGACGATGTTTGAGTTATAAGGGTTGGTGTTGATAGATTTAATAAACTCATTTCTTTCATGTGATTTGAGTTACCTTCATTGGTATGTTGAATTTTTATTTTCATATCCCTTTGGAAGATGTTAAAATGGTGGATTTAAACTATGTTTGAATTTTATGTCTTTAAGATTGCTATAGTCACATGTGTTTCTATAAGTTATATGATGAATATTATATTTTTGTTGTTGGCCTGCGAGGGAAGATAAGGAGCATTCACATGGACCATGCACTATGGATGGACAAGGTACAATGTTTACCTACCCCAAGATAGTTATGAACGCACGTGTGAGACCCATTTTCTTGGTATGTGGTAGGACCTAATATCGATATAGAAATGGAATGACATGGCTAAAATTTGACCTAGTTCGGTTCCACTATGGAGAAAAAGCATAAGTAACTCAAGGGGGTCATTCCTTACAGAAAGGGTTGTTATTTCTCTTAAAGACTAAAGGGTTTTATAGGTCCAACACATAATTATCAGGTAAATAAGATACATCATTCTCAAATTATTACTAACCAATTTACTAGTACAATCAACATCCAAAATTACCATGGTACAATTAGCTTCAAATAACAAGAGTTAAAAATTTATCCTCCTCTAATGATTCAAATGCTATCAATAGGTTCTTTTTACAATAGTTTCCATAGCAACAAAAGACAAACAACTTAATTTACCTAACTGACATATAAAATTACGACCAAGTAGGAATTTAGTCAACATATATGTAGCACCTGAAAAAAGCTACGTCAAACAACCAACAAACAACTAGAAAATTACGACAATTTTTTTGAAGGATTAAGCGCATTAATTAAATCTCGATTACTTTATTCGTGATTAAATAAAAGCTTACTCAGTCAATCAATCAATCTCCCACGAGATTAATTTAGTTTAACAATTCCATGATGGTTAATCTATTAATGTTCTATTCCATTAATTAATCCCATAATTAAAATTATTTAATTAATTCAATTGATTAGCTAATCCATTTAGATAACTAATTTACTCCTTACATTGGCTTTGTTAATCAAACCAGAATTTATCATTTCCATTTCCCATACCATTGTGACAATAATTACTTTCGAATTTAATATAATTATTTTAATTAATTAACTAACTCAATTGATTTATTAACTAACCCACAAATTAACTTCATTGATTTTTTTCCACTATGGTTAGTAATAATATTTAAATAAATCACATCTAAATTATATTTCTTAGTTAACATTAATAAAGCCAGTCATGCTAAAGTTTATTCAAATTAATTGTTAAATTTTCTTAAACACATTAAGTTCCTAACAAAAGATAACTCCTGCACCATTCTTTTAATACTCACAAACCCCCTACAACCCTTTAAGTAATTAATTTTCCCTTAATACACTTGAGCATCCACAACTTAATAAATTAAAACCCTTTTATTAAAACTCCCCTCATACATTAATTTCCCACTAGAACAAATCACAACACCCATGCACATAAATAAATTAAAACCATTAATTTAATATCCTAAAATAATAAAATGCCCACACCCGTGAACATTTCTTATGGGTTCCACTAAATAAATTTACCCAAGCATTATAAAATTCCTTAAAATTTATTCACCCATTATGAAGGGAGGATAATCAAATTGCATCCGTAGGATTGATTCAATCCTCTCTCTTAGATCTTAGGTCATTCCTATTGCCCTAACTTTCTTTATGCATTCCTATATAATTCATTTCTAACCCTAAGTGTCTCCATTTGCATAGGTCAAGCTACAGGGAGGAAAAAATGGAGGCAAGGACAAGAGAGGAGGAACTATGTGGAAGAAGAGGCTACATGGAATGCAATGGGAGACTTTTCTCTCCCATAGCCCAAATCCAAACTCATGTCTTTCATTATCTTCCATTGTTTTACAAATCTCTAGCTTTATTTTACTAGTTATGCACATTTTCTCCTCTCAGATTAGGCACTGAGATATATATGTGTATATTAACTGATTTAAATCTTTCTATTATGTAAAATACACACACACACACACACACACACACACACACACACACACACACACACACACACACACACACACACACATGTGTGTGTAGATATACACATATATATGTTTATTTATTCACAGATTTACAAATTCGAATACTTGAAAATATTTTATATCTGTATGTATTTATACATGCATACATGCATACATATATACATATACATAAATACACACACACACACACACACACGCACACAGCACTGCACACGCGCGCGCACACACACACACACACACACACACATATGTTTTCGGATTAAAATACTCCATTTTTTTGGAGATATTTGATAGTTCTTTTAGGCTTAAAAATTCAAATTTGTGCCTAACATACATTCTAGAAAAAAAAAAAAGAACAAGAAAGGCTTACGGTGTTAAATTTGACGTCCATATGGTAGTCATTTTGTGTTGTTTTAGGTCTACTATGATGGTCATTTGACCATCAAATTTAATCTGGCTATAAAAAAAATTTGCAAACACGATTTTTCAGGATTTTTAAATTACTGTGCATTCCTGAGGGTTTTATCTTTCATTTTTATAATTTTTTTGATTATTTACATATCAAATTCTTCATAAACTATATAGGTTTATATATGCATTCACGAGCTTATAAAATTGTTCATTTGTTCAAATCAAAGTTATACCAACTTTTAATTATAAATGTATAAGTTTATATATATATATATATATATATATATATATATTATATATATATATATATATATACACTTTAAATATATGAAGTAAAGAGAAAGAAAACATGATTAATATGACATAACATTATCATTCCCAGATCTATATTTTCCACACTGATTTCAAGTTGCTTTCAAGGTACATACATGCATTTGAACTGGTTTACTTCCAAAGAGGAGAATATAGGAAGTAAAAGAAACAATTTCTTTAAAAGCTTGAAAAGGGAAGTAAATAAAAGACATAACATTACACAGATCAACTAACACATTTTCCTTCAAATATTTTACTAAATTTCCAATATGTTTTACAGAATTTTCAATAACTTTCAACTTGTCTAATAAGGCAGATTATACAATGATTTTCTAATTAATTACAGACTGTCATTTCTTTCCAAAGTCTTACAAGGTTTTAAAAAAAAAGATTACCAGAATTGCCTCATAGGCAGATTTTACAACAGTTAAACAAAATACAAACCCTCCAATACTTAAAAAGAATACATATTTTTACACATGAAAGATTTTTTCAATAATTACATGGCTTCCAATTAACTCTAAACATTTACAGAATTACAGAAATTATTACAATGCAAGATTATACAAGCCCTCCACTCAAAATGGTGCAGCCAAAGACACATAACATGCATAATAATCAAAAGGGTACATTAGCTCACACTTAGCAATTTACATATCTAAACTAGGCTACATTTACCACATAGAAACATAAGGGTACATGGGGTACAAAAGAACATAAATAAAATCACAACATCCACATTAAAATAAATAACATAACCACATTCGAATAAAATACATAACTACAAATACCCATGGTCACATGGTGAGGTGCTCCCCCATGGAGGCCTCCTAAAAGATGACAACAAGAAGACGACACAACACAAAACATGACATTTGTCAAGGTGACCATGTTGTGAACTCACGACATTCCTTCATGGTTGACTTTCCTAGTCTCTCTTTGTTTGTGTTATCTTTGTTTCTTGCAATCACAAATAATACCACCTTCGGCCTCATGGCCGCATCAATACGTCACAGAAATAAAACACAAAGGAAGCATCATCATAGAATCATCATCAGATATCACAGTACATAATTCCATTCTAATTCAAACATTTACAATTATTCATGATCATAATTCACATTTTACGAAGATCACACAATCCATATACTAATCACTAAAATAATCTCGAAATCAATAAATCCATAATATCAATGTAAACATGGTTAGATGATGCATCCAAACATAGTCGCAATTGTTATGCATCCAAGATGTCAGTATATAAGTATGTAATGCTAAAGCATCATGTGCTACAAGGCCTAACAGTGCCTACTAGGCATCAAAACAATCCACAATAAGAGTCAAATCATCATAGTAAACAAATGTCTGTATAGTCTAAACATATGCTATCCAAAATAATATATCAATAATATTGTCTCTGGGCAGCTAGTAAGCAAGAGCATAACAAAAAAAATGTCAAAGAGGAGTGGGCACTACAATATAAAAGAATAACTAAGTACAAAAATAACACACTTTCCCAATTAACTAACAATGCCACATTTATCACGGAATACAAATAACGACAATTCTATTCATAGCAATAGTGTTCATATATCATATACAAATACAATATTTTTAAAATTACATATTATGCAAACACCAACAACACTTCACTTTTTTCTCATCCAGGTACCTGTACCTAACACATGGTCAGCTCAAACTACTGACATGACATCTACCCAAAATTTAGCATAATTCATGTTATCATAGATTTCCCATTCATATGATTATAATACTTAGCGCACAACAAGAGAGAGTTAGAGATGCATTCATTTCATTTCCTATCTAGAGGAGGAGAGAGAGAGAGAGAGAGAGAGAGACCATTTTCTCGACAACGAAAATTTCTTAAAACAAGCCACAAAAGAGAGTTTCATGCAATCATCTATAAGTTTCTACAAGTTTTCTCGTCAGTTATTCGACATGGGAGGGCCCCACGACATTTTTTCACATATACATACTAGTTTACAAAATTGGCCAAATTTAGCCCGAGGGCTAAGAATTTGTTTGAAAACTGATTTCTGATGGGCAGATACACTACAAGACAAATTCTATATGCTCTCATATATACATAGAATTCATAGGAGTTGACAAAACTTAGAACTTGTGAACATGGTACAAATGGCAACTACTTTTTTAGAGCCACCGTTTGTAATTGAGCTATTTTGACCTAGTCAACCAACGACATGAGGCCTACGAAACCCCCTTTCAAAACTAAATGGTGAGGTGTTTTTCTCCTAAGAGTTACAAGTAATTTTCATGGATAAATACTAAAGGTTTACATAGGTCTATATTCATTTATTCAATCAGGGTCAAAACAAAAAGCCAAAACCAAACCTAACTTTTGATTTTCAACAGCTTCCCAAAGCCACAAAAAGGGTTAACAAGGTTCCTAGAGAGGTGACAAAAAGTACATAAATGGTCATTCGATGGCATTCTAAGGTTTGATACAACACCCCACATGACAGGGAGCACAATCGCAACTCGACATTCCCATTTTGGGGTTTGGAAGGGTGTTCTACAAGTCACTGAAAAATTATGTTTTATTAACTTTGCAAGGTAAACAAAAAGAGTAGTTTTAAGCTAGAAATCAGGTTGGCTTCGCAAATTTTTTGTTTTATGTTATCCAGTATTGTTATTAAAGCTAACCAAACAACTAAGGAGGTAAAATAGAAAATTGGGCCACACTTAAAAACATATCCTTCAAGTTGCGTAGAAGGAGAGAGTTTAAATATTTCGGTGTTACATCTCATTAAAACTCGCGGAAGTATATTCATCCAAGGTTTAATTTTTAATAATTGTACAAATGAAAAATTTTAGAAACATTGAAATCAGGCAAGATATCCATGCTTGTGAGGGAAAATTGAAAACGAGTAAGTAGGACACCAGGCCAGTTGAACACACACAAGCCCCGAGTCCACCACAAATGCATTCGATTAAACCATTCACATACAAGAGTTTGTTTCCTCATTTTCATACATATCCGCCAGGCATGTGATCGAACAGTCCAGGTGCCCTCTCTATAAGATTCTACACTTGACTTGTCTACCAAGGTACCAACGACACACTAGACAAAAATTTGCTTACCTTATGCTTCCCAGATGTCTTTACCTGTTTTAAAGCTCCAACTTTGGCACTGGTTGGCAGGACGAAACAGAAATGGATTGAATAACAATGCACATTTCCAGTGCCTCAATATAATCATACAATGTCAATGTTGTCCACCGTCAATCTCACATCATTATTGACCACGCACAATCCCCAATCCCTTCAACGTATCTTCAACCATTGGAGACCTGCTTTAAACTCACTAATGGCATTTTCTTGAATTTTTTTCTAGAACTTTTTCAATAAACCCATTTTGTGTAAAACCATCAAATTATTCCTGCCCATGAGATCACGTTTCTTTCTGTCATACTGTCAAAAATAGTCTATGTGCCTTTTGTTGGCAGAGGTAAACTGATCAAGATGAACACTTGTTGGAACTTGCATTTGGTGAAACAACGGAAATGCTTCATGAGGATGGCCATACTGTGTTCCGAAGCTCCCATTTTGGCATGAGCATGGGAGGATGCTAGAAAAGGTTTGTGGAGTTGGGTGCCTGAATTGCCAAGTGCATGCTTCAACGAATTACACACATTTCTACCATGGCACTAACAACTACATCGTCTGAAAAAATCCTGCTCCTCCTCCAACATGCCATGCCTCTGCCATTCTCCTTCCACCAACTCCTTTTAAAAATAAAATTTTTATTTTATTGCATTTTGTTTATTTATGTGTTAGTTCATTTATTTAATTTTATTTAAAACCAGTTTTATTTACTTTCATTTCATTTTATTAGTTTATTCATTATTGTTATTAGTTTAGATGTATAAATTTTGATTTTATTATTATTATAAAAGATTAAATTTTAATATGACTAATTCACAATTGAAATCAGAACTCAAATGTTGACCACAATCATAATCATTTTATTGTCGTTAATTATCTCGCGAAATGATTCCATGAGCGGTTACGATTCTGACACCCAAAATCTTTTAGGTGATACTTACGAAGCCCATGATTGGTGGGGCATACCCAAATTCGATTCACATCCCACAAAGACCTTAAAGAATGGTCATACACCAAATATAATCCCAGTATGATCAAAATTATTGGAAATGTCCTACTTACCCCACGTATCTTAATCCATAAAAGGGTGTTTCGAATTGGATAACTCACAATGGTTAACTTGTAATGAGACATAATTACCTAAATGCGATGTTTGGTAAAAACATATAGTCTTACGAAGGAGGGTCCACAACCTTACCAACTAGGCATAACGATGCGGGGGAACTACATTGGAACTCTATGCAATACAATGAGAATGTGTCGTGCTTTTATAGGCAAGGAAGATCAATATAAGAACTAGTCAAGGCCATAGATCAAGCCATAAATCAAGGAAAGAACTAGACAACAAAAATCTAGTCAAAACCATAAATTTAGGAAAGAACTAGACAACAAATAACTAGTCAAGACCATAGATCAAAGAAAAAATTGTACCTAACAAGTCGATTATATCCTCCTAATATGTAAATAAGATAAAAGAAATATCCACACATAAATGGGTGAGGATAAATAAAAGTGAAGGTAAATAAAGCACCTAGGTGAACATGAGATAAGATAAACAACCTGCTCTAACAAAAAATCAATGTCCCACCGAGCGTGCCAAAACTAAGTTAGCACCCTCTACATTTTTCATAAAGAACAACACAACTTTTGTGCAACATGGATTTGTCTCCAAGTGTAGGACCTTGCAAGTGAGACAAATATCTAGAGGATGTTGGTTCCTTATCTAACATCCCTCCAAAAACTAACCTACAACTCAAGAACTACAACTACACTAAACCTAAGCTAAAATCTATAGGGACCAAGGTGAGAAAAGTGAGGAAAGTTAAAAAATGAAGAGGTGATGCACCAAAACTGAAAAAGGGTCCAAATCTGTCCTTAAAGACACAAGATAGTTACACTTACAAATATTTTTTGAAACACAAAACCTTGAAGATCATAAAATGAATATAACTAATGCAAAATGGAAGGGAAAACATCCATAACAAACACAAAATTTAAAAGGGAAAACAACCATAAACATTTGCATTAGCAAGTTTTCAACATGATTACAGAGATTAGGTTTGATATCACATACAAACTGCATGTTATAGAGGTATGGAGGAAAAGAATGGAAAAGATATAAGCTGGATATTCCAAACAAGCATAAAAAGACCCTTTCTATGTGTTAATCCCTTACATTTTAGACAAACATGAGAGAAAGAGGGAGAACACGACATCCCTGACCCAACCACCGACCAAAACTCATTAATCCACATGCAGTGCACATGGGCACCAAGATGAGTCATCCCTACACATTACTCGACCTGCAGATAGAGAAGTAGTTTCATTCTTCATTAATTTTGGTGGTTGAAGGTGATTTGACATTTTTCATGCCAAAGATGCCTTTTCTCATCTTGCACCCATGTTTAGTGTTTAGACCCTCAAAACTTGATTAAAACTAGAAATTATTGATCCTAGAATGAAGGCAACAAGGAGACATTTCCAACACCACCAATTTTATCAAATTTGATTAGCTGCATCGAAAGTTATGGCAAAAAATCAATTTTGTGTGTCACGCGGATTTTTCCTACATTTCCCTTTGCTTCGTGGGTTTTTTCCAAATGTTTGAATGTTTTTAATGTTCCACGATATTCCCAAGTGTTTGGCAGAGTTTTGTATGTTTTGTGGGATTACCAAGTTACCCACAAGCTTTACTAACTCGGTTAGCCCCGTGGAAGCCTATCTCCCTTGTTGTGCAGCTTTGGAGACTGGGGAATGAAAAGCTTTGTTTCGTGGACTTTGGAAAGTCCACAAAACATTGATTTTTTTTTTAATTCCATGGAACACTACCACAATTTTCCATGGATGTGAACCTTGTTCCCCAAATATCTTCACCAAAACCACTTTCATACGGCTCGAGCCCAACTACAATCTTGCATCATGGCATGAGGGGAAAAAACCCCATGTCTTAGATTTTTTTCTAATGAATGCAAACCTCCTTTTCGGCCAATTCCTCTATGTTTTCCTTGGGACTTAACTCCTTTGTCCTACATGTTAGGAGAACTCAGGGAACACTAAGTCCCTAAGTCCACGAAACACTGTAAAACTAGTGTTCTACGACCTTTTTACAAAAAAATCCCCTAAGTCCAAAATCAATTTTTGAGGTTTCCAAAATGGCCTAGGGGTCATTTTAGACGACACGTTCTGATAGATTCAAGAAGTAATCATAGTTTTATTTCTCCAAGCATGGTTTCTAAACTTCAATTATCTTCTAGAACAATCGAACCCATCCAAGTAGAGCTGATAGATGGAAGAATTATTAGACAAATGGATGCACTTATTGAAGATTTACCTTTTTAATTAGATAAAATTAAAACCAGTGATCATTTTCATGTTTCAAACTTAGGTAAATATGATGTTATCATAGCTATGGGGTGGTTAGAAAGGAATAATTCCTATATTGGGTGTGAAAATAAACAAGTACTTCTAGGAAACCAAATGGGTACATTTGAAGTCCTACAAGGGGGAACAACCAATAGATATAAAAATTATCTCAATCATACAACTAAAACATAGTCTAAAGAAACTTTGTAATTTTTTTGTGCAATGATAATTCAACAAGGTGATAAAGTCAAGTTAGATATCAATATAAAACTTGTAGTATAAGAATTCATGGATGTATTTACTGATGAGATCCATGATCTACCTTTGAAAATAATTGTGGAACATGCCATACACTTAATTCCTAGATTTGAACTCATATCAAAATTTCCTTATTGTGAATCAATCCTAGAATTAGTAGAATTGAAAACTCAATTAGACAAATTGTTGAGAAAAGGAAAATTACAACCTAGTGTTTCGCCATGAGGTGCTCCAGTGTTATTTTTGAAGAAATAGGATGAAACTATGTGGTTATATATTGATTACCTCCGATTAAATAAAATTACTAGTAAAAACAAATACCCTCTACTGAGAATAGATTACTTGTTAGATCATTTGAATCATGCCAAATGTTTTTCAAAAATTGGTCTACAATCAAGTTATCATAAAATACATATCAAGGAAACTAGTCTTTCCAGAACTACATTTATGACATGTTATGGACGTTATGATTTCAGAGTAATGGTGTTCAGTTTAACCAATGTTCATGCAACATTTATGACCTTAATGCATGGTGTATTTATATCTCATCTAGACGTATTTGTAATTATATTTTTGGATGACATTCTAATATATTCTAAAAATGAGAAAGATCGTGAACAACATCTCATATCGGTATTAGAAACATTAAGGAAAAACTAGTTGTAAACAAAGTTAAGAAAATGCAACATGAATTCTTTAAACAAGAAATATCATATCTAGGACACATTATATTAGACAAAGGTATTTCTCTGGATCCTGCAAAGATCAATGCTATTAAAGAATGGTCCATACCAAATGATGCTAAAGAAGTTAGAAGTTTCTTGGGTTTATCAGGATTTTATCATAAAAATATTAATAATTATTCCAAGATTGTTACATTGTTAAAATAGATGTGACAAGAAAAGATAAACCATTTAGGTGGACCATAGAGGGTGAACAAAGACTTTAACAAATTGAAAGAATTTATTATCGGTGCTCCAATTCTAAGTATTCTTGATTTTACAAAAACCTTTGTTGTGATTATTGATGCTTGTGGATCAGGTATAGGAGAATTATTCATGTAAAATGATAAAGTGATCTATTATGAATCCTAAAATTTACTCCCAACAAAAAAGAATTATCCAACCCATGATCTAGAGTTACTTGGAATCGTTTATGCTCTTGATATATGGAAACATTATTTATTAGGAAACAAATTTATATTGAAAACATGTCACAGAATCCTTTGATGCATATTTACTCAACCCCTACTGAATATGAGACAAAGAAGATGAGTCAAATTGTTAACAAATTATGATTTTGATATTCCAAGTAACTAAAATGTGGTACTTGATGTTTTGAGCAGGATACATATTTATGCAAATTATAGCTCTAAAACAAAGTGATTTTGAACAATCTATTAAATAAAAATTATTTGTTTATTATTTCTTTCATGATATGTATAAAGGATTACTAAATCATACCTCTAATGTAAACTTGATGGATCATCTTAATTCTTATATCATTGGGTCGAATGCTTTTTTGTATTACAAGGGACGGTTGTGTATCCATGATTCACTTGAGATCAAAAGACAAATACTAATAGATTATCACGACATACCCATAGTTAGTCACCTAGATTTTCAAAAGACTTATCTTGCAGTTAAGAAACTTTATTTTTGGCCCATGATGAAATAATATATTCGTAGCTATGTGAAACTATGTCTGAATTGTCAAAAGATTAAAGAAAATAAGTGTAATAAACCTAGTCAACTTCATCCATTATCTATACCCAATTGGAAATGGGAATATGTAAGTATGGACTTTATCACATGTTTACATTGTACTCGTAGAGGTCATGACATGGTCTTAGTTGTAATTGATAGATTAACCAAAATGGTGCGATTTTTACCTATGAAAATCAAATCCCCTACATCTTATATAGCTCACGTGTTTGTGAAAGAGATATTTCATTTACATAGTGTTCCCAAGAATTTAGTATTTGGTCGTGTTGGGCCCCTGAAATATTGGCTAAGTACAAAATGGCGCGTAGGTGTGCAAGGCCTAGTAGAAGAAAGGCGCGCAAGAGAGAAGGCGTGCAAGAAAGGGTTTGAGGAAGGGTTTAAGGAAACCGTGGAGTGCACGCACGTGCAGACAAAGCCAAGGTTCCAGGACTTAGCCATATTGGGCATTTTGGGTAGGATACGAGGAAAACGTGACCCGACTACGCATGCGGAGTGGATAAGGTGTCAGCCTGGTGACAGGTTGGCCCAGGAAGGAATATGCCCTGCGGTAGAGGCTTCTAGAAGGACATCATGGTACGGAGTGGTGAGATCAGGCCTAGAGGAGCATGCGCTCCTGGAGGACCACATTCAAACATTTGGCGACAGATCTGAGGCCGTAGGAGAATGAGTTGGCGGATCAAAGAGGCTATATATACAAGTGCCTGCAGAAGTAAAAGACACAGATAAACACATAGAGAAAGGGCGGAGCTCTACAAAAATACTGCAAGGACTCTATCAGTTGGGAAAATAAGGGTAGGAAAGGATGTATCAAGGGCTGGGAATTATAAATTTTCCTTTGAGGGACTAGTTATATAAGTCCAGTTATAATGCAGGACTACGGTCTTCCTTTCTGTGACATTTTGTAATGGCCTATTGAATGTAATAAGGTTACCAAGTTAATATGACTATGAGCATTAATGGTTATGATACATACATCCTTCTTCATAGTTCTTTTCCATTTATGTTTATGGATTAAGTATGAATACTTGTATGAATTCCTTTCTGTTTTGGTGTAAGTTCTATAATTTGTTAAGCACTTTATGTCTGGGATGACTACAAGGATCTAGAAGTCGTTCTGAGCTCTATGGTGCTTGTATGTCTTATTTCCTTTCAAATCTGTTACACTCAGATCATAAATGATGTTTCCCATTAAACTCACATGAAAGAGAGACTCGGCGCTCGCGCGTGCCTCGGGTGAGCACCCAGTGCCCGCTAGGTGATAGGCTAGCGCGTCTGGGATTTCTTTCCTTTGTGATCGGGGGAAAAATGACTACATCTTAGTTCCGTTGTCCAGACCTCTTTTAGAAGTTGTAGTGGGAAATGGCATACATCATGATCTATGTAATGAGTAATGACAGAGTGTTTAACTTTGGAAAGTGTTGAATCATGGTTCAAGAGCACGAAGGATGAATTTGCTAAGAGATTCAACACTAGATCTGAATTTAATGCACGTAGATGGGTAGAAGAGAACATCTACCATGATTTATATGAAACATTTTTCTGTTGCTTCCTAAGTAGAACTCTATGAATGGATCTCAGCATATGTGTCTAGATCAAGATGGTATTATAGATCACACGTGTGGGCCCAAGAAGAATACCAGAGGCTACAGGATGCATATCTGACGTGGACTCGTGTTGTGGATCATTGGTGGAAAGGTGTGTTGGCCAACTACACTTTGGAGTATGTTATTTCTACATATTCTTGTCTGGAAGTTGTTGAGTTTGAGTTTTCGTGGGATCCCAGAGGGTCATTTATACATGTTATCCCTCTGGCAATGAAGATCTTAATTGTTACCTTGAGTTTAGAGGCATTTCCAATGGCCGGCTAAACCATTCTAGGCTTTGGGTGAGGAAGCTAGGGTGAAGGAAGATGGCAGATATTACGATGGAGAAAGAAAGGGAGGAGAGGCGACTCAAGTATAGTGAGGCACGTGAAAGGGAGATTGTTAGACAACATGATGTTGCAAGTGTGATGGATCTATGGAGGCAGATGTTGTGGGAAGGAGTTGAGGTTCGCGCAGAAGACGTGGAACTTCAGCAATCTGTGCTACCCCATCTTGGCAAGCGTGTAAGAGAGACCCCTTCGGCTTCTGATGAGATTTCATCACGTGGAGAAAGAAGATTCGTTAGCACGTATCTGAACCCACCTAGTGACCAAACCCTGGCACTTGGTTTTCCAAATCAAGGAAGGAGTATCATTGACCCAGTTGGTATTAGTGGAAGTGAAAGATCTACACCCAGGAGATACAATTTTTCATTTCCCACTTCTATGGCTACGTATGCATATTCTAGTATTTGGAGGGATTTTTGGACAAGAAGCAAGTACACAAGCCTTCAGTCTCGCGTCTGGGAGTGGTGCACGGTACACTAGTGGTAGTGGGACAATATCACAAACCATCGGTGCACAGTTCAGTGGAACTTTGGGGACACTTGGCATGACCACTACAGGACCTGGTGGATGGATATGGTGGGTCAGGGGACAAGACCTGGTGGTTCTGGTGGATTTGGTGGCTCAGGAGGCATATGACCTAGTGGACCTGGTGGATCTGGTGGCGGAGGAAACACCGGAGGGAACCAAGGCTCTGGCTCAGGAGGACAAGGACCCCAACCACCCCCTCAAGTCTTCTTTGAGATGTCTTTACATTTGCCAGATTACAGAGGTATTGAAGATGCTACAGAACATGTTCACAAGTGTGAACTGCTATGGCATGCAAAGGGGATCACAACCCCAAAGTTGAAGGCAAGTTAGTTTTTAATGACGTTGCAGGGGCGTGCGCATATAGCTGGTATAGGAAATATGAACCTCATCAAATGGTGGTGGATTATACTACTTTAAAGAACGCCTTCTTGGTAGAATTCCACATACCTGAGTTTGAACAAAAGAGCATCAGCTGCCCTGAAGGAGATTCAACAGGGAATGGCAGAGAGTGTGTCGGGAAGTATGATGCATGATTTTAAAACTCTCTTGTCTAAATTATCATATGATATTCACCCTTCACAACATGCTCAGTGGTTTTTTGGAGGGTTGATCACACCTTTTAGAAGGGCCTTATCTCATAAAACTTTCATAGACCCGCACGAGGCGTTAGAAGCTACTCTGCGTGCTGAGGCTGTTGGAAGTGTTGATACTTGTATTAGCCCATTTTTGGAGGCTCAGATTGCTGCTATGGCTAAGAAGTTGGAAAAATTATCTGCGAACTAAGCCCATGAGACTGCAGTGGTTTATGGTGTACAAATTGTGAGGTAGAAGGGCATGTCAAGGATAGTTTCCCCAGAGGATAGACATGCGTCATGACAGTAGACTGTGAGATTTTTCATGGGGACCATGATACAAGTAGATGCCCCTTGTTACAACATGCAATTCGGAAGAATGTGTCTTGCTACTATAAGATCTGCACCTCTATACCCATGATACTAAGGATTATAGGCTTATTGACCAGATCCATGAGGCCATTGATCATGGGGTGCGCCAGACCAGCATTGCCAGTCAGTTCTAAAGGTGATGATTGTAGTTATGAGGAGCGTGCAGATGGAGGCACGTGCATGGAAGGGGATTTCACGGAGGATTCCATGGTTGTGGTAACCGTGGAGGAAGAAGTGAGTTCCCATGTGGAACCTATTTTAATTGTGGATCTCCATATAGCATTACAAACGAGAGTGCCCAGACCTATTGCAGTGCTCATGGTGCGGGAAGAAACACAAGTATGAGGAGTGCCCTGAGTTGTTTGAGCACATGAATCAGCAACAATGGAAAGACAAGGGCACTACAATGGTAAGAATTAAGAAGACGGATACACAATGGATGCCATGGGTAACACATGATGCAGACTTAGAACCTATTTTAGTAACGAACAAGAGCAGAGGCCACGCGCACAAAGGAAATACCAAGGCAGAGGACTCTGGTTTCAAGAGAAGAAGTGGTGCATGGAAAGTACCTAGATCCTGCTCATCAGAAGGAGGTATATCAAGATACCATGGATGTCATTCAGAGTTTACAAGGAGAAATCTAGTGTCTAAAGGAGTAGTCTAGGAGGGAGGAGAAAATAAGGAAGGTCGAGGCACCAAGAGATGACCTGGATGAGGTCAGGGAAGTATGTAAAATGTTAAGGCAAGAGAATTTTATTCCCTTGCTAGGGGCATGGTTGAGGGAGAAGGTACCAGTGCTGGAGAAGAGCGTGAGAGGTAGGTCCTGCATGCAAACCTCCCCCCCCCCCCTCACAACCTTGACTATGATAGGGAGATCATGTTAAATGTAGTAGTGGATGGATGGTTGTTGAGTAATATCCTCATTGACATAGGTGCGGAAGTCAATGTTCTCACATTGGATGTATGGCATCAGATGGGAAGACCTGCATTATAGCCATCTTCAAATGTGTTGTATATGGAAAACAAAACAAAGGCAATGCCCATTGGTGTCTTAAAGATGTAGCTATCACCATTCAGGGAGCTAAGTTTACTAGGGACTTCGAAGTCTTGGCACTCGCTGAGGCAGACAATTTCCCAGCACTACTTGGGTGCCCATGGTGTTACAAGAACAATGCGGATCTTCGGTTCAACAAAGGGTACATCAGCTTTGAAAATAAGGAGGAATGAGTCATCATACCCCTTGGCTGATGGGAAGTCAACACCCTATACTGAACCTTTGGGAGAAGAGGTCCTGGATAGAATATATGTGCACTCAATCAGGGATCCAGAGATAATCCATCCTACAGAAGGAGTTATCCAGTTTGAAGATGCTCAGTCAGTAAGTGACACCACTAGTATAACATGTGATAATTGGTGCATGGGACCTATGAATTGATTGGATGACATTTAAGAGGATCAGTGACAAAGGTGACTAAAGGTGTGCACAGTTTGGTGCCTAGGAGGAAAAGAGCTACCTAAGTACTCAGGAGGAGCCTCACCCTGAGGTATTTTTGTAGAAAATGGAAGCTCAGTGGAAGGAGGAAAATGAAAGAAGAGGGATGTTAAGTTACGTCCTACTAGGAACTGTTACGTGCTGGTGGGAAACACATCAGGATAATCTCTTGGAATGGCATGAAGTGAGAATTGCCTTCTTTGTTCATTTCTCTAGAAGCAATGCACCCACCACCATCAAGGACTACCATGGTAAGGAGCCTACCTCTTTCCACGTCCAAGCTTGTGAAAGGACCTGGAGGGAAGGTGCGGAAGCTTTGCCACCATCCCTCTGGGTGCACAAACTGTATTCTACACTACAGGGTTACATGCGCGTGCATGGTACATACATTCTGAGACACACCACCAAATAGGGAATTGGCAAGAACTAACGGCTGACCTAGTTCAAACATTCGAGTATTGAAGTACCAAGCCATTAGTTGATAAGGCATTGTAGGTTGTCAAGCGCCTTACCATGGGGGATAGTGCCATGGCTAGAAGATAGGTTGCTGGACTTGCTTGGTGAACCAGGTTTGGGGAAGCACTTTGAAGAAGAGGAAACAGAGGAAGGATTAGTTTGAGGGCACGTGTGTGAAAAAGGAGAAAGGAAATCTTGTTTATGTGATTGATGGGGAGGAAGCAGAAAGCTTGGATGTTAACCATTCTGTAGGGATGCACGAGGTAGTGGATAGTGCTGATACTCACATGTGCACACCTACCATGAACCTTTAAAAACTAAAAAGGTTAACATCAGCTCAGGAGAAGAACCTAAGGAAGCTATCATTGGAGATTACTGGTTGGAGAAGGAAGTCTCTAAGATCATTGATCTTTTACATGAATTTGAAGATTTATTTCTATGCTCATGGGTACCATGAGCTCAAAGGTGTCCACCATTCCTTGGGGAAGATGAGGATAAAGCTAAAGGATGGTGCAGCACACCCAGTCAGGAAGAGACCCTACCAGAATGAATCCCAATTTACGTGTGAAGGTAAAGGAAGAGATAGACAAAATGATAGCATCTGGGATCATTGAAGCTGTTGAAGAATCGGAATGGATAAGTCCAATGGTAATCAACATCAAGAAGGATGGGTGGATTAGGATCTGCATGGATTATAGGGAGCTGAATGTAGTTTGTGTCATCGATCCTTTTCCAACCCCCTTCACTGAAGAAATTTTGGAGGGAGTCACTGGGCACGAAATCTATTCCTTTACGGATGGATTTTTGGGGTACCACCAAGTCTGGATTGCAAAGGAAGACCAGGAGAAGACAACTTTCACCATTGAATGGGGAAGTTTTGCATACATGGTCATGCCCTTTGGGTTGAAGAATGTGCCTACTGTTTTCTCACGCATAGTGGTACAGGTGTTCCAGGACTTCATCCATAAATTTCTCCAGGTCTATCTAGATGATTGGACGGTATATGGGCTAGTAAAAGACCATTGTGATAATTTGAGGTTGATGTTTGAGAGGTGTCGGTAGTTGAGGATATCCCTCAACATTAAGAAGTGTGTCTTTGCTACCCCCTTTGGAATGTTATTGGGGCATATCATATGTAAGGAGGGCTTGCTAGTAGATCCTGCCAAGGTTGCAGTTATTGTGGGATTGGGGGAGCCAACTAGCCAAAGTGCAGTGTGCAGGTTTCTTGGACACATGGGTTATTACAAGAAATTCATTAAAGGGTATGCCAAGATCACAGCACCTTTAGAAGAATTGCTCAGACATAAAAGTGCCTTCCATTGGGGAGAGGCACAATAGAAGGTGTTTGACACATTAAAGGATAGGCTTGTCACCGCGCCTATATTACATTTTCCCTCTTGGGATAAGCCCTTCCATGTTCATGTGGATGCCTCTAGAATAGCCATTGGGGTAGTGCTTGCACAACCTGGTGAGGGAATTGTTGATCATCCCCTATGCTTTGCAAGTAGGAAGTTGACACCAGTAGAATAGAATTATACTACGACTGAGTGTGAGGCATTGTCAATGATCTACGTGCTTCACAAGTTTAGATAGTATCTGCTGGCAACTCCCTTTATCTTCTACACTGACCACATGGCATTAAAGTACTTGGTGAACAAGCCCATTCTACAAGGGCACATATGTCGGTGGGTGTTGTTATTTCAAGAGTTTGAGTTCACAGTAGTTGTGAAGCCTGGAAAGAGTAATTGTGGACCTGATCATTTTTCAAGGATTGATTCAGGGGAGGATGCACAGAGCATTGAAGAGACTATGCCAGACACGTAATTGTTTAGGTTGCGGTGTGCGCCCTCAGATTTGGAGGAAATTACAGTATTTCTAAAGGAAGGTGTGGCACCGGAAGGGATGAAGACATTAGAGAAGAAGCAACTAGCCATACACATTGCGCCCTACATGTTGATCAATGGGGACTTATACAAATTAGGGCATGATGAATTTTGCATAGGTGTGTGTACTAGAGCATGAGCGCCTCACCATCATAGAGGAAGCACATGGAGGAAGTGCAGGTGGAAATTATGTAGGTGACACCACCACACGTAAGATATTAATGGTAGGATTATGGTGGGAAACCCTGTATAAGGATTGCAAGGACTATTGTAAAGCATGTGACCACTGTCAGCACATTGGCAAGCTAGGAAGAAGAGATGAAATGCCTTTGTGCCCTATCCCTAGCGCTGAACCTTTTGAGAAATGGGCAATAGAATTTGTAGGCCCTATTACACCAGCAACGCGTAGGACTGGATCACGCTACATAATCACTTGCACAGACTATTTGACAAGGTGGGTAGAGGCAGCCCCAACTAAAGACTACACAACAGCTACAACAACAAGGTTTTTGTGGGAAAACATTATCACAAGGTATGGATGCCCTTTAAGTTTAACTAGTGATAGGGGTACACATTTCTTGAATGAGACCGTGAGGATCCTATTAGCAGAGTTCATGGTGGCTCATCACAAGACTACACCTTATCACCCACAAGCAAATGGAACCGCAGAAGCATTTAACAAAATACTGAGTCATACCCTGACAAAGATTTGTGATGTCAGAAGACAAGATTGGGATGACAAGGTATCAGCTGTATTATGGGCTTATAGGATGACTTATAAAAGGATGAAAAAAGCCACACCATTTCAATTGGTGTTTGGTGTGGAAGTTTTTCTGCTGGTTGAGTTCATGTTACCTTCTCTGTGAAATATGTGCAGGAGGGCTGGTTGATGAGCAAGCACTGGAAGAAAGAATTGATGAATTGATGAAGCTGGATGAAAGACGATCACTTGCCAGGTGGATCCAAACAACAGAAAAAGAAAAGTAAAAAGCATGGCATGATCGCCACATTAGGAACAAGAAATTTGAGGTTGGGCAGATGGTCTTACTGTATGATTCTAAGTTTCTGTGCCATCCTGGGAAGTTGAAAGTCCATTGGTTGGGTCCCTACACAATCTCGTACATCCTTGATTCGGGTGCGTGCCAGTTACAAGTGCTGGATGGAACGAAATTTCCTAGACACTTCAATGGGAGTAGGTTGAAGCCCTACTATAAATAAGGCTTCTTGGTGTTTGTAAATAAGGTAGTTTTGCCAGATAGTTTAGAATTTCCTTTATGTATTTCCTTTCTTGTGTTTCCCTTTCCCGTTGTTGTTTTGTTTTGTGCCTTGGGTGCCGGTAACCTTGTTACTTTTGGAGGATTTTTGAATGCACAGAGGACCACACATCATTTAAGTGTGGGGTGGAGTGATGTGAAGGAAAGCATGGGTAAAGTGCCAAGGAGGATTGTGTTGAAAATCCCGGTTGAATGATCCCTGTTGAAAGAGGTGCATGAAAGAAAAGGTGGAAAAGGATGGTTGGTGTCAAGATAAGGCTACTTTCAGATCCCACGTACAGAGAAGGAAGAAGCACATAAACAACATGAGGTAGGTGAGAGAAAAAATCATGACAGAAGAAGTGCCTTCGGTGCAGGTGACACGTGCGTAAGAGTCTCCTGTCAAGATGGATTGGTTGTGCGCCAGAAGGTTGGAGATTATCCACAAGGTTGGGCGCATAAGTTAGGTGCACAAGAAGTCAAGATTTGTTTGAAAAATCCACTTTAAATGTTAAAAGTATGGTGGTAGGTGAAGTAGCATTTAATGCTTAAAAGTGGGAAAACTATAAATAAAGGCTTTGGGCATTTCATTATTCACTTTGTGTATAAGGAGAAAGAAGTGCTTGTGCATCTTTGCAAATTAGGGCTTCCAGAACTGATCCATGTGAAGAAAAATTTGAAAAGTGTGAGCGTGAGTCACTAGTTTGGATTTGCAAACTAGAGAGAAGGGATTTCATGGGTGTAAGAGAAAAAGTGAGAAGGCATTGTCTTGTGAAGGAACTATCCCAGTTAGGGTTTGAAGAACTAGGGCACATGTTTAAGGGGTTTTCTTCACAAGTTTGAGATCTAAGGTTGGAGGGAGTGGAAGAACAGAGTAACAAGAAGTGATTGAAGTGATAAGAGAACCTAGACAATGGCACCCAAGAAACCAGTTGGCACACCTAAGAAGGGAAAGGGAAAAGGGAAAGCAACAAGAAACTGTTGCACATATAAATGAAGAGTGGTATGCAGAAATGCAGTACCCAGATGGAGTATTGCTGGGAAAGGAGTGGGAGTCCCATTTGAGAAACATGTCTGTAAATGATTACAATCATCATTCAAGCACAATCGAGAAGGAGATGGCGCTGGAGTTAGTACGCCCAACAAATAAAAGGACACCAGAGGGTTTTCCCATCTATGATGATGATGTAAAGGTCAAGTTGGAGAAGTTAGGGTTATTGCAACTCTTTGAGTTGCCCTACTTTGGGAAGCCTGAGCACCTATATCAATGGTTGATGTGTGCATGCATGAAGATTACTTCCACTTCGTAGGGTGCAAGATGCGCCTTACCCCTCAGCTCATTTCACATTTCACAGGCCTCATCTGTGAAGGAGATAGTTTAGAGGATGACTTAAGCGACAAGGAGGCAATTAAGGAGATTGTCACCGCCTATGCATACAAAAAGGGGTTGAGGTACTATGATATCACAGACATCAAGGACCTGGTGATGAAGATGGGCATGCACCTTGTAACAAAGATAAATGGCCAGGAGAGATGGACCCAGGTTAACAAGGCATGGTTGCATGTTTGCAGGAAAATTTGGAGGGCACCATCTACAACTTGTCTGCATTCATCGTGGATGAGATTATCAGCAGTGTGAAGGAAGGTGACAAAATCCTTTTCGGTAATGTCCTGCTAACCATTGTATTTTTCAGAGATTGGAGTGTCCGGATGCATCGGATAAATTCATATGGGAGTACCCTGCTGAAGACCCCTCACCTGCAAAGAGATTTGAAAAATATTCCTGTGACACTATGATGGCCATGCACAAGGCATGCTTGGAGAAATGGTATATGTGCCTGAGGAACACATTTGGGGGAAGAATGGAGGATCCCTGAACAACTACCAGCATGGCCACCAAGGGAGAGGCTGAGTTTGCTGTATACCAACATTTCTACCTGGGTAGATTCAAACTGATAGATGAGACATGGAGCCCATGGTGCAAGCTCCCTTTTCCTTCACAGCTCAACACTTCCAAGCAGGAGTGAACAGGTTCAGAGAATCCAAGAAGTTGAGGTTGGACCTTGGTAATCTAGACCGGGACCACAGGGAAATGTGTAAAGGGTTGGTCTACCCCAACAAGTGCGCACGTATGTGGAGAGGTACGTGTCACATGAGGTCCAAATGGTGAGACCCATGACTTTTCCCATTGCAGGAGGATCCACGGCGCGCGTATACCTCCGTATAAGACCAAAATTTGAGAAGGGTGCATATCTGGAGAATGAGATATCCATACCTGAGGACCCAACTGGTAGGAAAAGACCCATGCCCAAGTGGGAGGAAAAAGAACCAGAGAAGAAAATACCAAGTGTAGTGGATACACAGGTAATAGGTTCCCCTGGGACAAGTGCCAGAACCAGTATGTATTTGCAAGAAGAAGTCCATAATCAAAGAGAAGACTCCAGAGCTAGAAGAACCATTAGACAAGGAGTCATCGGAGAGAAGAAGAGACAGAGTCACCTACACCAGAATCCCCGGTTAGGAAGAAGCAGAGGGTAGAAGAAGAGACCGCCTCAGAAGAAACTGAGAGTTTGGAGAGGTACATAGGTGAAGAGGATGATGACAATGAGGAAGATGGCAGTGAAGAAGATGATCCTGGAAGAGATCAAGAGCCACCCATCTTCAATGTGCATGATTCAGAAGAAGAAGGTGGAGAAGAAGAACAGGGGTTCCATTTCATGCGACGCAAGGGTAGTCAAGAGGGGAAGGCACCCAGGGACATAGGAAGAAGTGAGGAGATTGGCATGCACAGAAGCAAAGGACTCCAAGCCCTATGTAGGAAGGGGTAAACAAGGAGGCAGAAAAAGAGGCTGAGAAGGTCATTGAGACCTTGGTAGAAGAAGGGTTGGAACGCAACGCACTGAGCTGGTGTTAAACAAGGGTAAGGAAGAGAGCACAGAAAAGGACCACGACAGCACTAGAGGCCCCACTTTAACTGTAGTTATTCCTAAGGGCACGCACATGGGAGGAAAGCATGTAGAGGAGGAGAGGCTAGGGATGGGGTATATCAATGACCCCAACAAAGTGTTGTGCGCATGGTTCCAAAGCATAGTTCCAATAGAGGAGCTTGTGGAAATGTCATCTTTTGATAAGGAGGTTGCATACCCGCAGACAAGGAAGATGCTCTCATGGGCATTTGAGTCCCATATTGATGAGATAGAATTTGAAGTAAACCATGGGGCAATAATAACATTGCCAGAATCAAAAGGAGACAACCCATTGGTGAATGCTCAGCAGCTCTCAGATGAACAACTATGCAATGTGCTCAACAAGGTCTCCATTGAGGTTGAAGCTAGACTCTTTGGGTGGAATGATAGAATCAAGGATCTGGAGGATGAACTAAAAGAAGAAAGAGAAAGAGCTAGCTGCAAGGACAAAGGAGCTAAGTCAAGAGAAGTTGATCAGCACCCAGTGGCAGTGTGAGCTAAGGGATGAAAAGGCTAGGGTACACGAAGTTTACAAAAAGGTGGAGTCCATTACAGATGTCATAGTGCTGAAGCATCCGGACCTAGCACCTCCGCATGGGAAAGTATGCATCTACCCTGGAATGCCTGGAGGACTTAACAAGAATCCTCACCATGGAGAGGCAACTGCTAGCCTTGGAATCTGTAGAAGAGGTGGCCATGCACTTAGAAAAGGAGGATAAATTAAAGGTCGTGGCGCTCATAGTTGAATACAACAAGGTCCTTGCTGATGTAAAGATTGCTTCCCGGACTGCTGAGGCCGCATATGACAACTGTGTGGATAGAGACAAAGTGGAAAGCATGCTGGTCACCAAGGATGAAGTGGAACTTAAAGAGTTCCAGGAGAAAAACAAGGGGAACAGAGTGGAGCAGAGAAAAGATCCTAGCCAAGGTTGAAACTAAATCAGAGCCATTGAAACCTTAAGGGGTTCAATCAAAAATGGTTAAAGGAACTATACCCATAGATCACAAGAAGGATGGATGCACTTGAGGACTGGAAGGACAATTGGCAAGGGGTAGTTAGAAAATATTGTTGACAACATACCCAGGGAGATGGGTTAGGTTTTGATCAGGTGAGCACCTTAGTGGGTGACCTTTTCCAAAGAGCACAGAATGAAGTCGATGCCTAGAACAAATTGGAGGCTGACTTACAAAAAAATTTTCCTAGTTTATTACAGTGATGCCATCACTGTCCCATTCTTTCTTCTTTCCCAAATTCTTCATCCCCTTATTCTTTTTCCAAGGTGTAAGCCTACTATGATTCCTTATTCATTTAAGAAGTGTTCCCGCGGGTGGAGAACAGGTGTAGTGTGGGGTGATGTTGGGCCCCTGAAATATTGGCTAAGTACAAAATGGTGCATAGGTGTGCAAGGCCTAGTTGAAGAAAGGCGTGCAAGGAGAAGGTGCGTAGGAAAGGGTTTGAGGAAGGGTTTAAGGAAACCCATGGTGCGCGTGCAGACAAAGCCAAGGTTCCAGGACTTAGCCATATTGGGCATTTTGGGTAGGATACGAGGAAAACGTGACCCGACTGCGCATGCAGAGTGGATAAGGTGCCAGCCTGGCGACAGGTTGGCCCAGGAAGGAATATGCCCTGTGGTAGAGGCTTCTAGAAGGACAATCATGGCATGGAGTGGTGAGCTCAGGCCTGGAGGAGCATGCGCTCCTAGAGGACCACATTCAGACACTTGGCGATGGATCTGAGGCCGTAAGAGAATGAGTTGGCGGATCAAAGAGGCTATATATACAAGTGCCTGTAGAAGTAAGAAGACACAGATAAACACATAGAGAAAGGGCGGAGCTCTACAGAAATACTGCAAGGACT